>OW026366.1:257254892-257901788 GCA_932273885.2 Leucozona laternaria | reverse complement strand
AAAGGTGATTCACTTTCATGCACAATAACTGGAACCACACTCACATATCACTATCACACTTGTTGTCTGCGAGTTTAATATTCCTTCCTGCAATTAAAATGATTTCGAGGCCAGGTGAATGTTTGATTGCACGATTTTGATCTGCCAAACCTGTTCTGAAGAAATGCCATTCAAATTGACATCTTCAAGTTAATTCACTTGACGTCGATTTGTATTGTTATTACTCTAAAAGCTTTTGCTTTCAAAGTCTCATATTTGTATTTATAAAGGGTGATTTTTTAAGAGGTTTAGAACTTTTAAAAAAAAAAAAACACACAAAATTCGAAAAAATGAATGAAATATTTATTTGAATCGATAGTTTGAACCTTGCAATTTAATGTTTAAAGATAATTTCATGTAAATGTTGACCGCGGCTGCGTCTCAGGTAGCCCATCCGCTGAGTCCAATTTTGGCATACTCTTTCACACATATCGGCCGGTATCTCACGAATGAATGCATGGATGTTGGCTTCCAGTGCGTCAATCGAAGCGGGCTTGTCCCTATAGACATTAGCCTTGACATACCCCCACAAAAAATAATCTAATGGTGTCAAATCGCACGATCTAGGCGGCCAATTGACCGGCCCGAAACGTGAAATTAACTGTTCACCAAACTCGCCTCGCAATTGCGCAATTGTTTCACGTGCTGTGTGGCATGTGGCACCGTCTTGTTGAAACCACATATCATGCAAGTCAAGAACTTCCATTTCGGGCAAAAAAAAGTTTGTTATCATCGCTCGGTAGCGTTCACCATTGTAAGTAACGCTGCGATTCGCATCATCTTTGAAGAAATATGGCCCAATAATGCCGCCGGCCCATAAACCGCACCAAACAGTGGCTTTTTCGGGATGCATTGGTAGCTGTTGCAATGCTTCTGGCTGATCTTCTCCAAATGCGGCAATTTTGCTTATTTACGTAACCATTCAACCAAAAATGAGCCTCATCGCTGAACACAATTTTTCGATAAAAAAGCGGATCCTCGGCCAGCTTTCCAAGAGCCCATTCACCAAAAATTCGGCGTTGTGGTAGGTCGGCTGGCTTTAGTTCTTGCACCAGCTGTATCTTAAAAGGCTTTACGCCCAAATCTTTCCGCAAAATTTTCCACGTAGTGCTGTAACAAAGGCCTAACTGCTGGGAACGGCGTCGAATCGACATTTCGCGGTCTTCTGTCACACTAGCTGATACGGCCGCAATATTTTCTTCACTACGCACAGTACGTAAACGTGTTGGTGGTTTAATGTCCAACAAAGTAAATTTGGTGCGAAATTTGGTCACAATCTTCCGAATAGACTGCTCAGAAGGTCGAGAATGCCGATCATAAAATGGAAGCAGCGCGCGATGAACATTTCGAACCGAGCACGAATTTTGATAGTAAAATTCAATAATTTGCAAGCGTTGTTCATTTGTAAGACGATCCATGGTTAAATTGCAAACCAAATTGAAGCTGTTTGACAGTGACACAAGGTACTAAACACACGTCAGCTGTCAAAACCAGTGTTGCCAAAACCAAACCAGCTAAAAAATCACCCGTTATATCTCAATAAGAAAAAAACATATCGAAATCAATTCAATTAAGTCTAGAGATACGGGAATATGCATAGTTCTTCATTTGAATACTCACAACCAGAGAATTGGCCTTCTAATATATAAGGTTATATCCCCCAAATCCTAAAAAATATGCAATGTTTTATACACTCGTGGTTGTCTTGTTTCTATACAGACTAGAAATTGATTTTTATATGCTTATTGTAAGGTCCATGATGAAAAAAGCAATAAACAGAAGATATATGTATATAAAGAGATAGTGATGTATCTAAAGGATGTCGGTTACCTATTTATTTTATTTCGTTCTTCGTATCCTAGCACTAGGTTGCCATATCCACACACACATACGTAACTATAGTGGAAAAAAACTCGTTGGTTATGGCATCATATAAAGGAAACTTGCACGACTGCAAATTAGAATGAATTCGTTATTGAAATGTTTCAAAATATAGAATTTTTGCCAAGATAGGGTGTGTGTGTTTGAGTTTGTGTCTACTCGTGGGGCTGAGGCTGAGGCTGAGGTTTGTTGGAAATTGAAAAGGAATCTGACCGAATTTATGAAACAATGACTAAATAGTAGGTTAAAGTTGAACTAAATTGTAATGGTCAAATGCGTGGAACCTCACTTTTGTCGTAACCTAATTCAAAGTTGAAACAAATATTTTACAAATGGTTTGATTTGAATTTAATTCTATTTGTAGTGTGGTTTCAGCATGGTTTGAAATTGTAGATGAATTGAAAGTATTTTTCAAAGAAAATGTCCCACACTTCCTGCCAGAGTATAGTTTGAGGTTACAGAAGATGTTTAAAGAGTAAAAGAAAAGAACATTATTCCCCCAACTATAACCGGAAGTTTAATATTCCAGAGACAATAAACAATGGTGATAATGTTGCATTTAAACTGAGAATACTAGCATGACATACCTAAGCTTTGGCAATCGATTTTTGATCACAGTTTATGACCATATCAAACAAACTATCCAACATTAGACAAAGTAGGTGAATGGGAAAACCCCTTAAAATAGACAGTATGAATGAGTAATAGTTGACACTTCTCTATTAATTTCGTTTTAAACGCAAGGGAAGCAATTTGTTTATAAAACAACACAATAACCAATTCTGCAAATAAAGTCATTATTTGTTTTTTATTCGTTCCACATAGTCATAATCAGAGTCATGCTTTGATTTAATTAAGGTATATGCTTAGTTTCAATGGAAATATAAAGTAAAAACTTGTGGTGTTTTATATTATAAAGGGTGCTTTTTTAGACGTGTGGTTTTCAAGAAGAAATAAAACGTATATAATTTAATGTTATGGCCGAGAATTTTGCTTTATTACAAGGATAAGGGTTTGCCATTATGTTTTAAAAATGATTTCCGGCAAGTGGCCGCCGTGACTGGCTCGAATAAATTCCAGCCGAGAGGCCCAATTTTCGACAGCTCCAATTGCTGCGCGCAAGGGCGGATGGACTCATTCGGGTCTTCTTCGATACTCTGCTCCACAGCAGCAATAGCGTCTACGGTGCGCACTGCACGGCGTCTCCGAGGATGCGCATTATTCACTAAAGTAAACGTGGTGCAAAACCGATCCATGGTTGCTCGATTTTATGCGATTTTGCGATTATGTCGACCGAATATTGGACGCAGCGTGCGATGCGTCGTGTGAACCGAACCAAATGAGAACTGTTTAATTGCATTTAATGTTAAAATGGCTCAGCCAAGGAGAAGACTTAGCACTATTTAATTGGACTTGTTGACTACTTGGCTGTTGTATTTCATATAGATACCAATTATATTTTAAATTGACATTTTTAAAATCTTGCTCTGGAGGGAATTATAAGAAAAAGTAATGTATTTATGTAGTGTTGCTTCACTGATCTATTTAATGTTTTTAATGTATTTTTTTTTCTTTTTTCGAAATTAAATTTATTTATTTAATTTTATTTTGTATGTAGGTATGTACATATATAGAAATTTCTTATTTTTTTTATTTAATTTGTAATCTAAATGAGTTTAATTTTAAGATTGATGAAATAAATAAATAATAATAATAATAATAATAATTTGGTGCCTCCATTGACTTCTTAGTGAACGACTCAGTGGTAAGAAAAGACTTTGCCACTGCATTGACTCTCTGGGAGGCAAATTTGACCAACATGTTATTTAAAACCTTGTTAACTGGAAATTCACAGTAAAATGGATAATATTAAAAAAATATTATTAATATAATAATATTAATATATAATATTATTATTGAAGTTCGCACTTTTCAAATTGCTTATAGACAACTATCCCTAAATATACAAAAAAGAATGCCATTTGATTTCTTGAGTAAACATCGTTTTCGGCGGGAAGGGTAATTATAAAATGTGGGTCTTACGTGTAAACGTTCACTTTGCGATAGGTTGCATTATGTACATATATTTTGTACGTTCAATAATAAAAATTCGGTACTAGGACGAACGTCCATACAATAGATTTACTAGCACCCTATATAGTGCAAACTATTAAACCCGCTTACCAGCGTTAGGCGAAACGTAAAGCATAAGCACTCAATATGCGTGTCCCGTCCCCCGACTCTTAACCCAAACTTGGCAGGCCAATTTTATGTTTTATTTAAAATTAAAATTAAGTTTCAAAATAAATGATTTACTATGTTTTTTTTTAATTTTACTTCATTTAATAGTGTTTTTGTTATGCTTTTAGTAATTTTTCTTCAAACAATTAAAACTAGATCCTTAAATCTCTTTTAGTTTTTGAGAAAACTGAAATTAACTAAATCTACTTTACTAATTACTTAGTGGGAAATAGGAACTTAAGACCAACTTAAACAACGGATTGAAGTCAAATCAACGAAATTTTATTTCAGTTATTTTCAATTTGCTTAAAAACTAGAAGACATATTTATGATGCGCATGATTTTTAAAGTTGATAAGAACATTGAAAAATTTCAAAATAAAATTAGTATTTAAATATTAAAAAAATTAATTTAAACTAAGTTTTTTTATTTTTTTTTTTCTAAAAAAATATTTTTTGATTAACAAAAAATATCAAATTTGGGGTAAGAGTTCGGGAATGATATATGCAAATTAAATATTTTATGCTTTATTAAAAACCATCATCAAAGTCAATATTTTAATGGAAACATAAAGATTATTATTCAATTATTAACTCTTGCAAATCAGATTTCATTTTGTCCCAATATTGCACACAATATGGATTTTAATATTCCAAACTGGTATAAGTTAAAGCGATCATTGAAATAATAAAAGACGCCCAAACGTCGACATAGACAAATTTTGTTAACTTTTTTTTCAAAATTTTGAGTTTGAAAATAATTTTTCAAAAACTATTCACTGAAACAATATGCATTTAAAAAAGAATGGATTTGAAAAAATGCACGACTCGATCGCATAAACTTGCTCTTGTCGTTATCAACTGTGCGTAAGTACACATTGAAGATGGATGATGTATACATATATTTAACGAGAAAATATTAAAAGAGTCAAAAGTACCCACTAAAAAATTGATTTTTTGTTTTATTTTTGTTTATAAAACAATGTTTTTCAAAATTTTTAAATGCAATATTGTTTAAACTATTTATAAGCACCAGATCGAAAAATTATAACAAAATCGATCCAACCATAAAAAAAGTATGACGTGGTGGCCATCTACTGGTTTCTTTTCAAATCATAGGTTATTTTGACACTGACCGTTCGAAATCTTAACAGAAGTCAGTATCACACCTTCGCGGAACGAAATAAGTCGCCTAACGCTTGAACAACGTTCAGAAATATTGAAAACTTATTTCCAAAGTGAGTGCTGTTTGGGCTACCCAAACAGTGGGTTTTTTTTAAAAGGCGCAAAATCAGCTTTTCTGACGAGGCACATTTTCATCTCGGCGGCTACGTTAACAATTAAAATTGCCGCATCTGGGGCTTGGAAAACCCGCACGTTATTGTGGAGAAGCCAATGCATCCACCGCCAGGAATTACATAAAAATCCTCTGTACCAAATTTGAAGGAAATGCAGCTCACCCGTTAAGGCTCTAGCGAAACCCTACTTTTTCGGACTTTTGGATGATCTATGTTATAGTTTTGATTACAACCTCGACGTTTTTTTTTGAAACAAAACCAATACTTTGCCATATAGAGGAAGTAAAAAGTCACTATTGGAGAATGAAATACTGTTTCGTGAATCACATCCAAATTTTTTTCTCCTCCACCCCACAAAACAAAGCGGAGATTTAATATTAATTAATATCATAAACTAACAACAATGCAATCTACAAAAAAATACCTATAACTTTAACCCATATTCCAACTATCTTGTCTTCCACAAGCCCAACAAACCCCACAAAATGCCTATACATAAACTCTACTAAACGACCTTGCTGGTCAGTAGATACTAAATTTCTAAGTATTAGGCGGCGAACAAAATATATCAATATAATCATTTTATCTCACTTCCTTGGTCATTAAATGTTTATTTACCACGCCATACTCTTGTCTCCGCTCATTTCTATGTATGGCACACTACACTTTAAAAATAATTCACTGTACTATTTCCCCAATTAAAGCCAAAAAAAAAAATGCAGCGCAATTAAAACCGCAATAAAACCAACAAATACCAAAAAAAACCTCTTGTCGAATACAAAATGATACCAACGCAACACAGAAACTGAAATAAAATAAAAAAAATCTCCCACAGAAAGATCCACATTACTCGTAAAATAATGTGTTATGGTTTTTTTGTTTTTTTTTTTTTTGTGATTTTGGCAACATAAGATTCGCTTTGATTCATAACCAAGATTTTATAGGTACTTTAGTTTTGAAATATGTATTACGACCAAAAGTATAGGTCCTAACGTGTGTTTTCTTCGATTCAAAAACAAAAACATTGCGGGTAGTCCAAAACAATTTAAACGCTTCTCGCGTCACAAAATAAAATCAGCTCGACTAATCGTTTCTTTTGACACGTTCTCCGTTTGATTCATTGACCGATAAATGGACGTAAGTCATCAAAGACATTAAAGAGGGATTGTCTCCGTTTACCGTTTAAAAGAACTGAACTGCAAAAATATACGAATTGTCAGACCTGTTCAACAATTCTGGTCATGAAATTCTGAGATAAAAGGAGGAGCCCAAAAATAATAAAAATGAGAATGATATTTATTCGGTGTGACAATGACACGATGGACACTAGAGTCAATGTTCATCGTCCTAAAGGAGCAGCATCCTTTTCAAAAAAAAATACAAAACAAAACAAAGCCACACACACACTTACTCACAGGGGAGTACAAAAGAAAACAAGCTTTTGTCATGTCCATAACAATACCTGATGAAGCTTATAGTTCAATTCACATCTCATATTTTATACTTTCTCAGTATAGGTAGATGTCTACCTATAGGAGGATAGGAGCATTATTTGTCAGTTAGATAGGTGTCTTGATCCATTACACACACAAAAGGCGACACACATCCAAAACCACCCACATTCACACCACGACCACGACCATCACCACCACTATACCATCATAACAGAAGTCCTTTTGAGCCCTTCCTCATATTAAATTAAATGCACTCCTTTCCTTTCATATATTCTATACATCATCGCAATATCCAGCAAAGAAGATACTAAATCATTTACTTTTGTTATCCCATGGTATTCATTCCTCTTTCCATCTATATCTTCTCTCCCCTGCAGTGCTACAATTCCACCCATTTACAACTTTGTTCCGGACCCAGACAACCTTGTCCAATGGGAGGCCTACAGGACATCCGCCCTCATAGATGGTGTTAAGATGCCATTCACTCGAATGCTATGGTATCCAACCCTTACAGTGACTCAATCCAAGACCTGGTTTAGTATTCTCTGTTTCTTCTACCACATAATTCCGGCAGTGATCTTTGACTTCTGCCTTATCTTGATTGGTCGCAAACGAAGGTAAGTTATACACAGTCTCGCACATAGTTCCAAACACAAACATTACAAAAAAAAAAAAAAAAAAAATCCTTCTTTACAAATATCTATCTATCTTGTATGTTTTTTTTAAAACTTTCTATAGAATGCTTAAGATGTACAAGAAAATCCACAAATCCTGTTCGTTGCTTAACTACTTCGCCGAGCACGACTGGACCTTCACGTCCGACAACATCAAAACCATTTGGGCCAAACTACCGGAAGCGGATCACGAAATGTTTCCCTTCGACATGCGACAAATCGTATGGAGTCGGCAATTCTACCACAGCATGTGCGGCGTTAGACGTTACTTGGCTAAGGAGGAACCAAAGACCATACCCAAAGGAATCAGGTTGCTAAGAAGGTACCTACATATATATCACTATATCCTACCGCGCGCCACATTAAGATGCACAACCAAAATGAATACACTTACCCACAAATGCACCCATATATATTTTTTTTTTTTTTTTTTTTTAGGTTAAGGATATTGCATTCAGCAATGCTGCTGACGGTTTACGGATCCGGCATTTGCCTCCTGCTGATGCTGGTGTTTAAGGCATTCTTTGATAAATAATCGAGAATGGAATGGAATTTCCGAAGGAATTCAGTGCCAAGCCGCCTCTAGAATTTAATTGTAAAAATGTTATACGTCATCGATCGAATCCAAATATTATCATCAATCCATCATCATCATCCACAATGGAGGAACCCCATTCACACAGAGAGTCCCAGAACAACCCCTTTTCCCTCCCCCCTGTGCACATATCCGATGACCATCACAAAAGGATATCACATCGCATCAACTCAAAAGGATGTAGATATTTAGTTTATAAAGCTTAAGATTAGATATTTTTCTTTTTGTCTTGTCGCGCACATTTTGTTGTTATCACGTTGAGAGAAAATAACGGTAAATAAAAACATCTAAAATATATAAACATTCACATGCAAAACAGTCCATTTAGATGGTAATATGGGGATTTTTTGTGTGTGTTAAAAAAAAAAAGATTTTTTGTTTTGTTGTTAAAAAAGGAACTCATAAGGACGTCACTTTACCGGAGCTGCGAATCGTAAGGATATTGGTTTCCGTCACAACATGTGCCATTGTTGTGATTTCCGGTGTGCTGCGGCCATGACGTGGTAGGCAAATATCACAAACAAACATCACAATGAAGAGGGATATAGTTGTGAAGAATTGCCCCCTAGGGTAGACCGATGATGGGTAGACCACCGCTGCCATCATTTTGTTGAAGAAGTGGATAAAGCCGAATGGGATAAAAGTAATTTTTTTTTTTTTTTTTTTTTTTTATAAAATACTCCGCGAATTTACATTGATGCACAGTGAAAAAAACAATAACGACAGTAAGGACATTATGTCTTGATTTAGTCAGCTTTGGACAAAAGAGCGAAAGACCAAAGGGAATATTTTTTTTTTTTTAATTTTTTTGTGTGAATATTTTACGTATCCTAGTTCTCGATTCGAAACGAACACAAAGTATGCTAGATATGCGCGCAACTCGACACGAAAATAGTGAAAAAGTTTTTTGCTCCGCTCTGGGGAGCTGCTCGGCGAAGACTACCATCGAAAGGATGCGAATGGGAATCCTTTATAACTTCATATTTTTCTTCTTTACGTTTCACCGGGGGATGAAACTGAAACTATAAATGGTGCTACTTTGGTTTTTGGTTCCTTCTGCTTCTGCTCCTAGCTGGATGCTTGTGCTGGCTCTGATGCTGGGTGGTTGATGATGAGGTTGATGATGGCTATGGCTCTACTCTTTGTCTGATGATGATGATGACGATGATGATGATAATGATGATAATGATGGGACGATGTGTGTTATCTAGGAGGCATATTTGCTCGAATCCTCGGCAGTATGGTTAAGTACGGTTTAGTTTTGTCGTCGTTTTTATCATCACCGTCGTTGACGTTGGCAGTGGCGGCACGGCATCGGCACAGCATTGGTGTTTTGGATTCTATGGTGAAGTCGTTGGCATGCAGCGCGATAGAGTCAACTTAAGCCTTTATAGGTATAGGTATAGGGAAAAAGTGTGAATATAAATGTGTCACAATCACGAAGCAAACAAAAAAACAAATGTCTGTTTGCGTATATAAACGTAACGTATGTATGTAGGTACATGATAGTGTAATGTATGTACCCTGATTGCTAACAGGCTGGGATATCATAGAGAACAGCATGGGTACTCGAATAAAACAAAATAATGAAACAAATTTCATTACAAAGCTTTGGTTTTGCGAATAAAAAAGCTTAGAAAAGGGTTTCCATTTTATATAACGTATAGATGCGATAGATATGATATATATTTTATTGAGCATAGATTTTTATGTTCATTTATTTTAGTTTTTTTTTTTTTTTTTTGTTGAGAGAGAGAGGTTAACTTAGGTAGGTGATAAAAAGCTTGAATCAAGCCCTGGTATGGAAAGTCGTTTTACTTCGTGGTTTATTTGATAGTTTTTTTTTTCTGCTTTGTTTAACTGGTTCAGGTTGAATTGTTCGTAAAGGCAATATACTTTTATGACAATTTTGAATAAAATAAAAGTTAACTATGTACCTATGTATTTAACATCGTTGTTACTTTATCATTCGAAAATGAAAATGTTGGGCGGTATATTTGAAATTTGGCTTACAGCAGTGTATTTTATATGGCAGTACGTTTGATAAAAAAAAAACAATATTCTTTGTATAGAGAGTAGAACATTCGGCTTTTAATTGGTATCAGTATTATTGCCAGTAGATTGAGCAATTGATTGAGCCATACTTTTCCTCCACTATATTACCATCAGGTCATCGCTTGCCACTTTGAACAGTCGGTACAGGGTCGTCAGCGACCTGTCCGGAAAATATTTCAGTCTTCAACTGGTGACAGTGGCATAGTAGGGGACGACCTCGTCCCAAGTACCACACGCTAAGAGGACCTCAACTCTCAACTGACTTAACGTGCGAAACTTGAGACAGCTATAGACACTGAGCTTACTGGAAGCAGATTTTCGCGGTCTTAGCCCATTCTCGGCGACGATACAAGTTCGAGTTCCCCCAAAAACATATCCATATTCTGTATGTTTTTGATCTTGAATTCTGGAAAAAAAATTGAAATTGATTGTACAGGGTGTTTTTTTTAGACGTGTGGTTTTCAGTCTGGCAATACTTTTTTCGGAGTCAGTCTTTTTGGCAGCTATTACTTGACTTATGCTCAATTTGGTTTGCTATTTTATAACGAAAGACTTTCTTCTGAACAACGTTTGTAAATTGTGCAAATTTATTACCCAAACGAGATGGCCACCGATTCTGATTTTCACAAGAAAATTTTGTTCAACGATGAAGCTCATTTTTGTGTTGAATGGGTACGTTAATAAGAAAAATTGTCGTATTTGTAGTGATCATTATCCACAAGCCATTGTTGAGACACCGTTACATCCTCAAAAAGTCATTGTTTGGTGTGCTCTATGGGCAGAGGGAATCATTGCTGTGATCCATATTTCTTCAAAAATGAAGCCGGCCATAATGTTAAAGTCAATGGGGAACGCTATAGAGCAATGATAAATGACTTTTTCGTGCCTGAATTGGAGAATGTTGATGTGGACGACCTTTGGTTATAACAAGACAGTGCTACATGCCATACAGCCAACGTAACAATCAATTTATTGAAGGAAACTTTTGGTAAGCGCATTATCTCGCGTCGTGGGCCTGTGGCGTGGCCTCCAGGATCGTGCCATTAAACACCGCTGGATTTTTTTTTTGTGAGGTTATGTGAAGTCGCTTGTCTACGCCGATAATCCCGAGATGATTGACGCTTTGGAAGAGAATATTCGGCGCGTTATTGCTGACATACGGCCCCAATTGCTGCAAAAAGTGGTCGAAAATTGGGCTTCTCGGCTGGAATTTATTCAAGGCAGCAGCGGTGGCTACTTGCCCGAAATCATTTTTAAAACATAATGGCAAACCCTTATCTTTATAATAAAGCTAAATTCTTGGCCATAATATTAAATTATATATGCGTTTTATTTTTTCTTGAAAACCACACGCGATTATTTCTCGGCTCCACCCAATCCGCACGCTCTATCTTTTTGTCACACCTTTTGCTTATCACCCTGTTAATAAAGAATTAAATTAATTAAAAAAAACTAATATTAAATTTAAAATTAAATAAATTTACAAACTTATAATTAAATAACACATTTTTTTTTAAATTATTATTAAAACCATTTTTACTTTGCAAATGTTTTTAAGCTTATAATTTCGTTTATAACTATCGGATCTTCAAGGTTTATATTAATTTAAATGAATGCAAAATATCAGGCTACCAGTTTACACTAAAACGTGTAACGAAGCGTTCTATACTACGTTCCTCCATCGCAGTCTACCCACCATTTCATCAGCAGAACATCGATTGTGTTTTAAGCAAGTCGATACACAACCAATACAAACACGTGACGTCACTTGAAATGGTATTTGCATTCATCATTATAGAGTTCACACTCACTTTCACCAGCAAATATCCTATGAGGAACTATTTGAATGCAGGAAATTCACTGCTCAAGTCATATAAGGCAATAGTAAACTAGATTATATAATCAGTTTAGCTTTCGTTGCTGACGAGTAAAGTCGATTCGGTCTCTTAGCTGTTCGACCATTTCGTTCTTCATCTTCAGGCTTCCCCCACACCCGTGGTAAGGGGTCTATAGTTCGAAGTTTAGAAGTTCTTAGTTGCCACCAGGGGCTTTGGTACCTGCCGATCTATCAAGCTTTATGGCCAAATCACAATCACGCGTTCGGTCGGTCGGGCGTTTACGGGCTTTTTACCGACTTTACGATATCATGTGTCAATATGCGCGACCATAGAATTTGCAAAACGAAATGTAGCTTCAAACTTCGGGCGTTGAGAAGTCACGAATATGGCAGAATAAAAGTTCTGTTTCCTTATAAATGCACGTTACAAATTCTCCGCAGATAAGAGATAAACAAAAATGTCTCTGTATTTTATGATTTCATGAATAGGGAGTAACAACCCGTGAAATAAATAGCTTTACTAAAGGAGGTAAATACTAATGGCGATTGGATTTTCTTTTTTAATTATTTCATAATTTTACAACCATATTCCGAAATTGAAAATAACACACAAAAATATTTCTTCAAGCATTTACAACTTTGATAAATAATCCAAAGGATGACATTAGTCAACAATGTCATTCTTTGATGTCAACAAATACGTGAAAAATAAGCAAACGTTCACTAAGATCCGTATTGTATTATTTTCATGCGATGATCTACATGGATCATTGGCGATAATAAAATGCAGCAACAACATCGCCTAAAGGCTTAGCCTAGAATATTTTCGGGGCTTAACTTAAGCGCGGAAAAAAAACTGTGTTACACAATTCCAATCATAGTGAACAGTTCTAAGAATCGAAAAAAGTTTCATAAGTAAAAAGAATTTCAATTTTTGGTTTCTTACGATTGTCAAAAATAAAATAAAAAATTCTAAAATTAAATAGCGTTTTACTTGTTTTTCTGATTACTCCAGAAAAATGGTGTGTTTGACAATCAGCCCTATCATGAATTCCATCGTAATCGGAAACTTGTTATGAATCCCGAAAAAAGTACCTATTATAGAATCCATCGTATTGGAAAATCTCATACAAATTGCCATTACGAACGGATTCTGTGATAGTTTTTTTAGGGATTCGGAAACATTCCGATTACGATGGAATTCGTGATAGGGCTGAATGACATCTTTTTGCAATACCAACAAGGAAATGTGGTTCTACACTCTCTCTTAATGAAATACATTGTAGCGATCACTGATCTTTATAATTAAAACATTACATAGAGATTAGTGGTAGCGAAACACCACTCCACAACAGACAACACATAACGTGAGACAAGTGTGAATTCGGCTTTAGAGTACGTAAACCAGAGAAAATACCTTCTCCGAAACCAAATAACAATTACCTAAATCAAACATGTCTACTTCCAAAACAGCTGTTTAGCATCAAAAAAAAAATCTTTTGAAGGTATGTAGGTACTTTGAAATGAAATAAATGAAACACAAAATGATTTCACAGGATTTTTGTTAATGGATTGTTTTTGGTTTAGAACCAATTAATGAAAATATACATTTATGCATCTGCTGTAATAATAAAAATGTGCCAATCAATATTCAAGGCTTTATAATATCCAATTCAATATGTATGTTGAATCATAACTAAACCATTAGTACATATGTATGTACATAGGTATAACTTTTATTTCTGCTGCTGTTGCATTTACTACCTAAAAAAGTCACTCATTACAAACAAACTTTCTTGATTTTTGTATTAATTTGATGATAATCAATTGTTTCTTCTAAATAAGAAATCATAAATTGCATAAAAACTTTAACATTTGAAAGAAATAGAATAACCAACACAAAAAGGAGAATTATTGTGAGCTGTCAAAGCGCCAGCAAAATAGAAAATAGATCTATTCGGGCGTTGGGTTCCAGCTTACGATATTTACGATCTAAAGCTGCGCAACGCCTGAGGTAACATTTAAGATTGCCATATAAGGGTCCATTGTTTCTATTCAATATGTCAAAGTCGGAACGCGTGATTGTGGTTTGGCTATTATGTTGGTTCATAAGCTACTAGGGACTTTAAATCCTATTGATCTACCAGTGCGAAAGCTTGCTGTTCCGAAAGCCACCAGGGGCGTAGTACCTATCGATCCTAAGCTATTAGATGCACCCTACTTATTGTTTTAAGTTTCAGCTTATCAGATCTTAACGTCCGCCGTCAACCGTAAACATATAGGGAATACAAGATCTAGAATACCATCCCATGGTATACAAATATAACCGTCGCCACCTGAAAACCGCCGAATCTTTAAGATTAATACTTGAATGTTTGAATAAAGATTTTGTTATAAGGTTTTAAGACCTTTTCCTACTGAAGTTTCGTGTTTTCCTTCAGAACGACCCTGACAAAGCCGGCGAGCAAAACCTCTGCTGGAAAGCACATCACAAGCGATGTATTGTAAAATGAATAAGTTAATGAAACATTTCAAAATTAAAAAAAAAAATAACTTCACAGAGTTACTTCCCTTATGCTTTTCTACAAGAATGTTAGTCATTTTATTGCGAAACACATAACAGAATAGTTGATAGAGGCAGTAAATTCAATTTTTCACCAAAACGAAATTGATTTTAGTTTAAAAAATTCCAATCATTAAAAAGATCGATTTGTCAGCATCCCCTACCCTACTTGCCCTTTTGAGTATGTCCTCACATCAATACGTTATAATTATCGGAAAAGTTGAAAAAAAAATACATTAAATTCACAAAAACAAAAGAATAAGAAATTTATTGAAAAGAGAGTAAAATTATAAACACACTATCTACACTTTTTGAACTATCCGTTTGGCTTATAAATAGAATTAGCTAAATGGTTTCTCAAGTCCTAAGTCACCTAATAACCTAGCTCATTTCCATCGAATACAAATTAATCTAAACATTTTATTTGGTTTTTCACTTCGTTCCTTTCTCCTGTCAGATAGGCTTGACCCACCTACACTACATGTATTATTATCTTCTCAACCTTCTTGACATGGTGTACCAATAAGCCTTGGAAAAGCATAGACACGTCGCAGCAATTGTCTTAATTAACTATCAATTAGTCGGTTAAATCGATTGCCTTGGTGCTAATTTCTCTCACATGTATACCAACCCCAATAATTTATAAGACTGGATCTATGCTTCAAAATCAATTACGATGGAAACAACAAACCTTGTATCATGTTTATCCTTCTTACAACTTATTTCATATAATAAATTCATTAGGCTACATTATTCAATTAAGCAAAGATACTCTTGAAATATTGTTTTTCTTAGAACCTCCATCTATACCTTCCAACTCATTACCTTTAGATTCTTAAGCCTAAACTTATTTATGTTAGCATTGGCTTAAAATATTGCGAAATGTGTTGGCTGCATTAATATAACAAAGTTAAACTAATTCTTCCTCCACTTTGTCTGTATCTAATCCATCTAATCTGTATATAATCTCATAAAACTGAAGGCGATATACCGAAAAACATATTAATAAACAATTAGAAACTCCAAAATAAATTATTATTCAATTCTATATAGCGTGACCTAGATAGAGTGGTATATAGAGAATAGAGTGGTTAAATGCATCCAAAAACAAAAATAAGAACATAAACGGGATTGGTTAAAGGAATGAACAACCAATTAAATCAAATCTCATATGACTATAGGGTGATGGAGCCAGTAGTCGGCCATCTAACTTTTTTTCACGTTTGACTGTTCCTCAAAATTCAGTTGTTATAGATTTCGATATAAAATTTAGTTTATCTGACTATTTGGAATGTCTAAATTTTAAAATTCTTCACTTTTTTAGTGGATTTGACATGAAAAACAAACTATTCCCGAAAATTGAAATGAAACCATGAAGCTGGTGAAGTCGGCCCCATACTCCAGAGGTCGGCCACATAAGATATTTTAAGTTCACTATTTTGCATTTTTTTGACCAAGATAATTAAAACCATCAAAAACGATTAAATATTTATTACAAGATTGATTGCAAGGTAGATAAATATAGGTATATAAAAAAGTAATAAAAACAACTTCAATACACCTAGGACCTAGTTATGTATGTTTCGATTTCGACATACAAGTAGTGAGGTCTTAGGTATAAGTAAAAGTGAGAACAAAAAACTTTCAAACGTCAAAAATAGATATAAGTACCTATTTGTTTATCACATTTATTATTTATAAAAAAAAAGTAATAAAAAAAGACAAAAAAAAAACAAAAAACAAATTCAATAGTTATACATGTTTCGACATACAGGTACAGAGGTACTAATTAGTTATAACTTATAGGTAAAAGTAAAAAAAAAAATTGTTTGAGTGCCGGGATTCACGGTTAATATGTGTAAACATCAACGTAAGCGGATCCAAAACGGACTTGTTTTTGCTTGAAGGGGATCTTAAGATTTTCTTCACTGAACGCACCCATCCTAGTATGCAGATCGTAACGTTGCACACCGTAACGTTGCACACCGTAACGTTGCACACGAACGTTCACGTTTTTTTTTCACTCTACCGCCAGCATAGATGTTTACACATAAAAAAAAACTTAAAACGTCAAAAAAAAATACCTATACCTACACAGGTATTTACATATCAGATGTTTCACAAATGAATAATTCGTTTTGTATTTCTTCGAAATTTCGTCCGGCAAAATGTGTGCACCTTAAATGAAACCATTCAGGACAAGAATCACAGCCAACGTTCTTTAAGTCATTTTCATCAACGTCTGAGATCAAATCTTCATCACAATAGGAACATGGTATTTTTTTTTTTGTTTTCCGCTTCCAATCGCTTTTCTTTCCGACAGCGTTTCCTTAGCTCCAACTCCTCGGTTTTTTTGGCCTTGTCCTGCGCTTTTTTGTCGAAGAAATCTTTCCATGCTTTCGAGGAAATACTTGCTGGTGGTTTTTCCCGAGCAGGTTTGCTGGATTTGGGGATTTTTTCAGGAAAATAAATGTGTTTTCTAAAAGCAGGACTTACTGCAGAGCAAGTCGATGGTGAGCTCTGAAAGTCTGAATCATAACATTTTCCTTCTGGACATTAATGTTCTGCAGCAGTTCGTCAATCATTATTAAGGACTTTGAGTAACGTCGTGTGCGTAATGGTCTCGCTAAGAAAACGAAATTAAATGAAACAAAATAAAATAAAATGAAATAAAATTTCTGTCAAGTCCTACCACTTTCAACTGTAGACAAGACTTCATCTGCTTCCTTTAGAAGTTCAGTTATAGAATTATCTTCCTCGTTTCTTATATTCATCTAAAAATTCTTGAATTTCGCCTGTTCGTCAGTCAGTACTAAAATTCGGTTCATTTGACTGATGTACATTCTGAAGATTTTCTATAATTCGCATCACAGACGCAAAGTCCATTCCTTGTGTTTCAAAATCACCCTTTGCCAAAGCCAGAACTTTTTTTGTCTCATAGAAACTTGAAGCTGTTACTGTTTGGGGTGGAGTTTCGTGGAGGTTCTCAAGTGTATTCTGGACACATTTAGTATAGTCGACAAGCGTCTGCATTGAATGGAAATATTCCACGCTTTCGAAAAGCGTTTTTAATGCTTTCTGTCTTGGCTGAGCTATCTGTCCCCGCTTTCAGAAGTTCACAGAAATTGGTCTTCGTCACCGCTTTACTTGCATTTCCAGGAATACTCTGCCATTTGTGAACCGTTTTCTTATAGTCACTTTTCAGTCCCTTAAATGCTCCCACATCGGCTGGCTGAGTAATATGCGTTGTATTTGGAAAAAGCGCATATAAAATTATCCCATTACTTCTACAGAAGTCGCTAAGTTCCATGGTAAGATGGGATTTATGACCATCCACCAGAAACAATACTGGTCGCTTAATATTATTTTCTGTAAGATAGTCAGTGAAACTGTTGGCCACGTATTCGAAAAAGGTTTCTGATCGCATCCAATCAGTCTCCGATATTCCCAATACCCATTTGTCGGGCATGCTTTTCACCAAAGCTGGTGGAGGGCGCACATAAGGGAACACGAACAACGGCGGTAGAGTTTGACCATCGGCGCTGAACAAAAATAGGACAGTTATTGTCTCTTTGTCATTTCCTGCATTAATCTTATAAAGGTTTTTCCATCCCTTAGGAGCCAAAACTATTCCAGATTTTGGAGCCAAGCTAAATGACGTCTCATCTCAAACAAACAAAATTACTTACCCTCAATATTTTGTTGATTAAAAGACTTTTTGAACACCACTTTCACTATTCTTTCCTTAACTAAATTTACACGTACATTTCCTGCAAGAACTTGAACACAAAAGATAATTCTTAACAAAAATACCAGCAGCTGCTTTGACTTAATTTTTTTGCGGGCCGTTAAAAAACCGTTAAGATTAAAAAAAAAATGTTTTCTTATGAATTCTTTATATGTGTTCGCTATTAACCTTAAATTTACGAGTGGGTGGCCGACTGCTGGAGGTGGCCGACGTCACATGCCATCACCCTAGCTAATTTATTGAAAAACAGATAGCTGTAGGTATTTCAGAGAAACTTAAACTTAATTTTCAAAGTTACCTAAAGTTACAACATTTTTGGTTAATTCATTATTCAGTCAACTATGCAATGCTAATAATCGACTTCCTCCCAAAAGTATGCTATCAATTTTATTCGTAAGAAATGTTGATTTCGCTTTGACATATGCAAACAAATCTGAGCTGTTGTCCGATTTATACCATTTGAAACACACTACAGTAGAACAAAATCCCCGTTTTCTAAGAAAAAAAAATTAATTAAGCAAAATGTTCACCAAAAAAGGGCTATTTTGGGGAAAAAATCCAAGCACATTTTTTAAACGTAATCATCTTTATTTTGGCATAGAAAGAAATACTGGATAAAAAGTCCATTGCCAAAATATGGTTTTCTTATAAAGTTATTAAAGGTAGCTTGTAAAAAATATCGGTTTTTCGCGTATATTTTTAAACGGTAAACGCTATACGTAATAAGATAAAAGTACTTTCCACAAAGCTTAAAAATAAAATATAAAAAAGATTTCAATCCTTCTCTTCCTGGGACTTATCGCTTAAAACATAAGGCAGTTTGAAAAAAAAACAAGCAACACATTTGCTTTTGAAGAGTGCTGCAAACAAATGAATCAGCTCTTAACAAACTGTTAGTTTAATCTGCTTAACACCATTTCACTTTATGACCTGTTATTTTGCTCTTGAAAAGTGTTGTTTGTTTAAACTACAGGGTGTCCGCCGGGAAGGTATACTACTTTGTTTTGCCGCCATTTTGGTAAACATTAGTCTTGAGAGTTCATATTTGGCAGTTGTAAAGTAGACACGTGGTAAATTTATTATGGAAAAATATTCGATAAACAAACGTGTTTTAATTGTTAAAACATTTTATCAAAATAAATCATCGATTACTGTGACGATGAGAAAGTAACGTCAAATTTTTAAGAGAAACAACAAAACGCAATATTTATCGTGAAGTGAATGATTTCGAAGAAAGAGGGGCTGTAGGTGATCGGTCCAAGATCGGCTGAAAACATAACTGCTGCTCAAGGAAGTGTTACTTCTTTGAAAATGAAAACGGCGCAACGGTAACTGTGAATGGGGAGTGATATCGTGATATAATTAAAAACTTTTTAACGCCACAAATGCATGCTTTGGGCTTGGTTAACATGTGGTATCAACAAAACGGTGCCACATCGCGTACAGCGAGGATTACAATGGACTTACTGCGAGACCACAACAAGTTATTTCAAGAAATGGTGATGTTGATTGGCCTCCACGGTCGCCTGATTCGACTGCTCCGGACCTCTTCTTGTGGGGATATCTGAAAAGCAAGGTTTATGCAAACAAACCAGAAATGCTTGAGCAACTCAAACTAAATATTCGTGATGAAATTAATGAAATACAGCGTGTAAGAATGTAATGAAAAATGTGCTCAAAAGGGCTCGCATTTTGTGAGACTAACAGAGGCGGATATTTACCTGATATTGTATTCCATACATAATTGCCGACATTAAATAAAACATTTATCAATATAAGATCCATTCTCTTTCATTTAATAAAAAATTATAAACAAACAAAGTAGTATAGTATAGAAAGTAGTACAGACCTTCATGACAAGTGCTTATACAGGGTGATTCACATAAGGTGTGACAAAAAGCTTGAGCAAGTAGGTTCGGTTAAGCCAAGAACATCTCCAAAGATCAATCAAAAAATTATGATCTTGATAAGCTTTCGCAAAGACTTTACTTAGAACTCTTCGTGCCGTACAAAAGGCTGGGGTGGAATCGGCTAAGGTGATAGTTGATTATCAATTTTTTTGATTGTCGCTTTCACGATAGCTGTCTCATTCCTATCTATAGGGAAAGAAAGAGTGAGCAATCGTTAAATGGACAATCGCATAATAGAGCGATCACTTTAGTGCTCCCCTTTAGGCGCTTTTGGATCTTAATGATCTCTACAAGATTGTTTGAAGAGTTGTGCAAAATAACTTTTCGAGATATCTTGAAGAGACAATAATTGTGTTGCTTGGGATACAGGGTGTTTTGCAAAGATGTGACGAAATGGCAGGACATGTAAGTTGGGTCAAGACAAAAAAAAAAGTGTGTGGGAGGGGTGTCTGTTTACCCCGGCGAAAGGGGCAATTTAAAAAAAAAATCGACTTGAAATGGGAAAAAAATAATTAAAAATCAAGGGTAACTTTTACAATGTCACGTTACACCTGTTTTTAAAACCAGAAATCCATTTTTTTAATTCTGATTTTAAATAGAATTGTTTTTGACAAATTAAAAAGAAAATGAAAAAATGTCTTCACACTACTTTTATTCAAAGTTTTACGATATTAAGGTCCAGTTTTTCAGTGTGAGATTATTTATTCAACTCATCAAATTTGGTGGGTTAAATCAGGATTAACTGAGCAAATGCTTTTGACGTTTTATCCACCAAGTTTGTTTAGTCGTTCCACATGTGTAGGTATTCTCCACCGAAAAACTGGTTTCCTGAGTTCACTGTGGTTTAAATTATGGTTTAGTTAGCTTACTCTGGTTTAACTCACCTGAGAAAAACTGTGCTTAAGAAGTATTTTGTCTTTCTAGTATTCATTTCTCTAATTAATTTTTAGTCAAATATCAAAAACCAAAAAAAATCCCTAAATCTCTTATAACTGTTTAGTAGATCTGTATAAATCGTTCATTTCAAATGATCGAATCGTTCAAGAATGATTCGATTATTTTAATCATTCGATCATTTTCATTGCACTCAATTCATTATTTCACATACTGTTCCCATTCGATTTTTGATGTGGAAACATCTATTCCGGGGCGGTAGAGTCAAATAAAAACGTGGACTTCCCTCTGTGCGACGTTACAATTTACCACGTTACGCAGCGCGTATTCTCGGAAATGATTTGACATTTTGACACTTGTCAAATCACAAGTGTTCTCATTGACCTAGAGAGCTGGGCGTGACTTTAGGTAATATCCATCTCCCAAATCGATTGGTGTACTCTGTTTTTCGATCCGATGGCCGTACTAAATTTCTGGACAGTTCAAATTTTTGGGTTTGCACTGGAGCTAGAAGGCTGGCCATGACAGTAGCTAAAAACAAACGTGGACGTTTACCATATTTACCATGAGACCCGGCACTCAGACAATTTTTGTACTTTGGTTTGGATGAAATTCAATTTCCGAATTTAACAAATACTGTACCGATTTTCATCGAATCCAATCTGACCCATATTTCTTTTCTCCAATTCAGTAGAGATTGACACAGCTCTACTGCAAAGATAATTGAAAAAATTCTCCTACTTTGACCTCAGTCTGTTTTTCAAGTTGCTCTATTAATCGTCTTTCCAGTAGTAAAATAGACTTAGTTATTTTCATGAAGGTGCAGATCGCTGCATCCGAAATTTTTTTTTCTTTTAGGATAGGATACCTCGATAAGTATCTACCTATCCTATATTGGAAAATTTAAAAAACAAAAATGTTGGGTGCAAATTTTTCTTAGGGGCGGCGATATTCCTTATTATTTTTAAATCGTATCTGGTTATATCATTTTAATGTTTTTGAGGAGAGGATATAGACTGCAATAAAAATGTTTTCTAAACAAAAGAAAAACTACCCTGTGTAGAAGATATAGACGATATTCCTTTTTTTAACTAAGCTTTTTTTAGACATGAAATTTAAAAAATATACAAACAAGTTTAGACCCTTATAACTTCGGATTAACGCATTGTAGGGAAAAAAAGTAGGTACATACAAAAATTAGGTTTTCCAAACTCTAGAGATTTTTGTTTTTTTCTTTTTTGTTTTTCATGTACTTAAGTCATTTATTGTTGTCTAGCAACAAATTTATTATAACAAAAAGAATTATTAACAAAGTATTTAGATAGATACACAAATATATGTATAAGAGTAAAGATGCCAAGCAAGTTTGTTTTTAATATTAAGCAATGTGATGCATTAAATACACAGCTGAGCTGCTGCGCTGATTGAATTTTAGGCAGTTAACAATATTAAAAAAAACATGCATGCCACTCACGTATAAACAGGGGAAAATTGTCCCCCCTCTCATATGATTTTTTTTTTTACTGTCATTGACTCAACCCACACGCCCTTGCCTTTTGTCTCATCTTATGCAAAACACCCTGTAAGTATAGCTTATTAGATACTTCATGTGTACTGTATATTAGATACTATATAGTACTTTATATATTGAACTGACGACGTGATAGTTGATCTGATCCGGTCTAAAGGCCGAACCATAATAGACTTAACTCAACTTAAGCAACCAAGCGAATACACACTCTTATATATTGTTAACCGTAATAGCCGTTCTGCTCAATTTCGATAAAACTTTCACGAACTTAAGCAAGAGCAATTGAAATGGGTCTGAACTTAAGCAAATGTTTGACATTCGCTTAATTTGAGTTAAGTCTATTATGGTTCCGGCTTAAAAATTCATTCATGATGAAAAGTTCCCCTATAGTGACCAACACTCTTCCTCCTCTCACGACGCGACGGTAATATGGTATCTTCTGTTCAGGTAGGTTGGTGCAAGGCCGTAACCACACTTCTTCGCTTCAGTAGGTATGATATTTTAATCAAATTTCAGCTGTAGTTATTAATAATGTTCAAAAGAGTATCTAGGTTTCTTTATAATTTTTAATGAACGTAGTAAGGTACCTACCGTACCTACCCTGCCAATTTTTAAGTACAACCGCAAGTATAACCCCTTTTGCTTGAACTGCATACGGTACCTATAACTAAAGCGGCCCATGCACATTATGCAAGTGTGCACACAGTTGTCATACACGCACACGGTACAAATCGAGAAACCGGCACAAAAACTCTAAATATTTTGATTTTTTCTATACCGTGTGCTACTAGACACACAGCGGTCAAAGAGTGCAACAGGGATCTATTTCCTAACAAGTTTCCACAAGCTTCTAAAAATTCTGGCGACATTACCGGTTTCAACATGCACACCGGAAAGAACATTTTCGACAATGAAACGTCTGAAAACTTATTTAAAAAATTCTACCGGTGAAGAAAGACTAAAAGGATTGGCGTTAATGTCAGTTCATAGACAAATTGAGATTGACACTGAGGAAGTTATCGATGTATTTGAAGCTAAAGCTTAGTACGCAGCTGATGCGAAACGAAAAATCCCATACAAAAATGACACAACGAAATCATAAACGAGAATTTCGTCCTCCTTTTGGTTTTGCAAAAGGCTGTTCGATGAGCAAAATTGATAATTGTAATAGATTATTTGGAGACCTGTAATTGCCCAGACCATTAATTGTGTGCGGAAAAGTGACATTTTGGGTTTGTTCGTTTTTGTATTTGTTGTTTCTTTCAATACAAAATCTCTTTCTGTGATTTTTTTGCGCTTGTGTTTGGTTCTGTTTTTGCAAATGGTTACGCTTTCAATTGTCATTTTTTTGCTGTGTTTTTCGTAAGCATTTCGCTGTAGTGGTGGAGACCACCCAAAAATTTCGTTTCGCATCAGCAGCGTACTAGGCTTAAGGCCAGAAAACTGAATAAACAGCCCTATCACCGTATGCGTTCGGAGAATTCTCCGATCGGAGAAAATTTCCGATTGGGGGATTTATTTGCTTTAAGCGGTACCTGAATCGTAAACGAAATATAGACGCGTGCCGACGCATGTATTTGACTTTTAACAAAATCTTTTTGTTGCTGAGCGTCCATTTCAGTCTTTAATTTTGTTGCGGGAAATTTTCCACTTCTAATTTTCTGTCGGGGAAATCGGAAAGCAAATATCTTCATACATTGCATGAATTCGTGATGCGTTGCTGCCACTTTGACATTTCATCGGCATGCAACGCACGAATTTGATATTTTCAACGCACATTAAATTTCTTTTCGAAGATCTGTCCGATTGGCCTATCGGAACGCGTTACAATGATACAAAATTCGTACATTTCTTAGAAATCGGAGAAAATTTTTTTCCGATCGGATACGATGATAAGGCTGATATTTTTTTTTTAAATATGTAATAGTTTTGCAGTGATACTATTTAATATTGATGTTATGTTCCTATACCTAATATAATGGGTGATTTTTTAAGAGGTTTAGAACTTTAAAAAAAAAAAAACACAAAAAATTCGAAGAAATGAATGAAATATTTATTTGAATCGATAGTTTGAACCTTGCAATTTGATGTTTAAAGATAATTTCATGCAAATGTTGACCGCGGCTGCGTCTCAGGTAGCCCATCCGCTGAGTCCAATTTTGGCATACTCTTTCACACATATCGGCCGGTATCTCACGAATGAATGCATGGATGTTGGCTTCCAGTGCGTCAATCGAAGCGGGCTTGTCCCTATAGACATTAGCCTTGACATACCCCCACAAAAAATAATCTAATGGTGTCAAATCGCACGATCTAGGCGGCCAATTGACCGGCCCGAAACGTGAAATTAACTGTTCACCAAACTCGCCTCGCAATTGCGCCATTGTTTCGCGTGCTGTGTGGCATGTGGCACCGTCTTGTTGAAACCACATATCATGCAAGTCAAGAACTTCCATTTCGGGCAAAAAAAAGTTTGTTATCATCGCTCGGTAGCGTTCACCATTGACAGTAACGCTGCGATTCGCATCATCTTTGAAGAAATAGGCCCAATAATGCCGCCGGCCCATAAACCGCACCAAACAGTGGCTTTTTCGGGATGCATTGGTAGCTGTTGCAATGCTTCTGGCTGATCTTCTCTCCAAATGCGGCAATTTTGCTTATTTCCGTACCCATTCAACCAAAAATGAGCCTCATCGCTGAACACAAGCAGCGCGCGATGAACATTTCGAACCGAGCACGAATTTTGATAGTAAAATTCAATAATTTGCAAGCGTTGTTCATTTGTAAGACGATCAAGGGTTAAATTGCAAACCAAACTGAAGCTGTTTGACAGTGGCACAAGGTACTAAACACACGTCAGCTGTCAAAACCAGTGTTGCCAAAACCAAACCAGCTAAAAAATCACCCGTTATAATAACTTTATATAAATAATAACTGGTCGTAAATTTTTCTGCTTAGGTACCTATTCAACGGAACTGCATGATATATACAATTATACATATGTACATGCATTAACCTACATGCCCAAATGTTCAAAACAAAATTTTGTATGATATCGTTGAATTTCGGCTAATGGGCTATTCTAGTTTTGATTACTAATTGGTGAATTTTTTTTTCCGAGTTATATACCCCACCACCCCCTCCCCCGAAAAAATTGTCTGGCTACGGCCTTGGGTAGGTGTAGGATGAAGGTGAAAGAAGGAGTTCGTATAGTTAGTTGTTTTTCTACCCAAGTGAACACCATACAAAAACTTGTCTAGTTTTAATCAATTTTAACTAATTTTACCTTACAAAGTTTTCGAATCCCTCGAAATGCGCATTTCTATAGCAAACGCCCTCAATAAAGCACTTACTTGAACTATCTACATATTGATCCCTCGGTGATTATAAACTCGTCAGTCGATAAAAGGAAAAAGAAAACTGAACTTACATCTTTAAGGAGTAAGGACCACTTCTAAGGTAGAATTAAAGTAAAATCCGTTTATGTTTGGAACGTCTCCAAATCCAAACCCGTCTATTTAAAGTTTGGTTTTAAATATAGAAATTCACAAACAGATTCTTTAATTCTCATACAAAAAAAAAAAAAAATTAGCAAGTCAATGAGGTTCATGAATTTATTAAAAAAGAATGTGTCATCTTCATAACTTCATAATAAATGCACCACCAGCTGGGCCAGCCGTCGGGTGACGTCGCGTCGGCACTGTCACCGGTGCGATTCACCGCTATCTTCACTTATCTACACAATTTTCTTTGAAGAGAAGAACAAGAATATTCTATTCACAGAAATGATGGTTAAAATTAAAATATCCTCTTCATAGTTCGTAATTTCCTTTCAACGGAAGCCTTTTTCTATCCTTTCTCCTTGGCTGGCCATTGCCATCACCTACTTATGTATATGTATGCTTCGGGACTCAGGAGGACACCATCATAATTGAATAAGAACAACCTTTAGTTTCAATCGGTTCAATTTCCAATAATTTACCTCGTTTTTTCTTTTTTTTTTTTCTTTTTGTTTTAAAATTTTCTTTCTTTCCGCCAGCAGGATGCTGAGATATTTTATTGAATTTTTTTGTCCTCCCCCATTTTATAACTCAATTTTAAACTTATGATATTTGCTAGAGTCGTTTTAAAATAGAAAAAAAGGGACCCGGTCGTGGTGGTGGTGGTTTCTCGAATACTGAAGAATTCTGACAGAGACGAGTCAGAGATATCCCATTCGATTAAGAGCTTAGTTTTCTATAAAATATCTATTTGATTTATATTGGCTTACCCATTGGATTGACCAGCAGCAGCAGCAGCGATGAACTTGAACCACTTCCGGTGGTGGCCATGTTGTTGGCCAGTATTGCCTGATGTGGATGTGACTCTTGAAGGAGAACTTCGTTTAGCTTAGGGTTGGCAATTACCCACGAAGCTGCTGCAACATTGAAAAGACCTCGTTTTTTAGTTGTATCTGTATCTTTGACTCTGTGTCGGTATATGTATAGCTATACTCACTTTTGTTCCTTTTCAATTTAATCGCATCGACAAACTTAAATTTACCACGAAATCCTTTGGCTGTTTGGTTGGAGCTTGCGTTGAATTCTATAAGAAGATCTGGACCGTTACTGTAGATTCTTTTGTTATGTACTGTTTCGCAGATTACATCGATGATTGAGGATACGTTGGGAGACTCGGCATCGTAGATGGTTACTTTGTCCAAATTGCAACTGAAGCAAGTTGTATATGAAAGAGAACAACTTTTTTTTAACCAGAAAAAATAAATGAGATAAAAAAAAAACAAAAGTTCATGTAGCTTCTATTAGGGGGGGGGGGGGGGGGGAAGCAGGAGGGTTGTGTATAAGAGTATAGTTGATTTTCTTTGAGGAAAAAGTTATACATGATGATGGTGCTGGTGCATGGAGTTGAGATTTTCATTTGGTAATGAATGTGGGGCATTATTGGAGTAATGAAGAATTAACTACGAAAACGTTTCCATTTTGGTTTTGTTTTTTTTTTTTTTTCTGTTTTTACGTGGGCAGCAGGACACAATCAAGGTAAACATTAATTAATTGTTATTGAAGATGTGTTGTGGGAAGATGGATTGTTCCATTTTAATCGATCGTGAATATGGATATGCATTTGTTTGAGATGATACTTAAAAAGTTAATTTTACTACAGTAAAATTAGACAAACAAAATGGGGGAAGATATTATATTTAACAAAAATTTGTAATAAAGTGAGCTTTGCATTGAAGTCTAACTCTAAATCATACAAAAAATTGGCTTATCCCAGTCCCAGCACTTCCCCAACATTTTGCCCATTATATTTTTTAATCGATTAATTTCAATTCGTCGAAAGAAAAAATGTGTCCGATAAAATTAAATAGTTCCTAAACAGATAGAGGGAGGCAAAGTTCATACAAATTTGGGGTGAATTTCGCATTCTGTTTTTGAGAGGAACTGGAATAGTAATTTTTTTTTATATCAAGGTTAAAAGTAACAGTTTTTTTGAAAATGAGTTGAAAGCAGAAGGTGCAAAATTTTAAACATTTAAAACCTACTCTAAATCATTTTTAAATTCGACGCCGACTCTAAAAATTAGTTTTAGAATGAGAGTCGACGCTTTACTAATTTTATACGATATAAAGTATCTATACTTTAATGCTAAGGCACTCATCTAACTTTTAAAGCAACAAAATGCTTCTCTATCTTTTTTAAAGTATACTTTATCCATTCAACGTTTGTAATTTCATAAGAAAAATTTAAATAAAAATATTTGATGAAGATTTTAAGCATGTAAATCAACAATCACGAAAACTGTCTTGGCTTTAATTTGTGGTGCATATATACCCAGTAACCATTACCACGACAAAACAACACCATCACCATCAACTTGTATTCCGTCGACCGCTCCAACAAAAACAAAAAAAATGTGGTACATAGTGTTGGACTACCATATCGCGGCAAATCTTTTTCTGCTCACAAAATCGCCCGTCATCTTAGCTGGAAAGGTGAAATAGCTATAGGTGAGTTAAAAAAAGAAAAAAAAAATACAAACAAATGTAATTTTCAAAGGGGACACCCGGATTTGAACCGGGGACCTCTCGATCTCCAGTCGAATGCTCTACCACAAATTATAAAAAAAACCTTACAAATGCTCTAAAAACCTTCATTAGTTAGAAGAGTTGTTTAAAGTGTTTAAAATTAAGAAAAGATTAGACAAGGGCTCGCAACTAAACGACTGCGTTTACTAGAGTCGGTTTTATTCCTTAAACGAGGACTGTTTAAAAATTTGCGCCAGAGTTTTTACAATTGAAAAAAATCTTCAATAATTTCATGGCTCGAAGTGGGGAGAGTGCGATAACTCAGGTGCTGAAAATAATAATAGTTTTTTTTAGAGGGGTTCAAAACAATCATTTTTTACTATTGGAGGGGGGGTCTATCTCCCTTCGTTAAGAAAAAAAAAAATTTAAAACAAAGGCAACACTTACAATGCCAAATTATATGTTTTCCGAAAGCCAGAAACTTATTCTTCTATCATTTGTTTCAACTTAGTTATTTTGATAACATAGTTTAGATAGCATAGTTTTTGAAAAAAAAAATGCTTTCAAACTCAAAATTTATCCAAAAAAACATAAAAAAAAAATGTTCACAGTTTTTTTTTATTCAAAGTTGTGAAATGAAGTACTGAATTGCCTTAAATTATTTGATGTCCCTATAAATTCATAATCAAACACTGAAAACTAGATAGTTTTATGTCTTCTAGTTTATGAAAAATTGAAAATTACCAAAACTACTTTTTTATTAAATTTAAATTTTGTTGGTATTTATGTAAGCTTGCTTACATAAAAACAGTGCTATCACCCAGGACACAGTGAGTTGTTTATGGGGGGACATGTTGTCCCCCTGCAACCCCCCTGCTTGGGCACACTATAGGATTTGGGGTAGGTGCGAGTTTGGATGTATGCAAAGTTTCTTTTGCATTTAAAGAATCTGGATTTAATGAAATCAGCTGTTTTCTAAATAAACATATACAAACGTGGCCTAAAATTGCACATTTAAAATTTTTAGACATGAAAATGTAATCCATAATAATGCATAATGCATAGACCTTAGAATAGTATATTGCTGTGTTTTTGTATGTTTTTGGAAAACTAATACCTTAGGGGTGAAACAAAATTAGCAACATGGTCTAGCCAGGGCCGGACCAACCATATGTGCAAGATGTGCAAATACACAGGGCGCGAAATTCTGGGGGCGCATTACCAGGAGCATGAAAATGTACAAATATGTACTGCCATTTGCATTTTCATCACATAATATAATTTTCATGTGTATGAGTCTATGTATGTATGGATGCAAATATAAAAAAGGGGCGCTTTCTACAAATCTTGCATAGGGCGGAAGTTTGGCTGGGGCCGGCCCTGGGTCTAGCACAACATTTCAAAAAACCCAAGGGTGAATTAAGTAGCATGTGTTTTTACTGAAAGGTTTAGTAAATAGGTTGCGACCTTGAGCCTACTTAAACAATATTTAAAAAAAAAAAAACTCTTCTTGAATAAAATTGAAAAAGTCACTAAAAACTCTCCTTAACTTATAAAGAAATTTAAATAAAAAACATTTTGATTCTTACTTCTCTTGATTTTTCGGCATGATAAGCTCAACAAACACAACTTCCACCCTGGTTTCAGGCCTGTAAAAATAAAAATATAACGTAAATCACAAAATACTGTCAAGTTGCCTAAAAGGTATAGATATTATGCTCTATTTCTTATATATTTTATACTAGCTGGCCCACCCGGCTTTGCACGGACCTACGCTTCGCAATAAAATTACAAAAAAAAAATATAAATAAATATTTAAGGTATTTTTTGTAGCAGAATAGTGAATACTATTTTCTGGGTTTTAACCCACTTCACGTTATGAATGACTGAATTCTTAAAAATATGGTTTAAGTCCAACCTTTGTTACTTTCCCAACACAAAAAGAATTTTCGTATTAAAAAAAAAACACTTTTTTATGTTCATCCCATTTCACTGTAGTAAATATCAATTTTTTTTTAAATAACCATTCCAACACAAACTGAATTTTTAAAATTGTATATCTGTTTTTTTTTTTTGTTTTAACCCTATTTCACCCTTTAAATATCATTTTTTTGAAAAAAAAAATTCTAAGGCCTTCGCCATTTCAACATACAAATATTAAAGCCATTTCCTGACAAAAACTTTTCAATCAAAAAAAATTTTTTTTTAAATCGGACAATTTTTTATTTTTACCCTATTTCACCCTAAAAATAGAAAAATTTAAAAAAAAACCTTGAAGCCATTTCCTAAGAATAACCTTTTAAACGCCGGTAAAGTTTTTTTCGATGGGATTCGTCTTTTTCGTTTTACCCCATTTGACGCTACAAAATTAATATTTTCCGATATTTTAATACATGGTAATTCTGCCATTCGGAGCTATAAATGGTGTTACTAAACCGACTTTTTTTTACATATTAAGATTTTCGAGGATTATGACCTTAATGCCTAAAAAATAAATAAACCTTTAAAGAAACATATTTTTATCGTAAAAATAATTTTTGAACTTAAAAAATTAATTCTTTCTCGCTCGTCATCATAAATTAAATGTTCAGTTTGTTTTGGGCTGTTTTAAGATAATTGAATATTATGTACACATACATATATGTTATTTATTTTTAAGTAACAAATTTTTCAATAGTGCCAAGTCCTAGAAAGAAGAATAAAACAATAGTTAGAAGTCATAGCTTCCATTAACATTTCAATCTAGAAGAAGTTTCAGAAAAAATCTATAAATTCTTCACTGACGTACTAGAAAGGATTTTCCTCAGAATAGAGTCGGACCCCCCTAACTGAATGAACTTCATTCACAAACCACACATCGCTCTCAACAACGACCCAACTTTCACTTCAACTTTTATTGGATTTTCAATACCACCTTTATAATTTACACTTACTCCTGCCCATAGATATGATAAGTGCAGGTGTAATTTGTTGTGTGGGAATTCGTCTTCTGCCATTACCCGTGTTGTGCGCACCATTCTTGAAAGGAGAAGTACTAATAAACACACTGCTGAGTGCGTGGTGCACTAGATAGTAGTTTCGAAGTTTTTGGCTTTCGGGCTGTGAAAGTATTTTGTGCCTTCAGTTTCAACTAGGGCCGGGGACTCTATCCCAATTATATTAAACTACTATTTAGGCAGATCTATTGTAAAATTATTTGAAATACCTTGTTAGATTAATTTAAGAAAAATTAGATTGTAAAGGCGATATTACACTGTCATTAATATATTTGCCATTATGCCATATTGTATTTGTATTGTATTTGTATTTATTTATTAAGAAACATTAGTATAATAAAACATTTGTTTTCTGAGATATACTAAGTATAAGTATTGGGGTTGCAAATTTTAAACTTTTCTTAGCATTAAAATTAAAATAACAAAATTATTAATTGAAATTTAAGCAATAAAAACAATTATTTAATTTAAATTTAAATTTTAGCATTTTAAATGATCATATAAGGCACCTTTGAATATATTACAGTTACTTATCCTCCTCATTTCGGCGGGTAAAGAGTTCCACAGACCAGTAGCGTAGACAAAAAATTGTCGCTTTGAAACAGTGTACTTAAAACTTGGCGTTACAAGGACCCTGCTTCTTTGTGACCGAGAGAAAATGAGTTTTTCATACAGATATTCAGGTCTCCCTGATTGCATCAGATTAAAAAAAAGACTAATACTTTACTATCCAAATATTTTTGAAGAGGCATGTTAAAGATATTTTTGGCAAATCGTGAGACATGATCGAACCTGCGAAGCCCATATACAAATCGAACTATATTGTTGAAAGCTACATTTAACTTACGTTCGTTCGCGCTATCTAACTTGCAGAAAACTAATGTTCCATAAAGCAACACCGGTAGAATAAGAGTTTTCACGAGAGTTATTTTAATGTTGATAGGTAAGCAGCTTCCAGCAACATAGAGAGCCCGAAGAGCAACATACGTTTTTCCGAGGGCGCATGAAACATGATCGTCCCAAGTAAGAGTTTGGTTCAATTTTATGCCAAGATTTTTCACGTTTCTTACATACTTCACTATTGAATTCCCTAAAATTAAATGGGGCAGACAGGAATAGTCAATAATATTTTTGCTGACGACGATGGCTTGGCATTTTTTGGGGTTGAGTCGCAATCTGTTTTGTACAGCCCATTGAAAAATCCTCATCAAATCTATGTTCACACGAACTGTGGCGTCTTCGACCATACCAATGGGGTAGCTAAGATATATTTGAACATCATCGGCTTACATCATAATGTCACAAAATTTAAGGGTAGAGGACAGATCATTTATAAACATCGTGAACAACAAAGGACCTAATATCGAGCCTTGAGGAACGCCGGCTTCTGTTGGTAGAAAATCAGATATTTGGGAGTTAACAAAAACAGCTTGAGTTCTTTCACTCAGATATTGTTCAATAAGTTTCAAAGCCGATCTCTCAAAATAGAAACTATTTCTTAATTTTTTTTAAAAGAATATTATGGGGAACAGAATCAAAAGCTTTAGAAAAATCAAGCAATACCAGGGTTGTAGTTCAATCTCTATCAATTTGGATCCTTATATCATCAACCACTTTCAAAAGAGCTGTAGAACAGCTATGGTTGGCTATAAAGCCAGCTTGGGCCGAAGTGAGCAGTTGGTTAGTTGACAAAAATCCTGATATTTGCTTGCTTATAAGTTTTTCGAAAGCTTTGGAAATAAAGGGTAAGATTGCGATTGACCTGTATTCTTTTGAATTGCGCGTTGAGTTTTTAAGAACAGGTATGATTTTTGAAACCTTTCAGGACTTGGTATGATGACTTGGTATGAGCTGGTAAGGATAGAATTGAAAATGTGAGTAAGGAACGGCGAAATAAAAGGATATATAAGTTTTAAAAACTTTGGATGTAAACCATCTAAACCAATTGAGTCAGATTTTATTTCATGCACTGCTTTAAAGACATCTAGTTCTTCGACCCTGCAAAAACTGAACTGACCATAGTCTTCCGAGATGTTGGAAATGTTGAATAAAGAGTCAGGACTTTCATCAGCTGACAAGTTGGAAGAGACATTTACAAATTGTACGTTTAGTTCATTTGCATCACAATCCGCAATATATGACAAAACATATTTGTTGTAGTAGTAGTAGGCTCCATGTATTTTTTGTCATATATATTTGACTATCACACTTATATGACACTTTTGAGACATATTTATTTGGCAAACTCATCATATTTATATGATAATGTTATACTACCTTAAGACTCGAAAATTGACGAATAGTTGGAGTTCCGAATTCTTCAAAAACCGAGTTTTTCATGCTTTCGTCTGTATGACCGAGGAGGAACAGTTGGTCAAACAATCAAGGTAGCGGATCACGAATTTGAAGTGGTGCAATCCTTTAAATACCTTGGGTCAATAGTAGCAGCCGATAACAATATAGAAGAAGAAATACGCGGGCGGCTTCTCAAATCCAACAGAGCCTGCTATAGTCTGTCAAAGCTCTTCAAATCCAGAAATCTCACCATAACTTCAAAACTGTTGCTGTACAGGACCATGGTCCTGCCAGTACTCACATATGGATCCGAGACTTGGGTGCTTAGCAAAAGGCACTCCGACCTCTTAGCCGCGTTCGAGAGAAAAGTCTTAAGGAGAATTGTTGGCCCCATATGTGAGGAAGTACGATTCCGGAGACGGTACAATCATGAATTGTACGCAATCTACCTCGAAGCAGATATCGTGCCAAAAATTAAGCTCGGTAGACTTCGGTGGGCAGGGCACCTAGCTCGCATGAGCGAAGAGGAACCTGCTCGAAAAGTTCTTTGTGGTACATTCTATGGTAGACGACAGCGTGGTAGACCATGCTTGCGCTGGAGAGATGGCGTAGACCAGGACGCCCGGAGCCTTGGGGTGCGCAACTGGATGGCGGCGGCTCGAGACCGGGATGGGTGGAGAGACTTGTTGAAGGAGGCCAGGACCGGACCCCGGTTGTCGAGGCGACGATGATGATGATGATGTCTGTATGACCCTGGATCCGCTGAACTAGCTCAGCTCAGCTATAGACAAAAAAAAACCATCACAAACTTTCATAAAGCTTTATTCACGTGCGATAGTAGATTTCATTCAGAATGGAGAATAGTCCCCCTAAACTAATTGAAATTCTGAATCCGCATCTGGTCAAATCTATTCCTCTTTAAGCAAAATTACACGCTTTATAAATTGTTGGCAGAAAATTCCCGCTGAAAGTAATTAAATGCATAGTTTACTTTTGAATATTAAACCAAAAATATCGGCCACTAAAATACACATTTCTATTTGATTTATATTGAATAACAACTATCCTAACCCATTTCTAATTAATTAAATGAATTCCTTTCCCAATCATGCACACCATAACAAAACCACACTATCGCGTATGCACATTGCCCAGTGCACACCATATCAACTAAGGTATTCCTTTTCATACAGTTACAATGTTTTTTTTTAATATTTATTCGTACAACTCGTGTGTACAATTGATAATAGCAGTGCAGTGTGAGCAGTCCCAGTTTCAATCCCATTTCCGTTGCCTTCCTCAAACCAAAACCAAAACCAAACAATAAGCGAAAACAATTAAACAATCGTAAATAAAAGCCACCATATTATACCTTCCGATAAATTTATACGTGCACTGTATGTGGGCGGCATAGTTGGCGGGATATCGCGGCGAATGGAAATATTTCCACACGTCATTTGTCTCGTTAGCCATGGTACTCAGCTCCTCGGCGAAAAAGTAATAATCACAATAAGTTCCGGGTATCAGACGGCCGTCATTTTTGAAATTAGCTTCAACAGGACGAGCATAATAAAAGAGATATTTCGAGTTAATTTTTTTAACAATTCATCTCTGAAGTGCCGCAAACGCAAAGCCATAGACACAACAACAACATCACACAATCATATATATACCTCGGTCCAGAAAGGAATACTCTCCACGGATGTGCACAGCCACAGAGTCATTCCGTCTCAACGATGCTGGCTTAAATATCACCCGCAATCCATAAATCCTTCCACCACTGAAGAGCTGCTCCTCCTGCTGTAGCTGTAGCTGTTGATGTGGCTGATGCGACTGGAAATGGAACTGGAGCTGGAGCGGTTGCTGATGATGTCCACCACGTTCATCAACCATAGCTGATTGTGCTTCGTCGGCATCCCAGCGTGAAACAATTTCATTCAGTTCTTCTGGCGCATAATTAAGTAAAACATTCCGTTTAAAGTGACTGTGACACATGGTGTACTCGGGGATGGTTGTGTTCTCAATGACGGGTTCCTTCAGATACGGAAATAGTTCTACGTACTCGACGCAACTGCAAGTAAACGGAATAAAAAAAAAAAATATCAAAAATAAAAATTACATAAATGTTTTGCAACAAATCGTAAATTAAATTAATTTCGCTGAAATTTCTAAAGAAATTTGCTCGTTTTTTTTGGAAATGAAGCTTGACGAGTTTACGTCAGCCCCGGACCGTTCAAGAACACACCCTCATTAACCAACACTCGTGTGTATATATGTATGTTGTGAAGGGGAAAAAGTGCTCATTTATTTTTTTCCTAACATTTAATTCAAAGAGAAGAGTTTTAGAATAACGAGTTGCCTGCTGTACGCAATGTTATTTTACAACTTTTCCTTAGAAAGTTTATTTTCATTTGGAAAGAAGAAAGGCAATTGCCATGATCGCTTGGACATAAACGGTATGCGTTGGAATCGAATCAACAATTTAATTAATTAATACCTGCACTCAGAGCCGGCTTTAGCATTATCAACGCCCTGGGGTGAGATTTTTCGGGCGCCCCTCTTGTCAGCTGTCCAAACCCATGCGATAAAAGTATAATGAAAATCAACATCAAAACGTAATAAATTAGCATTTTTTTTCTTTTATTGCTATTATTAAATACATAAACTACTCAAAACATAACAAGGGCCCAGCCAAGATTAATTTTGAATTTTGTCTAAAAATTATGTAATTGTAAAACATTGTCGAAACGAAGCATTTTGTTTAAGAGCTTAAGTGTGTATGAGTCCATATCAATGCTTTTGACAACAATTTTACCGTTACCTCCAAGTGAGAAGGCAACCAACAAAAGCCCATTCCTGCACTTGTTTGTCCGATTCTAAGCGTTGTTGCTTTAAGTGTTAATTTTTTTAATTGTTTTTTCCTTATTTCTTTGAGTGGGAACGCTTCCAGGAAACCGGGAGTGTAGCAAGGAGGCCCCTGGATCAGGAAGAATCAGAACCACAACTCCGTAAGAAGACCGGTACATTAGAATAACTACACGTCGGTTGGGAGCGTACTGTAACGGCCCGGGCCTTACAAAGACAACTGCGGCAGTCAACTGGCTCTCAAGTCAGTGATCAAACCATATGCAATCGACTCCACGAAGATGGTCGTCGTTCCAGAGTGCAACACAGGGTGAAATCGCAAGATCTTGGTGGCCAATTCAAGTCACCTCCGGGAGAGTTAGCCTTACCCTCAAATCGTTCATGCAGATTGTCCATTGTGGCATTTGCTATGTAGAACGCCGCCGTGCCGCCGTAGCACCATTATGTTGGAACCACATGTCGTTTACAAGCATGTCATCCAATTTGGGCTAAAATAAATTCTACAGCATAATGTCCTCTAACCAGCCCATCTCAAGCCGATGTGAGAACCTTCTCTATTCGTTTACGACTCACTTATACATAATACCACAACCCACACATAGTTATCACCAGTAAAGTCGAGGCCGACATCCGCAATCTATTTGAGTTTTACAACAAATGGGTTATCAACTCATCCAAATCGGAGCTTGTGTGCTTCAGAAGCACAGGAGGCAGATGCGATCACTCAGCTGGAAACTGTAGAATTATCACTTTTACACTCCCAGACGGAACCAAACCAACCAAACGTAGAGCCAAGTATCTGGGCATCAATTTCAACGAGATGCTGCGATTTAACCAAAATTTTCACGAACTTAAAAGTGAACTTGGTCTTCCATAGTGTATACGAGAACTGAGAACTAGGCTAAGTCAGCAGGTGAAACTCAGCTACGCCTTCCCAGTTTGGTTCAACATCTCCAAAACAGCTATGAAGGAACTTCAAATATTTGAAAGGAAAATCCTGAGGACCTGCACCGGGCTTCACTTAGATTGTCAACGGCGTCAACATTTCAAGTACAAGCAACACACTTCTCTGAAGCCAAGGTAATCCCTTTGGACAAGTACCTAATGCTATATCTGCAAAGAAGCTGGTTAGAAACATCACCAACCACCCTAATCAATTGATGAGAAGGATGACAACCCAACAACGACATCCCAAACCGAGGAACCTCGGTGCTATGGAGACCCTGCACAAAGATACCACCTGTCAATAATCAACGATGAAGCAGTACCCTTCTACACTGACCCAGGATCAGCACACTTTAGTGGCTAAATATCAACCATAACCCCAAACTAGCGCAACACCACTTGACAACTGGGACTAAATAACCCTGGGACCAAAAAAGGCAAACAAAAATCAGCACGTTACAGAAACGTTTCTTAACAAAATCTATTCTAAATGGGGAAAAACGGCGTTATAGAACTTACACAGCCGATGCCAACTTGTAATTCATAATAATATGATTGTGACTGCTGATGACCTAGCAGTACACTTTCAAAATCTCCTATATTCCAACTCTGGATTGGAATATCACTTTGCAGAACCCTTGGTAACCAATGAAGACCAACAAATATGTATAGCGTAAGTATATACCGTTATTCACAAGGCAAAAAATGGAGATACGCCAGGAGAGGATGGAATCCCTTATGAATTCTTCAAGAACGCTAGTCAAGCCTTTATATCGCAGCTAAACTTTCTATTAAACAAAGTTCTTCAAAACGAGGTCATTCCTATATAGCTCGTTTAAAAGATCAGTAATTTTCCGGATACATAAGAAAGGACCACTTGACCATGTCGAGAACTATCGTGGAATCTCATTTTTGAATGTTCTTTCATAGTTATTTTGTGGAATTCTTGAAAACAGATTGGAATCCTGGGTTAATGACAACAACATTCTCACTGGATTACAGGCTGGTTTTAGAAAAAAACTATCGACTATCGATCAAATCTTTATACTAACTTCTATTGTCAAAGATTTTCAAGCTAGGAATAAGAAGGTTTACCCTTTCTTCGTAGATTTCAAATCAGCTTTTGACCTGGTCAATCGTAATTCACTTTTTTACAAGCTTTATCAACTTGGAATATCTAGAAAATTCATCAACATTATTAAGGAAATGTACATATGTTGGTTCTTCAGAATGGTTCACGAGGAATAATGGCGTTTAACAAGGGTGCCCCTCAGCGCTCTTCTCTTTTCGCTCTTCATCAACAACATAGTTGATTTCTTCCCTGGAGGAGTTCGGTTCTGTGGGATAACAATCAATGTTTTATTGTATGCCGATGATTTGGTATTATTGTCAGAATTTCAAGACGTACTTCAATTGATGATATACCGTTTATTTGACTATTACAACAAATGGGATCTTGTAATAAATACCGAAAAATCCAAAATTATGGTGTTCTCAAGAACTGCTAGAATCCAGCACCGATATAATTGGTCCTACAATGGCACCAGATTGAATATCGTAAACTATTTCAAGTACTTAGGTCTTTGATGCTGTTGTGAAGACAACGCTTTGTTATGCAGCGCAAGTATGGGGAATAGACGAGTTCGAGTCAATCGAAAAATTCCAATGGAATTTCATAAAAAAGCCCTTTTACCTTCCCATGTCTACCCCAAGTTATGCGTTGTACATAGAAACAGGACTTCCCAAGCTTTTTACAAATACATTAAAATCCCAGGCGGACTATGTGGTCAAAATTATGCAGCTCCCAGACGAACGACTCTCCAAACAAATGTTGCTCTACGAAGTTAGAAATGATGATTGGTGGGTGGCGAAATGGAAAAATATGGGGATCGCTTTCGGTGAGCATATGTCCCGATTAAATCAGGAAATGCAGTTACCCTAAGGAAGCAGCTCTATCGTATAATTGACAAACATGAAAACTGTCTACGGGATGGCTTTAAAGTCAATGCACGCAATTCTTATAGTAGGATACTATACTCGCAACTCGATATGAACCTTAACCAAACCAATGGGTCCGCCATCTAACGTTTTTTTTTCAACTAGTGCTTATTTCGTGAATGGTAACACTTAGCTCATGTCTGATTTGACAGATAATTAGTTTTATCTTCCGCTGAACGCATATAATTGTGTATACGCTTCGCTAAGTGGGCCTGCGATCGACTTAGAGATGATGCCGATTTTGCCAAAAAAATCATCTTTTCAGAAGAAGCTCATTTTGATCTTGGCGGTTGGTAAACAAGCAAAATTGTCGCATTTGGGGCACAAAAAAACCGCACGCATACATTGAAAAGCCGATACACCCAAAACGAGTCACTGTTTGGTGCGGATTTTGGTCCAGAGGCATAATTGGGCCATTTTTCGAAAATGAGCAAGGAGTGGCCGTTACAGTCAATGGCGATCGTTATCGGGCCATGTTGAACGAATTTTTGTTCACAAAAATTGAAGAAGAGGATATTGACAACATTTGGTTTCAACAGGACGGCGCTACGTGCCACACAGCCGAAGCTACACTCGATGTTTTGCGCCATTTTCAAAAAAAAAAAGTTATTTGGCGGACCCTTTAGTAGGATACTATACTCACAACTCGATATGAACCTTAACCAATCGAACTATTTTCAAGATGCGTTGAGTTACAGGGTGATTTCTCTTATCTTCAAGACAATATGCGAACTCTTAAGCCTGAATGGAGCACCTTATAATGGAAACTTTAACCAATTTTGCACATTATGTAATCTCAAATCGAAGGAAGACTGCCTTCATCTCGTCAGTATATGTATGTCCGATCTTTGCTCCACAACGTCAAACATACTTTAGAAAAAAAACCTTCACTATACAAGAAACAATTAAAATTTTGAATAAGGCAAATTGGCAAACTCTATATAGAGGTTTTTAACTATAGAAATTTATTAATATCGGAATACGAATAGAAATATTAACTCATTGTTATTACATAAAGAATCGATACATCAACCCAGCTGACAGCAAATGCCATAGCTTCTAAATTCATAAAATGTAGCCATCTATTAACAAACTGAATCAATAAAATGAATCTATCTATCTAATTCATATTAGCAAGTGGATAACTTTAAATCTCTAAATTTTGCGTCAAGGAGACGTATAACTCCTTAACACAGAAATGCATACACCTCATAGAACCGTTTACTAGTTGTTGTAAGGACTTTAAAGATATCATAAAGCTAAAATAAGGGTTTTTCAACAGGGACGCTACAAAAGTAGAGAAACAGGGACAGCAAAGGACGGCATATTTCTTGCCTCTCTTTTGACATTTCTCTTCAGTAAGGTTTGCCATTTCATGATATAAAGAAATACGTGCCAACAACGAGTCGAAATTATTAAAATTTACTACCGATATTCGGAGTCAGTGGCCTCAACGTTAAGAGCGCTACGTCCAATTTATGGTCGTCATAATCGTCCTAGCAGATCAACAATTGAGCGTCTAGTGGAAAAATTTGAATCCACAGGCACAGTTCAAAATATTCCCGTGCCAGTGAGACAAAGAAGTGCCCGTAGTGTTCAGAATATTGCTGCCGCTGAGGCTTCAGTTGCAGAAAGCCCAATTGTGTCTCTCACACGTCGTTCTCAAGCGTTGGGCATCTCTGTGACGTCGTTGTGGCTAACAAGATGAAATTGACGCAAGAACTGAAGCCGCTTGACCAGTACCAGCGTCGTATGTTCGTGAATTGGGCTGAGCAACAACTTGAAAATGATTCGGATTTTCATCGAAAAATCATCTTCAGCGATGAGGCTCATTTCTGGCTGAATGGCTTCGTCAATAAACAAAATATGCAGAATTGGTCAGGCAGCAATCCACACGTACTCCATGAGTCATCATTTTATCCCGAAAAAATTACGGTTTCGTGTGGTTTATGGGCCGGCGGCGTCATTGGGCCGTCCTTCTTCCGTGATGATCAAGACCGGCACGTTACTGTGAATGGGGATCGCTACCGTTCAATGATAACCAAATATTTTTGGCCCCAATTAGATGATAAGGATTTGGAGGACATGGGGTTCCAACATGACGGCGCCACAAGCCACACAGCGAATGTCACAATCAATTTATTGGAAACCAAGTTTGGAGAACGTGAAATGGTCCAGTCGCTTGGCCGCCTCGGTCGTGCTATTTGACGCCGTTAGACTATTTCCTGTGGGGCTACGTCAAGTCTATGGTCTATGCCAACAAGCCAGCGACGATTGATGAACTTCGTACTAATATCGAATGTGAAATTGCAGCAGTATCGGCCGATTTATGCTTGAAAACCGTCGAAAATTGGGTTCAGCGTCTGGACTTCTGCAAGCGTGCCCGTGGTGGCCATGCAAAAGAAATCGAGTTCCATACATAATGGCATCAAACGTACTTTCACAGGAATAAAGAATTTCACTAATATAGAAAACCGTTTTTGTTTTATTTAAAAAAAACTTTTGTATCGCTCTTATTGAAAAACCCGATATTTTCTATTCCTTAGATAAAGGACACTCTGTAAATTAATTTTATTTATTATTTAAGAAAAATTCCCTTCTTCCCGTAAGTCAACTTTTATTTCTCGCATATAAAATATCAAACATTCAACTTTATTAATTTTAATCGTTTTTTTTTATTTTATTTTTTAAATTAATTTGAAAATAATATAAATTATTTAGTTTTCCTCTTTCGAAGGCCAGACAACATTCGGCAAAATGCTGGATAATCAATCATCGGTGGTTCGTCCAGTGTTTTTGGTTTTGCCATCGGAGCCTTGGAAAGTGCCTCTCTGGCCTCAGTTTTGGATAGTTTATCCCCATAGTTAGTTAACTCTTCATAAATTCTATAGTAGATACATATGAATTGAAAATTTACTACTTTAACCCACTTTTACAGACACAATATGTATGTATGATTGTATGAACGTGTAAAGCGCTCACATTGTTTGCTCTTACTTTTTCTCGTCAATTAACCCAGTTTTTTCGTCGTCCCACTTACTCCACGCTTCCAGGAGGACATCCTCGGGATCCAGCTCAATCGTCCGGAAACCCATGAGCTCCACAAATGCATCATAGTCCAATGGCTCTTTGGCCTGCAGCCAAGGGCGAGAATGAGAACGAAAACGAAAACGACAACGAAAACATAAAATCATTTGTGTATACTACCTATGTATATATAAATCTCAAAAAGCGTGTCAAACAAGCAGAGTTCTACCTCTTTTATCATCTCGTCGAGCATTTCCTCTGGAGCCTCACCGCCCAATGCCAGCAATGTTGTCCTGAGATCATCGCGGGAAATCAAGCCATCCGAGTCGGCATCGAAGAGTAGGAAAACCTGCATTTTGATTGTTATTATTTGCGATGTGAAGGATGTAACATTGCCTCCACGTTAAGGATGAATATATATGTACCTATACCTCTTTCAATTCAACCAGTTTCTTCTCATCCAGATCCTTGAGAGCGTCCATGTCACCGATGTGCACTTCATCGGGAACTGTGTAATGGCCGACAGTTTTTGGAATCTTCAGTTTGGGATTGAAAATCTCATTGATCACTGCCATGGCTGATGATTCATCGACTTCCTCCTCCGCCAAGGCTCTTTGTTCCTTTTCCTTGAGTCGTTTGGCAGCAGACTTTTTTCTTTTCTTCAAAAAGGCAAAGGATTCGAGTGGTATAACAAATCAATCGTGCAGGAGTTCACCATTATTGTATTCACCCTTTCAAGCTCCTCAAAGGGAATCACATTTTCCATAGACATTTTTTGAAGAAGATTTCTTAGATTGTTCTTTGACCAAAGTAAAATATAAAAAAAGATGTACTTAACACGAGCAGAGAACTTTTGCGGTTCTAGTCAGCACGTTAACTGGGAGCAGTTTTTAGACAAGACACCCATTTTATTGGAAATCCAATCGATCGTGAATTACATACTCGTATATCCATATAGAAATAGATGCATGTGAATGATTTGCTTTTGGTCACAGATTGAGTGGTAGGCGTGCAAATTTTTAAAATATGTACCTCGAATTTTCAAGATGTATTTTTAGAAAATATTAATTTTATATTTGTATTCGCATTTTATGTTTATTTATAAGGTTTTTTCCTTATTTTTTTAATGTTCATTCCTGATTTCCGTTTCTAGGTTTTTATTTTTTGTAACGCTTATTACCGGCATGCATGGCTGCATGGCTGGGCGCTTATTGCTCAAAACTCAAGGACGGAGGAGGGGTACATAATGGGGGCAATAGTCTTAAGAGTCTTAGGTTAAGGATCAATGGGAGAGAGAGAGAGAGAGTGTGCGTTCCAGCTGTAGCATTTCATAAATTTTGAAATAAATTTTAATCTAACTTCCCGATGAGTTTGTGACTTGAAATTTTAAACAAACCTCAGATGATAACATGTTTGTTTGGAGTTTCAAGTCTAGCGCACAGAAAAATAAGTTTAAAATCTATTGTAGTATTTCGCATGTACAAATCCTTAAAAGCAGGCCAGTAATTGTTGCAATAATTTTGTTTTAATCTTGCTGTTTTTACTTACTTACTAACTTAACGGGCTCCGAACCCGTGGAGTGTGTCCTGGCCTGAGACGAGGCAGCTTAACATCTTCCTCAATCCGGGCACTCCGCTACCAGTCATCCAGACCAAGTGCTCTTGCATCCACCATGGCTTATGGTCTTTAAACTGGAGATTCGGTCTTCCTTGTCGCCTTGAACGTGGGGCCTGTGATTTGAAGAATCTCTTAGCTGGAGCATTCACTCGATGTGGCATAAGTCATAACCATTGAAGTCGACGTATTTTGGGCAGCAACAGCAACATCTTTTGTACAGCTAGGAGCTAGCTCATAGAGTTCACGGTTGTATTATCTTTTCTTACATATGTGCCCCACGCACCCCTCCATCAAAGAATTTCTCCTTCAAAAGAGCACAGCATCAGCTCGCCATTTCTAACTATTGTCCAGCACTCGGTGCCGTACAGCAGGACTAAATGTATGAGGGATTTGTACAGGGTGAAGTTTTGAACCCATTTGTTTCGCCAAACAGCGGTAGCAGTGGTGGTCTTATCCACTAAAGTGTCATTTGTATAATTTGAGGTTTACTCCAAGGTAAGATGAACTTGAAATTCTTAACTACCTCGAAGTTGTTGCTATCAATAGTGATCTTCGAATTGGTAGTTTGCCAAACCCTACGGTCATGGAAATACAGCAAGTTTGATTCCTAATGATATGTTTTCGATTCCTACCGACTACTGCACCCCTACTTTGAGCATCGGGGAGATGAGATTTCAACTTTAAAACTCCATTTAGACAGGATTGGAATGATGACCTAGTGACGAGAGACTTCGACACGACTATGTACACTGACGCCTCAAAGATGGAGTGTGGTGTTGGTTCAGGGATCTTCTCTGAGTCCTTAAATATCTCCAAATCTTTTCGACTTCTCGACTATGATAGCGTTTTACAGGCAAAATTACTGGCTATAAGGGAAGCATGCAAAATACACAAACAAGATCCAAACCAAAATCGAAATATTGCAATTCTGACAGACAGTCAGGCGGCTGTCAAGGCCATTGCTGCGGTCACATCATCCTCCAAATTGGTCCAGCAATGCCGGAATGAGCTCACGAGCCTAAACATCAATATTAGTGTCACTCTTATCTTATCAGGTCACTGTGGCATTGAGGGAAATGAGCGGGCAGACGACCTAGCTAGGCATCAAGGATCAGCCCTTCATGGCTCACTTGTGAAAAGAGTTTACATTCCTCTCGGAGTTATGAAGGGCAATTTACTTTCAATTTTTCTCACCAAATCCAATCGTATGTTTCTTTTCTTTTCTTTTCTTTTCTTTTCTTTTCTTTTCTTTTCTTTTCTTTTCTTTTCTTTTCTTTTCTTTTCTATTCTTTTCTTTTCTTTATATTTAGCGCGCACTAAAGGGGTTGTGACTACCCTTAAAATGAATATTCACAGCACGAGCGATTAGGTAGATTGGAGGGGATTTAAAAGGAGATACCGATGCACATTGGTTTTAAATGTCTGAAGATCACAATGGGAGGGGAAAACCGGGCTGGGTAGAGCATTCCACATTCGTTTAGTGCGACTAAGGAAAGAATCTCTGTACTTAACAGTACGTCCGAAGTTGGGCTCAATGGTAAACTGATGAGCATTCCTGCAAGCGCGAGTATTACGGTTGAATTGTTTAAGGGGAGGAATGCAATTGGCTATTTCACTAGAACACTGTTTATAAAAAATAGCGGTAAAATAATGATAGACATGAAATATTGCGACGGTGCTCAAGAGATGTAAATGTTTCCCTTATGGTTCTTTCACTTATCGTTTTAAGAGCTCTCTTTTGTATTCTATCCAATAGGCTCAAGTGGGTTTTTGGAGCACCCGCCCAAATATGGGAGTTGTACTCAAGTTTCGGACGAATAAAGGCTTTGTAGATCACAGCCAGATCAGAGGGGGAGACAAATTTCTTGCATCGACGGAGAAAACCTAAACACTTAGCAGCGTTTTTGGCGATGTCAAATATGTGGTCGTTTCACAAAAGGTGGTCTGTGACACACATACCGAGTACTGAAAGCTGTTCGGTTTCCTCTATGCAAGTACCGCTCATGGATAGCGGCATGGGGGCGGGTTCCGCTTTAACGACAGAAGACAGCATTGAGTTTTAGAAGCATTAAATTCTACACGGTTTTTGATTCCCCATTGGACAATGCTGTCGAGATCAAAATTTAATGAGCTTATCATACGCTGCCATTGAAGTTCCACATCTGAAGAACATGGATGTGTATCTAGAAACGAATATGAAAAGCTGAGAGTACTGTCGTCAGCAAAACAGTTTAATGGATTAGAAGTTTCAGATAACAGGTCATTTATGAATATTAAGAAGAGGGTCGGAGACAAAACGGAGCCCTGGTTCACACCAGCATTTATTTTGTAGATGTCAGACTTCCAATACAACTCGTATTGTCATTTATGAATATTGAGAAGAGGGTCGGAGACAAAACGGAGCCCTGGGGCACACCAGCATTTATTTTGTAGATGTCAGACTTGAAACCGTCCAATATAACTTGTATTGACCGGTCCGAAAGGTAATTTCTAATCCAACGAAGAAGAGATTCATCAAAACCAAATGATCGCATTTTCGATAAGAGAGCTTGATGCCAAACTCTATGAAATGCTTTTGAAATATCGAGTGCAATAATCTTACTTTCGCCAAAACGATGTAAAGATTTGTGAAACTGTTCGGTGAGATATACCATCAGATCACCAGTGGACCTATTGCTACGAAAGCCATACTGCCGGGCTTCAGAAGCTTTCGTTCTTCAAGATATTTCTTAAGCTGATGATTAATCAGCGTTTCCATGACCTTGGAAAGAAGAGACGCAAGTGCAATTGGTCGATAGTTAGAGGGGGAAGAAGGCACGCCTTTTTTAGGGACAGGCTGGAAAAATGAAGTTTTCGATCCACTCGGAAAGAGACCAGTAGAGTAGGACAGATGGAAAAGCTTACGCAGTGGTTTTGCCAGTTGAAGAACACCTCTTCAGAACAATGGGAGGGATACTATCCGGGCCAGCGGATTTGTGAATGTCGAGATCTTTCAGAGCTCTAGCAACTGCACGAGTGCGAAAAAAAATGTATCCCATAAAATCGTTTACGCTCTCGAGTACAGGTATAGTCACATCTTCTTCTGGCAGCGTCGAATTAACATAAAACTGTGCTGCGAGCAAATTTGGTTCGTCTAATGTGAACGTTACAGGTCTTTCTAGCTTGTTGAAACTTTTGGCGGTTGGCTTTATAACAACGGAAGCTTACTTCTCTGATCCTAATAACCTCTTTGCAGCTGGAATCAAAATATGAGTTTTCTTTGGGTTTGATAGATTTTACCCTATTCGGGATAAAATTTGTCATTCCACAAAGAATTATGCTTGTAACCATATCTGCGCTGGAATCGACGTCACTATCGAGGAAGCATAGTGACCAGTTAAAGTTCCTGAAGAAAACATAGAGACCGTCCCAGTTGGCTTTCTCGTATTGCCAAATGGTTCTCTTAGGAGTTTTTTCTTTAACTGAGTTTTGTTGACACGAGATATTAGTAGATATGATACAATGGTCCGATGTGCCTAGCCTAGAGGAGATAATACACTAATAGTGTATTTATCAGGGTCAGAAGTAAGGAACAAGTCTAGAGTGTTGGCGGATTGACCTGCAACGTCAGGAATCCCAGTGGGCTCGTCGACAAGCTGAGTCAGGTTGTTTAACTCAGCAAAAATCTCGGTATACCTTCCTTCGGGTGCTGTCTGACCCGAACAGCGTAGTCACGAAGAATTATGTACATTGAAATCACCCGTAACAAAGATTTCACTGTGCGGAAAATGCGAAATAGTTCTCTGGATGGATTCGGATAGTGCATCTAATTCGTTAGAAGTTAAATTACTATCCAAACTAGGACTACGATAAATAAAACAAGTTTGAATGATGCGCTTATGGACGGTGAATTTAAACCACATGAAATTAAAGTTGGTATTCGAACATGCAACATCATTTCGAACATACACGTCGAGACCATGACGTGGAAAAAATAGAGGCACTAAGCTATAACCATGTAGGCTGAATTCCGAGTGATCGTTATTTTCCACTACCTGGGTTTCACTTAGTGCCAAAACAGCTGGCCTGTTTTCTCGCAGTCTGGACATATGCAGCACAAAAATTCTACCTAAGTCCCCGAATGTTGCTGCAGTCGACCCTAAATTCACCTAGTGGAGCAGTCTAAGAAACTGCGTTATATCTAGAAAGATGTGGCCCGCCTAAAATAACGCCCGAACAAAAGATATAATGTGTGTAGACCAAGACAAGACATTGCCAGAAGGTCGTTTGCAACATGCACCGGGCACTGGCCAATAGGAGAGCATGCGGCAAAAGTGGGTATTTCTTACAACACCCACTGTCGTAGCTGTGCGAAACAGCAGGAAAAGGAAACATTAGTTCACTTCCGCTGTAAATGCTCTGCCCTAGCCCGTTTTAGGATACAATCACTTGGGAAGGGTTTCTTTGAAGACCTTGGCAAAATTTCCGAACTGAAGATCAGTTCTTAAACGGGACGAAATGGCTCTGAGACGATATATGGCTTTTTGCTGTCTAACTCGGCGCTTTAGATTGTTGTTCCACAAACCCATTCCTCAACCATACATAGGCTAAAACGAGTTTTGGTATCAAAACAGCTCTTTTTCGGCTAATTGGGTCAGCGAGCTAGTTGGCTCGTTGGCCGCCATTTCTACCTACCTATAGTGATAGTTGATAGTAGTTATACTTTGTCTTGTCCTCGTTTAATTTAAGGCAAGTTTCGCCTTGTATTCTGATTTGAAGAGCTCCACTGGATAATCCATTAAAGCTGCTGGCCTTGTTGTTGAGTTTTTTTTTTATTTTGACGAATAAAGTTTTAAATAATAATAACATTTGTTGGTGCGCGTAAGTGGATCTTCATTAATTGGAGATGGCTTGTCTTCTTGCCTAGAACTCATTAACATGATTTCTATTTAGCAGCTGTTGAAATTGCTGTTTGAACATATCTACTATTCGTCGTGCTTCGGTGCTATCGTCCTAAAACTCTTCCCTGAAAGGATCCTCAGCTTTATGGGTAAGTGTGCGTGAACATATTAGGCTTACCTTTTCGGAAAGTGCCTTTAATGGGGATCACAGCCAGCGGATCACTTTTCGGCTTAAAGTCAATAACTTTGTTTCTTAGCCGATTGCTCAGAACGAATTCGCATCCTAGCATCTGCAATCTTTTGTTACAACTGTAATAGATGCCGCAATTTTGTCTCTTCATCAATTCTAATCTTATCCATCGTATCTCCAAGATACAGATTCAAAAACTTTGCATATAACCAACCTCGCACCTACTCTAAAACCTATAGTGAAGCCAAACTGGGGGTTAATAGTTCAGAATTTGTTCGTGGACTTGTAACTCATACAAGTGGGTTAAGAGTCCGTTGTGGACTTTTGACTTGTGGATTTTTGACACTGCGCCGAATTTTGTGAGTTTTTTTTTTTTTTTTTAAATCAGGACTTCTAAATTTTGGATAATTTTTGTTCTTGAACTGCAAATTAAACTGCAAATTTGCAACTCTATTTCAAAGTAATAGCTTGTCTATTTGATTAAAAAACCCCATGTACTGCTAACTTCACACCCATACTAGTTGGTGAACTGCAAAATCCGGAATGGATATGCAAAAGAAATGCAAAAAAAACTGCAATTCCCTGTTATGGTCCCGTTAGCCTAGGGGAAAATTGTTATGCCAACTTCACAGACGTAGTTAGCATCGCTATTTTCAATTTCCAAAAAAAAGTGCTCACCTTATGCTGTCATGTGCTGTACATGTACTTTTGGCAGCACAAGTTGAGCACATTACAGCACCCCTTTTTGTTCGAAATGCAAAGCTTCGCAAAATTAATTTTTTGCCGTAAGGTATCAATTTATTAATGCCTTGGACCAGTAGTCTGTATTTTGATGTTGCGTGCTCAATCAGTGCCTGGAAAGATCCGAATGCAAATCCAAGGAAGTAAAATTTCACTTTTTGATGTGTAAACATTTTATGTCTCGATATGGGGAAAGTTAAAATGCAACGGCAAATGGCGTGGCAGGCGGATATTACACAAACGAAAAGAAAATATCTTTTTGCAATTTATTATGGTTCCCCATCTTCTCTGCGAGCCACGGTTCACACAATTTTTTTTTTTTAATAAAATAAATGTGTGTTTTTTTTGAGGTATAGAACTTTGTAATGGAATAAAACAATGATGATTTTTTTAAATTGACATGAAATTTAAATTATTCGAAAGATAATCTTCTGGCATTATAATTTAAATATGGTTTCTGGCATATGACCGCCACGGCTGGCTCGGACGTAGTCTAATGTGGAGGTCTAATTTTCGATGACTTTTTCCAACATTTCTGACCGTATATCCTCAATAACGCGGCGAATGTTGTCCTCGAAGTGGTCAATCGTTTCGGGCTTATTGGCGTAGACTAGCGACTTCACATATCCCCACAGAAAATAGTCAAGCGGCGTTAAATCGCCCGATCCTGGAGGCCAATTCACGGCTCTGTAACGTGAAACTATGCGGTTATCAAACGTTTCCTTCAATAAATCAATTGTGGCACGAGCTGTGTGACATATTGCGCCGTTTTGTTGAAACCACAGCTCCTGCACATCATGATTGTTCAATTGATGAACGAAAAAGTCAGTAATCATGGCTCTATAGCTGTCACCATTGACTGTAACGTTCTGGCCAGCATCGTTTTTAAGGAAGTACGGACCAATTATTCCACCAAACCATAAAGCACACCAAATAGTCAGTTTTTGTAGATGTAATGGCGTCTCAACATATACTTGAGGATAATCATCGCTCCAAATACGGCAGTTTTGTTTGTTGACGTAGCCATTCAACCAAAAGTGAGCTTCAACGCTAAACAAAATTCGCTTATGAAAATTGGGATCAACGGAAATATTGTTTTGCGCCCGTTTGGTCACAATTTCGAAGCATTGTTCAGACGTCAGTCTATATTCATGTTGAAATGCCAAATCAAACTAAAAATAAATCACTTGACAGCTGACAAAATGGGCGCCAGTTAAAATAGTGTTGCCAGCTTAAAGTTCTATACCTCTAAAAAAAAAAAACACCTTAATGATATAGAAACTTGGTATTTTCCTGCCTTTGGTGATGGTGGGGAGTTAAACATAAACAGTTTTACAAATTTATTTCTAGAGGTTTCACTATACCGAAGTCCAAAGGCTTGAATTTTGGAGATCCGATCACTATATAGCACAAGATATAATTTCTTTTATGCGAGCCTTATAATTATAATAACTTTTACTGTTTAGTATAAATTTAAAAATGTATTTGAACTAAGGATCATTTTTCAATAATGTAAGGAGGTAATTGCTGGAAGAAACCCTTCACTAGCTATTTCAGGCTTATTTAAGCTTAAATTTATCCACACAGGCAACATGAAGCTGGAATTTTTGAATTATTCACAATAAACTACGACGAATTTATTGTGAATAGGAATCATTCAAAATTAAGGTATATTTATGTACATATTTTGTTTGCTCCATTTTCCTATCAACCTTATATTCCAGTTGAACTCACTCCTAAGAATTGCTTTTGATCTTCCCCTTAACAGCTTTCTTAGCTGCTGCTATAAGAACAATCAAATGCAATTTAATTAAATTCCTCCCTTTTTCCATACTATTTACTTCATGATGTGCACGCCACTGTTTCACAAGGTGCGCACTCATTATGTATGCCAAAGTCTAATAATTGCTCGATTGCACTCCTCGCGTTTAATTCCGAGATTGATATCTACATAATAATTTTAAGTAGAGTGGAATCCATTGGACCGATGCAGTGCCTGCTGTCAGTCTCGTGACATCTATTTTAAATCAATTTACAAAATTGAATTTATATTTTTCTGATCAGAAAAGCATTCATTTTGCTGCTGCAGAAATGTATATATTCCAAAATATTTTCCTCAGCATAAATTGTGCGCATCATAAATAATTAATTGACAGAGACACTCGCTGCCTTCTGCCACCCAACGGAATACCAAATTGCTGGGTTGTTTATAGATAAAGAAGAAGATGAACCCAGTGCGGATCAAGTAAGGTGAGAGGGGGGGGGGGGCGTTATGACCCCCACCATTCTCATTACATTTGCAACTATGTGTCCTTATAATGATTCTACACGCAGTGTGAGCGTTTAGAAAAGTTGGAGGGGATTTAAAAGGAGATACCTATTAGCACATTAGTCTTAAGTGTCTCAACATTGAAATGTCAAGGAAAAATTGAGCCGGGTAAAGCATGCTACATTCGTGTAGTATGACTAAAGAAAGAATCTCTGCACATAACAGTACGTCCGAAGTTGAGCTCAGGGGTAAACTGATGCGCATTTCTTGAAATACGAGTATTACAGTTGAATTGTTTTAAGGGAGGAATGCAACCGGCTATTTCACAAGAACACTGTTTATAAAAATAGCGATAAAATATTAAAATAATAATAAAACATTACGGCGGTGTTGGAGAGTTGAAATTGCTTCCGTTATATAGTTCTATCACCTTTCATTTTTAAAGCTATCTTTTGAGTTCTAGATTCAAGTGGGTTATTCGAGCACCTGTCCAATTATGACATCGACATCGAATATGTGATATTCCACAAAAAGCGGTCTTTGAAGTGAAAGTTTTTCATTTTCCTCGATGCAAGTGCGGCGCATGGAAAGTAGTATTGAGGGTGGTTTCCGCTTTACCGACAAATATAGCGCCATTGTTTTTCTGAAGCTTTAAATTCAACGCGATTTTTAGTTACCCATGCTGTCGTGATCAGAATTTAATGAGATTATCATACGCTGCCGTTGAAGTTCCACATCCGAAGAACAAGCATGTGAATCTAGTAACCATAATATGAAAAGCTGAGAATAATGTCGTCAGCAGAAGAGTTTTATGGATTAGAAGTTTAAGGCAAAAGATCATTAATGAATATTAGGAAGAGAATTGGAGACAAAACGGAGCCCTGGCGTACACCAGCGTTTATTAGCTGAGTTTCAGACTTAAAACCGTCTAATAAGTACAACTAATATTGATCGGTCCGAAAGGTAATTTCTAATCAAACGAAGAAGAGATCCATCAATTCCAAATGCACCACGAATTTTCGATTATAGAGCTTGATGCCACACTCTATATCAAACGCTTTTGAAATATTAAGTGAAATAATCTTACTTTCACCAAAAATTATGTTAAGATTTGTGCCACTGTTCGGTGAGATGCGCCGTACTGCCAGTAGAGTAGAATATATGGAAAATCTAACGCAGTGGTGTTACCAGCGTAGACGAACACCTTTTCAGAACTATTGAGGCCAACGGATTTGTGTATATCGAGATCGTTCAGTATTCTTGAAACTGTACGTGTACGGAAGAAGATTGTTCCCATGAAATCGTTTACGTTCTCAAGTACAGGAGGAGTATATCACTTTTTGACAGCGTCGAATTAACAAGAAACTATATATGCTGTAAGTAAATAGGTTGGAGCGTTGGAACCGGAAACAAAGTAGTATTTTTTGCCTTAAATTTCGTTTATGCAAAAATTTGGTACATCAGGTCTTTCTAGCTTGCTTGAACTTCCGGTTCCGGTTGCGGTTCTGGTTTTTCTCAGTAGGGTTGGCTTTATAACTTCGGAAACTTACTTCTCTGACCCTGATGGCCTCTCAACAGCTCCAATCAAACCATGCCTTTTATTTCGGTTTGATAGATTTTTCCTTGTTCGGGAAAAAAATTTCTCATTCCGAGAAGAATTAAGTTTGTACTCAACGTCAGGAATCAAAGTCATCATCATCGTCGGCTCGACAACCGGGGTCCGGTCCTGGCCTCCTTCAACAAGTCTTTCCACCCATCCCGGTCTCGAGCCGCCGCCATCCAGTTGCGCACCCCAAGGCTCCGGGCGTCCTGGTCTACGCCATCTCTCCAGCGCAAGCATGGTCTACCACGCTGTCGTCTACCATAGAATGTACCACAAAGAACTTTCCGAGCAGGTTCCTCTTCGCTCATGCGAGCTAGGTGCCCTGCCCACCGGAGTCTACCGAGCTTAATTTTTGTCACGATATCTGCTTCAAGGTAGATTGCGTACAATTCATGATTGTACCGTCTCCGGAATCGTCCTTCCTCACATATGGGGCCAACAATTCTCCTTAAGACTTTTCTCTCGAACGCGGCTAAGAGGTCGGAGTGCCTTTTGCTAGGCACCCAAGTCTCGGATCCATATGTGAGTACTGGCAGGACCATGGTCCTGTACAGCAGCAGTTTTGAAGTTATGGTGAGATTTCTGGATTTGAAGAGCTTTGACAGACTATAGTAGGCTCTGTTGGATTTGAGAAGGAATCAAAGTAGGTTCGTCAAAAAGCTGAGTCAGGTTGTTTAACTCAGCAAATATCTCGACATAACTTCCTTCGCGACTCGTCTGAACAGAATAGCTCAGCCACATGAAATGAAGAGGTTTAAGCTTATAATCTACGTCATTACGTTAATAAATTGGGAGGCCATGGTGTGACAAAAATAGAAGCACTAAGCTATAACCTTGCAGGCTGAATTTCGATTAATCAGAGTTTTCACCTACCTGGGTGAAAACTCTGACTTATTTTTCACCAGTATGATGGATAGATGCAGCTCAGATATTATTTCTCAGCCCCCGAATGTAGCCATTATCGAACCTAGATTCACCCACCATTAAGAAAAAAAAAAACAAACAAAAAACTCCTGTTTCTTTAACACTACATAGGTTTACAAATAAGCTGTAGCGTGAGTCTTAAAAATACAATTCTCACTTTAAATTATCCATTCGAATGCCTGAAGGCCTCAGTAGGTAGGTACCTTTTATTAAAGAACTCGTTTAATTTTCAAGGAAATCAAATGAATTTGTATTCGGATTCAACACTAAAATTTTGAAGTTTGAAATGGCAGACAAGCAAAAGAGCAAAAGAGCTTCTCTTATTTAACAGAAAATTTTATTAAACTTTTTCTTTCGAAAATTATTGCACTTCAGATAAATTCTGTGTTAAATAATGGCACACACAATCCTTCAACGAAAAATAACTAGATCCCCTCCCAAAATTAATTTCTGCATCCACGCCTGAGCATTAGTGCTCACTTCCTTCTCTTTCGTTCTATAACACTTGTATACATTCAATCAAATCTCCGCTAGTCACATACATATAGCAAATAAGTTTTATTGAAAAAGGAAGAGACACTACAAACTACACATCAGTACACACACTCACTTGGGCTGCAGTTGAACGTCCTTCAATTCAAGCTGAACGATATCTCTGGCAGTTCCCATTACGAAAATCAGAACACAATCGCTCCGAATGAAACGGGGATTGCTTGAGTTAACCGAAAATACCCCGCGGTTGTCCTCGTTCACTTCTGTTGCATGGATACAAGGACAATCTGGAAGACAAAAGAAAGCAAAACAAAAAGTGAAAGGATGCACTCGCACTCGCGTTCTGATGTAGGGGACGTTGTTTTTTTTTTTTTTTTTAATTTTTTGGAGCCTGTTTGTCGTTTTCCGTTTGCATTCAAATCGAAAAAACACAAATAGTACGCTTCACTTAAACTCTTACCGAGCCATAAATTCCTTGTTGCGGTTGACACAGATGGAATGCAATCCGAGCACAGGCCACAAATAAAAGAGAAAACCAAAAGAACACTTCTTCTAGCCATGGTGTAAGTCACACAACTAATTTCAAGCCCGCTCAGCCTCACTTATGTGACAGGACGATAACGATGACGCGAGACTAATGACAAGTTCTTCTCACATCATATTGAGAACACTTAATTTAAAATTATCCTGCCCTTCCCAACTCGGGAGCCCCCACCAACGCCCCCCCCTCTCCCATCACCCTTTCCATCAATGCCTTTATAGTGTTTAGGGTATTTTTATAAGGATAACAAAAAAATCGACCTAGTAGTGAGCTCACGTTAACATGGCTGAAAGGAAGTGGACATAGAATGTCGGTTGTAGTAAAAATAGCTCGACCCAATTTCTGCGGATGTGGAAATCTATCTGTGTGTGATGATGATGATGATGATGGTGATGACACATTAGCATAGATACATCGCGGCTCGGTTATGCTCAGCCTGCGATATATGAATGGAAATTAATTGCTCTGAAGCCAGCAAGTGGATATGAAATAAAAAAGTAGCGGCAGGGTTTTGGGTCACACAACATTGATTGTTTTGGATTTTTACACACGAACAAAGGGGGCGTTGCGGTGCGGCGGAAGGATGTGGGGGTTACTCCGTTTGCGCCATGAATTTTATAAAAGCTGAAGATAGTTAGAAATATAAAATAAATTTGAGGATACTGTCTCTAAACGATGGGGATGTGGATGTGGATGTGTATGGGTGGCTCGCTGGCATTAGGTTTTTTTGGGGTAAAGTGGCTTTATTTTTGTAACTTTAGCTTATTTTTTGCTTTATGGGCGGTAATTGAGTTAGGTCATAGACCTTTTATAGATCATAAATATGAATTATAGGTAGAGGTATAGCCTATGGGGGAAATGGTTTTGGCTAGGGTTGATAATGGGTTCATGAGTTGAGTGTATAATAGTCCGGAAAAGTAGGGAGCAGATGATAAGCTCATTCTGTCTATCGATTATAATAAGGTACATATATGCCATCTTACTCAATACAAATAAGACTGTTAGATGGCTAACAAAAATGATTTAGAAATTGTATCTAAATTTTAATATAATCGTTCTTTTTTCGAAAATTTCCAACTTTTGCGTTCGAGCAAACCATATGGAACATTCCTTGATTACCTTTACGTTAGTTAAAATAAGTAGCAACACAGTTTAATGTTGAAAATTGCGATAAGTCTAAAGTCTCACAATTTTGGCTTGCATGATATTTTTTCGCATCACATTTTTCTCGCATGAAATATTTTTCTCATGATATGTTTTTATTTTGCATGATTTTATTGATCTGCTAAAGCTATATCAAATTAGCTACACATTAAATTTTACTTTTTAGTTATTGAAGTGATATTTATTTAATTGCTTCTACAGCGAGTATCATAATTCATAATTAATTATGTCGTTTAAGAATATTGAAGCTTCAAATAATAATTACTTCCATACTTGAATTGTTTGCAAACTTTTTTCCAATCAGTTTACTCAACCCCTATTTTGAATAACCGTTCATACATTCCTGATATGCCAAGTACGGTTGATATTGGTGAACTACAGTTAAGACGTTTTGATATTCTCTCGGGACGTCAATAACTAAAACCTAAGTTAAACTCAGGAAACGACGGTATACCTGCTATATTTCTTAAATCTTGTGCTTCATCTATTTGTTATCCTCTGCTTCGCATATTTAATAAGTCTCTAGCTGAAAGGTTTTTTTCTAAACACCTGGAAAACCTCTTACGTCGTACCTATTTACAAATCTGGGTCTAAGAACTTAATTGAAAATTACAGAGGTATTTCAAAACTCTTAACAATTCCCAAGTTGTTTGAGAGTAATTTCTTAGTTGGATTTCGTCTTACCTTGTTGGTAGGTCTCAAAAAGTTGTAATTGATAACTCTTTTTCGAGGTCAATAGAATATGGCTCTGGTGTTCCACAGGGGAGTCATTTGGGTCCTCTCCTTTTTAACATATTTATCAATGATATTTCATAAGGTATTCAACATTTCCAATGAACGTTATATGGAACACAGCTTTTAAGAATCTTTCAAATCGTATTGAAATTGTCGGGTTTTTCAATAAGAGCGCTACAAAAGTTTTTTTAAATAAAACAAAAACGGTTTTGGATATCAATGAAATTTATTTAAATTTTATTTATTTATTATTTATTTTATTAAATTTATTTATTTCTGTGAAAGTACGTTTAATGCCATTATGTATGAAACTCGATTTCTTTTGCATGGCCACCACGGGCCCGCTTGCAGAAGTCCAGACGCTGAACCCAATTTTCGACGGTTTTCAAGCATAAATCGGCCGATACTGCTGCAATTTCACGTTCGATATTCGTACGAAGTTCATCAATCGTCGCTGGCTTGTTGGCATTGACCATAGACTTGACGTAGCCCCACAGGAAATATTCTAGCGGCGTCAAATCGCACGACCGAGGAGGCCAAGCGACTGGACCATTTCGTGAGATTACACGTTCTGCAAACTTGGTTTCCAATAAATTGATTGTGACATTCGCTGTGTGGCTTGTGGCGCCGTTCTGTTGAAACCACATGTTCTCCAAGTCCTTATCATCCAATTGGGGCCAAAAATATTCGGTTATCATTGAACGGTAGCGATCCCCATTCACAGTAACGTGCCAGTCTTGATCATCACGGAAGAAGTACGGCCCAATGACGCCGCCGGCCCATAAACCACACCAAACCGTAATTTTTTCGGGATGCAATGATGACTCATGGAGTACGTGTGGATTGCTGCCTGACCAATACCGCATATTTTGTTTATTGACGAAGCCATTCAGCCAGAAATGAGCCTCATCGCTGAAGATTATTTTTCGATGAAAATCCGAATCATTTTCAAGTTGTTGCTCAGCCAGTTAAAACAAATTCACGAACATACGACGCTTCTGGTGGTCAAGCGGCTTCAGTTCTTGCGTCAATTTAATCTTGTAAGGATGTAGGCCAGGATATTTTCGCAAAATTCGCCACAACGACGTCACAGAGATGCCCAACGCTTGAGAACGACGTGTGAGAGACACATTTGGGCTTTCTGCAACTGAAGCCTCAGCGGCAGCAATATTCTCGACACTACGGGCACTTCTTTGTCTCACTGGCACGGGAACATTTTGTACTGTGCCTGTGGATTCAAATTTTTTCACTAGACGCTCAATTGTTGATCTGCTAGGGTGATTATGACGACCGTAAATTGGACGTTGGACGCGCTCTTAACGTTGAGGCCACTGACTCCGAAGTTCGGTAGTAAGTTTTAATAATTTCGACTCGTTGTTGGCTCGTATATCTTTTCATCATGAAATGGCAAACCTTATTGAAGAGAAATATCAAAAGAACGGCAAGAAATATGGCATCGTTTGCTGTCTCTGTTGCTCTACTTTTATAGCGTCCCTGTTGAAAAACCCTTTATATATAAAAAAAAATTACACTCTTATATGTTTTTCTTATTTTTTCTTAACGGTCGAAGACCTAAGCCAAAAACTTAGTTATTTGTCTTCATTCTTGTCTTTTTCTGTTTCTCTACTCCTTTTGTACTATAGCTACTTGTATAGTTCGCTGAAGAAAAAGTCTACAAAATAATATGGAAATGTGTTCAATGAAATAATAAAATATGTCCATCCCTCTATCATCTAAATACACCATGTTTCCGCAGAGCCTTTCTTATTTTCCTGAAACTTGATATTTTCTAACAATCCAGTTGTTTTCTCACAAACAAAAACGAATTATACGCAAATTTTCAAGCTTACCATAAAATTATATTTTTTATTATAAATTGTTTTCAAATATACATATACATTATAAGATAAATTATAAATAAAATTTACTTTTTTCGATCATTCTTGCACGACAACTGTAGCATCATCGCCTGCAAATGCCTTCTGCAACTCACTGTACTTTCTAATTGCCTGATGCACAAAATTGGCTGCCCTTCTAACGCGTTCCGGGGTCATTTCGGTGCCAACAATCATGCCAACATTTCTTGCAGTTTCATTCCAATTCAAGAACTTCAGTGACTTGAATGAAACCGAACAAATTGGGGTCAACGAGCATACGGCTGTCGTTAAGGCTCCTCCCATAATCACCATGGTCACGGTTCCCATTACAATTGCCATCGATCGGGCAATCCAAGTAAGCATTGCTGCAGGCATAAGTCCTTGGAGGAAACTAAGGGAATCCGAAAGGGGGACTGCCTGAACGGATTGAGCTGCTGCTGATGGACCTGATGGCATGAGGTATCCTTCGTAACCGGTTTGGACAACATAAGGAGTAGGATAGCCGGGAGGAGGCTGAGGATAGCCAGCGTATGGCTGGGGATAACCAGCTGGAAAAGGGTCTGGATAGCCCGGAATTCCACCCGGAAGAAGTCCCGAATATATGCTACTTGGTTCGTAAACCGAAGTTTCAGAAGATACCTATAAAGGATTAAGTTAGATAAATAAGGTATGGTGAAGGTGAAAGAAATGGTAAAAAACTCACAGCTGAACTTCCAGAATATTGACTGTCGTTATCCGTTGGCGGCGGTGGTGGCGGCTTCAAATCCGCAGAGCCATCATCTTTGGCGACGACAACAACGGCCGCAGAGGGCAGTGGTGGCACTTGATCCACTTCATCCGAAATAGGGACAGCTGACACACTTGCGGCAATTAGCAAACCCACACTGAATGCAGAAAAAACAAAGTTCATATTTTATTTTACACAAAGCGATGACCTTTCACAACTGAGTCCTTTTTGGAAATGTCTTGAAACCTCGTCCGTTCTATTTATTTATATATCACTTTCCCCTCTCCGGTGAGAAGTTGAACAATAATTTATCTATCCCTACCCCGCCACTAACACCACTTAACCATTGTCCGACATTGAATTTCAAAAATCGGTCCTGAAACCATTCCAGGAATTTGTGTCTCAATGGAGATTATAAATTTTGGAAGTTGCTATTGTGACAATGATAACAACGAAGGTATTCGACCTCTGGATATCTACGATATACGGCACTGGCATTGGAAGAGAAATTGATATCCTAATTACTTGCAGACGGTTTTAAGGCGAAACCGATATTAAGATGCACCGATGACTATTTACCCAAGACTGATGACAGGTATAAGTTCCATTGATGACACACTGGTGCATGTCAAACAAAAGAATAACTTTTCCCAGTCGCATTCGATGGGACATACTAGGTACCTCTACAGGTAGATAGGTATAGGTATAGGTTATGGTTGGGTATCATTGTCTGCAATTTGCATTTAGCTATATCTATTTCCTATGCTAATTGCTATTCAATATCTTTCTCTGAAGCCCGCTGGACAAAAACTAAATAATTACACTCTTAATGGACAGATTGGAGGGTATCTCTGATGTGGCAAGGGCAAATTGTGTTTAGTTTACTCATTTGCAACACAGATAATGCGGAACTTGCATAGTAAACATAGAGTGCACGTAGGTTTTACTCGGAGCTAGGTACCTCTCTCAACCTACCTATAGAGAAGTAGAGTCGGATGGAATGCAACCTGAAGGAAAGAAGTATCGATCGCCCTTAGTTTTGTTTCCATAGGTAACTGATGGTGCACTTGTTTAAAAATAAAATGCACAACCTCTAAGTCGCACATACTTGTCCTTGAAGGTTAGGTTATTAGGTGCTAGGTGCTAGAGTGCTTGGTTGCTTGGTTGATTTATAAGAAATTCTTTTTTCTTACAATTGGTTTTTTCTTTTTAGAGTTTATATACTATACCGTAGTAGTCGGTGGCTTAATTGTAAGTGCGTAGGACTGTCATGCCGGAGGTCTGGGTACTTTTCTCATCCTCTTCCACCTAAAAAAAAAATAAAATTCGGCATACCGCTTACGAGGAAGTGATAAATTCTAGAAGAGCATTTTGCCGTTTTCGAAAACGTCATCTGCGTCAAAAATGCGTTTGCAGAATGTTCTTAAACGCAAACTGCAAAAGTCTTCTGTTCGAAAACGCAAATACAAATTCTACTGCATTGTCCCCTTTCACACGAGGAAACAAGTCACTGGAGATTTTTTTGACGTTTTCTTTTAATTTCCCTAAAAATCTCCTGTACCTTTCAGACGAAGAATCAAAATCGTGGAAACTTTCTGTATTTCCCTTTTAAAATAGCTTGGTTGAACACACTCTACTGTGTGTGTGAAGAGGAATGTCAAAAAAATCTCCTCGAATCGTTGACCGGGGAGATTTAATTTTCCCCTATTACTTCTTGCCCTTCTCACCCACAAACTGATTGTTGCTGGCAACTCAGTTTCCTCGTGTGAAAGGGGACATTGGCATTGCGTTCGACAATGCAGTTTGCTAAAGTCACGTGTTCGAAAACATCATCTGCCTTGCAGCTGTGCATAATAAAAAAATGGAGGTGACGAAAGAGACAGACATGATGGATGACAAACACGTCGCGGCTGAAAATAACGAGCGAAAGTGAATCTGAAAATTCTGATGAAATTGGCTTCTGTTCGAAAATGGCAACTGCGCTTCCAAGAAAAATTGTGTGAGTGCCGGGACTCGAAAATGGCAACTGCGCTTCCAAAAAAAATTGTTTGAGTGCCGGGACTCACGGTTAATATGTGTAAACATCAACGTGCGCGGATCCAAAACGGACTTGTTTTTGCTTGAAGGGGATCTTAAGATTTTTTTCACTGAACGCACCCATCCTAGTAGGCAGATCGTAACGTTGCACACCGTAACGTTGCACGACGTAACGCTGCACACGAACGTTCACGTTTTTTTTTCACTCTACCACCACCATAGATGTTTACACATCAAAAATCATTTGACGTTCATCAAAAGACATGTGTGTAAGCAGAACGATTGCATATTTGACGATTGCAACTTTTGCGTCATAAATGACAATCAATTGCCGGTCAAATTGACTTTGATTTGACGTTTTCGAAAACGGTCTTTATCTTGTTATAAATTAGTGCCCCTCACCTTAGTCTTTTGGATTCGGCAGGATATTGTAGGTCCCTACATTCCTGTTAACAATCAACACCCACACAGGAGCAGGAATGTTTGGGAGTTGTAAGCCAGTTGGCCCTGGCTGATGTCCACGAGCTGTCGCGCCCCAAATGTATTCATTTTTATTTATTTATGTGACATTATTTAGCCATTTCTCATTTTTGAAACTTCGTTTTCATCCCAACTTGAATGAATGAATGAATATTGTTGGGTATAAATGCACTGCGACCTTAATATTTATTGTGCCCCCATCTAGAGATGGCCCATTCTTCAGTTCATCCTCAAGGCTAGTTCCCTTAAGGAGCTAGGGTATTTGAGTACTTTTAGAGAGAGTAGGTACTTTGCTCTCTTCTATCTGATGGTAACCCAGGTGCTTTTGGTGCACAAGTGCATCAAATTTACCAAATATGTGGTCCGGTGTTTCATCATGGGCGTTGCAGAATCTGGACGTGGCACTGTTCACTAGGCCAAGGATGTCGGGTGTCTCCTTAGCTTGCAGTGGCTAGTTTGCAGTGGCCAGTGAGGAGAACCGTTATTATTCTGAGTTACTTCCTAAAAACTGATGAAGGATAGAAAGCGTTCCTGGGTTAAAGCTTCGAAGTAGGAGTTTGGCTTCTCCATAAGCTTTGGGAGTTCATTCCAGTTTTTTTTAATCTTTTTAATCTTAATCACGTTTTCTCCTATTCCGCAGTGAGGTTCTGAACCCGTTAGGGGTGTGGCTCCTATTTTTTCTAAGGAGTCTGCCTCTTCATTAAATCCTAAATGCCTACGTGCTCTGGTACCCAATGAAGTGAGACATTATTATTGTTGTCCAGTTCGTTAAGCCGTCCCAACTTAACAAAATATTCCGTATTCCGACGACAAACACTGTTTGAAGTTTTGACCGAAGTGAAGGGGTAAACGCAAAAAATCATTATTAACCGAGGAATAACTTTTACCACCAAACTATTTGAGCAATATTTTGACATGTAAGATATCCAGCACGTGAAAAAAACAAGGGCAAACGGCCAGGTTGCAACTCTACGGTTGCAACATCGTTGCCGCCTTTAAAAGTAACAGTTTATCTATCATTGGTTAATCTGGCGAATATCTTTGATTTTGGTCTATTTAAACCTTAACTGATAATCCTGCCGTCGCGTCGTGTTCGAAGTGAGTTAAACGAAGGATTCATTTCTGTCACATCTCGAACCATGAAAGCGCTCCCATGACAGATTCCAAATTGCTTTAAGTCATCAGTACCAGCCATATATTGTAAAATGTGACATATACGTATCTATTCTTGAGAATTCTCGAGATTCTTTTGTTGCAAAGCCGTAGCTTCTAATTCGTCTTTCAGACGTGTTATACAACTTCTTATGAAGATTCTCGACCTCATTTCGTCATTTAGCTACTACGCGGCATAAGCTTCACCAGATGTATCCCTCAACTATTCCTTCGACCCCAAATGGTTCAAACCTCGATATTTAAAAATGTTTCCCAAATTTCTACTGCAAAACCTACATATGTCTTATGTCGAACTCAGAGTGGCAGAGCCAGTATTTTAAAAATACCAGAACCTAACAAAAAAGCCCAAAGTGATCCATTAAACTAAAATGTTTGCTTTTTCCTTGAATGGTTTAAAGAATCTCGTTGTCAAATTAATTGCTTCGTCGATTTTTACCTTTCAACTAACACTGAATTCGCTATTTATGGACGACCCAGAGGGCCTCAATTCCGCAAACGTTAATAATTTTCCGTTTATCTGTCAAAAAATTACACGGATTTTGAACAACTAAATGTGGATTTGGTGGTCAATGATGATGGTATATCGATATCGGTTCTATTTGACATTTTTGACGGCAAGAGTACGGAGGGAAATAATAGGAACAAAAACAAATGTTCTAGGGGAGAAATCAGAATCCCATATCTGAGTTCTGACTTGAATATTAAAATGTAATGTAGATCTCTTTTACTATCTGTCCAACTATAATCTCAAAGCAATATTACTTGAGCCATTACAACTCTCTAACGTTCTGATCTAAGTCTTAAATATCCTCAGATATTTAACATAAGTGAGAAAACATGATTGAATCAGTGGATCAATTAGAAATAAGTAAAAGGTTTTCCAATAAGTTATTTTGAATAGGCCGCTGTTTCGGTAGCTGTCACTTTTGAAGCTGTCATTTTTTGACATTTGACAAGTAGAAACTACGCCATTAATGAAAATGGAACGATGCACGCTTCAACAACGCATTGAAATTATTAAAATTCACTATAAAAATGGTGAAAATTTGGCAGAGACGGTTCGTAAAACTAAAACATTTTTGGGTCGTCGTGAAGCACCTTGTCGGACCGCAATACAGAAATTGGTGGACAAATTCGAGCTGTTGCGACAAGTTAGTGATGTGAAGAATAAAACCCGTGCACGTCGCTCAAGAACAACTGAGAATATTGCTGTTGTAGCCCAAAGTGTTGAAGAAAACCCAGATTTGTCCATTCCTCGTCGTTCTTTGGAATTAGGCATTCCACTGTCGCATCTGGGGCTCGGAAAACCCAAGAGTTATTGTTGAAAAGCCTCTCCATCCCCAACGCGTGACTGTTTGGTGCGGTTTATGGTCCGGCGGGGTCATTATGGACCTTACTTTTTCGAAAATGAGGCTGGAGCAACAGTTACGGTCAATGGATTGCGCTATCGAGAGATGATTAATGATTTTTTATGGCCGGAATTGGATGGTATTGATCTGGACAACGTTTACTTTCAACAAGACGGCGCTGCGTGCGACACAAGCAATGAAACCATCGATCTTTTACGGGAAAAGTTTCCGGACCGTGTTATCTCTCGAAGAGGTGATCACAATTGGCCACCGAGATCTTGTGATTTAACACCTTGCGACTTCTTCCTTTGGGGCCACGTGAGAGATAAGGTCTACGCCAACAGCCCAGCGTCGATTCAAGACCTCAAATATGGAATTCGTGAGGCTATCGAGGACATAGGGCAGCCACTTTGCGATTTGGTTATGGAAAATTTCATGAAAAGGATATGGTCCTGTAAGCGTGGTCGTGGCGGCCATTTGGCTGATGTTGTGTTTCATTATTAACGGCATACCTTCCTCTTTATAATGAAATAAACATCCGATCATTTATCTCAAAAAATGCTATTTTTCTTTGAATATCAAAATAACACCTCTTATTGGAAAACCCTTTATATTCGAATAAAGGGAGCGGGACAGGCTTCTCCACGATGTTGAAAGACCTTACTAAAAGATCATAACTTTTATTCAATGTGCCATTTTAATCGAGAAAGTGACCTTAAGACCTTATTTCAAATAAATGCGAATCGTCATTTGTTTTGACCTTGAGACCTGTCAGCTTTTTCAACGGTGGTTTTTGTGATGAACTCCTAAAAAGAGAATAAAATTTAAATGTAATCACGATTTTGTTTGACAAAGGATCTTCTCAGTTTTGATTTGTGTTGATCTAGAAACGAAAGAAAAAAAACTGCTCTACTTCATATTAAAAACCCAGTTTAGTCACTACTGATACTGAGTTAACTCGGAGTTAAGCGAGTGTGAGATAACTTGCCTCTAAAATAATTGTAAATTGCTATTTCACTAAAAATACCATACCAAATTTTGTTACTTAACACCTATTTAATTCGAGATCTAAGTCCTGAAACTAGGATGACTTCCCACTGAAAAACTGCGCCTAAGGTAGATACCTATAGAAGTTCTTGTGTAAAAAAAAAAAATGTTCATCTAATGCTATAAGTTCGAGTTTTTTTTTGCAAAGAAATATGACTTCTGAATGGTTTAGGAAAAGTTCCCTTTAAATTGGAAGTCTATATACATACACTATTCATTGACTTCAAAATTTGTCTCAGTCATCCGTAACACCAAATCACATGAACTGTTAAAATTTCAAGTAAGTTCTGACTTCATACTGACACACCATGAAGTTATTTACGCAATTTTAATTTAGAAATTTGATCAATCATATTTATTATCCCATATTTAAGATATTTCTAACTTTACACAACTGTTCATCAATTCAAAACCTTATTTATAAACATTTTTTATCAATGGTCCTAGTAAGACACTGCTATTTGTTGTCTTAATCTGTTTTAAATTGGCTACGTTCAATGAACATGCACATTACCATATTCATGTTTTTACAGTTTCAAATTGAACAGTTATCTTTAAATGAAAGAAATGTTCATTGTGTTCACTCAAATTCATTAATTCATTAAAAAATTGACAGATGATTAGAGGGAAGTTAGTGAATACATGCGAATATATAATTTAAACAACTGTTGTAATGCGTTTGTAAATGAGGAAATTTCCAACTATTTAGACAATTGCCAACTGGACAACAACTGTAGTAGAGTGTTCTATAAATAATTAAATGTTTAAAATACGACTGAATGTGATTTTTTTTGTCAATCCATATACGTAACCCTAATTCACCTGTACCTAAGCTCTAAAGTAAAAAGCATAAGGGATAGAAGCAGGTACCCAGCTGCCTGCCATGCCAGCTAGAAAGGTACCTATACCTATACCTATACCTATACCACGTTTTGTTATTTCAATTTTTTTTTTTTTTTTTTTGTATACTTCGCAAACGTTTCGCGTTTTGTAATGAGATTTTATGGGAGGTACGTGTCCTTTAGTATACTTCCAAAATAATAAATGTTTTTGTAAGGTCGTTTTGCATTTAAACTGAAATCGGCTAAACTAATGATGGAACATATACCATTAAATGGTATAGACAGACAAACTAAATGCAGGTAATTTTTTAAATGTTTAATTTTAAATTAGAATAGTCTCATTTGGTTTAGGCTGTTTTAAAATTTCAATTAAAACAATGCAATTGCAAGGAAATATTTTTATATTTTGGTAATTAGTTTTGAATTGGTTTGTAGTTTTCTATATGAGAATATACATATATTTGTAAGTAAACATCAAATGGCTATAAGCTATTAAGAATTGGCATGTCTCTATAGTCGCAGTTTAAATAAACTTAACCATAGTTGTACTGCAAAAAGATTTTTTATTTTTTTTAATTATTGAGTTGTTTTTGAATCTTAATTACCACCAGGGGAAATTTTTGAAATACGACTTTTTGCACTATCAACGACGCAACGATAAAATAAAAACCAAAATACCATCAAGCTATACCTATGTTACACTTTTGCATATTTGGCAGAGGATGTCCTTCGATTCCAAATGTTATTAACTTGCGCCTTTTATTTTTTTTTTTTCGTACTATTACACTCTTTGAAGTTGATTTTCAACTTTTAGGGAATACAAATACAGTATCGCTGAATAGCTTACAATCTAATTACTTTCAATTTGCAGTTCTTCTAAACATTGTAGGTACGTGATAAGATTAAGATTGGAAATATTTCGTTGACTATACCACCTACCAGAAGTGTAACAGAGCAATCATTTTAGAACTGCAGTTAATTGAATAAAATGACTTATTTTAAAGTATTTTAACTTCACCAGAGTGGGTACTTCAACTTCAAAAAGAAATTCCCACTCAATTTTGAAGATCCAGTTTTTCAGTGTGAGATTAAAGTTAAACTGAAGCTAACTCAACAAATTTGATGAGTTAACTCAGGATTAACTGAGCAGATGCTTTTGAAGTTTTATCCACTTAGATTTTTTAGTCGCCCAGCATGCATTCTCCACAGAAAAACTGCTACGTCAGGGTTAATTTACTTCTAGCTAAACTCGCCACTACAAAACTGGGCGTAAAAGTTAAAAAGAAATACAATACGAAAGACTGAAGCTTTTTGCATGATTTTACAGTCTTTTGACCACAATGAAGTCATGGGTTGGCAATGGCGCAGTAGTAGATGACTGCTAACTTAGAGGTTTGGGTTCGAGCCCAACTTTGAGCAGCATTCTTTTCTATATTCCTCCAGTGTGGGATTCCATGAGATTCCATGCTATCTGCGGGATTCCATAAGATAATCAATAGCTTATTTCTTAGTCCACTGTGCCAGAAAAAATTCTTTCCTATCCGTCTATTCTTTCTAACTAGTGCTGTGGAATTAAGGTTGCATTTAAAAGACCTTAAGTCTTACATGAATGTAGTAAAAATTATTATAATAAAGGGGTTTTCAATAAGGGCGAGTTAATATTGAAATGGAATAAAAAAAGCTGTGTGTGAGGTATTAACAATGTAAGGAATATGACATCGTTTAAACGCCTGCCTCGTCTCGGCTTTTCACGGTGGCACGCATCCGAGTGGTCCTATTTTCAATGACTCTTCTGCATAGATCCGGCTGAATGTGAGCGATGGCTTCTGTTATGCTTACCATTAGGGCATCTGTCGTTTGTGTTTTATTGGCAAAGACCTGCGGCTTCAGGAAACTCCACAAAAAAAAGTCTAGTGGGGTGAAATCGCATGAGCTTAGTGGTGACTAACGTCAACTCTTCGAGAAATTACCTTACCCTCAAATCGTTTTCATGCAGGATGTCCTTTCTGGCCTTCGCTCTGTGGCGCGTAGCACCTTTCTGTTGGAACTACCATTACCATGTCGTTCACATCTATATTATTCAATCAGAGCCAGAAAAAATTGGTAATCATCGGTCGGTAGCGGTATAAGTTGCTAACGGTAATGACATCGTCGTTTTCGAAGAACTACGACGGACCCTCACAGGCAGCGGCGATGTTTCGGTTGATCTTGCGTTTCGTTGAAGCCAGGGCATTGGCTGAATCGTTCGACTCAAATTTGGTCACCAAACTTTGGACTTGGAAGGACAACCATATGTTCCAAAAGATTTTGATATTTAAGTTTTATCAATTGGATGGACATGCTGTTCAATCGTGTAACATGCTATGGTGATTTGGCATCATGAACTGAATAGTAAATAACAGATTTACAGATGTCACGAAAACAACATGGCCGCCACAGTCCGCCTAAATCTACCCGTGTCAATTTCAAACATATATAGATATAGATATAGATATAGATATAGATATAGATATAGATATAGATATAGATATAGATATAGATATAGATATAGATATAGATATAGATATAGATATAGATATAGATATAGATATAGATATAGATATAGATATAGATATAGATATAGATATAGATATAGATATAGATATAGATATAGATATAGATATAGATATAGATATAGATATAGATATAGATATAGATATAGATATAGATATAGATATAGATATAGATATAGATATAGATATAGATATAGATATAGATATAGATATAGATATAGATATAGATATAGATATAGATATAGATATAGATATAGATATAGATATAGATATAGATATAGATATAGATATAGATATAGATATAGATATAGATATAGATATAGATATAGATATAGATATAGATATAGATATAGATATAGATATAGATATAGATATAGATATAGATATAGATATAGATATAGATATAGATATAGATATAGATATAGATATAGATATAGATATAGATATAGATATAGATATAGATATAGATATAGATATAGATATAGATATAGATATAGATATAGATAAAGATATAGATATAGATATAGATATAGATATAGATATAGATATAGATATAGATATAGATATAGATATAGATATAGATATAGATATAGATATAGATATAGATATAGATATAGATATAGATATAGATATAGATATAGATATAGATATAGATATAGATATAGATATAGATATAGATATAGATATAGATATAGATATAGATATAGATATAGATATAGATATAGATATAGATATAGATATAGATATAGATATAGATATAGATATAGATATAGATATAGATATAGATATAGATATAGATATAGATATAGATATAGATATAGATATAGATATAGATATAGATATAGATATAGATATAGATATAGATATAGATATAGATATAGATATAGATATAGATATAGATATAGATATAGATATAGATATAGATATCTTCCCCACTTTAAAAAAAAAATAAAACATTCCCATTACAGTCAGAATATTCTTCACTTTAAAGCGAAAAAAAAAGCGAAAAAAAACTTTACTTTTGGGTGAAGATAATTATTTCCCATTTCCTAGATGTAAGAAATAATCAGACTTCTATGACATTTCCCATCGTTCAAGATGTTCAGTGTATGTGTCAATGGCGAATACAAGGGGGTGCAAGTAAGGAAACTTACGTGGACTTTGTTCCCGGAGATTTATTCACTATGCATCGTTTATAAATAATAATTTTTTTTTTATTGTTTAAAACCACCACAGATATAGGTCAGAAAGCCATGAAATTTTTACATCTTGAAAATTACATTGAAAATATTTGTTGTAACTAAAAATGAAAAAGTAGAAATTTTACTAATGCCCCGCATCCATCTGGATTACTTTCAAGATTGTAGGACCAACGGATATCTATAGTTATAAAAAAATTAAATGGAAGTTTGCCTCCTCTGATATACGTCCTGTACTCCTGTTGTATACGCCCCTGGTATTAGGGTAACAGCATGAACGAACGCACCTACGTTTGTTCATTCTTAGATTACTCGGCTCCCAATGATCGTGAATGGTGGCTTTCTATGAATTGTAGATAATTAAAAGGGCTTTAGAAAAATATTTAAAATTAAAAACAAAAATAAACCGTGAGACACTTTTTTTTTTTTAATATTTACATACCTACTCGTATGTTCGAAAAAGTGTATTACAAATAGGGTTGGGAATTTTTTAATTAAAAAAACATAAAATCATGCATAAGCTAGCAGCTGAAGCTTATATTTAAATTTTATTAATAATCGTTTTTACTTAATTTGGTTATATACGGCGATTCACTCAAAATTCTTCAAAAGCTTCAAAACCACTTTCGTTTATAATTATGCAGTTAAAACAAGCTTATGAATTTCCAAATGAGCAGCTAGCTTATGATTTAAATTTTGTTAATTCACAAGTCACTAACCTGCTTATGAATTAAATATTTTTCAATTCATAAGTCCGTTACAAGCTTATGAATTATTTATTTTTTAAGTCATAAGTAAGCCACTAGCTTGTGAATTAAAGTCAAGCTTAAGCTAAGAAGTGAATTAAGCTTTTGCAACCCTGATTGCAAGCAACAAAACTCATTTCTTCTAATTGTATATTTTTATTTATTGTTTTTTATACAGTATTTAGAGATAATTTTGTTTGGATTGTAGAGATTTAACAGAACTATAAAATGAGCATATAACGAAATTAATAGTTCCTACATATCACTCATCTTAATCGGCAGTAAACTGTAGGTCCCCTCCATTCCTCCCAATAGGACTGTTTTTGGAAACAAAATATTGTTTCCTGTGCAATTGTAAACTTTTTTTGTGGGAGCAATAGAATTTTAGAAAAACTCGCGCAGACATTAAAATATCAGTTGTTCGTGTTTCAATGTACAATAGTCCATAGCACCATTGCATTAGGTTAATCTACACCAAATTGAAAAACCGTATTAAAAAAAAAAACAAAAAACTGCTATTCATTTTCTGGATGACTTTTGAAAAAACCGACGAAACTGATTTTTTGTGGAGACTTTTGTTTTGACATCTTAACCTACATACCCTTGAAAGTACCGAACGTTTTGAAACACTGCTTATGACATGGGTACAATTTTTAATGGTTTTAAAACATCAGCTTTTTTGAAAAAAAAAAAAAAAAATAGGGAAAAACTAAGCTTATAAAATTTTACGAAAAAAATTATGTGACTTTATTGTGCGTACGCCGCACTATGGAGTAAAAGCATGCAAAAACGAGACAAAAGTCGATTTTTGAAATTGCAAAGTTTAGAAGTAAAGTTTTAACCAAACGTTAGAGAAATGTCCGTAGATTAAGAAACTGTATACTTTTTGTTTACTCTAACTAATTTAGCCACAGCACTAGCTCAAAGTCAGTGAAAAAGAGAACATATTTTTTTTTGCACCATCAAAAAAAAAAAAGTTGTTATTTCAATTAATTATTTATTTAACATTTGCAACTGTTGATATAATTTTTAACATGAATAATACAGATGCAGGTATATTCTTATATATTCATTTTGGTTTTTGTTAAAAACTTGAGTTTTAATAGTTTTTTGTGATTTAATTAAAAAAATGCCTATAAAATGTATTTTTCTGTTTTTTGTTCGTTCTTTCTTAATCGTTTTATTATTACTTTCCGTTAAATTCCGTTGAGTTGTTTATGTAAAATGATAAAGTGAATCATAAAGCTACAGTTGCAAAAAAAATTGTGTGCTACAATTTGCAACCTTAGTTGTTATTTGTGTTAGAAAAAGTGATGTTTTATGCATTTTTAAGCTTTTTCTTAAAAAAACGTAAATTTTGATATATTTGAAGGATCATCCGGCTTAATAGTTTTTACCAAAAAACGTTTATATGATGTGATGAAAACATGTTCTGAAGTTGGATTTAAAGCTAAATTGGATTATTTAGAAAAATATTTGTTAGACAAGGCCTTTTGTGCGGAGGGTCAACTCGAAGAATTCAAAATTAAAATATGGCGTTTAAGGTTTGAATATGAATTTAAATAATGATATGTATTTTTGTTTATTGAAAGGGTTATTTATAGATTTGATTTTAAGAGCAGATGGCTTCATTCTGCAAGAGTTGAAAGTCGTTTTTTACAAAAAAAAATTAAACTTGGCTAAAAGGAAGTTTTGAAATTCCTAATAAATCAAGACCTGATGGTCGGCCCTCTAAAACCCTCGTAGTAAATGTAGACGAACTGAAGAACTTCGTCGATCACATCAAACAGAAGAACTTTCTTTTGCAACACAAATAAAATTGCGATAATCTGGTAAGGCAGTATCTGCAAAAGTCCTGAACGAAATAACTCATTCTCCAGGAAGAGCCAAAATTTGTAAAAAAGCATTAAAGAATAATCCTTTTACTAAACGAGAAAAGATGTCAACTGTGAAAGCGCTTTCAATTTTTGTTGAGGCAGGTTTATCCCGAAAGCAATACGAAATTATAACAACGAGTGACAAGAAAATGTTTCCGAGTTATAGTACACTTAAAAAAGCTAAAATTGATTGCTATCCTGACCCAGAGTCTTTTACAGTTACGGAAACTCTGGCTGAGGTTTAATTGCAAAGTTTGCTTGATCACACCATTAAGCGCTTACTTATGTATTTGGATATTCGACAAACCTTAACTGAGGACGAAATGAAATCTTTAGAGCTCATTTCAAAATGGGATTGCGATCGATCACAACAAACCCAATATAAACAAAAGTTTGAAAACCATTCCGATTCCGATGCAAATATATTTCAAAGTTCTTTTGTACCTTTGCGATTGTTATGCGCTTCAAATGGGAAAATCGTTTGGCAAAATTAGACACCATCATCACCAAGGTATTGTCGACCTATAAGAATTATTTTTACTAAAGAAACTAAGGATATTACCCAAAGTGAAATTAATTATATAGAATCGCAAATCAATTCTTTAATGAAAACAAAACTGGATGATTTTGAACCCATGGAAGTTAAACAACATACGTTGGCATTTACAATGATTGATGTCAAAGTCTGTAATGCTGCAACAGATACAAAATCAACTATTAAGTGCTATATATATGTGAACCAACATCTAAGGAATTTAATGATTTCTCAAAATCAAGAGATATTCAAACAAATACATCGGTTTATCAATTCTACATGCAAGAATTCGTCTTTTCGAAACCATTTTGCATATTGCTTATATTTATAAGCTTCCTTTAAAAAACTGGCAAATTCGAACACAGGAAGATAAAGATATTTTCAAAGAAAAAAAACGAGAATTACAAGAAAAATTCAAAAACCAACTCGGTCTAATAGTGGATGTACCAAAGCCAGGTTTCGGGAGTTCAAATGATGGCAATACAAGTCGTAGATTCTTTGAAGTCCACAAATTTCTGCCAAAATAACAGGTGTTGACATTCAGTTAATTTATAAGCTCAAGGTTATATTAGAAGTTCTGTCCAGTGGATATAAAATCGATATTTCCAAGTTTGGTAAATTTGCATTCGATACAGCAACACTTTATGTGAATTTGTATATTCTTGGCATCCGATGACACCAACAATGCACAACATTTTTATCCATGGGTCAACCGTAATTGAAAATGCGATTTTGCCAATTGGGCAGCTTTCGGAAGAAGCAGCCGAAGCTCGAAATAAGCACTTCAGACTCTACCGCCTTAATTACTCAAGGAAAAACTGAAGGAAGTCTCTTTCGGAATAAGCATTTACCTATTTTAAGAAAATATTTTATTTTCAAATAAACGTTATTTCTAATTAAAAAAACATTTTTTGTACATATATATAAGACGAAATATATTTTATACGTCATAAAATATTGTTTCAGATGGATATCTACCCATTGAAGCCAAGAAATAATTTTGTTTCGTTTTTTCATGAATTTACTTCATAGTGAGCCATAGTCCAATAGATTTTGAAAAAAAATGTGGCAAACTAACACCACCACAGGGGCAAAATCCATTGTTCGGGGAATAATGCATCCCAATAAATAGTGTGGTGAATACCAATTTTTTTCGCATTAGGCTTATACATACTTCTGACAAAAAAAAATCATATACACATCATAGAATTATTTACATATGTACATGCAAAAGTTTTTCAATGAACATATATAATTGTTTTCGATTTCTTGTATTTTCTCGGCTTGTGAAATATAGGCCAAAGCATTATGGTAAACGATAACTAATGTTTATCATTGAAGAAGGTGTAAGGCTCCCAAGAAACAATTTTAGCTTTTTAAGTGCTTTAACAGCGCTTCCAGAGCAAATCTGAAAGCTCGTTTATTTAAGAAATAGCTCTAGATGCACCCTTAGAGCAATTGTAGGGCTTGCTCAGAGCTGAATCATTGAGTTTGAGAGCACATTTTGGCTCGTAATCAGCTTGTTATCAGTGACTATAGTGGCTTTGAAGCTCTTTAGTATTTTCATATGAAATCCTAAAAGGAGCACTTTTGACAGCTTTTTGTTTGTATTAGCTTGTGAAAATTAAATGCTTAATAAATATAATAGTTGCATGTTTGTAATGGTAGGAAGCGTAAACTTCATTTATTGTGAAGTCAACAAGCTAGTAAATATTTATTCCTATATTGAGAAAATAATGTATCTATGTAATTAATATTTTTCGGTTTAATGTCAGTGAATTTTAAGTGCGCGCTTAGTTTTTTCATAAATGTTTTGGAGGTACTTTGCAAAATTATAACGAGCCTTCCAAATTTTATATATTACGCTGTGAAATGTGAAAAAAAAAATTAAGTTGAAAAATGTAAAAATTTGTTTAATAAATTTATCGTAGCACGAAATAAAATATTTTCTTTACATTGCAATAGATAGCTATTGTGTTTTATACTGAAAGCGAAGATTTTAAATGTATTAAAATGAATGAAAATAAATAAATAAAATAATTTTTATTTATGTCGCCATGTTTTTTTTTAAAATGGACGGAATTTCTCTTCAATGGAGCTGCAATATCGCTTTGAGAGTTTTGTTCTATTATTGTAGAGCTATTTGCAGCTATGAGACAGTTTTTCGTTCAGGACTTTGTAGAAAATAGGGTGTTTTGGAAATTGAAAGTTAGAGAATGTTGAGTAAATACATAAATCTAAATTATAGAAATAACTTTTAATTCAAAGAGTACTTAACATTGAAGTGTATAAAGTTTTATAAGCGCCTTAATTACAGCTGAAAGTACTTGTGCGACTCAGTCATAGATTTAATTTTTTTGGGAAACAGCATAGTTAATTTATTTTAATAAAAACAAATTGTAAATTCCGTGTCATTTTCGAATCTTAAGTTAACAAAGATAAAGGAATTAATTACAACTATTTTAAGTTTTCCAGTTGAATTAATTATTGTTTGTATTCTAGTTTGTAACACCCTTTAATATAAGTGGTAGAATTATTTTAAAAGAGGATTAGTGTTTATTCGGCTCTATATGTGCTTTATTGTAGCTCTGTTGATGCATTTTTGACACTTCACGATTTGTGTGGAAGTATTAGTAATTCAACTCTACAGCCGCTTTCACTGTAGCTCTGTTACTGCTATTTTTGACATTGAAAGAACATGCGTTAGTATTTTGAGCATGTGTTGTTAGCAGCTCTAGAATGTCCTTAAGTATGCTGATATTGAGAGTTTGCTCGTTTCAAGATCGTATAAACTGCCTTAAGGAGCATATTTTTAAATCTGTAAGCGTCGTACAGTTTATATAGCTGAAAGTGTTCTAAAACTTCAATTATAGAACATTATTTTCAAATTCAATGTAGAGAGCTGTGAAATAATCTCTTACAGAGCTATAGCTTTCGATTTCATTATCTTGGAGCTGTAGAAAAACAGTTTTGGTTCAAATAGCTCCAACGATGTTACTTGGGCTGTTAAATATAGAAGAAGCAGTTAGTTATAATAAATTTAAAGATTTCAAATACATATGTCAAATGCTCAAAAAATCATCAGACATACAACCATCTGGTTTTTCAAATAATGACATCCAAATTAGTAAATATAATTCCGAAAAAAATCTTTATAAAATTCATTCTAAGATTAAACAATTTAAATTTTTAACTATGGTTTGCAATGATGGATACTTAAACATCTCGTTTACTCTCCTTAACAATTGAAATTTCAAAAGGCTGGCGCTCATATAAGTAAAATGAGTTACCCTTCCAATTAATAATAGTTTTGTTTATAAAAGTATTGTTTATGCGGCCCTGCAGGGTCAGGGACAGGGCCCTCCGTGCGCTGGTGGACATACTTCAGGCACCAAAAGTTTGGTTCAAATCGCCAAAAGTGCTACTTTTACTGACGATTAAATATTATAACCATTGCAATTATCCAGGATGTCACTAATTTTCTTGGCTCTTTCCTTCACAAATATAAACAAAAGTATATAGGTATCTCTACCCAGAGGAACTTAAAAACAAAAAAAAAAAACTGCGGGTATTCGTTTGATATATAATTCATCACCCAACTCGCTTAATTGCATTTTAATGATGTAACCATTAAGTCTTGAATTACTGTCCCTTTGTGTGCTTTTCATGAATGGAAATATTCATGTCTTTGACAAAACTAAAGTCAACTAACGCTAACGTAAGCTATAAGTCAACATAGTTATCGAGTAACGAGTAGATTCCGTTTTTGCGCAGAACCCCAAATGCCTGTCAGAGTATGAAATTCCTTCGACTTTGTAGTTTGTAAATAGATAGATTTTGCACTTGAAGTTAGTTTGCCAGTATGTTTTCTACACACACCCAACATATTCTCTCTTTTCTTGAAGAACAAAAAACGCACTTAGTTTTTAGACATAATAGGGTGACCCCTACTGACGTCGGCGTCGTTTCTTTGTAATAATAATCTTCCTGCCCATACACTGCCCTGCCCTGCCCACAAGCCCACAGATCGAAAGTTTTCCCTTTTTCTGCTAACAAAAAAAAAATATGAATTTGCGTTTTATAAGTTCACAGGTTATGAAGTCGCGACTCATTTCAACCGCTTGAGGTGACAAACACTTTCACAGCTCACACACAAAAAGTCTAGTGGGTAGGTACTAGGTTTGTAGGTATCCAATTGCAGGAGTGTTCTAGTTGTGCTGCCACTTTGTTGTGTCCCTATTATTGGACGAAGTATCCTAGCGACAACACGGTTTAGTGAGCCTATTTACAGCCCCAAGTACACCATACAGTAGAACATCGTTCAATGCCATCCATGCAATAAACTAGCAACAGCTTCGGGCAAAACAAAGGAGAAGGACGACGAAAATTATTTATCAACGCTTCCTCCTGCATTTGGCCGAGATTCGGGTCGAGTGCGGTTGTGTTAGGACGGTTTTCGGGGCCATCAATCAATATAGAGCTGAGAGGAGGCGGCGGCGTATCCCAATCAAACTGGGTAACTGCATTGATACAATAGCTGTTGTGCAGCACAAATTAATTGTCCGAGCCAAGTGAGTACCTATAGTTAAAGTTAGTCCGCCCTGGTAGACGTCGCTGGTGTCGATATACATATACACACCCTCTTGTCGTGGTTTTTTCCCTTGTGAACTTATTGGCCACCCACGGGGGTAGTCATCAAATTAATAGTTGTTAAACTTTGATGATAACCTGTCGAGAAAGTTTCCTTGAGAACAAAATACATTTTTATTTTTTTCTATCGAATTGATTGATTTATTTCCTTCCACTCAATTTGAGTGCGAGGCAGGGAGGGAGGCGGGCTCTTGCTCAAACAAGAGTTCAAGGCCTTCATATATTTCTTGTTGTTATTGTTGTTGTACGGTTGATTACTGGAAAATTGAGTCCGAAGTAATTGAGAATTTCGTACTCCTTCGATCGAATGTGTGGCGATTGGAATGATAGTGTGTCGTGTGTTGGTGAGCCGATAAGTTCACAACTAAAATTGGCATTTATCAGCGAAAAGTCTTTATGGTCAACGAGACACGTGAAATTGTAAAGGAATTCGTTTATTGCCTTATTAGGGGTGGAAAGATGCCACCGATTCTGTATTATCTGCCCCCAAGTCCACCATGTCGAGCAATCATGATGCTGGCCAAGATGCTGGATATGGAATTCGATATGAAAATGGTGAACATTATGGAGGGGGAGCAGCTGAAGCCCGAGTTCGTGGAATTGAATCCTCAGCATTGTTTGCCGACGGTTGATGACGACGGATTGGTTTTATGGGAGAGGTAAGACTGATGCGAGACTTATAATGGGAATTGATTTGAAATTTATCGAAAAAGTAATGAGTTTTATAATGTATATTAATTTCGTTCTTTCTTTTTTTTTTGTGGTGCTTTATAGTCGAGCTATACTTTCATATCTGGTTGCGGCGTATGGCAAAGATGATAAATTGTATCCGAAGGATATACGGGTGAGGGCATTAGTTGATCAACGGTTGCAGTTCGATTTGGGAACGTTGTATGCCAGAATGGGCGATTACTTTGTAAGTATTGGCTATAAAATTTGATTCATTTAGAGTATTTAATATCAAGAAGATACTCAAAGGTATTCAAAGTATATGTCATTAAATTCTTTGTTATCACGTATAATCTATAGCTATGTCCTCCCTTAGCATTACACACGCATAAAACTGTCTTTTTAACATAATATTTTCATAAACACGTCCTTTTTTATTATAAATTCATGAAAAATTATGGCAAATTTGTCAATTATCATTGTCATTTAAAGCATCAAACTACAATTTTCTAAGAACCAGTTGTAAATACAAAACTGGTTTATGCTTAGATCAAGGCCATAACTCATCAAATTCGGTGGACTAACTGAGGTTCAAGCTGGGATCCAGGTTCAAACATTAATTAGTAGCTGAGCTACTACCCAGCATTGTCGAAGTACTCCAATTGCAGTATTTGTACTGCTTTTAGGAACCCCGTACTGCATGCCGTAATGTAAAAACCGCCATAGTATTGCTTTTTTTTCCTGAACTACTTTTTCATAAAAAAAAACTTAAAATCAATCATTTAAATTATTCCTACTGCTCTCTGACCACAGTTCTTCTCTCATAGTCACAGAGTAAAAAAACCAACAAATTGAAAAACAATTCTTAATTTTTTCCATGTGAAAAATCATAACATTTTAAAACTGTCTTTCGCCATCTTGGCTGTCTCTTGTCAGAGTCTTACAGCAATGAGTGTCTTTAACAAACTTTTTTCGAAGTTCGAAGCAGATTGTGGCCTAGCAGATGCTATTAATATTGAACTTTACTCTACAAATAAAATCTGCTTGACTTATTCATCCCATATTTCAAAACTTATTAACAAAGATACAGAGTTGCAAGCTAAAAACCACCAAAAACGGAGCCTAATGCTTATGACATCGATCCAAATGTTGACCATTTTCAATTAGGTATTGAAGGTATTTATATCGGAAATTGTTAATGAAAGCAAAAAAATATGTCTATGACACAAGTAATCGAAATAAAATTAAAACTATTTGCCAGGTTATAAGAAAAAGATTTGATTTTCAAGACGAAACTCTACTCCAAATGCAAAAAACTAAACCCAAGAAATGTTGGTGAATGTTTTGTACAGCTCATGGGTTTTGTTAATAAAAAAAAGCTAAAGCTAAGACTTGGATTTTAAGTAAAAGCAAGGTTTTTGGTCAATAAAAATAAGCTTAAACAAGCTAGTTAAAGATGTCTTTTAGTAGTATAGCTATTTTAAAATAGCCAACGCTAAATTCATTCAGTTTTAACTTGTTTTTCCAGCCTAAGCTTCAATTTGTGTAAATAAAAATAGCTTAAACTAGAATGTTATAGTTAAAGCTACAAAAAAATCAAGATTTTTTTTCCTGTGTAGAAAGCTTTGACTAGTTCTTATTTTTAGTATTGTGTTTAGTTATAGTGCGAATATGGCCGAGTTTATACGCGTAAGAAAACCAAAATTGTATAAGAAACTGTCGGAAATTAGTAATGGCTTTCTTATTACTTTTCAGAAGATTTAACACATCGTAGAGGATTTAACACATCCTCTGAGAAGAGGATGCAGATATTTTTGAGATATCTGAATGAACCTGGATGTGCGGTGTAGGACAAGATCTTGAAGTTGAACGCTCTTCTGTATGCCAAACTGTTAAGCACGTGGCCAACAAGATTATCAAAAGGAGAGAGCTACTGACTAGACGTGTTTTTCTTGGCGGGCAGTTTTTTCTAATTTCACTAATAGTTCCTCAAATTGACTTCTTTTAGTAATCTATGCAGCTGATACTATTTTATTATATAAAAGTGCCAAATATTTGCAGTGCATTCATAACTTCTCCTGTGAAATTTATTATTATTTGTTAACTTTTGGCTTGTGAATAATTCCTTTGTTTGTGCCTTCAAAACTAAAAGTTTAATCAAACCCATTCGGACGACAACTTTCTTAAATTTCCGGCCTGAACAAACAACGAAGTAATTCATCCAACTCGAGAGTCCGACTTGAAAAACAAACTCGTTAAGCTTACAAATACTATCTACGCACAAGATGACCGGGATAATAAACTAATCGCTGCTATTCTCTTTGGCATCCCGCACAGTCCCGAGGAGAATCTTCGATATTTGTTTAATCTCCTATGTCACGATATAAAGATCAAGCCGACCGGATTACTTGACACAGTGATCATATTAAAATTCCGTTCAGCGCATGATAAGAACTTTGTGCTCACGTCCATAGCCCAAATCGAAACCAATTCATGCCCTATAGAACAGATAAAAATTTATGGCAAAACAAAATGCAAAAAAACCTTCCTTTTCGCTTCGGTCGATATAAAAAAAGACCTAGCTAAAGCTATCTAAGTCAAAACATGTGAATAGAAAACCGAGATCTTAAATAACGAAGCTAAAGCTAGAATTTTCCAGCTCAAGCTATTTATAGCGTTATCATTTTTTATTTACATAAAACAACGCTAAAGGTAGAACTGTCTAGCTTAAGCTGCTAGTAAAAGCTATGACTAGTTGGCTTTAGCTTCCTTCAAAGAAAGTTTTTTTTATTCACAAGACCCATGCCCTCAAATCGCTCGAGTAGATGTCACCATGCCACCATTCTGTTGGTAGCACATCATATCATCCAGTTTAGGCCACAAAAAGTTGCTTATGACCAATCTGTATAGCACTCAGTGTTGACGGTTCGTTATGCTAAAGCTTTATTTTAGAAAAAGTGTATAAGAAGCGATGATTCCGCCAGACAAAAATGCGCACCAAACAGTAGCCGTGTTTTATTATCTTCTATCGGGATCCGGATCTGGATCTGGATTAACTTTTAACACGTGTTACAAAAACAATTATGAAAATTTCCCAGTATTTTGTTTGTGTATTACGTGTTAAAAGTTAATCCAGATCAAGATCCGGATCCCGATAGAAGATAATAAAACACGGCTAGTGACTTTCTTGGCATGCTCTTGGTGGTGGTGTATCTTCTTTGGAATGCTTTTCAACGTCATCAAGAAGGGGGGGGGGGGGGTCAATAGGCGCCAAAATCGCTTATTTGGTGTGTGAAGCATTGGAAAACCACGACAGTTGTTTGGAATTCGTGGAGAAAGTTATGTTCTTAAAAAAAAGTGTATGCAGCTTACATCTGTATCTGGTGTCAATTCCGTAGAATGTTTTACAGCCACAGCCGCTTACTACTAGGCATCTCTTCACAAACTCTAAGACACAGAGTTTTTGGCTAGAGTTGTAAAACCTTCTTAAAGGTTTAAGAAAATCACTAGAAAGCGTGGGTGATTTCACTTTAGCTGCTGAAGCTGAAGTAGAGATCTAAACAGCGTTTTGAACTACATACATGAAGACAGTGTATCCTTATAGCTTCGAGTTGGTGCAAAATTGCTAATAAAAGAAAGAAGCATCATTCTTCAATCCAGAGACGTCACTATTGACGTTGAAATTCAAATTAGGAGATATCTCATTATCAGCCCGAAAGGGACAATTTAAAGAAACACTTCAAAGAAAACCAAGACAACGAATCAATTGAAAAAGATGAGTAGACAAATTTCAAAAGAAACACAAATACGTTTTTAATATAGCTAAAGGGTCCGCCATCTAACTTTTTTTTTCAACAAGTGCTTATTTCGTGAATGGTAACACTTAGCTCATGTCTGATTTGACAGATAATTAGTTTTATCCTTCCGCTGAACGAATATGGTTGTGTATACGCTTGGCTAAGTGGGCCTGCGATCGACTTAGAGAAGATGCCGATTTTGCCAAAACAATCATCTTTTCAGATGAAGCTCATTTTGATCTTGGCGGGTAGTAAACAAGCAAAATTGTCGCATTTGGGGCACAGAAAACCAGAACGCATACATTGAAAAGCCGATACTTCCAAAACGAGTCACTGTTTGGTGCGGATTTTCTTGCAGAGGCATAATTGGGCCATTTTTCGAAAATGAGCAAGGAGTGGCCGTTACAGTCAATGGCGATCGTTATTGGGCCATGTTGAACAAATTTTTGTTCACAAAAATTGAAGAGGAGGATATTGGCAACATTTGGTTTCAATAGGACGTCGCTACGTGCCACACAGCCGAAGCTACACTCGATGTTCTGCGCCATTTTCAAAAAAAAAAAAGAAGTTATTTGGCGGACCTTTTATTTCGATTATTGCTGGAATTTCTCGTCGGTTTGATGCCATGAAAATATTAAATGCAACCATTCCTTTTTTGTTGCAATTTTCAACAACGGACTGAGATTCAAAATGCTGCAATTATAGCTTCGTCCAAAATAAAAATCGTGTGTATCTCAAGAGTTGTAAATAGAACTTAAATATCTGAAACACATATACGCTTATATGCAACCAATTTCGAGAAAGAATTCATACCATTGAGTTTGTTGAATGCAATTTATTTTCAGAACTTTTTTTCAATTTGTATGTTTGCTCTGTCAGAATTTTTTACCTGTCACTCTATAGCTAGTGCTTAACGTTTCGTTAGCGTCCTTGCCAGAATAGAACTTTTTCATCGCTCGTGCTCATCACAAGATTGTGTTTAACTCCCAAAACAGTGGGCGACGCAAAAAACTTTGTATGGCCTGGTTGGTAAAAGGAAAATTGTCTACAGAACACAACTCTTATTTCTATTTCTTTTGAGGATTAGAAGATTTTTTTTTTTAAATAGGAGGCGTGTCAGTGGGCGGAAAATTAATGTGATGATTTATTTTACTATTCAATATAAAGCCGCAAATTTCATCTCATTCTGTTTAGTGGTTCAGATTCTATCGATTTATGACCGGCTACTCCATACAAAGTTAACCACTGTGCGGTGGTCTGGGTTTGATTCCCAGCCTCGTCCAATTAAAAATTAAAAAAAAAAACGCCAACTGCCTCTTTAAAAAAGAAAATAATTTGCACTAAAATAGAAAAAAAAATTTCATATATCTTCGGTTAGAAAAACAAACGACAAATTTAATTTTCCAAAAAAAAAAGGCAATAGAAAATTAAATGAGAGTTTGAATTTCTCTCCAACTTATTATCAAAACCAAACAAGAGATCTGTACGTTTCAAATATTGTAGAAGAACTCGACATTTTTTCACACAATATTAGATTATTATTTGTTACCTCAAAAATTTGAGGTACTGATGACTCGTGTCATTTTTCTTCTAAGCCGACGCATGCATGGCGAAGGAATATTCGCTCGAAAACACTGATTTATTTGAATAAGAATTGAACATTACAATTCATTCAAATTAAAATAAAAGGTACATTTTTGATGGTATCTGTGGGTGCAAAATTTGTAGCAATTAACAAATCTTTTATTTTTCCAAAAATGCAGTTATTTTTATCAAACAATAAAATCTGTTAATTTTAATTGGTATTTTTTTCTGAAAAATGGTTATCTCCCATCATAGAATATTTTTTTTTTTTGATTTTCTCGAAAACAGTTCAACGGATTTTGATTAAATTTCAAAAGAATTTTTTTTAAATTCAATATTTCAATAATATGAGCATAATTTTTTTTTCTAAATTAAATATTTTTCTCCCCAAAATTCAATTTTTAGCTCTACATTACTGAAAACTAAATATGATTCCTTTCTTTTCTTATTCCTCGAAGAAGATCTCGCTATAAGACACCCTTTCATAATCGTTTTTCTGTTTTCCTGAATGCAAAGTATACCATAGTGGCTAATAAAACAATTTGCTTAAAGAAACGTGGCCAAGGCAGGTGTTAAGCAAATTATGCACTATAAAGCAGTGTGGTGTTTAATTGAAAAAAAATTTGTTGGTGTTGGAAAGTAGATTAGATTTGTTTTTAAAGTAAAACTTCTTTTACGGCGTGTGGGGTAAACATTTTTATATGGAGCTGTCAGTGACATGTCAAACCGACACTTTTTATCTGTCAAAAACCGACAGAATTTTTAGCGACAGATTTTGCCATAGCTCTCTACACCTACCCTTAATACACGAACACAATGGATGCGATAAGACAACGAGACGTGAGTGTGGCGAGATCTCGTCTTTGTTGTTAAATTAGTTTCAAAGAGGATGCACATAATAAATAATTTCACGTCGTCACGTTACGTTACCAGTTAACTCCTGAAATACATATGTTTTTTCAGTCAATTTAGATCCCAACTATGGAATAGCTGAATAGGAATAGGAATCAAGGTATGGCACTATGGAAAGGGTGATTTTTATAGTGGCGCCATCTTGAATTCGATAACGAAAAATTGGTGTCTATATTGCCGCACTTCGATTTCGATAGATATTTTTGACAACTAGGAGTTAAATTTGATTATCCACTGAAAAACTACTTTTAAGTTAACTCGGGATTAAAAGTCGTTTTTATTATGATGAGATGATCCCTATAGATCATTAAAATACATGCATTACAACAACAACACGAGATTCTGCTCTCTATCGGAATCACATTTTATGAACCAAAAGTAAAAAAGAGAAGGGTAGGTTCCATCCACTTTAAGTTGCTCACCTGAGCAACTTTTTGTTGCTCCCGATTCAATTACATTAGCTTATGGGAGAGCGCACACTGGGCAACTTAGTTGCCGGCAACTTTACGTTCCTCGGTGTTGCTCGCGGAACTAAGTTGCCGGCAACACCGGGCAACTTAAAGTTGCTGGCCCCCGCCCACTAAACAATTTCCGAGCAACTTCGGAGCAACTTTTCAGAATTTGTATTTAATGTTATAGTCCATTGAAATGTTATATTGATTAAGCATTTTAGACCGGTCAGGAGTGCGATAGGGGTACGTGTACCACGTTTTTGTAGAAAACTATGTACAAAAAACACAAATATTACTTCTCAAAAGTAGCTTGGAAGTTGCCTAGTGGGCGAGGGCAAGCAACTTTAGTTGCTCGGAGTTGCCGCCAAGGGTAGATTGAAATGAAAAGATTTTTCTTCATCGTGTAGTCACGAGTTCAGTAAAACGACCTTCAGTAAAACGATCCATGTAGATACCTTACCAGGCACTTAAAAATCTTTTTAACTTTTATTAAATGTAGTAATGAGGCCCAATTCCCCTCAATTCACTCAATTTCACATTTTATCTCATATAATTTTGAGGTAATGGTGAAACTGATTTGCTTGGACACAAAATATGGAAACATACCATATACGATTGTACACACGAGAACCGCTAGACAATTAGGCTTGCCGCCCACTAGGCAACTAACAGTTGCTCACCCTAGCAACTTTTAGTTGCTACCAATTCAAATACATGGGCAACTAAGTTGCCTAGTGGGTGCTCTACCATATTACTCAATGTAATTGAATCAGGAGCAAGTAAAAGTTTCTGGGGTTAGCAACTTGAAATTTCCTTTTGGGCGGTTGGCCCAAGAGTTGCGTAGTGAACGCCAGGCTTTAGATATCAATATATCATCGTAGAACAAAATATTGACAAAAGAGAACAAAACACACCTTGTTCACGGGCTACTACCCTATATAATGGGCTTACATAATTCTTCAAAAGGAATAAAAGTCTTACGTAATTTTTTTCTTACGAGTGTGTCAAAGGTTTGCCTGCATTCACAGTAGCATAAGCATAATTTTACCTGTCGGCGTGAACTGAGTTATGAATTCTGTTACACGTAACAGATACGGGATAAGAGCCTACATACCGACTTTAAGCTGACAGAGCTAGCTAAAGCACCCACATTTCTTAATTCAGAGTTTAAGCTGATGAAGGTGTATTGATTAAGAAACCTTTTTTCAACATGAATCCTGTCTTTGTTTTGATTAAATTTACTCATATTGGCTTCATCGGTGATTCCCAAAAATCATTCATCCTTTCCTACATTCAATACTTCTTTACTCCTCAATAGAGGTATGCATGTGTGTATAATCCTTGTTCATCCAAAAATACTATACGTTCCTTACAAAATACCTGATCCTCCATAAAAAAAGGTACCTCTACACTTGCCAGCAAACCTGTTTCTGTTGTTAATGTTCGTTGAAATTATATAAGTGATTTGAAAATCAATAAATCGAAAAGGGTATTTGTACTATTGTACTTCAATGTTCTTAACATGGAAATACTCGTATCATTTATGCAAATCCTTTTAGGATCAAATCTACATTTATAGATTTTAAGAAAGTGGTACAAATTGGCAATATGATTTTAATATCATTTTAAGTACCTAATAGGATGATTGTGTTGCCATTGCCAAAATGGTTATTTTGATGTTGAATTAGGAAATCGAATGAAAGGAAGACTTTGTTGTCACATCAAAGTGAAGCCATGAGTAACAGGTTGTGGGGACATAGATTCTTAGTATTATGCACAGCTTCACAGAAGTATTTATATTCCACTAATACAGTAACTAGGGATGTCAAATTTGAACCAATTTTTAGAAAAAAAAAATTTCTTGATGACTTTATTTTTCGTGGTAGGAGAAAAATCTCTTTAAATCTTAAAATTCTGTAGATATCAGTTTTCACAGTTGCGTGAGATTTCTACGTACTCAAAAATACCTCCATTTCAACGAAATACTTCTTAATTAACTACCCTTAGGGCCAATTTGTTAACCACACTTCCTTTTGTCCATTCATTCTAAATTGATTTAAAGGTAATGACGACACTGAATTATGTTTTTTATTCATTCAATCCCCATTAGATAAATGGCTCACTTTTACTGGCAACTTTTAAATTTTAGAAGCATCTTAAATTTTTAAAAATCGATGAATTTTAATTTTAATTGTTACACTTTTTCGCGACGAACCGAACAAAATATTTATTTAAATTTAATTATCTATCGCGAAAACAAAATGCGACCGGCATTGACGATTTGACCACGACTTTTGGTTATAAGAATGTCAACCAAAAGGAAAGCAAAATAGAAAACGAAAACAAGTCCGAATTCGAAGAAGTGCAACAGGCAACAACAAAAGTGCTGCCACCACGGCTATGCTCAGCAAAGGGGTGGGTTCACTTTTTAACACTTTTATCGTGATAAAAAGTTAATTAAACTGATTGACGAAGTTAATCAAGAATTTATAATTATTGGATATGTTGATGGCCACAGGGGCGTCGCTGAAAAAGAAAATAAGGGCGCCAGTAATTTTTTTTTGAATAAGGAAATTACAAACCTCCGAAGCGGAACCGACGGTGAAAGTATTTGAAATGAAAGAAGTTATTTATGATTCCGAATGGGAATTTAACACTTTTTATTAAATTGCTTGGGAAACCTTGCAATTAAGTAGGGCTAAAACCCAAGATCTTTTAGACAAAGAGAACAACGAAATTCAATTTTAACTAACAAGATGGACCGTTAACACTTGGTCCCGAAAGAACAAACGGAAAATGGAAAACGGGTCGCGAGTTCCGCTTTATCGGAAAACTTACGGAACAAAAGCCAAACCGAAAATTAAAGATGAGTTCAACAAATAACTCTGGCAAACGAATTTATATGCAAAAGAAAACTAATTACAACACAACACTATACTTAGCTTTTTCAACTCCTGCTACTCTCCTCCCTGACGACAACTTATCTGGACTTTTTTTTTCCACCAATTTTTCGCCAAAATTCCAAAAATTTGCCACTTGACTTTTAAGTCACTCCACAACAATTATCTGCCTTGCTAGATATCAAAAAAAATCGCAACCGAAAAATAATTGAATCTCTTTTTGGATTTTTAAAAACTTGCTTTTATTTTAATTTTTGCTTTTTTTTTCTAAGAACCTCTGGTTCGTACTCTCTACGGGTAAGAAGTGCCCATCTAGGCTTTCACCTTGCCTGGACGACCTCTTCTTTTTTCCAATGCCCCAGTGCTTTCGGCCAATCAGTGACGTGGGCTTCGATCGCGTCATCAATCAGCAACACTCAGCATATTCGCGTGAGTGAGCCAACGCAGTTGAAACCCAGCAGCCTTTCCTACTCGCACTTTACACCCCAGCTTCGTACACCGTCACCATTGAATTCGCCGAACACTTGTACGACTTCCAGTGGGCGGCAATTCAATGGGTGCATTCAGCCACCTATTCTCACCCACTAATCTATTTTTAAAGAAAGTTTCAAAAAACCAAAACGAAACTCAACTTTATCCCGCGTGCATTTTTCCCCTTTTATTAAAAAAACTAGCAACTAGTAACAAATTGGTGAAAAGCAAAATTCGATTATACACATTTGTCAGGATAGGAGATGCAGGCAGTTATTCCCTATTTCGCGAAGTTACTCTACGTCGTTGGGCTTTTGCGCAGATTTGGGGGATGAGGACTAGTGGTTAACGTTCCATCTTTTACAAAAACAAATAAGTTACTGTTTACGTTGGGCAAGCAGCCATTCTCACAAGGAGTAACATCAGCATCGGAGACAAACTGTCGTCCGTGCTTTTGGTATGTACAGTTTGTACAGACCGCCCGTCTGTTAAGAATTATTAGCGTTCGGGGACCAACTGTCACCCGCGCTCGGAATTAGTGGTTCAGAACAGACCACCTGTCTGTCAAATATGATGCAGTGGATCAACCATCCACTTAAGTGTCAAAATTGACAACTTCGATAATTTGTTTCTTCAAGGTACTGAGAGAGTGAACCGATGGCTGATGGACCATGGCTGCCCTTCTCTCTCTCAGTAAGTTGAACGAAACACCTGTAAACGAAAGTTGGGAAGAAAGGAACCTAGGATGTGGAAGCAAAAGAGTAATTCTTGTTACGGCAAAATTTTACCGTAACAAATCCCACCCTTTCCTCCTCGGAAATGTGCTTGGTTTTCAAGAAAACCAAGCCATTTCCTACGGATTGACCAGGTACACAAACAACAAAGGTAAAAAAAACCATCAGACCAAATATGGTAGTCCATTTCAAAACCAAACAAAAAAAGTTAAAAAAAAGAGAAACAAAATATAAAAACCAATACCATCAAAAAGTTACAAAAAAAAAATGAATTACTCTTTACTTTAATAGGGACTTACGGACTCAATCATTTTCAGATAACGAAGTGAAAGGTTTTAGATCTTTAGTGTGCCAAGTGCCACGATCTTTACCATTTTCGTCTTGAAGGACATATGTCCAAGGAGACAATCTTTTTCGGATTCTAAACGGGCCCACAAATTTCGGTGCCAACTTAGCCGCATAATAATTTGCTGCGTCCGAAAGGACAAAATTTCTCCGCCATACAACGTCATTCGGGAGATATTGAACATCTCTCCTCCTGAGGTTGTATGCACCTGCTGATTTCTTACTTGCTGCTTTCAACTTGGCAGCAATATCAGCCCTTAGTTCTCTAAACCTATCTCATATATTTCCTACCGATCGTTCACCATTTTCACTATCCAAAGCTTCAGTACTAATTCCTATTCTATCCTGACCACTAGTAGACATCTCCTTTCCAAAATTAGCGTAATATGGTGTAACTCCTAATACTTCATGTTGGGATGTGCGGATGGCACAAGCCACTTTAGCTAGCTGAGAATCCCAACTTCGGTGATTCTCCGAAACATATGCCCTCAAAGTTGTTTTAATGATCTGGTTAATCCTCTCCGCAGGATTAGCCTGTGGATGATAATGTGGAGTAAACCTAATCTTCGAAGAATATCCTTCACAGAGTGTCCTAAGTTCCCTACTCCTAAACTGAGGACCGTTGTCACAAATGACAATTTTCGGAACTCCAAACAAAAGAAAAACACTATCTTCTAACTCCTTGCACACTGCCTTTGCAGTTGCAGACCTTAATGCAAACAATAAAGGAAATTTCGTTAGATAATCTACTACTGTGAGGATATACATATAACCTTTACTAGACTTGGGCAGAGGACCCACTAAGTCCACACTTATCATCTCCCACGGAGAAGAAGCTCCTACTCTTTCAGTCATAAGACCGGCTGGCTTATCGTTTATCGGTTTCACTTGTTGACATACCCTACATTTCCTGACATATCTTGTTATATCTCCTCTCATTTTAGGCCAATAATACTTTGAACCTACTCTAGCGAATGTTTTCCTAACCCCCATATGTCCAGCTAATGGACTATCATGACATTCTTTAAGAACTCCTAACCTATCTTTCCTACTCACTACTAATTTCCATTCGTCGTTACCTTCATGAACCACCACATGATTCGATTTTATAAATTTAAACAAACGGCCATTATCAACTCTCCAGGCCGGAAAAGCTAACGGGTTTGACTCAACTTTCGAAATCATTTTTGCCACCCAAGGGTCAGAATCCTCATCCGAAATCCCAGCCACTACTGGAACTCCCCGAGATAACATGTCCGGAACGACATGGTCTTTACCCTTTCGGTGAATGATCTGAAAATCAAACTGCTGGAGCCTAACTGCCCAGCGCGCAAGTCTACCCTGTGGGTCCTTGAGATTACTCAACCAAATCAATGAGTAATGATCAGTTACGACCGTGAAGCGAACTCCTTCGATGTACGGCCGCAACTTCTCAACTGCCCACAAAACTGCTAAACACTCCTTTTCAGTAGTGGAGTAGTTCCTTTCGTTCCTATTAAGAGACACCTACTCAAGTAACATATTACTTTTTCCCCCTCCTCAAAAGTCTGTGTGAGTACGGCCCCGATACCGTAATCAGATGCGTCTGTTTGAACCACGAATGGAAGATTAAAGTCGGGACATGTTAAAATCGGAGCCGTGATTAAACATTCCTTAGCTTTTCTAAAGCAATCTTCGCATTCCTGTGTCCAGACGAATTTTTTGCTTTTCTTAAGCAAATCTGTCAATGGCCTAACTAATGTAGCAAAATTTGGTACGAAGCGCCTGTACCACGAAACAGTCCCTACAAAACTCCTAACTTCTTTAACGTTCTTGGGTGCAGGTATTTTTACCATGCTATCCACTTTTTCCGGGTCAACATGTAACCCGTTCCGATCAACCACGTAACCTAAAAATTTTAGAGAGGGTCTGCAAAAGTTGCATTTCTCCCTACCTACTTTCAAACCTGCCTGATGCAATCTCCTAAAAACTTCGTTAAGAATTTCGAGATGTTTCTCGAATGTATCTGTAACGATAATAATATCGTCCAGATATACAAAAACATATGGCTCCAACTCCGGCCCTAAAACACTATCTATGAATCTCTGCCACGTAGCAGGGGCGTTGTGCAACCCGAATGGCATTCTTTTAAAATGAAAAAGTCCCCTACCCGGTACCGTAAAGGCCGTAAACTTGCGAGATTTCTCCGCCATCGGAATCTGCCAATACGCTGACTTAATATCCAGCGATGTTAAAATTTTCGCGTTCCTAAGCTTGTCTAAAATGGCTGAAATAATCGGAAGTGGATATGCATCTCTCTCTGTAACTTGATTAAGTTTCCTATAGTCGACACAAAACCTAAAGGTACCATCTTTCTTTTTAATTAAAACGATTGGAGAAGCCCAAGGACTATTTGACTTCTCAATCACCCCCTCTTCTAACATCTCGTTAAGAGCCTTATCGATATGCACCTGCATTGCTGGTGATACCGGATAGTACCTCTGCTTAATAGGTTCTGTCGACGTCCTAATAATATGCTCTACCATTGTTGTCACTCCTAACCCTTCTGGCATGTCCCTAAACAAATCTTCAATTAAAGTATTCAGTTTGCCCCTTTCATCCTCATCTAACTCGGACTCATCTGTGATAGACGTTGTTTCTATCGAAGCCACCATCTCCTGGCTCGAAAAACTCCACATGCGTGATCGAAGATCCGGGACGATTCCCGATAGTGCCCAAAAGTCTGCACCGAGTATCATCGCATGTGGGAGGGAGGGTATAACCAAACACTCAACTAAAACCGATTTGCCTTCGACAACAATGGGTAGATTTACAATTCCTAAAACTCCTACACCTACACCATCAGCTAAATGTACCTGCCTAACATTTGTTTTGTCTAACTGTAACCCTAAATCTTTCAAAACTCTCCAAACGTCCCTACAAATTATAGTTCGAGATGCCCCCGAATCTAGTAGGCCTAAAAACCTAATACCGTAAATGTTAACTCCTAAATATGGACGTCTATCGTCCCCACTATCCCCACTACTATCTAACGTGAAACCTAATCTAACTTGAACTGCCAGCTGGTCGTCAGCAGGCGACCTAACTAATTGCGACGGCGCTCTTGACCTGCTGGCCCAAGAGTCCGTTGCCCGTTTCCCGAACAACGCCTACAATTACGATGTGTAGTACCTACAGTACCACATCCGAAACAACGCCTAGGAGCGGAACAATGATTAGAAAAATGACCTTCCCTATTGCAGTTGAAACAACGAATGGTCCTATTGGGGGGTGGTGGGTTCCGATCAACTGCAATTGTTGCTTCCTGAACGGAAGCAACATACGCAACATCAGGCTCCAAAGCCTGCCTGTTACGACCAGAAGGAGGAGGGACAAAAGACTCCACATTTGACCTAATTGTCTCTAACTTCCTACCCAACGCAACCAGTTCATTGACTGACTTGATATCAGCCAAGCCTAATTGCGTTTGGTAGAAAGGAGCTATGTTTTTCATGAGAATAGGTAATTTTCTATTCTCACTCAACGGCTCAGACAATCTTTTAAAAAGGGTTTGCATGAGAGCAATGTACATTCCCATTGTCTCATCCCTACCCTGGGTACGCCGCCTGACCTCGTCCAATAAGAGGTCGTCATAGTTGGAGGGTAAAAATTCCAACTTCAACTCCCTAACCAACTCTTTCCATGTTGTGATGGAATCCCTAACCGCCCTAAACCAGAGAAGCGCCTTCCCAGTAAAAAGATCAACAGCCAACCTGAAAACCCTAGCCTCTGAAACTCCACGAGATTCCCTTAGTTCCTCAACTCTTTCAATAAATGAATTCACTGATGAGCCGCACTGCTCACCAGAGAATTTTATATTCCACTTTTCAATACGCTCAGGATTTCGGTCACAGGGTTCCCCCTGTAGTTGAAATCCTGAACTCGCACGTTGGTCGACATGTGCAGTTGGCAACGCATCCATGCCTGCTGTCGACGTGTTGTCCTTGCCGTTGTTTTTATCTTGAGGTACTTCCTCACCCCCTTCCGTTAAGGTTGCCATCAGCAACAATAACTCCCCCCGAATATCGGCCACCTGATTGACCTCCTCAGACGACTCCGCTTTGGCCCTACTAATCCTACCTAGAGACCATTCAATTTTGGTCTGAATTTTCAAACACTCCGACGACTTCGGATTCTTCGGAGGAGTTTTCAACAAGTCCCTAACTTCTATAATTTTAGCTCGAACCGCTTTCGAATCATCCTCAAACGAAAATGGGTAGTGAGGGCTGTCACTCGAAATGGAACCCGACCGTTCCAGTGTACGGGATGCTCTAAGTGTCATCCTCATGTTGTCTACCGTACCCTCCTTAAGACCACGCGCCTGTAACTCATAAAGGAGTTCCTCTTTATTTAACCTATTCACGTCCATTTTTTTTTAAAAAAACTTGAAGTCCAAAAGTAAAATTAAATTAGCAAACCGTAAGAAATGTAAAACCGCCTTATTAAACCAAAAATTGGATCAAATCAACACCCAGTTGATTGTTGTACCAATTTAAAAGTAAACACGCAATAAATAAAAAAAAAATAGAAAAACAAAATACTACAAAAAGCTAACAAAATCAACACCCAGCTGATTTTGTTCTAAAAGTGAAAAAAAAACTATATGAGCTTAAACGCACAAAAAAAGAAAAATCGTCAGTAAAAAAAATGGCTTAATTAATTTTCCACTAAATCAACACCCGGTTGATTGTTATACAAATTCAAAAACAAAAAAAACCTTTTATTATTATTTTTTTTCCACCGAAATACTAACTAAAAATTGGACCAATTCAACACCCGGTTGATTATGGTACCAATTCAAAGAAAACACGCGAAAAATAAACCCAAAATCAAAATGATGCAAAAGTAAACCAAAATCAACACCCAGCTGATTTTGTTCCAAAAGAAAAAAACTATTTCAAAAGAAATAACTACTACACTCGATTAAAGCAAAAAAAGAATCACCAGAAAAAAAAATTTGCCTAATAAATTTTTCCACCTGTAAGAAATTTTTACACGACACTGTAGGTAAGTAAAATATAATAACTTCTTGCACTAGCACTTCTAGCAAAATGTAAACAAAAGGTTTTTTTTTTTTTTAAACGAAATCAACACAATAAAACTCAAAAAAAGAACTCAATCACGATCACCTATGTACACAATTCAAACGGGCTTCGTAGGTAGATAAGCACCGTAAGTAAGATATAAAAACCTGCGACACTTAAAGGTTATGCGAAAAAAAAACATATATATGTATGTAGGTAGGTATATGTAAATTTAAACTAATGAAGGGATTAATTTAGAATTTTATCAAAAATGTAAATGAAAAGAATATTAAATAGGTACTCACTCTTTAGAAAACAAAATAAAAAAAAACCACCGTAGGTATGTAGGTATGCACTATACACTATTGAGTGCTAAATTCCAGCTTCAATCAGGTAGGTATTGTGTTTTTTTTTCCACAAGATTATAACAAATTTCCACCACTTTTCACAACAGATTATATTCCTGGGGGAAGAGACAAAAAATAAGAAAAGTAAATGGCACAAAACAAGATAAACGAAAACTTCCCTAAAAAACTGCACAACCAAAAAAACTTTACAAGAATGTTCTTCTTTTTGGAGAACTTTCACCGCGGTTTTTGGAATGTTTTTTTTTTCAATCAAAAAGCCCCACGTTCGGGTGCCAATTGTTACACTTTTTCGCGACGAACCGAACAAAATATTTATTTAAATTTAATTATCTATCGCGAAAACAAAATGCGACCGGCATTGACGATTTGACCACGACTTTTGGTTATAAGAATGTCAACCAAAAGGAAAGCAAAATAGAAAACGAAAACAAGTCCGAATTCGAAGAAGTGCAACAGGCAACAACAAAAGTGCTGCCACCACGGCTATGCTCAGCAAAGGGGTGGGTTCACTTTTTAACACTTTTATCGTGATAAAAAGTTAATTAAACTGATTGACGAAGTTAATCAAGAATTTATAATTATTGGATATGTTGATGGCCACAGGGGCGTCGCTGAAAAAGAAAATAAGGGCGCCAGTAATTTTTTTTTGAATAAGGAAATTACAAACCTCCGAAGCGGAACCGACGGTGAAAGTATTTGAAATGAAAGAAGTTATTTATGATTCCGAATGGGAATTTAACACTTTTTATTAAATTGCTTGGGAAACCTTGCAATTAAGTAGGGCTAAAACCCAAGATCTTTTAGACAAAGAGAACAACGAAATTCAATTTTAACTAACAAGATGGACCGTTAACACTTGGTCCCGAAAGAACAAACGGAAAATGGAAAACGGGTCGCGAGTTCCGCTTTATCGGAAAACTTACGGAACAAAAGCCAAACCGAAAATTAAAGATGAGTTCAACAAATAACTCTGGCAAACGAATTTATATGCAAAAGAAAACTAATTACAACACAACACTATACTTAGCTTTTTCAACTCCTGCTACTCTCCTCCCTGACGACAACTTATCTGGACTTTTTTTTTCCACCAATTTTTCGCCAAAATTCCAAAAATTTGCCACTTGACTTTTAAGTCACTCCACAACAATTATCTGCCTTGCTAGATATCAAAAAAAATCGCAACCGAAAAATAATTGAATCTCTTTTTGGATTTTTAAAAACTTGCTTTTATTTTAATTTTTGCTTTTTTTTTCTAAGAACCTCTGGTTCGTACTCTCTACGGGTAAGAAGTGCCCATCTAGGCTTTCACCTTGCCTGGACGACCTCTTCTTTTTTCCAATGCCCCAGTGCTTTCGGCCAATCAGTGACGTGGGCTTCGATCGCGTCATCAATCAGCAACACTCAGCATATTCGCGTGAGTGAGCCAACGCAGTTGAAACCCAGCAGCCTTTCCTACTCGCACTTTACACCCCAGCTTCGTACACCGTCACCATTGAATTCGCCGAACACTTGTACGACTTCCAGTGGGCGGCAATTCAATGGGTGCATTCAGCCACCTATTCTGACCCACTAATCTATTTTTAAAGAAAGTTTCAAAAAACCAAAACGAAACTCAACTTTATCCCGCGTGCATTTTTCCCCTTTTATTAAAAAAACTAGCAACTAGTAACAAATTGGTGAAAAGCAAAATTCGATTATACACATTTGTCAGGATAGGAGATGCAGGCAGTTATTCCCTATTTCGCGAAGTTACTCTACGTCGTTGGGCTTTTGCGCAGATTTGGGGGATGAGGACTAGTGGTTAACGTTCCATCTTTTACAAAAACAAATAAGTTACTGTTTACGTTGGGCAAGCAGCCATTCTCACAAGGAGTAACATCAGCATCGGAGACCAACTGTCGTCCGTGCTTTTGGTATGTACAGTTTGTACAGACCGCCCGTCTGTTAAGAATTATTAGCGTTCGGGGACCAACTGTCACCCGCGCTCGGAATTAGTGGTTCAGAACAGACCACCTGTCTGTCAAATATGATGCAGTGGATCAACCATCCACTTAAGTGTCAAAATTGACAACTTCGATAATTTGTTTCTTCAAGGTACTGAGAGAGTGAACCGATGGCTGATGGACCATGGCTGCCCTTCTCTCTCTCAGTAAGTTGAACGAAACACCTGTAAACGAAAGTTGGGAAGAAAGGAACCTAGGATGTGGAAGCAAAAGAGTAATTCTTGTTACGGCAAAATTTTACCGTAACAATGACAAATTTAAATTTAATGGAAAATGAAGAGATTGGGACTAAAGTTCTGATATAAATTCTAAATAGACGATTCATTAAACCTCATTTAAGGCTTAAGCTTAATGGGTCACAATAGAAAACCAAAATTCCTTGGGTATTTTTTTAAAACTTTTGAATTTAAAGGTGCAAGCAATTAAAAGCGAATTATTTTTCTAATATGGGGATTGAATGAAAAAAATTACTTAGTGCAGTGTTCTTAATAACTTTACCTACCTTAAAAGCTAGTTTAGTAAAATCGATAAAATTTAAAATTTCAAAAACAGCAAATTGTCATAGTTATTTGAGAGTCAATAAATAAAACGCGTTATTGAACCTCTAGCTCTATAAGGATTAAGGGTGTGTGATGCAAGAGCGATGAGGAATTCTTGTTTGGCAGCCAATTTCAATGCAGGATATCGACCATTTTCTAATGCAGTGATCTTAGGAGATAGTGCTTATATCTGGTTTTTCAATAAGAGCGCTACAAAAGTTTTTTTTAATAAAACAAAACCGGTTTTGGATATCAATGAAATTTTTTATTCTTGTGAAAGTACGTTCAATGCCATTATGTATGACATCTTTTGCATGGCCACCACGGGCACGCTTGCATAGGTACAGACGCTGAACCCAATTTTCGACGGTTTTCAAGCATAAATCGGCCGATACTGCTGCAATTTCACGTTCGATATTCGTACGAAGTTCATCAATCGTCGCTGGCTTGTTGGCATAGACCATAGACTTGACGTAGCTCCACAGGAAATAGTCTAGCGGCGTCAAATCGCACGACCGAGGAGGCCAAGCGACTGGACCATTTCGTGAGATTACACGTTCTCCAAACTTGGTTTCCAATAAATTGATTGCGACATTCAGTGTGTGGCTTGTGGCGCCGTCATGTTGGAACCACATGTCCTCCAAGTCCATATCATCCAATTGGAGCCAAAAATATTCGGTTATCATTGAACGGTAGCGATCCCCAATCACAGTAAAGTGCCGGTCTTGATTATCACGGAAGAAGTACGGCCCAATGACGCCGCCGGCCCATAAACCACACCAAACCGTATTTTTTTCGGGATGCAATGATGACTCATGGAGAACGTGTGGATTGCTGCCTGACCAATACCGCATATTTTGTTTATTGACGAAGCCATTCAGCCAGAAATGAGCCTCATCGCTGAAGATGATTTTTCGATGAAAATCCGAATCATTTTCAAGTTGTTGCTCAGCCCAATTCACGAACATACGACGCTTCTGGTGGTCAAGCGGCTTCAGTTCTTGCGTCAATTTAATCTTGTTAGGATGTAGGCCAAGATCTTTTCTCAAAATTCGACACAACGACGTCACAGAGATGCCCAACGCTTGAGAACGACGTGTGAGAGACACATTTGGGCTTTCTGCAACTGAAGCCTCAGCGGCAGCAATATTCTCGACACTACGGGCACTTCTTTGTCTCACTGGTACGGGAACATTTTGTACTGTGCCTGTGGATTCAAATTTTTCCACTAGACTCTCAATTGTTGATCTGCTAGGGTGATTATGACGACCGTAAATTGGACGTAGCGCTCTTAACGTTGAGGCCACTGACTCCGAATTTCGGTAGTAAATTTTAATAATTTCGACTCGTTGTTGCCTCGTATATCTTTCTATCATGAAATGGCAAACCTTATTGAAGAGAAATGTCAAAAGAGCGGCAAGAAAAATGGCGTCGTTTGCTGTCCCTGTTGCTCTACTTTTGTAGCGTCCCTGTTGAAAAACCCTTTACTTTGAATAAATTGTTAATAACACCACTAATGCTAATTCTGAAAGATCTAGGGGAACAAGGATTTAACAGGGCTCTTAAAGGGACCATGCACACCATTGAAAACAGTTTTAGTATTGAATAAATATATATTCGCGAACTTAGGACACCAAGGTTCTAACTTACATTTTTGTCAAATTAGAGTTATAAATATTGAATCAGCTTTGCTGTTTTGTGATTGCCACTATCCGTATCTTTCTACTATCTCTGTTACGGTTTCGGAAGTAATTAGAGAAAAAGTAGGGAACAGGGTTCTATCTGAACATATTCCATTCGATCTTAAGTTCACAAGGTTCTAAAGGTTGTTTTTTTTAGAGGTATAGAACATGGAAATAGAATAAAACAAAGACGATTTTTTTAAATTGACATGAAGTATACTTTATTCGAAAGATAATCTTCTGGCATTATAATTTAAATATGTTTTCTGGCATATGACCGCAACGGCTGGCTAGGACGTAGTCTAATTTGCAGGACTTTTTCCAACATAAGTGGCCGTATATCGGCAATAATAACGCGGCGAATGTTGTCCTCCAAGTGGTCAATCGTTGAGGGTTTATCGGCGTTGACAAAGAACTTCAGCTGCAGCAGTTAAATCGCACGATCTTGGAGGCCAATTCACGGCTCTGTAACGTGAAACTATGCGGTTACCAAACGTTTCCTTCAATAAATCAATTGTAGCACGACCTGTGTGACATGTTGCGCAGTTTTGTTGAAACCACAGCTCCTGCACATCATGATTGTACAATTGATTAACGAAAAAGTCAGTAATCATGGCTCTATAACGGTAACCATTGACTGTAACGTTCTGGCCAGCATCGTTTTTAAAGAAGTACGAACCAATTATTTCACCAAACAGTCAGTTTTTGTGGATGTAACGGTGTCTCAACATACACTTGAAAATTATCATCACTCCAAATACGGCAATTTATTGTAATTGACGTAGCCATTCAACCAAAAATGAGCTTCATCGCTGAACAAAACTTTCTTGTGAAAATCGGAATCGACAGCAATCTCGTTTCAAGTCCATTCACCGAATGTACGCCGCGCGCCGCCGGCCTCGCCCGCCGGCCGTGCCCAATGGTCGTCGTTGATTCATGATAAAATGCTAAATGATACTTAAAACAAATCATTTAACATCTGACAAAATTGCCTCCAGTTAAAATAGTGTTGCCAACTTAAAGTTCAATACCTCTAAAAAAAAACACCCATTATAACTAAATATTTAGATAGAACTTTGTGTACTAAAGAATAGACATTGTTACGTTGTAGATAAAACCGTTTTGTTCCAAGTCATCCCATTACTAGATTCCTGTGCGATGGGAAATATATATATATCTAAGCCATAATACAAAGTTCTATCAGTAAGTTACAAACTTGTTGTCGTAAGTGTAAGTACTATTTAACACAATCTAAATTTCACTTTGCAAAATACGAATTCAAATGTAAAGTTCTATTTTAAATTGGTGAAACACTTTTGCTTTTCACTTTTCAAAAATAGTCTGACAAATTGAAAAGTGTTTTCACTTTGCAAATTTTGTGAAACACTTCGCACTTTTATTTAGCAGAAAATTATTTTTTGCAAAGTTGCAAAGTGAAAAGTGTTCTTCAATTTAAATTCCATAATAAAAGGTGGTTAAATTTTAAGGGCGGATGTTGAATGTGAAATACACCTAAACGTCAAGTTTTGTTCTGCATTTAATTTGACATTTCTCAATTTCAGACTAACTAAATTTGAACCATGGAAAGATACACAATCGAGCAACGCGTTTAAGTTATTTATATTTCTATTTGTATCGAAGAAAATCATCTTCAGTGATGAGCCCCATTTTCACCTCAGTGCATTCGTCAATATTTATTTATTTATTAATTCATCAATCAGACAAACATATCTTATAGACTAATAGAAATAAAATTTTAACCAAAAGAGTGGTATCTATGTATATAGTATATGTTAATGTTAAAAATTAGTTAAAAAATGACGTTGTAGATTACATTTAAGGATAGAACGACTTATATGAAAATTAAAATCAAAAACACAAGAAATACAATTAACTTCACGGACACAGCGAGTTATTGGCTCATTTTTGGCATAGTTTGTCCTATGATCGTTTTCAAAAATTAAAAGGCTATTCCTCAGAGGACGACTTGGAGCATACAATTCTATTAAAGACAGAAGAAAAGAACAATTAATACGACAGGACAAAATATCACTTACAAACAATACTGAGTACATTTTCGACGGTTTTCAAGTGACTGAATAGCAATAAGTTGACATCTAGTTGAATAAGAGGGCATTTCAATGTTCCAGCCAAGCTTCCATGTGACGAACCTAGTGAACTTTTTCTGAACGTTTTCAATTCTTGTAGAATGAATGTTGTAATGAGGGTTCCATATAACACATCCATATTCCAAAATAGATCTTACATAAGCAATATACATATAGACATTTTAGAGTATAGGGATCGGTAAAATCTGATGAATTACGTTTTATGAAACCAAGCATAGAGTTGGATTTTGCAATGATGTATTCGATATGCTTTGTGAAGTTTAATTTGCAATCAAATATTATTTATTTATTTATTCTTTCATCATCAATTGATTTAAAGATCTGCTGATTACAATAATTATACAAAGTAAACGATATATTGAAATCAATATAGTTTGGGGTACATATAACAGTAAAATGCAAAAACAATATTAATTACAGCAAATAAAGAGAAAAAAAAAACATAATCAATTACATAGCTGAAGTATTTTATTCTTAAATAGATCCCTATTCATACATAGGTCGATTTCATTGCATATATAATTAAAAAGTTTTAAAGAACGTGTTATAGGTGTTGCGGTAAAATTTACCACAACAAGTTTCACCAACCTATTATTTTCCTTAATCCATTTTTAGCCTTCCTTTTTCGTTGCGGCTCCAAAATACCGGTAGAGTGCAGTTGAAACCTGGTTTCCATCAGCCAGAGTCCTACTCTTAAGGTATCTTGGAAAAGCAACACAAATAGGTTTTCATAGTTTAAGTTGTGTCCACAAAACAATTTGGTGGGTGACAGATTGTCAGAGACAAACTAATCGTGTGACAGATTGTCCACGAAATCATCGAGTGTGCGACAGATGGTCCACAAGAGGATACAACATGATGAATCTAACCCATGTTCAACGACATGTGTGACACCTTGTTCACACCACCCTAAATTTAGTATGGCTTAATGCCCAGCCTAAAGTGTCTTGAACACAAAAGTAAAATCACTTTGCGATGTGTTTCCCTTCCCCTTTTAAAATCTGCGCGAAAGTCTACGGGTTTTGCTTATTTTAACTTTCGCGAAAGGCAGTGAATCCTGTCTCCTCATTTTAGTTTGAACAGGGTGGTGATCCCATCTGACAAAATGTTTTCTTCCAACTTCGTAGTCTGGGCCGGTTCGCGCTGGGGGCTTTGTTCGTAGTTTTAAATAATTTTTCGCTTATCTTTTAGCTATAGGAATTGACGGGTGGGGACTGAACTTGTCCATTGAGCTACTTTTAGAAAGAGATCGCATGCGTGGCTCGATTCGACAACAGCGCACACTTCAGCTAATTGGCGGAGTGCTGCAGTTAGACTGTGACCGAAAAACACACGGACAAGCGATCTGAAAGAGATAGCAAGATATGGAATGGACGGCATGGACGAGCTAAGTCCGCCATTTTTGACTGACTTTGAAAAAGGTTACGAAAGCGGCTAGTTGAAAAGATTTGAAGCGAAAAATTATTTTCGATTTTTGCGAGTTTTTTTTTTTGTTTGTGAACAGAAAATTTTATTACGAAAAATCCCAGTTTGGGGATCTATAAGATTGGAAAAATAGAGAAGCTATTTTTCGGTGCTAAATTTGTTGGAAAGGAAAACTTTTTGCTGGAGGCGGTCAGGACAGGTAGTTCCAGATTGGGAAAACAATTGAGGAGATAGGATTCCACTATAATAAAGAAGCTAAGTATTACATTGTTTAGTTTTGTCCAGTGTCTATTCGTTTGGTTTGTCGGCCAGGAAAAGTGGCAAAATTTTACCCGCGTAGGCTTTCGTTCCGTTGATCTTTTATTCTCCCGAAATTGCGGGACTCGCGACCGTTCTAGTTGTCCTTGTACAGTTGTGGTTTTCGGGAACTTTCCCTTTGTGATTTTACTTCGTGTTCTTGTGACACAAAGAAATTGTTCTTGCTATTTTTTTTTGAGTTGTTATTTTCTTTTAATTTCGAGAATTTGCCTTCTGCCAATCTCGAAAAACCTTTGTTTAACTTCTCTTTTGTGTTTGAAAAGATTCTGGGTTTTAATCCAGGCTTCGGCCACGGTTTCCCAGACACCCCCCATACAGATCAATAAAACTTTCAATTTCCCATTAGGAAATTAATTTCAGTACTTTATTTTGCAATTTTGGAGTTTATTTTACAGGTACTGGTTAAGGCAAACTACCCTATAAAAATTTTCCTGGCGCCCACTTTCGAAAGTAAGTACGCCCCTGTACTTACCTTCTCGTTTATTATTTCATTTTATTTCATTTTATATCATTTTTATATTTGTTTGATATTCCTCTTTAATCGGATCGGATTAAAAAGGAATATCAAATCGAACCCACCCCTAAGACTGAGCTACGGGAGACAGCACTGTATGTGTTGTTGGTTGCTGATTTGTTCATCGAACTAACCTGTTGTCATTTTGACATTTCGAATTTCATTTCTAATTCTAATTAAATTCATAAGTCGTGTTGCACGCCGGGATCGTGCTTTCGGTTTGTTTTATTCAATAAATAATTCTTATTATTAATTAATCGAATTCGTTTTGTTATCGTGATATTGGAATCCGTTTTCCAATATTACGATTATAGTTTAAAGTCGGTTCGCGGAACAAATATTTGCAACATAGGTTCATTTAACCCGTAATTTGTCCTATGAAGAGCAATGTAAAATAATTCACTTCTGTTGCGAAGCATACGTGTAGGAACATAGAAAGGAATAAGGGAAAGCAATTCCATAGAAGATATTCGATTATCCAAAATATCCTTAACAAAAACAATGCATTGAGCTTGTTTACGACATTAAAGCGTTTTTAAATCTATAAAAGAGCATCTAGACTTATAATCCGGTAAGGATCCAACCCATTTAAGCTTTCTTAAGGCATAAGTGGTAAATCTTTTTTGAATTCTTTCTATTCGCAAAATATTATTTTCATAGAATGGTGACCAAACAACACAACAGTATTCTAGAACGGGTAATACTAAAGACATGAATAAGGTCTTTAACGTGTAAGCATCCTTAAAATCGTTTGAGTTTCGTTTTAAAACCCTAACAAGGAATTGCCTCTAGAAACAACACAGTCAATGTGTAATCTAAAGTCAAGTTTAGAATCGAAATGCACTCCAAGATCATTAATAGTATTGACTCTAAGAAGTCTAAAATCATCGAATTTGTAGTCAAAGTTTATAAGAGATGGAGATCTTGTTGCGCTGAAAATTTTACATTTTGAATAGTTCAATTCCAGATGATTGTAGCTACACCATTTTAAAACATTGGATATGTTCAGCTGAAGAAATGAACAATCTGCAATTGAAGATGTTGAAAGGAAAATTTTGACATCATCTGCGTACATTAAGCAGTTGCAATATCGTAGTACAGCAGGTAAGTCATTAGTGAATATAATGAAAAGAAGTGGGCCCAAATGACTTCCTTGTGGAAGACCAGATACGACTTCCATAATATTTGAAGTGCAGCCATCTATCTTTACACATTGCTTTCTATCGGATAAATATGATCTTAACCATTTGATGAAAGCTTTATTAAATCCCAACCTTGTTAATTTTTGTAAGAGAAGACCATGATGTATGCGGTCAAATGCTTTTACAAAATCGGTATAAAGGACATCAACTTGCTTACCACTTTCCATTTGATTACTACAGAAATTTGTAAAAAGGGTTAAATTTGTGCATGTTGATTTACCTTTTAAGAAACCATGTTGACACGGGGATAAAGATTCCTTGACAGAAAAGTAAAGTCTTTCAGTAACCATTTTCTCGAAAAGTTTAGGTACTGCTGAAAGTTCGGAAATAGGTCTATAATTCTTTACTAAATGTTTAAGACCACTTTTATATATAGGATCTATAAAAGATATTTTGCATTCTTTCAGAAAAACACTAGTTGACAGAGATGTATTAAAAATACGGGATAAAACATAACATAGGGAAGTTGAACATTTGGATAAAAGAATGGGAGGAATCTGATCAAAGCCTGCTTTTTTTGTTGTGTCAATATCATTTAAACTTTCCAAAACATCCTGTTCCGAGAAACTCAGTAACGAAAAGTCAGTCAAAGGGTAAATATCTGGATAAAATTCATCAATATCTTCAATTAAATCACTGTTATACGATGTTTGAAAGAATTGTGCATAAAGGTTACAAGAAGATTGAATGTTATTGGATTTTTGATTTTCATATTCCATATTTTGAGGAATTTATATAAATCCAGAAAGATTTAGAGTTATTTTTTATACTTGATTCGGTATTATTTATATATTGCCTGTGTAAAAATTTATTTAAAAAATCAAATTCTTTCCTTAATTGAAAAAAATCTTATACGGTCTTCGAAAAATTTTGTTAATTTGTAACGCTTAAATGCCTTATTTTTGGCGTTTTCTAAATTTTTGAGACGTTTATTAAAGCATGGAAGCTTATACTTTTTCTTCCTGATAAAGGTAGGAACAAAACGTTCTATTCCTTCAAACACAATATTATTAAAATAAGTATTCATATCTTCTAAGGATTTACCCTGTTATTCCTAAGTCTTTTTTTTCAAAAACTCTTAATAAAATATTGACGTCTATTTAATCTAAAGAATTTAAGAACGTCCGCATAAAGAAGGCGGTATGAGTTTTTAAAGACATTTGGCATGTCATTAATAAATATTAAGAACAATAACGGTCCAAGATGACTACCTTGCGGTACGCCAGAGGTTACTAAAATAGGAGAAGAATGAATATTATCTATAGAAACAATTTGGTAACGTTTCGTTAAGTAGGAAGAAAGCCACGACAGCAATAAGCAGAATTGTCGCATTTGAGCGAATGATAATCCAAGAGTGATTGTCGAAAAACCAATGCAACCACAAAGAGTGACTCTGTTTGGTGCGGTTTATGTGCTGGCGGCATCATCGGGCCGTATTATTTCCAAAATGAGGCCGGTCAGGCAGTTACTGTGAATGGTATTCGCTATCGTGAGATGATAACGAACTTTTTATAGCCCGAATTGGAAGATGTGGATGTGAACGATAAGTGGTTTCAACAGGACGGTGCCACTTGCAACACAGCTAACCAAACAATGGCTCTTTTGCGCTACAAATTCAATGGCCATGTTATCTCACGTGGTGGCGATGTCAATTGGCCGCCAAGATCATGTGAATTGACACCGTTGGACTTCTTTCTTTGGGGTTATTTGAAAGAAAAGGTGTACGTCGATAAGCCAGCAACAATTCAAGAGCTAAACGATGAGATTATTCGGCACATTAACGGCATAGAACCTCAATTATGCCTCAGCGTCATCGAAAATTTGAACCATCGGATGGAGGTGTGCCACCGAGGTCGCGGCGGCCATTTGGTCAATATTTTGTTCCATACATAATTGAACCATACCAATATTATCATAATAAAAAGAAATGACAATAGTTTCCTAAATAATTTTTGTTTTATTCAAGATCAACATCGGCCCTTATAATTTAACCACACACCCTTTAGAGACAAAATGTATATTCCGTTTTTCATCTTAAATTAATTTTGATACTCATATCTTAATTTTACTACATACATAATTTTAAAACACAAATTTAAAAATTAATTAATTTCCTAATTTTCAAGTTCGCAACAATGTTTATGGGTGCCCCATTGGATGAAACAAAAAAAGCCAAATTATTAGAGGCCTTGAGATGGTTCGAGGCTATGTTCAAAAACAGAGACTTCTCCGCAGCTGACCATTTTACCATTGCTGATTTATCTTTGACAGTAACTGTATCACAAATGGAAGCATTTGGAATTGATTTGGGTCCTTATCCGAAATTAAGAGCTTGGTTTAAAAAATGCAAAGAAGAATTGGAACCTTATGGCTATCAGGTTAAATATTTATTTTTATTTACAAATTTATACTAATAATAATATTTTTTAAAAATTTATTTTTAAGGAAATAAATCAGAGTGGAGCTGATACATTGAAGGGATTTCTGCATTCAAAAATGCAAAACAAATAAAAGAAATTTATTGAATAATAATTATAATCAATATTTATTATTTAGAGATTTTGTTGAAAATATTGATTTGATAAATTGATTGTTAGTTTACTTTCTGTGAAAAATTTTTTTAATCTTATGAATTATTCACATCGGTAACCGAATTTGGATGTGTGGGAGTCAGATTTACTCTCCCCTGTATTCACGTTGGATATCGTTACTGGAAACACTGCTTACTATACAAATATTTTCTTTTATAATCCCGGAGAAATACGGCGTTTTGAATAACGCGAATTGAAAGAATGCATAAATGTATCTTGGAAACCATTCGTTTTAGCTGAAAAGTTGCTCAGACCTGAGTTTTTGTATTTATAAATAACTAATTTTTTTTTCTGCGCGAGCAATGCTTTCAAGGTAATGTCGTTTTTTGTATAACTACTACTTGCTCTATAGGGCTATTATAGGTTTCGTGTTGTAATCAAAACTAACACTACGATGGTCGAGAATTCAGAAAAAGTGGGTTTTGTCATGCCATCCGTCCGTCTGTACGTCTGTGCGTCTGTAGGTCCACTGTAATCTGAGCTAGAGCCTAAACGGGTTAATCGATTTGCATGAAATTTGGTACAGAGCATTTTTAGGTAATTCCCTAGAGGGAAAATTTGGATTTTTGTTTTAGCTCACCTAGAACGGGTAGCTGCCATACAAATATTTTGGTTTCTTCAAATTTTTTCGAAAACGGGTCTAACGATTTTGGTTAAACTTCGTACCTGTAATAATCAAGTCATTTTAAAGAAAACTGTTTTCCAGGTTTTTCTCAAAAAAATCACATAATTAGGTATTCAACGTTTTTTTAAGAAAATGGTCTTATTTTTGGGTTATTCAAGTATATTATTTTGATGATTCTATTGACTTTGTTATAATTTTGCAATCTGATGATGCTCAAAAGTTTAAGAAATATTGCATTTAAAAATTTTGAAAAACATTGTTTTATAAACAAAAAAACTCAATCAAAAAATTAATTTTTTAGATTGGTATTTTTGACTCTTTTAATAATGTAGGTTAGGTTGAGACAAGAAAAAATCTTACAGGGGAGTCTATTCCCCCTGTTTAGCAAGGAGGGTTAATTTGCAAAAAAAAATTACTTAAAACAGAAAAAAAAAATAAATGGTCCGCCATCTAACGTTTTTTTTTCAACAAGTGCTTATTTCGTGAATGGTAACACTTAGCTCATGTCCTATTTAACAGATAATTAGTTTTATCCTTCCGCTGAACGAATATGGTTGTGTATACGCTTCGCTAAGTGGGCCTGCGATCGACTTAGATAAGATGCCGATTTTGCCAAAAAAATCATCTTTTCAGATGAAGCTCATTTTGATCTTGGCGGGTAGTAAACAAGCAAAATTGTCGCATTTGGGGCACAGAAAACCCGCACGCATACATTGAAAAGCCGATACACCCAAAACGAGTCACTGTTTGGTGCGGATTTTGGTCCAGAGGCATAATTGTGCCATTTTTCGAAAATGAGCAAGGAGTGGCCGTTACAGTCAATGGCGATCGTTATCGGGCCATGTTGACCAAATTTTTGTTCACAAAAATTGAAGAGGAGGATATTGGCAACATTTTGTTTCAACAGGATGGCGCTACGTGCCACACAGCCGAAGCTACACTCGATGTTTTGTGACATTTTCAAAAAAAAAAAGTTATTTGGCGGACCCTTTATTAAAAAAACAACGGTTATACTTGCAATGCCATGATATACTTTTTTGTAAAACCAGACATCTTTTCTTTTGTTGTGTTTTGAAATAAAGTTTTTTTAGAAGTAAGTTTTTGAAAAATAAATTTTCAAACTTAAAATTTCGAAAAAACAATTTTAAAAAAATTTCAAACTTTTATGTTTCAAAATTTTACGTAATTAAGTACTGATTTTGTTTTCAAAATTCAATTCGTCAAAAACCGGATGCTTAAATGTTTTGTACTTTTTGAGAAAATTGAAAATTCCTAAATCTACTTTACTACCTACGTAGTAGAAATAGGATCTTTAGAGCAACGGATTGGAATCAAATTAAGGGAATTTTATTTCAATTATTTTGAATTTTCTAAAGAACTAGAAGAGATTTCAGCATCCGGTTTTTGGTGTTTGACTAAAAATTAATAAGGGCATTGAATATTAAAAACAAAAATATTACATAATAATTCTGAAAAAATTTAGTTTGAACAAATTTTTTTAAATTTTTTTTTCAAAATTTTGAGTTTGAAAATTAATTTTTCAAAAACTATTCTCTAAAAAAAATTTATTTCAAAACACAATAAAAGAAGAGATTTCTGGCTTTACAAAAAGGTGTATCATGGTATTGTATGTATAACTGTTGTTTTTTAATATATTTTTCTGTTTTAAGTCAATTTTTTTTAGAAAATTGCCCCTCCTGGCTGTACGGGGGAGGGGGTTGGGGGTAGTAGACCCCCTCTACGAAACAATTTTTTTTCTTTTCTCAACCTAACCTACACGCTCAAGCTTTTTGTCACACCGTATGCGAATCACCTTGTATACAACAGACATTTCAATGTGTGGTAACACACAGTTTTTAACCACAAGATCAAGTTCATGCGATCCAGTCGTTCATATTTTTTTTATTTTTCGATAAAGTAATGTTCACAATTTTTAGAAATGCAATTACATAGGTTATATTCTTCTAAAGACGTTTTTCAATAAAACGGGTAGATGTTGAAATGGAACATTGCGGCGTTCGCTGTATGGCACGTAGCGCCGCCGTTCCGTTGGAATCGCATTGTTCACATCCATATTAACCAATTGGAGCCAGCAAAAATTGGTTATCATCGATTGGTTGCGCCATCCGTTGATGCTGATGGGAGATTTTTTTTTTAAATTTGAAGAGCTTTATTAAATTACACACAAGGATAAATTGATGAGCATTCCTAGGAGCTAGATGAAGTATTATTGTGGTATTGATTCAGGAGAGGAATTCAACTATAGGGATATTTCAATTGTGCATTGGTAATAAGTCATAATCAAAAAAGAAAGGCATGAAGAATTACAACTGGCACGAGTTTAAAGAGTGTCAAACGCTTACGTTATAATTTCTTTCACTTACCAATCATTGATATCGTTCGCTCATCCATATAAAATCAGAAAAAATCAGAAAAAATCAGAAAAAATCAGAAAAATCGGGTAAGTAGCCGCCGCGGATGGCTTGAATAAAATCCAGCCGAGAGGCCAAATTTTCTACCACTTTTTGCAGCAATTGGCGCCGTATGTCAGTAATAACGCGCGGAAAATTCTCTTCCAATTCCCATTGACTGTAACATTATGGCCGGCTTTATTTTTGAAGAAATATGGACCAATGATTCCCTCTGCCCATAGAGCACACCGAACAGTGACTTTTTGAGGATGTAATGGCGCGGCGTCTCAACAATGGCTTGTGAATTATGATCACTCCAAATACGACACATTTGCTTATAAACGTACCCATTCCACCAAAAATGATCGCTGAACAAAATTTTCTTGTGAAAATCGGGATCGGCGGCCATCTCGTTTTGGGCCCATTCACCGAATGTGCGACGAGCTAGATAGTCGTTCGGCTTCAATTCTGAAATGGCAAACCAAACTGAGCATAAATCAAGTGACAGCTGTCAAAAAGACTAACTTTGAAAAAAGTATTTCTAGATTGAAAACCACACATCTAAAAAAACACCCTTTATAAGGCAGTGCTCTGATAGCGTTTCAGATGACAACCAACCACAACCACCAAGTGTATACCTATACTGCATTGCGAATGGACACGCTTTGTTTTCAAATACAAGAACGAGTACCATTCAATCAATGAATACCAGTAAACTGTCTTCCCCACGAATGAAAAGTTATGTTTAACAATTATTAAATTAAATAAAAGAATATTATTAAATCACTAAAATTTAAGAGAAAATTTTTATTTTATTTTCTATTGTAAATTTAAAGGAAGTGAAATTGTTCGTTTTGTTCAACCATTTACTTTGCACAGGAATTCCGCATGCCAATGTATACGATCGTATGTGGGTGGAAGCTGTGTGTAGAATGTAGATCTGCAGATATAGATATCCAGGTTCCTCCATGGCATGACAGTACCGTTGGGTGAAAATGCAATTGAAACTAGTTTTTGTTTTATTTCAATCGAATGCAGGTTTTGAATTTTTAATGCTCTCGAATTACATTTTTCTGTTGTTGGTGGTATTTTTTTTCTTTATCAAAAGTAGTGCGCTACATTGATTTATCAAAAATGTTTACATTTTTATTTTTATATGAACCATTTGAATCACGAAAACCAGTTTTTATAAAATCAAAGATAATTTAATCGTGCCCTAAAAAATTTAATTGTCGACGAACGACCATTGTGTGGCAGAGTTGGTTATTTGGAATTTTATCGTTACATTAACACCACCAATAGATAGTTTTACTCTCAACACATTACAACACAATTCGCAGATATGGATGTAATATTTTCAATGATTGATGGATGAGAGTTCTGGGGTTTCATTCAGTTTTGTGGTTTTTAATGGTTGGCATCGAGCTGGGAATATATGAGAAAATTGTATATCTAAATTCAAATTATCTAAAACCATACATTTGTCTGACAATTTTATTCAAAATGTACGATAGTTTATGGGCAACAATGCAAATGGCATCTCATATTTTATTCAAAGCGAACACAATGAATGCATTGATTAGCGCGACACATGTTTAAACTATTAATTTAGCATTCTAAATATATTTGGAGACATACAAATTATATTACGTCATTGCAGAAAGACCTAACAAAAAGTCTTTTTGTCTAAACATTCTGTTAAATAAAGAGTTTTATGAATATTATTTAAATATTATACAGAAAAACTAATATTTTTTTTTTGCGAAATATAATCTTGTTCTTGCACTCACCGTATTTTTTCAATTTCCTTTTCTTATCTCTAAGGCAATGTCTGTATTTTGCAAACGAATTATACCACCATAAAACAATTATTTAAATTTAATTCTTTATTTTATAATTCTCCAAGATGTATGTTTTGTTATCATTTTTTTGATGTAATAATAGTTTATTATTAGTCGTAAGTCGCCTGATAGTCTTAGACCTTATAACCTTAGAGCACCTAACAAATTTTGAAAATGTTGGAATACTCAAAATATTGAATACGAAAATCTGGCAAGTTTTTTTCTCAGCCTTTGGTGGGAGGGGTTAAAAATAGCGATTTAATTAATTGTTTTTTTTTTCAGGAGCCTCTAAGTAAGCAGTGCATTTCCATACACTTTGTACTTTTGCCAACCATAAAAGTGTGTTATTCCTGCCTCACTTTCTTCTTTAATTTATCACAATGAAATCATATATTAGCTGTGTTTTATTGGTAATTTATAGCTAGCGCAATAATAAAGTACCAATAAAACGCTTTGGCTGTGTTAATAAAACGCTTTAGCAACTTTAGGCTGTGTTCGCTATAAATATCATAGTTCACATCCATTTTGTCTCCACCAAACTACAAATATCATAGATCACATCCGTTTTGTGAGTAAAAAACAACATTAAGGTTCAAGTCATGAATACTTTTCAAGAGCGCCATCTTCATCTTCAAAGTTCTAACTATGTATAACCACTTTTATATCCACTCTTTTACTGGCTTATTACTCGATACTCTTTGTGTTTGTTTTTGTTTGCCAAGGGAAATTTTACTGCGCTGGCTATAAAATTACCAATAAAACACGGATATTTTTAAAACTAAACGTCGTCGTACACTGTGGCGTATGTGGACTATTTTATTTTACTTTTATTAAAGTGTTGAGAGGAAACACTATATAAATATATAGGGATGCATTTTTATTTTCCAGCTGAGGTAGGTCAGCGGGTCCAGGGTTCTTACCGAAGAAAGCAATAAAACTCGGTTTAAGAAAGTTCCGAACACCAGTTCGTTATATCACAGTTCAGTTATTCAGTTTTACTTAAAGCTAGCGATTAACAATTTATTTTCGTATAATTCTTACAATTGTTTATTACTTAACTAAATAACACGGCTACAGAAAGGTGAAATAAATTCCCTACCTAACACCGAAGTGAAGGCACGGTATGACGACAGGCGTTGGGATAAATTCCCTAGCCTTATCAGATTGGAAGGCGGATAAGGTTGGCTTGGGATTAATCCCTAGCCGCAACAAGAAGTTGTGGCAAAAATAAGGGGGAGAAAGGGGTTTTTAAAGCTTAAAGCCAAAATTTATTTGAAACTTCTAACACCCACCAGCTTGCTTCTTGGTACTCACTAGTCACTAAGATTCAAATGATTGATCCAGCAGAGCAACGGAGGATAATTTCCCAGATTAATAGTGGCTATTCCTTCCTTCCTTTTAGATTCGGTGGTAACAAGGAAATGTGAACCGAGTGAGGTAGAAAAAAAAATACCCATTAATTCTATAGGGGCCGTTGAATTGTTTTCGTATGCTGTTGATTATCTCGTGGGCACCTTGAGGTATGTGATGATTTGTAATCGAGTCCATGATGTATTGAGTTGGTGGTTAGGATGCGAAAAGGTGTAACTTCGTTACCATATGAAACTGTCAGTGATATTGTTGGTGTTATTGCGACTGACACCGACATCCAGCGACACCAAATTGTTCAGGAAAGTTTTTTCAGAGAAGCGAAACAATGCGAGAATCATTTGCATCCGAGAAAAGTGTTTACATATATAGGTACATAGCTTTTTGCATAAATGCGACCAAGGGCTAGAGCTTGGGGTTGGGAGGTTGTCAATTTTCCAAAAAAGGCTTAAAATAGGAAACAAAATATTTAAAAAAAAACCGCTGGGTTATGACTACTCTTAACATGTTAAACACAGAGTGAGAGGAAAAAAGGAAAGGGTTTAAACGAAGAAATACCAATGCCCATTCGTTTTGAGTTTCTGTACATCACATTCTTGTAGTTCGGTTAAAGAAAGAATCTCTGTAATCGAAAGTATTGTAACGATTTAATAATTACCGAACTACTTTGAATTTGAAACTAACTGTTCCCAGCGCCATCTGTTTGAAAAGCTAGACACCATACCTTCAGCATTTAGCATTCAGCATTCAGCAGAATATCGGTTCCAGTCAACGATTGGAAAGGAAATTGCTAGAAGGCGATGCTCGAATATTCTAGTTTGTACTAGTTCAGACTAGAACCATTTAATTCCCTATATAAGGGGATGTTTTCAAGCGAGTGGACACAGTTTAATTTTGAATGTGATAGCGTAAAAGTAAGCAGTAAAAGTGTATCCGGAAGTGAACTTTAGATTGCATACTATTGAGATTGAAGAATAATAAAAACGATTTGAACTGAAATAAAGTGTGTTTATTTTGTAAAGTAAATAAGTGGACGTTATTATTGAAAGGAAATAAGTTTTGTTATCGAACCTAGGTAGAACATTACAATATATATATACATATATATATAATTAGTTTCTGGAAAACGGCTATAATGATTTTGATGAAATTTTCAGAGTTTCTTTCATCAACTAGAACAAAATTAAAATGTAAGTCTTAGTAAATTCCGCCCACTACCACGCCCACTTTTATGATTTCTTGGTTTCTCTGAAATGGCTTTAACCTTTTGGTTGGAATGTTAAGAGTTTGTATTCGTGGGCGGGCAAAAATTATGAAATTGGTTTTATTAAAATCCACCCACTTGAACGCCCATTCATATCATTTATTGGTTTCTCGGAAACGGCTCTAACAATTTGAATGAAAATTTCAGTTTGGTTTGATGACCAAGAAAAAAATTAAAAAAATGTTTTAAGTAAAATCCGCCCACTACCTTGCCCACTTTTCTTATTTCCATGGTTCTCGAAAACGACTCAAACTGTTTTAATAAAATTTTCTGAGTTCATTTTTATGAAAAAATTGTTTAAGTAAGTAAAAAACTTTTATGTTTTCTTGATTTCTCGGAAACGGCGCTTAAGATTTGGATGACATTTTCTGTTTTATTCCTTGAGCGAGAATAAATTAAGAAATTGCTTGTAATATATAGAGCTTATATTCGTCCAAATCTTGACTTTTCAACTCATCTATTTGGGCATTCCTCCTCTAAAACAATCCAAACGCAACACTTGCACTTTAAAGAATACCTTCAGTTTACTCTTGAATCCGATTTGGGAGGTCAGTTAAGAATAGATATTCTTTCTTTTACCGCACTCATGCAGTCGTACGTTTTCAAGGCTTATTGTCGTCCTGTAAAATATTGCTTTTAGCTGCTGCCACGAGAAAGGTATATGTTCCCACTTCTACCTGTGTTCAATAGGTTACCTTTCCTTTAAGCCGCCGTCCATAGTTCATTTAGTGTCTCATTGTAAAAAATTCATGAAAAATTCCATTCTTTCTCTACTGAGCTTCTACACTTTACCTTAAACCATAGATAGAAGAAACGTAATATTTCTGTCGCTTACACTTTTAAATCTTTCATTGCCTGTCGTCATATAAAAACCTTTGCCAAAGTCGATTTAGAAACAATTTTACCTTTTAATTGATTTCTCTCTCTCTCTCTAATTAACCTTTAATTCACACTTTCACTACTTTTTTATTAGTAAGGTTAGGTATAGTTGTAGGTATAGCTTTGTAGGTTTTATGCATAAATATAAAAGATTGATTGTTACAGGTTTTTGTTACTTATTTTTAGTACGCAGTTTCTTATGCAGTATATGAACTCATAATATCATGAACATGGGACTCTACTCGATGGAAAAAATATAAAGAATCATTGACGTGGTCTTTTTGGCTTTTCGTGTAACACCGCCTTTTATAATGACTGTCATTTTATATTGGGTCAACTACACAAAAAAAAACCTTCACAATAAGGTCAGAGTTTTTTTTTTCTACATAAATAAATTACAAAGCATTCTCAAAACTAAGGATTAATCGACCTGTGACGATTGTTTTATGTTGTCGAGTTAACGTTTAACTCAAATGAGAATGAGTCAGTTTCTATCTAGCCAAAGTCGATAAACCCCTTCCCTAGAAAAAGCTTTAATAACACCATATAGACAACATGAAAACAAACAACAAAAAATATGTTTTTTTTTCGGAAATTATGTAAGTAAAAAATGAGAAATTAACAATGCTAATGAGCAATCTAAATACTTCAAATTAAAGTTAATTATCCAACAAAAATTGAAGGTCATTTTATAGTGAAACAAAATTGGTATGACAACATTGCCTTTTGAATGGGTATTTTTGAATTTATTTTTAAAGGAACTTCACTCAGTATCTATCATTATTAAGCTTCTCTTATTGCACTTTAAAATTGATTTTATATTTATCAATGATCGATAGGGCTATCTTAGGCCAGGGAAGTTGCAAGTCACAGCCGGAGGATCGAATAAATGTTGAAAGGATGTAATTCAAGTGACCAAGATAGCGCAGTTTGTATGGCAACAATTGAACAATCAATATCATAAATATTGCACAGTGATAATGTAGGGTTCTTCAAGAATGATTTGCAGTTTTTTATCTGCAGTATAATGTAAGGTTGTACAACCGGCTTGATTCAAACGCAGTTTTTGCTGTGTAATGTTGTTTATTCATGAGTTCATAAATTGCCTTTGGAGATACACCTCAAAGTTAAATGTTATAAAATTGAGAATCTACATTTTTATTTTTTTTCTAATTTTGGGTTGAGAACTGAGATACATTCGTCATAGTCTGATGTACAAGCCGGAACTCAGTAAAATTCACAACACACAAGTTCATCAGATAATATCATTTTATTCTATTCCAGCGTTCATAAAAACAGATGGTGGATAATGGCAAATGAATGTTATTTATTTAATTATTTATTTCAACTGCAGACTATTGCCTAAGTTGCTAAGAATTTTAAATACATTATTAGTGAAATGAACAATATTAACAGGATAATAATTTTTGTTTTAGACTATTTTTTGGCGGAAGATGTATATAAAACAGCAGGACTACGTGTTAACCTCGGACGAGAATTTATGTTCATTGGAATGGTTGCGGAATTAATTTACTCCAATAGAAGTTGATGGAGGAATAATATTATTAAGTTCCCTCCTCAGCGTCAGCGTAGAAAGGCTGAGCAGTTTTAAACGGTCTTCATATGGTGGAAGATGTTGATAAGGATCCCATGAAAGATGACGAGGGACGAATAACAAAAATTGTTTTTGAACACTTTCAATTTTGTTAATAGAAACATCATAAACGGGACACCACACATCACAACTGCAATACTCTAAGATGGGACGGGCAAGTGAACAGTAAAGGATCTTAGAGTTATGAGGATCATTAAATTCTTTCCAAACCCTCTTTATTAATCCAAGGCGGTTCCTTGCCTTACTTGCAATTACGCTAATGTGCAAAATTAAATGATAGTTTAGTGCACAGATTAGTCACATGAAGATGAGAATGTTTCGTACGTTTCACCCTCCAAAACCCATTTGTTTACATTGTTGTATTTGTAATTTCATCCCGCGTCGATGAATAGATGTGAATTGCAACAACAATTTAACCAGGTGTGTGAAGATCCCTACTGTCTATGTGTGAGGTTTTTATACACACATTCTCATTTTTTATCTGATATCTGACAGTTAAAGCTTGTAGGCAAAGTAAAATGGCTGCCGGGGATTCTCATCTTCATGTGGCTAATCTGTGGTTTAGTGTCAAATAAAACTCCCAAGTCGTCAAATGTATATCTAATCGACCAACCAAACGATACTCTATGAAATAAGAATACAAAAGCGTCTCCCTGCACCTTGAGTATGACATAACTTTGCATTTTTTTGTATTAAGTTCCATTCCATTTAAAGTACTCCATTTGAAGACTCTGTCAATATCAAAGCCATAAAAAAGCTTCACGTTATCAGCAAAAAATTAAAATTTTTGAGTAAAGAATGTTCATAGCAATGTCATAAATAAACAGTATAAATAGTTGTGGCCCAATGTGACTGCCTTGAGGAACCCCGGTTGAAACCTTTATTGATTTAGACAAATAGTCATTATAAAGAGTGTTTTTTTTAACGTGTGGTTTTCAATCTGGCAATACTTTTTTGGAGTTGGTCTTTTTGACAGCTGTCAATACTTGATTTATGCTCAATTTGGTTTGCCATTTCATGATGAATAGACTTACTCCTGAACAACCCTAAGTAACATTTTTCCTCTCATAAGATGCTCCGCAAGCGCTACAAGACTTATTTTAGGGAGCTAAATGGACTTTTAAGGAGTTCTTCTAGATTCTTATAAGATTGTTAAAAGCCTTAAATGGCCTAGTTATGGGAGCCTCTTGATCCTATAGGAAGAATTTTATTCTTCTTATATGACTATATAGACACTACTTTGTAAATCTAGTAAAGCTCTCTGAACTCTTCCTATGGGAGTGCGTCTCTTCCTACAGAAGTTGTTAAAAAGAGTGCGTGTAAACTTAAAAAAAAAAACATATATCTTATCTTTTTTTTAATTTCTTTTAGAGGAAGGTAGGCGAATAGTTTTTATGTGTGTTCGTGATTTTCTCATGTCAAAAAATAATGTGTTTTTTGGTGCGAGTATTTATATCACAAGTTAATTGACGTATTATATTTGTAAAAATCATGGCATATGTAGGCTAAATTCTTCTTCTAATTTCCACATTTTGCTTCGAAAAATAACAACGCGCTTCCAAAATTATGCATATTTAAAATATTTTGTTATTAATTACAATAAGAAAAAGGGTTACCATTTATATATTTTTAGATGCAAAAATCACTAAAGTATGTTTTTATACAATTCACAAAATGCTATCATTCATACCATATGACAAAAATTGGATCTAGAGTGGCACAAAATATAACACTTTTTCATTATTAAGATTTCCTGAAATCTTCCAATATATTTGTCATTAAAAACTGACTGCCATTTTACTTGTATCGTGTTAATCAACTGCTGGCACAAATTTTAAATAATGACATAACACATAAAAGAATGTTACCGCTCATTCTTCTCTGGTATAGTATAGCTGTATACTAAGTTATACAAATCCATTTTTTATACAACTAATATCTACTGCAAATAAGAGAAAACAATATGAATATGACCTATAAAACTTTTTACAAGTTTTGGTCAGAATGGAAAACCAAATAAGATAATTTTTTAGAATATTTTTTTTTAAGCTACGGTAACCCTCAAAATATAATGAAAACATTTTGTTCATTTTGCAACATGGCTGCTGTTGATTGATACTTTAACTCTTGTTTTAACATCTCTATGAGATCTTTGGATGATGATGAAAGGGAAAGCAACACAAATAAATGTGTTTTGTTTGAAAGTTAAACGTCAAATTGTAGTCCCATTAGAACGTTTGAGCTCCCGTAAGAAGTGTCGCTCTCAGTAAATATAAACTTTCTCTGAGAGACAGTACTTCTTATGGGAACTAAAATGCTCTTATGGGACTTAAATTTGACATTTAACTTTCAAACAAAACACATTTGTCTGTGGGGCGTTCCTTTTCATTGCAATTGCCAACTATTATTAAGAAATTTAAATGTGAAAGCAAAAAATCGATAGTTGTGTTAGATTAACATTTTGAAACAATGGAACAAAATTATAACCTAATAATTTTTCGAATAAAGTAACAATCAAAGTTAACTGGATATAGCTTGGTGTTATTTAAATCACTCCAAAGCTGATGACAGCCGATGCAACAACATTATATATATATATATATACCATAAACATTATGTGATACTCATGGTGATTTCCATTAGTACAATATTAATAAGGTTGTTTCGATCAATTCTATCAAAATAATGCTTTTGAGATCGATTTTTCGGCAGATTGTTTCCTCTTTTTTATAACACTAATAATATTAACTACCTTAAGTTTGAAATGTGTGCTTTTTGTTTAGTATATTTCGGTGCTGAAAATTGTTGTTATAATATTTCTGATCAAATTCACTACTACCAGTTCTACAGGCCCGAAATTAGCTAAACAAAGAGAATAAAAAATCGACCAAAGAAACTTGCTCGCAAAGAAAACAATCAAACTTTTCTTTGAAATCTAAAATAACATCTGCCACCACCAATCAAATAACCAATCCGATAGAAACATGAACAGAAGCAAGTTTTGTGAACAAAAAGAACGCACTGTACAATTCAACTATAACATCTGTTCGTATGATATTCAAAGCTGTCGTCGTAGCTCCTATTAGAATCTTGAAAAAAACTTATTTATGAATAGTCTCATTGAAGTATTATTATGGGATTATAAAGACTAAAAATTACGTTTAGAGTTTTAATTTCATAACGAGATACTTATGAGACTTAAATAGATTTAGGTATAGGATTTAAGTACTTTCAAATTAAAAAAAATGCTTAAAGACGAATTCTATGAGACGAATTTGAGTTTCATAACAAGAGATTAATTCTTAAGTATAGCAATAGGATATAAAAGAATCCTATGGGAGTTTTTTTTCAGATTGAAGAGCTTAACTCCGGGAGTTTGTTAGTTGGGACGTTTGCAAATCGTGCAAAGTTATTACCAAAATAATGGTTCGGTTCGGGCGACGCATCGCGCGCTGCGTCCAATATTGAATGGGTACCAAAATAAGCAAAATTGTCGTATTTAGAGTAATCAAAATCTACAAGCCATTGTTGAGACGCCGTTACATCCTCAAAAAGTCACTGTTTGATGTGCTCTATGGGTAGAGGGAATGGTCCATATTTCTTTAAAAATGAAGCCGGCCATAATGTTACAGTCAATGGGGAACGCTATAGAACCACGATTAATGACTTTTTCGTGTCTGAATTGGAGGATGTTGATGTGAACGAACTTTGGTTCCAACAAAACGACACTACATGCAATACAGCCAACGAAACAATCAATTTGTTGAGGGAAACTTTTGGTAAGCGCATTATCTCGCGTCGTGGGCCTGTGGCGTGGCCTCCAAGATCGTGCGATTTAACACCTTTGTGTCTACGTTCTGTAACTCTCGCATGGTTATAATTGGTCGAGAAACGATGGAAAATGGAACAAAACTCATACGATTTGTTTCAATTTTCATCGTTTATCGACTGATTTTATCGATGCGAGAGTTACAGAACGTAGGCACTGGACTATTTTTTGTGAGATTTTGTCAAGTCGCTTGTCTACCAGTGTCCCCAGATTGGTGGTTTTTCCCACCAAAATGGGGGGAAAAATCTCTTTGGTGGGAATAATGGTGGGATTTATGGTGGGAAAATATTTGAAATGCTTTTTTATGGGAGGAAAATATTATTTTTAACATAACCGAAACTTTTTTTTTTCTTACTAAAAATTCATAACTAAAAAAAAAAAAACTATTTGGCCGAACCACCAATGACACAGAAAATGTCTCAATAAGAGAGGAACAATTTTTCGTTCTTCTTTCGCCACACAAAAAATAATGCGGCATATTCATAGTCACTTTTAAACTCCAGGTTATCTTAGACTGGGGTTTATTCAATGTTATTTAGATAGGATAAGCCCAGGTCTTAGATTTTGGCACTTTTAAGTCTTCCCTTCTCCAATGCTTCAGTCGAGAGTTCTCAGTTGTTAAAATAGTAAAAAATAAACTCAAGAATCGACTTAGTATCGATACAGCAGATTCAGTTTTACGAGTTCGCTATAGCCTAGGAACTAAAGGCTGCATCGGTTTCGAACCCTCAAAGGCAATGCTGGCTAAATTCAATTCAGAGAACCTGTTTGTTTCGCATGAAAGTAACCATGATGATGAAAACGAAGAAACTCTTGAGGCATTTGGCTATGAATTAAACGTCAATAACAATTTGTAAATATGTGAATAATGTACATAAATACGAAATCATTTTACTTATTTATACTTTTAAGTTAATATTTTAAATCAAATATTCTTTTTTATTTATTTTTTTTACAAAAAATATCTTTATTTTTTTTTTAATAACAAAACTAAAAATATGTGTTTCTAGCTTTTTATTGAAATAAGATTTTTTTTATATAAAAACTGTGAAAATGTACGAAAGTACAAATTATACCTATAAGATTTTACTTAAAATACTGAATTCTTACAATGAAATCTAAGAAGTTTTTTTTAAATAAATATGAAGTGAAATTAATTTTTATTTATTTAGAAAATAAAAAAAAAAATATTTTTAGAGTGTCTTTTGTTTATTCGGGACCTTTTTTCTTAAAGGAGAAGTTCACATCTCACATTTAATTTTTTTTTTTTTTTTAGTATCTAGGAAAGGATTGTGGCAGAGAAGTATGGTGGTTTTTTTTTTCTTCCAGTACAAAAACTGGGATTTTTTTTCAAATACGGTGGGATTTTAAAAATCTCATCTGGCATCAGTGTTGTCTACGCAGATAAGCTCGAGACGATTGACGCCTTGGAAGAGAATGTTCGGCGCGTTATTGCTGACATACGGCTCCAATAGCTGCAAAAAGTGGTCGAGAATTGGGCCTCTCGGCTGGAATTTATTCGAGCCAGCCACGGCGGCTACTTGCCCAAAATCATTTTTAAAACATAATGGTAAACCCTTATTTTTATAATAAAGCTAAATTCTTGGCCACAACATTAAATTATATGCGTTCTATTTCTTCTTGAAAACCACACCTCTAAACAAACACCATTTATTATGCACCCATAAGAATAGCTTTCTTTTTCATCAAATTATGCAACCACTAGCCGTAGTTTTCAAAAAATGTATGAAGCTTCAAAAGTTTTGACTTGTAAAAACTACAAGTTACGTTCTGACTTATTCAATTCAAATCCCACTTATTATACCATGCATGTATTGTATATGATGTATGCACTTTCCCTCACCGAACCCTGCCCTTAAATCAAATTGTTAAAATATTTGTTTTGCTAATCTCGAGGCTGCCACTTTCAGATTTGAATGAGTATGCGAGTACCATAAACATAGAAAGGGGCACATTCTGATAAAAAAAAAAATACTTTGCAGTTTATAAATACCAACGAAGAATTCAAAACCCATTTCCTCAATTCACTCCTGAGCCCTTTACCAACCAACTTTTTCACTATCACAATCAAATTAACAGATATGAATGATAATGCTTAATCCGCCGGGCCCCGACCGCGACCGGCCGGTTTAGTCGGCATCGACATCTCCTATGCATCTTTTCATCAAAACAAAACCATCTTGTATGTCTCCTCTGCTAGGTACACCCTCCATATATCTATGATACTCTATTGTGAATCATGCTGACGCTACACGCGCCACCGCCGGCCGCTCCACCAAAAGCTCAAACTTGAAGAGCTTTTTCATTATAAATGCAAATCCAGTTCAGATCGGCACTTAATTGAAGTTGCACGTCCGGCGTAGCTGAATTAATAGGTGCAAATTCTTTGAGGTAAGTGTTTGTGGGCAGAAGAACACAAATAAAAAACTGTACATATGTACATACATAATATACATAGCCACAGCCGTATTTAAGTATGCAAAAACAAAAACCCCATTGAGTGACCGAACCCCAACTGTTTTCCATAAAAGTGAATGGGTTTTGTAAAAGATAAAGGGTTTTCCAATAAGAGGTGTTATTTTGATATTCAAAGAAAAATGGCATTTTTTGAGATAAATGATCCGATGTTTATTTCATTAGAAAGAGGAAGGTATGCCGTTAATAATGGAACTCAACATCAGCCGCCACGACCACGCTTACAGGACCATATCCTTTTCAAATAACCAAATCGCAAAGTGGCTGCCCTATGTCCTCGATAGCCTCACGAATTCCATATTTGAGGTCTTGAATCGACGCTGGGCTGTTGGCGTAGACCTTATCTTTCACGTGGCCCCAAAGGAAGAAGTCGCAAGGTGTTAAATCACAAGATCTCGGTGGCCAATTGTGATCACCTCTTCGAGAGATAACACGGTCCGGAAACTTTTCCCGTAAAAGATCCATGGTTTTATTGCTTGTGTGGCACATAGCGCCGTCTTGTCGAAAGTAAACGTTGTCCAGATCAATACCATCCAATTCCGGCCATAAAAAATCACTAATCATCTCTCGATAGCGCAATCCATTGACCGTAACTGTTGCTCCAGCCTCATTTTCGAAAAAGTAAGGTCCAATGACCCCGCCGGACCATAAACCGCACCAAACAGTCACGCGTTGAGGATGGAGAGGCTTTTCAACAATAACTCTTGGGTTTTCCGAGCCCCAGATGCGATGCGACAGTTTTGCTTGTTGACGTAGCCTCCGAGGTGGAAATGGGCCTCATCAGTCAAGATGATTTTTCGATGAAATTCCGGATCATTTTCATGCATTTCAAGGACCCAATCAGCAAAGACACGACGTTGTTGATGATCAGCCGGCTTGAGTTCTTGTGTTAACTGAACTTTATAAGCCTTAAGACCCAAGTCTTTATGCAAAATACGGTGTAATTCCAAAGAACGACGAGGAATGGACAAACCTGGGTTTTCTTCAACACTTTGGGCTACAACAGCAATATTCTCAGTTGTTCTTGAGCGACGTGCACGGGTTTTATTCTTCACATCACTAACTTGTCCCAACAGCTCGAATTTGTCCACCAATTTCTGTATTGCGGTCCGACAAGGTGCTTCACGACGACCCAAAAATGTTTTAGTTTCTGCCAAATTTTCACCATTTTTATAGTGAATTTTAATAATTTCAATGCGTTGTTGAAGCGTGTATCGTTCCATTTTTATTAATGGCGTAGTTTCTACTTGTCAAATGTCAAAAAATGACAGCTTCAAAAGTGACAGCTACCGAAATAGCGGGCTATTCAAAATAACACCTCTTATTGGAAAACCCTTTACAAATCGACCTACATAAATATTATTTGATAAAATAAAAAAAAACATCCATTAGGTATATACCGTTATTAACAATATGCATTCTGTGAATGCCATTCACAGTGAACAAATTTATATATACATGTATATAATAGTACAGTAGTTATAAGATAAATGCAACAGAAAATAAATTTTTTTAATTAAAAAAAAAGTGTTCAAACTTAAAAAACAACATTTTTTTATGACAGTTTTTAGTCGTCTTCCTCTTCAGCAGTGCAGTGGCTGTAGTCGGCCAGGTCAATATGTTCAGGTAGAGCTGCTTCTTATCCCCTTCTATATATTCGACGATTTTTCGAATGTCTTCCATAAACAGGTTTTTTTTTGCTTACACGCGCTCAAAAAGTTAAACTTGGTCCACACAACTTTGTAAGCTGAGAATAGAATCGAAACTGAATAAATGTTTTAAGCAACTTTAAAGTTAAAACCTACATAGGTTTATAAGTAAAACAATTCAGTTCTGAGAAGGAAATAAATCCAAGTACATAAATCTCGATAGTGAAAATGGTTTTTGTGGCATTCTTAGGCCTAACAGAGATGCGTCTACACTTACAGAAGACATTTGCATCAAAAAGTCATTTTTGGAAATTGTGTCGTTTATTCCCTTCTTGAAATTGGTGGTTCAATTGTGATATGGGTACTTACTAAAGGGCATGTTTCGGGTTCGTACAAAAATCGAACCCGAGATTTTAACCATACCTAAGATTACAACGATATAGAACGTGAAAAACGCGGTAGTTCCCGCAATTTCGCTTATCTGTACCTCGGAATACAGCGTATTTCTTCGAACCTGGAACTTATGGTTTTCAGGTGGGAAATTGATTTTTGTTTAGATCCAAAGATAGTGGTACTTTCATACTTATCACAAACACGCATCTTACGATCTTGTGTTTGATTGACGCAATTTTACAAGAAACCGTTCGGTATCTGCCACAGGAATATTTTTTTTGTTTATTTTTTCATCGACTGTGATCAAAATTTTTATAAAGGAAAATTAAAAATGTTAACGGTTAAATAAAGGCTATAAAAAATTAGCTATTTATGATATTTATTTATCTATTTAATAAAACTTAATGTAACATTAAATTACAAGAAATAGTATAGATATAAAGACGGCGTTAACAGCAAAGCCATCAGCCTTGAAGAAATTATTTAATGTTACATATTTACTGCGTGGTTTTATAATAAATTTTATTTTTCATTCATTAAATTTTTCTTAAGCCCTTAACAATAAAAAGCGAAGTTCTTGTGACCCATAGTAGTCTATTTTTAATAAAAATGTCATTTGGGTATCTATGAAATATTTTGTATGATTTTGGTTACCTAAAATACCAATCAATTCAATTGCACATCATAACATCAAATTTAATTTTGTTAGATTTCAAATTATTTTCTAAATATTTAGATATATTTTTGACTTTCTTATGCACCCTACAAAAACCTTGCATGACACCTTAGTGCACTTCAGTTTCTCGGTGAGAATAGAAATTAGAAAACCCTTAGGTAACAAACTTAGTTCCAGGGGATTTATTTTACTGCATCATTTAATAACATAAATTGTTTTTAAAACACCTTTACTTTTTGACTAAGGGCCAGTTTCACAGTCTACACTTACCGGAATAAGTGACACTTAAGTTTCCCATATTATGAATTTAAGCTAAATTTTATAGCCAGCGTAAGTGGAACTTAAGTCATCGACATCGGAGACTTAAGTGCCACTTATTCAGGTAACAGTAAACTATGTGATATTGGAAATTTATCTTTCAAATTCCGTACTTAAGTGTCACTTTTCTGACTGTGAAACTGGCCCTAACAATGATATTTTGACAGGACGTCAAGATATCCCAACTGTCTATGTGTACGTTGTGGATTTTGTGAACATGATAGGAATTGAAGAGAGCTTGAAGCTCATTTCAACCCCTATATAAACACTCATCGAGTTGAAATGGGCTTGTTTGCCTCCATCATTTTGAAATGTCAAACAGTTAAGAGTTGGTGAACTCTTGAAGCTGCAGCTAAGTTGCGTTGTGTTTGCAACATTAAGGTCGGTATTCACCGAACGCTCATAACTTATTAGGCTCATAAACCTATTCACCACGCAGTAATAGTGAATATTTATGAGCGCTCATAAGACTATGAGCGCTCATTAGTGGTCTCGACCACTCTTAAGTTATGAGGGCTCTCATCAAAAATTTTCCAAGTCCACATGTCAACTATCAAGTTGCTCGAGTTTTATTTTGCAATTACAATATTTTTAGATTCAAATTTGGGCATGTCTGGTTGTGGGAGAGCGACTTTAATTTTTTAATTTCGAAAAATACTTAATGCGGCCCATCCACACAACACTTGTGTGCACACCGCTGTCGTGACACTTCCCCATACACATCACACCAATGGTGACACCGACACAAACAAATATGCACGAACTTGCTCTTGTGGTTAAATATCGTATGTAACCCAACATTGAAGATGCATGATGTATATATTTAATAAGTAAATATTAAAATAGTCAAAAGCACTAAAAAATTGATTTTTCGTTAGTTTTTTTTTTGTTTATAAAATAGTGTTTTTAAAAATTTCTAAATGCATTATTGTTTAAATTATTGAGAATCATCAGATTGCAAAATTATAACAAAATCTATTTAACCATGGCAAAGATATACGCGAATAACCCAAAAATAAGACCATTTTCTCAAAAAACGTTGAATACCTAATTCCGTAATGTGAATTTCTTGAGAAAAACCTGAAATGCAGTTTTCTTACAATTAGCTTCGTTATTACAGGTACGAAGTTTAATCAAAATCGTTAAAGCCGTTTTTGAAAAAAATTGAAAAAACCAAAATATTTGTATGGCAGCTACCCGTTCTAGATAAGCTAAAACAAAAAATCGAGTTTTCCCTCTAGATAATCACATAAAAGTGCTCTGTATCAAATTGCATGTAAATCGGTTCACCCGTTAAGGCTCTAGCTCAAATTACAGTGGACGCACTGACGCACAGACGCACCGATGCACCGACGCACAGACGTTCAGACGTACAGACGCACAGACCGACGGACGGCATGATGAAACCCACTTTTTCGGACTTCTCGATTATCGTGGTGTTAGTTTTGATTATAACCTCGACATTTTTTTTTTACACGAAACCAATACTTGCCCTATAGAGCAAGTAAAAATCAAAAATGTTTGATTTTTGGTGTCGGTGTCTCGATTGGTATGCAGACAAGTGTTATGTGGATGGGCTGCTTTAGGTGAATACCGGCCGAAAATTATGTGTATTCAATATTTTAACAGCTAGTCCAGCTGCAGTTCCAGGTGCAGATCCGTCTCCATTTTGCTCAGGCAGTTAATGTGGATATTTTCTGGCTCGAACCAAATCACAAATGCGCAGAGAGAAGATTTAAGAGAACAAAAATATTACAACGCCTAACTCAACTTTACTTTGCTTTAAAATTTTTTTTTTTTGTGATGAGCTCGAAAAATTTCGGTGCACTTATAATAAAAAAAATAAATCTCTAGCAGTTAAAAATACATGTAAAGGGTCTGCAAATAACTTTTTTTCTTGAAAATGGCGCAAAACTTCGAGTGTAGCTTCGGCTGTGTGGCACGTAGCGCCGTCCTGTTGAAACCAAATGTTGCCAATATCTTCCTCTTCAATTTTTGTGAACAAAAATTCGTTCAACATGGCCCGATAACTATCGCCATTGACTGTAACGGCCACTCCTTGCTCATTTTCGAAAAATGGCCCAATTATGCCTCTGGAAGAAAATCCGCACCAAACAGTGACTAGTTTTGGGTGTATCGGCTTTTCAATGTATGCGTGCGGGTTTTCTGTGCCCCAAATGCGACAATTTCGCTTGTTTACTACCCGCCAAGATCAAAATGAGCTTCATCTGAAAAGATGATTTTTTTTTGGCAAAATTGGCATCTTCTCTAAGTCGATCGCAGGCCCACTTAGCCAAGCGTATACACAACCATATTCGTTCAGCGGAAGGATAAAAAAAAGGATAAAATCAGACATGAGCTAAGTGTTACCATTCACGAAATAAGCACTAGTTGAAAAAAAAAAAACGTTAGATGGTGGACCCTTTACAAAAATTTGACAGTTTTTTGACACTGGTTTTTATTTAAAAACAGTTTCAAAAAATGTTTGTAGGCAAAAGATTTATATAATATATTTTCCTACAAACCCATATAAAAAAAAATCGTTACAGGCCGAGAAAATCAGAAAATCGTACAAACGCCTTTTTCAAAATGGCGGCCCCTTACACACGGTTTTCATTCCCGCAAACTGAGATTTTGTTTTGCTAATTTGTTTTGTGACAAGTGCTATACAATTTGTATTTTTTTTTAGAAATTACTGGAATAAAATCACCAGATAACATGGATTTCTACTACATGCTGGATTCCCCTCCGTGCCGTTCAATTCTAATGACTGCTAAGGCTGTTGGTGTCGAACTTAATCTCATTAAATTAGATTTAATGGCTGATGAACATCTTAAACCAGAATTTGTAAAGGTAAAAGTTTCTTAATGTCATTTTATCTGACCTTGTCTCACCATTTTGTGCGTTTTTTTATTCTTTGTTTGTATTTCCAATAGATCAACCCACAACACACAATCCCGACATTGGTTGACAATGGCTTCGCTATGTGGGAGTCTCGCGCCATCATGATCTACCTGGTGGAGAAGTATGGCAAACCCGATGAGCTATACCCCAATTGCCCCAAAAAGCGCGCCATCATTAACCAACGATTGTACTTCGATATGGGAACTCTTTACCAGCGGTTTGCTGATTATTTTTACCCACGACTCTTCTTCAACTCCACCGCACCTTTAGACCCTGATAAATTCAAAAAAATGGAAGAGGCTTTCGGTTTTTTGGATACCTTCCTCAATAGTCAGAAATATTCGGCTGGCGATAGCCTCACCATAGCCGATATTGCATTGGTTGCTACCGTTTCCACCTTTGAAGCTGGCGACTTTGACATCAGCAAGTATCCAAATGTTGCCAAGTGGTACAAGCACTGCCAAGCTGTTATTCCTGGAATTGAACTTAACAAATCCGGAGCTAAGGAATTTAAAAAATATTTTGATGTTCTTAAACATTAATCAATTATTCTACTACATTGGTAATTTTTTTTTCCACCTTGATATTGATTTTCCTAATTAAAATTGATAATAAAAATCAATAATTTTATAAGTGGTACTCTTTATTTTAAAATTAAAACTATATTTTCTAATTTTTTTCAAATCTTGATGCAGCCTTAGTGGAAGCCAGTGGTGTAATGGTTATAGTGCGTAGGACTGTCATGCCGAAGGTTTCACTTCCAGGCTCGTCCACCTAAATTAAAAAAAAAAAAAAAAAAAAACAGCTACTGGCTCTTGGAGGAAGTAACGAGAGTACCTCTTGTCATAAAATGTGTTTGAATAAGTGTCTCTCAACTTAGCCGTTTGGATTCGACAGAAACTTGTAGGTGCCCTCTATTCCTGCAGACAAAGAATACGAAGACGAACACAGAAATGTTTGAAAATTGAAAATAACTTATGATCGAGCTAATTGCAAGTTTTTTTTTTGAAACAGAAATTCAAAAGAACTTAAAAGGTGGATTATTTTTGGGAACAATTTTCAAACCAATTTCAATTTAAACATTTTGGAATGTCTATCTTTATACAGTAAATGAAGCTTATAGGAAACACGCTTATAAAAAAAAACTGATATAATGACACTGATAAACCAATTTTCAGATTTCCCCAGAAATATGATCAGCCTAATTTATTAGAATTCGCTAAACACCTCTAAACGGCTGAATAGTTATAGAGTGCATAAGCATTTATGAAGCCACTATTCAAAGTTGCATAAATCCTAATTCATAAAACATTTCCCTACACATTATAGTTATAATGCGCTTGTGTCAAATAAAGTACCAAGAAGGGAAAATCTATTACGTTTTACTGCCACAATTGATTAACAAAACTAAGCTCTGAAAGTGAAAAGTCAATAGACGAATTCTGCTGCACCGATTGGATTAGTTTAAATTTCATTTAATATTGCATAATGTACCTATTCTTATTACTGTTTCTTTTGTGCAGTGTTAGAAAATATAGTTTAATATTTTAGAACAAAAAATTCATGGTTTTTATTGAAATAATTGTTTCATTCACTGACAGTGCGATCAAATTGAGAAGAATATATTAACATCTATTAGGGTGGCAATTATTTTTGCAATGTTTTTTTATTTATTCTGTGTGTCCCACTGAAAATATTCAATAAACCTCAATTTTGGCATACATTTAAGCACATGTATATTATAAATAAAGAATTTCCATCAACTTTTACACTTTCACCCACATTTTAAGTAAAAGACGGAAAACTGAGTGTATTTTTAATGAAAAGTTGTTAATTTTCGACCTTAGCCGATTTAAAACAAATTTAAGAACATTTTTGTTTGTACAAAGTACCTTCATAATATAGATTGATCACTTTTAGAAGGGGACAAAAAAGATATTTAAGCATTCCAAAAATAAGCGCCACCCTTATAACATTGTAATTTATTGTCGTCTGTGTGTGAGTCAAAGTGACATTTCGATACTTAAACATCCTTATGTAGGCACTATTCGTCCATCAAACGCGTTTAGCTTCTAATAGGCGTGTTTTTTTGCAAGTCCATATGGATTTGTCGAAAAAAACGACATCGGGACTTGGTAACAACTTACTTACAGTACGTAAGTCCCGATAATTATCTGGACTTAGCTAAGTCCATATGGATCTAAGTTGTTGTTGTATTTACGTGTAAAACTACTAGTCCCGATGTCGTTTTTTTCGACAAATCCATATGGACTTGCAAAAAAAACACGGCTAATGCCTCTATTCAACGTTGCATAAGTTTTATGAATAACATTTTTGCGTTTAGTGGAATTATAAGGAGTGAATAGTTCTATGCATTCGCTATGATGCGTTTATAAATTCGGCTGGATGTGTATAAGAAACTTTTGTAATGCTGGATTTACACGACTGACAAATTGGCATTTTTCTGTCACTATACTGCCAAAAGAATGGACTTTTCCATTGTTCTGTCTTTTTTTTGACAGTTAAATGCCAGAATACTGCCAATTTGTCAGTCGTGTAAATGCAGCATAAGACAAAAAAAAAAAGTCCCATCTGAATGTTTCCTAAATGTGAACGAACACGCCCTTAGGAAAATCATGCATTTCTGAACTCTCAAAGAAAAGTCATAAATGTCAGTTCAACTGTGAATTTTCTTGATCTTTTTTTTCAAATAAAGTGAATTTATTTTTTGTTATTTAAAAATGCTTTTTTTTCTGAAAGTACATTTTTTATAAGAAACTTCTTTTTCTGTGCTCAACTTTTTTCTATTTTATCGGCGTATACATTCGCCTTTACATACTTCTCCAGAGAAAATAATAAAAAATAAAAATGGTGCCAAATTGCACGAACGAGGTGGCCAGTTAACAGGTCCATTTCGTAAAATTAATCGTACGTCAAAAAAGTTTGTTTCAAGTAAATTATTATTTTGCCATGCTCTGTGATGAATGTGGCGCTGTCCTATTGAAATAAATGCCTTCCAATGGAGGCACGAACAAGTTAGTATTCATGTTTCTGTACTGCTTACCGTTCACTGTACCGTTTTGACCATAATCTTCTTCCAAGCCAAAAGCACCAATGATTCCACCAATGAGCGCATCAATTGATGACTTTTCACCTCACGTTCTGACAATGTTGGAAGATTTTTGATAAATTGCCCCAAATGTCATTTTAATCTCATGCAAAACTTTAAATAGCCCACATACGTTATTAAATCAGCCCCCCCCCCCCGGCTGCATCGAAGCACTTGCCATAAATCGCAAAGTAATGATCAATTTCCAGCTGCTAAACATAAATATCGGGTTTTTCATAAGAGCGCTACAAAAGTTTTTTTAAATAAAACAAAAACGGTTTTGGATATCAATTAAATTTTGTATTTCTGGGAAAGTACGTTCGATGCCATTATGTATGGAACTCGATTTCTTTTGCATGGCCACCACGGGCACGCTTGCAGAAGTCTAAACGCTGAACCCGATTTTCGACGGTTTTCAAGCATAAATCGGCCGATACTGCTGCAATTTCACGTTCGATATTCGTACGAAGTTCATCAATCGTCGCTGGCCTGTTGGCATAGACCATAGACTTGACGTAGCCCCACAGGAAATAGTCTAACGGCGTCTAATTGCACGACCGAGGCGGCCAAGCGACTGGACCATTTCGTGAGATAACACGTTCTCCAAACTTGGTTTCCAATAAATTGATTGTGACATTCGCTGTGTGGCTTGTGGCGCCGTCCTGTTGGAACCACATGTCCTCCAAGTCCATATCATCCAATTGAGGCCAAAAATATTCGGTTATCATTGAACGGTAGCGATCCCCCTTCACAATAACGTGCTGGTCTTGATCATCACGGAAGAAGTACGGCCCAATGACGCCGCCCGCCCATAAACCACACCAAACCGTAATTTTTTCGGGATGCAATGATGACTCATGGAGTACGTGTGGATTGCTGCCTGACCAATACCGCATATTTTGTTTATTGACGAAACCATTCAGCCAGAAATGAGCCTCATCGCTGAAGATGATTTTTCGATTTTTTAGCGCTCTTAACGTTGAGGCCACTGACTCCTAATTTCCGTAGTAAATTTTAATAATTTCGACTCGTTGTTGGCTCGTATATCTTTCTGAAATGGAACTTGAACCTTACTAAAGAGAAATGTCAAAAGAGCGGCAAGAAATATGGCGTCGTTTGCTGTCCCTGTTGCTCTACTTTTGTAGCGTCCCTGTTGGAAAAACACTTTATTAACAAAACATCAACATTGAGCAATGTCCCTCTGTACAATAAATAAAGTTCCCTCTGATTCAAAAGTATTATGATGGTCGAGGTCCTAGCTAACACTGATTCCTAACATTCCTAATAATTCCTTATCAATTTGAGAGGACTATAGGCTTTTATTATTTTGCATATACGGTATACGCATTCCTATTTGCCTTATTTGGTAAAATAGGTAGCATTGTTCCAGTTTTGGCGAGTTCGTTAGACATGTATCCCTAAACCCTGGTACCCAGCAGAGATAAATATTAAACTGCTGAGTCATCTAAATCGACGCAGTTATAATGGCTTGGCTGTCTGAGAAGATGCGGATAACTGTGTTGATATCACGTTACGACAATACCTTCTTCTATTGCCAAAACTTCCACTTGGATCACGCTACATTGATTGGGTAGGCGAAAGAATAGACTTATGTCGTTTTCGATTGGATTTTCGGTAAATTGTACTCCTTTTCAATTCCAATCGAATATGAAAACACTGACTTTCCTAAATTTACACACACACTACCAAAGCTGCCATTTAACAAAATGGCTTCTTCAAGTATTTATCACTTTCGACAAGTAATCCAACGAAAAACTTTATATGTATGTGTGTGTTCCTCATCTACTCCAAAATGAAATTGGGGACAGAAGAACACTCCGAAAACATTACTCGGAACAGCCAATCGAAGGCTTTTGGAGTAGTAGGAGTGAAAAAGGAGTGTAAAAGGAGTACTCCGTACATCCAAACGAAAACGACATTAAATTCATCCTGTCTGAGTAAACAACACCACAAACCCCGCCAACAGTTTTTTTTCAGTTAGTGAAGAAATGGATTGATTCATCTTCCAGGAATGGCATATCTTCCCTGATACATCTGGTTAGTATGGTGACCTGATGGAAGTATTCCGAATGAGTTCAGAATGATGAAGCAGCCAATTTATTTATTTATATCTATGTCTCTTAGACTTAACAATATTTAAGTAATTAACATTACAATTAAACATAACAAATTAAATCTGTCAATAATAATTTTAGATTTTTAAAAAATGACTCCCATCATCGCTTCTTTGAAAAAAATGTCTACTTAAGGTCAATTATGTCAACAAATTAATTAAATAATATGCCGGAGCTGGATACTGGATCACTTTTACCATAATTTGTATAAAAACGTGGCACATATAAAAACATTTGTTATTCACACACAAGGATCTTGAAAGAGCATAAATTGGATCAATTCAATTGTCACATTCAAAATTAAACTGTCTCTACTCCCTCGAAAACATCTCCTTATAATTATAGGGAATTAAATAGTTCTAGTCTTTACTAGTATCCAATGGAATATTCGAGTATATCTCCTTCTAGTAGTTTCCATTCCAGTCGCTGACAAATGGAATTGATACTCAGCTGAATCACAAGATGACGCTGTAAACGGTTGAAGGTTTGATGTTTAACTTTTCCAAGAGACGGCGCTGCAAACAGTTAGAGGATTTTTTTTTGTTTCAACTTCAAAGTGGTTGGGTAATTATTAAATCGTTACAATACATATAAGACATCTCTTGCCTTATATAACTAGCTATAGATATTGTTTGCGCCTTATTTCAAGAGTTTCCATATTTTAAACAGGAGGCACACATCTCTTCTGATATGAAGGCATAACATTATCGTTCCAGTTTAACTTTCTTAGAACGTAGCGCGTAAGTTTTTGCTAGACCGCCTCAATTTTATTTATTTCAACATAATCATAAGTTGGATTCCAAATACAACAAATATTTTCAAGATTTGACCTAACTAAGGTAAAATGTATATAAAGATTTCAAGGTATGTGGATCCTTAAAATCCTTGGGCCCAGTTTTTCAGTATTGAGTTTAACAGGAATTAGTTAACTCTAGAAGTAAATTAACTCACAGTAAACTAAGGAAGCAATTTTTCAGTAAAGAATGCAGGCGGAACTACTATCAGTTCAGCTAATCCTGAGTTAACTCACCAAATTTGATGAGTTAACTCGAGTTTAACTTTAATCTCGCACTGAAAAAACTGGACCTTAGAATTTCTTTTTAGAAAGCCTAGAAATTTATTTGCTTTAAAAACAATGTACCTAATCATAATTATAACTTACTAATTTAGTGTCAAAACAACTCCCAGATCTTTTATTTTACAACTATCTTGAGATTTTAATCGTTTTTTTTTTATACGAAAACCGTATGACTCGAGGGTATCTTGTTAAAGAAATCAGCTTGCATTTTAGATATATTTAAATGCAAACAGTTTTCTTCACACCACTTAGTTACTTAGGTAATGTCTTGTTGAAGAAGCTCACAGTCATAAATTGATTTTTTTCGGGCTGAAAATCTTAAAGTCGTCAGCAAACAGCAAATTACCACAGTGGTTCACCCAAGAGGGAAAGTCATTCATAAAAAGATAAAAAAATAAGAGGACCAAGATGGCTTCCTTGAGGAAACCCCGTAAGGTTTTTAATCGTTTTTGAAAGATTGTCACCAATCTTTATACAAACTGAGTTCCATAAGTAAGATACTGATCAAAACACCTCAATATTTCAGCATGAAATCCATAAGCTTTTAACTTCTCCAGCAAGATAACCTGTTGTATCCGGTCAAAAGCCTTCGAAAAATTCGTATAAATTGCATCCACTTGACCACCGCGTTCAATTCCCTTCGTAAAAAACTGGGAGAAAAGAGATAAGTTAGTAGTTGTTCATCTACTACTAACAACTCCATCTGGGTTTCCAGAGTTACCGCATGTTTTATATTCTCTTAAATACGTTTTTTAACCACCGCTTCAAAAATTTTGGGAATTATTTGCAATTAAGAAATAGGTCCGTAATTAGTGTTGTGACCGAAGTTTTCAATCAGTCGTCAAGAAAAACTCCTTAAGCTAATATTATGTTAAATAATTTCCTTAAAGGTATAGTTAAGCTTTCTTTACAAGTTTTCAAAAACAAAAGAGAAATTTTGTCAGAGTCCTCATTTTTGTTTCCACTTAGAAGCCAAAGAATCTTGAATCACTTACTTACCTACTTACTAATATTTGGCTAATATTAACTATCATTTAAATATTTTTTAACTACCAGATGGAAATGTCTATTCACAATAACAATTAAATATTTCTCAAGAGCTTTTTTTTTTAAATTCGCTTCAATTGGTAATTTACCTATTGTATAGCGTGTATTTAAGTAGTGAGATCAGCTGTTGGGTCACTTACACTATTAAAATCTTAATTGCACTTCGTGGTACGAAGCCTTTGCCATCAAAGTCAATATAAAAACAATTTTCATTTTTATTAATTTCCCTCTCTGCAATTAACCTTTAATTCACACTTTTTCTTAATTTATTTATTTTTTTTCACGTACATAGATGAACCTACTCAGTAAGGTTTGACGGTAATAATTAAGAGAAATATTGATTGCTATATGTTTTTATTGCTGTTTTTTACTTCTTTTAGTACCTAATATCATGAACCTAGGAGTCTAGCCAAATAAAATACCACAATACGACGCACGATGACATAGCAAAAATATAAAAACAAACATTGACGTGTCTTTTCGGCCTTTCGTGTCACAAACGCCTTTTCTATAATGATTTCCATAATGACTGTCATTATACCTACTATTTGATCGGCCTCGAAAAAAAACCCTACAAATTAAGTTAACTACATATCTGTACATATGATTCATAAATATGTTATAAACTATTCCCAAAATCTAAAAATGAATCGTATCTATTGTGACTGTAGTTTTATGTTGTGGGAATCACGCTTGACTCAAATGAGTCGGCTTTCGTCTACTCAAAGCCGATGAACCTCTTCCGCAGGAAAAGCTTTAACCGCACGTCATGGAAATAATCAACATAAGAACTGGTTTTATCTATCGGAGATAAACTTAATAAAAAAGCTTAAAAAAATCAACAATAGATGTAGATGTAGCCAAACTTCGTCAAATTTAAGTTAGATATTCAAAAACTTGAAGGTCATTTGAGTCAAATAAAATTGGTATGACAACACTCCATGTTAAATAGTTATTATTATTATTTTTTTGTCAATTTTTTGTTATTAAGAAGCTTCTTTAAATGCAATCTCAACTTGATTCTTTATTTAGCCACCCCTATCACTTACAAGTACTCTCATAAAGACACACAGTAAATTTATTGATAGTGCTATCTTAGGTCAAAGAAATTGCAAATCATATTGGTAGTCAGGGCTAAAATAAGTGTTGAATAAATGCAATTCAAGTGCGAGCCAGATAGAGGTATAAGAATGACAATAATTGTTCAAACGATAAAATAATATTGCACAGTGATAGATTCTTCTCGAATGATGGGGTTTTGCTGTTTTGTATCTTGAATACACGTCCTATGAGTCAAACACAGTTTTTGCTGTGTAATGCTGTTGAATAATGAGTTCATTAAATGCCTTTTGGAGATACACCTTACAGTTTAGTATTATTTTAAGTGGAATACATTTTTAATAGTATAACGTCAGAAAATATAAATAGAAACAAATAGGTAGAGATTTTCACTTAAGTTCTTAAGTTTTTGAAAATCATAATCAAGCTACTTTTTATTCAAATTAAATCCTGTCACTATTACTATAGCGCACCTATAACTCTGTCCAACAAAAATTGGCAGTGTAGGCAAGATAGGACGTTTGCTTCTCATTCTGGCTTAAGTGGATTGCATAAATCTGTTATTCCTTAAAGCTTTCACAGGGTTGTCGAAGTGTACACGATAACACTCATCATTTAAAGCTTTTTCTTAAAGCTCGAAAATCAAAAGCACGTTAACAGAAACTCAAGGAAAAAAAGCTGATTGAATTACCAAATGCACACGGGTAACTCTGAATGTACATCAAGCAGCAGACAATCGACATTGACCACAGCAATTCAGTCAGTGTTGCCAGATGAAAAAAAAAATTCCCCCGAGAAAAATTTAGAAACCCCCCAGATTACCACATTTTATCAACAAAAACCCCTAATTTTTTTTCAACTTTATATTTTTATTCACAGCTCTTAAATATGTTTTTAATTTTAAATTTAATTAATTCACACAGCTACAGTAAAAAAAAAAAATACATTTGTAGAAAAAGGTACCAAGTAATAAAAGAAAATTTGTGGGTTTTCTTCACAATTACTGAGTAAAGTTCTGATTATTTACTCGACATTCAAATTATCCGCAAATTAAATCCTTCCAGTAAAAAAACTTAACGTTTCACATTTTTTCAAAATAATAAATGTATGTACCAAATAGATGTTCCAGTTTTCCAAAAAAAAAAAAAAGGTTTTGACTGATGAAAACTGAAAAAAAATAATAAATAATATTTAAAATGCCAAGTACATAAATTTGCTAATCCTAATCAACACTTAATCGGGCCATTACAATACTTTGAAAGTGAATTGTGAGCTATACTACTTAGATATTGTGAAACATAAGGGAGGTTGATAATTGATTAAAAAGTTCCAAATTGCTTATTTAGAACTTTAATCCAGTTCAGAGGTCCAGTTTTTCAGTGCGCGATTAAAGTTTAATCCGAGTTAAATCATCATATTTGGTAGGTTAAATCAGGATTAACTGAACAGATGCTTTTGATGTTTTATGCAAAGAGTTTGTTTAGTCATTTCGCGTCCATCGCACTGAAAAATGGCTTCCTCAGTTCACTGTGGGTTAATTTAGCTCTAGAGTTAGCTCAATCTGGTTTAACTCACCAGAAATTAATATGAAAATAAAAACTTCAAGGAATTACAATTTTTTTTTGCACTTCTTTAAAAAAGTTCGTATACTTTATCGTCATCTTCGTTTTGGATGTAGCTTTGGTTTGATACATTTACTCACTTGTGAAAGTTTTCAGCATTTCTTCTGTTGGTTTTAAATTCTGACACCCAGAATGTAAGGAATATCTAACTCGCGGAATACTGTCAGCTGTTTAAATAACTATACGATTTCTCAACCTTTTAACTCTGAATTAATCCCCCGAGATTTCCCCCAAACATCTTGTCCCCCCAGATAACCCCCCAATTACAAAAAAGCCCCGAAATCTAGGGGGAAACCCCCTAAACTGGCAACCCTGAATTCAGTGCACACTCAGATGTGCCTTGAATAGGACGTTGGGTCTGTGTCCGATGCTATTGGAAATTCACGGGCGGGGAAACACTTTTTATGGAGGAGTTATTTCAATTTAGTATGGTGCAAAAATATAGCACGCTACTGATTTTGAAAAAGCTTTCCCATAAGACGCGTATTGCCTATTTTTGTTAGACAGAGTATATTAGATTCATTATTTGAAACTCACTAAATAAATAAATATTTAAATACATTTTATCGTGCGACATCTGGTGGAGAACCAGGGCCTATAATAACTTACGATCTTAATGCATTCCTGTGTGCGTGTTATTTTTCGGCAGGAATGGAGAAATGAAACTTATTTAACATAAATTGACCAAAAAATCAGTATATAGGTATGCGTAATGCGTAGTTATAGCTTATAGGTATTGCTGGTCTATATTTATACTTCAGTTAAGCATTAGAGTTTTCATATACAATGGTGTAATTGTAACCAACAACGAGAACCTGATTTCTGAATAAAATGATTTTGAAAACGTTAAATATATTGTACATTCTGTCTATGGATATCTCAATTTATTTTCATACATACTTTTATATACCTATGTACGCATGGGTACCGGAAAATTTGCATTGTCTGTTTGGGTGTGCGAGCTAATCTCAGATACCCCAGGACCAATTTAAAAAATGTTTGAAAGATTTAATTTGAACGAAGGCTTATAAATTTTCGAAATGTATCTATGAATAGGGTGAAATGGGGTAAACACGAAAAGTAGTTTACGATTTAAAAATCTACAGAAAATCAGAAATATCCGCCAGTAGCACATATGGTTTTTCATTTGGTAGATATATAAACTCCAGTAAAACAATCAAGTTGTTGTCCATTTATTTCAGAAACATATTCTGGTACAGTTGCGTAACCCAAATTTCTCTTTCATTTGCAACAAACTTGTAGAAGTAATTGGGTATCTAAACCGATTGACCTCAAACTTTCAGCAAATCTTTAATATTAATCTTGTGCCGCACTTCTACAGTTGGCAGAGTCCTAAGAGATCTTAAAATACGCAAATCCGCTCGTCCAGATTGTATACCCCCCTTGGTTTTGAAAAGCTGTTCTTCTACGCTGGTTAAACCATTACGTAAGCTTTTCCATTTATCCTTCTCTTCTGGAATCTTTCCTAGTGAATAGAAAACGACTCGTGTTTGTATTACAATCAGTCGTTTTTTTTTCGTTTTTTGAAATATCGAAAAATACTATTCCGCAGCGAATATACTTGGTTATAATCAACCAACCAACTCGGTTGATTCCTGCCAACCTACTCTGTTGAAATCAGATCAGTCAACCTTATCTGTTAAAATAAGCCAAATTACTCGGGTGGTTGTAGACCAGGGTTGCGAATTTTCGAATTAAAAAAAACATAAAGTCATAAGCTAGCAGCTGACTTATGAATTAAAAATATTTAAGCTAATATTTAAATTTTATAAATATTGGTTTTTATTTAATTTAGTTATGTACGGCGATTCACTCAAAATTCTTCAAAAGCTTCAAAACCACTTTCGTTTATAGTTATGCACCAAAAACAAGCTAACGAATTTCCAAATAAGCAACTAGCTTATGAATTAAATTTTGTTAATTCACCAGTCACCATAACTAGCTTATATGAATTAGATTTTTTTAATTCTTAAGTCACTAGCCTCCATATGAATTAAATATTTTTCAATTCATAAGTCACTTACTAGCTTTTGAATTAATTTTTTTTAAATTCATAAGTGAGCCACTAGCTTGTGAATTAAAGCCAAGCTTAAGCTAAGAAGTGAATTAAGCTTTTGCAACCCTGTTTTAGACCACCAACTCGTTTGAATTAAGTCAGCCTACTCTGACTTCTCAACCAATTTTGATGAAACTTTCAGGCATTCTAATATGGATGGGATAGGGATAGGAAACATTATCTCAATCGAGATTTGTTCTAAGTAATCCTTACAGATCATGTTTTTGAAGCAATTCGGGAATATACAGCTATTTTCCACGCCGACTTTTTTTGTATATTTTTGTATGGAGGCAGTCTTAGGTCATTAAATATGTTTTTATTTTTTTTTGGTAATTTTTAGTCATATAAAGGATGACATAAATAATGATTGCAAAAACGTTCAGCTAACCGATACACACCCACTTCCCACAAAAAAAAAAAAATCATATAAGTGTCAAGGTCAAACTAGGGATGTGTTCTAAGAAAAAATATATATTTCCGAAAAACAGTAAGCAAAATGCACCAAATGTTTTTGAGTTAAATATTTAATTGTTCGATGTTTTTATGAGCTACGAAAGAATAAAGATAATAAATATAAGTTATGGATTCGTAAACACCTTTAAGATGTTGTTCAAAAATTCAAGGAAAATCGTATTTTCTCGAAGTCGGTTCCAGGTTTTATTTTTTTTCAAATTCAATAAATTTTAATAGTTATAAGCTGCCGTTTAGTAAAAAAAATGTTTATTAATGGCAACTTATGAAGTACCATCTATTTTTACTGTTGCTTTTCTAGAAAATGGTTCAACTTATTTTGATCAATTTTTTTTATGGAGCGAGTGATTGATACAATTTAAATAATATTTTTTACCAAAATTTCCCAAAAAATATTTTTTGGATTTTATATAGAGCTTTCCAAAATGATACCATGGTCGTGATGGTGTCCCGAAAAACCTATACTTATGTTTTTCTAATAACCTTTACTTCCCTAAAAAATAATTAATAAGGCTTAATTTATAGAAAATAGGAAAAGTGAAAAAACAGCCATTTTGTATTTCATTTCACGAAAAAGTCTTCCTTATTTTCTTTATACATATGTACTCACATAAGAAATATCGATTTAAAAATATTAATCAAAAATGTAATCATTTTTTTAACTACTTGCGACAGGAAAATTCCCATCCACTAATAGTGGACAAATGGAGTATGCCCTTTCAAAACAGAAATGGTTCTCTTCACTAACGCATCTACGATAACTGTCTTCACTGATGGTTCTTAGATGGACACTGGAGTTGGTGCAGGAATTTTCTCGGAAACTCTGGGACTAGCTAGCTCCTTCAGACTTCCGGACTTTTGCAGCGTCTTCCAAGCTGAGGTCTTGGCATTGACCAAAGCAGCTACGAAAATATCAATGACAGCGATACCACGAGCTGACATCAACCTCTTTATTGATAGCCAAGCAGCAAGTAAAGCAATTTCTGCCACCGAGATACATTCGAAGCTTGTAACTTGCTGTCGCGAAGAGCTTAGGGTTCTTGGCATGCAGCATTACATTAGACTCTGCTGGGTTCCTGATCACAGTAATATACAGGGACACGAAAGAACTGATGAGCTGGCGAGAATGGGATCGTCGCCTGATTCAAGTCAAGCCGAACGACATATTAAAGCTCTGTTACATCAAACAGGATATTGGTAGCAAAATATCAGAAAAAACCAATGAAAGATGGAACCTCCTTGAAACATGTGCCACAACTAAAAAATTATGGCCAAATTTCAATGAGCAGAGGACAAAAAAAATTATGCAAATGAACAAAACACATCTTCGTTCCCTTGTCAGCATAATCACCGGACACAACCTAGGTACTAGGATTCCACAAAAAGAAAATGAGGCTCAGTACCTACTAGCGAACTTTGCAAAGGGTGCAGCGATGAAGAAGCACATCATGAGGATACCTTAAGACTTCCTTTGTCACTGCCCAGCACTCTGTCACTTAAAAAAGAAACACCTAGGAAATCATTTCTTTGATGACTTAGAGGATCTTTCTAGAACTTTGACGAACAGCCTTCTGAACTTCGCCAACGTCTCTAAATGGCTTGACTGCTAACAGAACACATAGGTTTTTACATTGAGTTGGATACAACTTCCTAGGATATCACAACGGATCTACATAGATGTAAAGGTGACGGTATAACAAGATCAACTGTCAGCCCTTCTAACTAACCTAACCTAATCTTCTTAAGGAATAATTTAGTGACTTAAAAGGGACTTATATTTTGAAGTTATGAAGTAAGTGGGAGAGGACCTCAACCAAATTGGCAATATGAATATTGAGATATATATAGCTAAAGACCGAGTTGGTTCGAAGAAGCTTGTCGGTTGATGCCTTGGTCCTCACTGATGAACTGTAGTGACACCTTAAGTAAGTATGTAGTTACATAAGTATTTATAACGTAGGTAAAGGGTGTTTTTGATGTGTAAACATCTATGCTGGCGGTAGAGTGAAAAAAAAACGTGAATGTTCGTGTGCAACGTAATACTACGTTTTGACTGAGCACTAAATCGCGATTTAAGTGGATTTAGCATAAATCCTCTTCAAATCTCCAAGATTTACCATACAAATTGAAATCTCCCCAAAAGAAGATTTAAAATAAATCTCATTGAAATCTTCTTGCAAGAAGGAGATTGTCAAATCAAACAATCCTAATTTTGTAGAACGCACCCTTTTAAACGTCAGTTTTTCCATTGAAATAAAAAAAAAATTATAAAATAGTTTTGCGCGTTGGCTGTAGGAATAAAAATGCAAGTATTTACAATGTATTTCATATATTTATAATAATATTTTGCTAAACAATACAAATTCCAGATAATGCAACAACCAAAACACACAAAAAACAACGGACAACCTAGACACTGGAGGATGGGGAGCTTCTCATTGAAGAGTGCGCCGAAAAATTGTGTTTTTATTTCTGTAATTATGGATTGTCCTATACTCTAATGTTATTTTGAAGAATAAAATAGTGTGATAACAATAGATTTAGGTTACTAGACTCATTTTTAATAAATAGTTTATTCAAAATTAATTGTTTTATTGCTCAAAAATTGTTTTTTCCGTTCGCTATACGTTTGCCGATTATATTTGTTTTACTCTCGTCAAATCGAGTTGACAATTGAATGGCAATTCAGACTGAAAACGTCAATTTAATCTCCTTTTTTGTGGTGAAAACACTTCAAGATTAATTTTAAATCTCCTACCTTAAATCCCGGATTATCTCTTGGTGAAAACGTAGTATTACGGTGTGCAACGTTTCGATCTACATACTAGGATGGGTGCGTTCAGTGAAAAAAATCTTAAGATCCCCTTCAAGCAAAAACAAGTCCGTTTTGGATCCGCGCAAGTTGATGTTTACACATATTAACCGTGAGTCCCGGCACTCACACATTTTTTTTTAGACTTGTGGATTTCAATCTGGCAATACTTTTTTTCGGAGTTGGTTGAATGGGTACGTTAATAAGCAAAATTGTAGTATTTGGAGTGATCATAATCCACGGGTCAGGTTTCCATTAGGCACATACGCAAAAAAAAAAAAATTTTTTTTCAATTGTTGTGAAATAGCGTATAAAACAAGAAAAAATTTTTTTTTTGCACGGAAATTGTTATTAACAAAGTTATAAACAATTAAAGTTTGCACCGTAGGTTCATGAAAACTACTTAATTTACTGAATATATGCATTGAAAAATGGTTATTTTGCCATATTCCTGTAAAACAATATCCAGTGTGTCGAAAACAATCATAAAAATGTATAAAAAGTTAAACCTATTAACAATTTTAATGAATTAAAAGTGAATATAAATTGACTGACTAAAAATAATAACCAAAGAGCATTAACTAAAGCAAATGTGCAATTCACCTAAGAGTATACTACACTTTTGATATAATTGTGTCGGAAAAAGTTGTTTTTTTGTGTTAGTTGGTTTGGTATCAAGTTTTTTTAATAAACAGTACGGTAGGTGGCCCGCTTCGCGGGTTCAAAGGATTTTAACTCCCTTTTTCGGGGGCACACCCACTCACGCAACTCCGTTGCTCCGCTTAGGGTATGTCCAGTCGCCAGGCAGGCGCCTATGTCGTCAGTAGGTTTGGTTTCAGTCTTTTTGTAGTAAACAGTACGGTAGGTGGCCCGCTTCGCGGGTTCAAAGGATTTTAACTCCCTTTTTCGGGGGCACACCCGCTCACGCAACTCCGTTGCTCCGCTTAGGGTATGTCCAGTCGCCAGGCAGGCGCCTATGTCGTCAGTTGGTTTGGTATCCAGTTTTTCGAATAAATTCAATAAAATTTGAATCTTAGCCTACTAGTAAACTTTAAACGCAACGGTGTTTCGGTCATCATCATGACATCAAAAGAGTTGCATACATTTAGGAACACAGCATTTTAATAGTTTTTGGTATAGGTTAGTAGTTTCATAGGAAGGAACAATACAAACTTAAATTGTTAATAACTTTGTTAATAATAGTTTCCGTGCAAAATAATTATTATTTTCGTGTTTTGTAGCTCAGCTGACATCTAAAAAACATTTTTTCATATTTATTTGTGAATGTGCCTAATGGAAACCTGAGCCGAAAATATTCGGCGCGTTATTGCTGGCATACGGCCCAAATTGCTGCAAAAAGTGGTCGAAAATTAGGCCTCTCAGCTGGAATTTATTCGAGCCAGCCCAAAATCATTTTTAAAACATAATGGCAAACCTTTATCTCTATAATAAAGCAAAATTCTTGACCATAACATTTAATTATATGCGTTTTATTTCTTCTTGAAAACACCCTTTATAACGTAGGTAGGTACCTACTTTAAGAATAGACTTTATTAATTTCTAATAACAAAAAAAACAAACAAAATATTATCTCCTTCTCTATTAATTCTAAAGAAAACGATCGAACGATATTGATTTGACGATAGCTCTACCAATCATAATCTACAGATAGAGATCGATATCATTTATCGTTTTTATTTTTCGTAAACAACTCCACAATTTTATTCGCCTTTCCTCGCTCTTCAATTGTTCGGATGATGACGTCAGAAGTGACAAAACTCTATCCTAGATTTAATGGGATCTGTTATTTGGCTCTATATGGGAATTCCAATGACGCATTCACCATAACCACCTACTTCTGACGAACAATTTTGAGAAATACCTACCTAACTAAATCTTTACCTACGTTTGAATATTTTTCGCCAAATTGTGTATCTGCTGTAAACATAGCCTACCTATACAAAATTAATTAAACTTCAAAACCTTTCGTGAAGGCCTTGTAAAAATAACAAGTGAATTTCTCAGAATTATTTAATTCATATCTCCCACTTTATTACATGCATCTTGTATGCATTATGACTATACCTACTCCACCGAACCAACCAGAAAGAAACACAAATATTTAAAAAATCTGTGTGTAGGTTCCTATGTATAGGTAGGTAGGTATATTGTAAATCTTGATGTTGGCATTTTTTTTTTTTTACTACTACGGCCCCAGAAAAGGGGCACATTCTGGCAACAACAAAAGAAATATCAAGTACTTGAAAGCAACGATTTCATAAAATATACATACCTAGTTAAAAAAAAAAATCAGCTCCAACACAAATATCTAAGCAACGACGCACGAGCGCCAAAGACCATCACCCAGCCTCACTGTCCCCTTCATCAACCCACTTGTAGTCCCAATCAACAGATGCTAGTGCTTAATCCACCGGCCGGTTATTCGCATTCGGCGTCGCCGTCGGCATCTCCCATACTTGTTTTCATCATCAAAACCCCCTTTTATCCCTCCTCCACTGGTTCCATCGTCGACATCATATCTTGGCACTCCATTGTGAATCATGCTGACGCCGGCAAAAGCCCCATAACTTGGAGAGCTTTTTCGTTTAAAAGGCAAGACCAGTCCAGATCGGCACTTAGTTGAAGTTGACTCTTCGTAGCTGAATTATTAAGTTCTAATCCCTAGAGGTAAGTGTTTGTGGGCAGAAGAATAGAAAAAATAATAAACTGTACATACAAAAAAGACCAAACTATAACTGTGAAAAATCTCCATTGAATGACCAAACCCTATAACTGTTCAACAAAAAAAGTGAAGTTATGCAACAAAGTGAATGGATTAAATAGAAGATAGAAATCGACCTCATCAGATAAATTAAAAAAAAAAAAACAAAAGATAAAATTTTATTGTTAAAAGAATGAAAATTTTCCATTCAAAGTGAACAGACAGTTTGATATAATTTATATGTACCTATCTGCCTACTCCTATGTGACGCACCATAGTGTACGAACAGTTAATTCTATTTCTGGATTTAAACAAATAAAAAAACAATTTATATCCGTTTTGTGCAATAAGTGTATTCATTTCATTTTTTCCTTTTAGAAATTATTAAACCAAAACACTAGATAACATGGATTTATACTACTTGCCCGGATCCGCCCCATGCCGTTCAGTCCTCATGACTGCCAAAGCTGTCGGCGTCGATCTTAATCTCAAGGAATTGAATTTAATGGCCGGTGAACATCTGAAGCCGGAGTTCGTTAAGGTAAAGCTTTCTCAACTTCATTTTCTTCGACTTGGCCTAAAGATTTTCTTTGTTTTTGTAGATCAACCCACAACACACAATTCCGACATTGGTAGACAATGGCTTCGCTCTTTGGGAGTCTCGTGCCATCATGGTCTACTTGGTGGAGAAGTACGGCAAGACCGATTCGCTGTACCCCAAGTGCCCCAAGAAGCGCGCCGTCATCAACCAACGTTTGTACTTCGATATGGGAACACTGTACCAGCGTTTTGCCGAATACTTCTACCCACAAATCTTCGCCAAGGCACCCGCAGACCCCGAGAAATTCAAGAAAATGGAGGAGGCTTTCGGTTTCTTGGAAATCTTCCTCGATGGCCAACAGTATGCGGCTGGTGAAAGTCTAACTTTAGCCGATATTGCATTGGTTGCCACCGTTTCCACCTATGAAGTTGCCAAGTTCGACATCAGCAAGTACCCCAATGTTGCCAAGTGGTACAAACAATGCAAGGCTGTCACCCCCGGAATCGATCTCAACCAGTCCGGAGTTGAGCAATTCAAAAAGTACTTCGATTAGATTTAAGTATAATTTATTTTAATAGTTATTTCATATGTGTGTCAGCTTGATGTTGATTTTTTTTTTTAAATTTAATTTAAAACTATAGGTGCTCTTAGCTAAGTGTATTAATTTTCAAATGAATTGATCACGTTATTTGTAAACAAACGAAAAGTAATAAAAAAGGAAAAAAAAAAAAAACACTGCACAAATCAAATGATTTTTTCTCGATCAAATGACAACAGGTTTTACAGGAAAGAGTTGTGGATAGAAGTGAATATCAATAATTCGTGTTAGAATGTCTGTAGGAACCTTCGAGAAAACGAATACTCCAAATAATTGTTTTTTTTTTCACTAAGAAAACAGCAAGTTGTGTCGAAGAAAATAAATGAATTGTAAGACAATCAATTGGTAATAAATAATAATTCTTCGTTCCTTGCTCTATACATTCTACAACCTATAGGGCAAGTATATTTTAGTTTCGTGTAAACAAAAAAATCGAGGTTGTTATCAAAACTTAAACGGCGATGATCGAGTATTTCAAAAAAGTGGGTTTCGTTGGTTTTTGAAAAAAAAATGGTCTTATTTTAAATGAGAAGTGTTTTCTTTCGAATGGTTAAAACATGAAAACGACTGGACCAAATTGGATACTTCCTTTTCTGGGTTCATTTTTAATTGCTGAGCGGAATATTAGTGGATGGCTTTGGGGTTATTTTTTTTTTCAAAAAAATTTACTTAAAGGGTGAAATGGGGTAAAAATTAGAAGTTGTATTCGATTAATTTTTTTTTTTTTGTATTTCTATCAAAGGGTTTTTTAGGCGATTTCTTTAGGAATTTTTTTTTTTTCAATCAATGTTTGATGTTTATAGGGTGAAGTGAGGTTAAAACCAAAAAGGGATATCCGATTTTAAAAAAAAGTTCTGTTTGTGTTTGAAAGGTCTTGTTTAAAAAAAAAAGTAAAAACCAAGAAATAAAAGCTTTGTAAGGCAGATCATAAATATGCATGGGTCATATGTGATGCAGCTTTTTTTTCATCGTTAATCGTTTGGTGTGTGTGACAAAATTAGTTCAAATTTAAAGGTTTGCATTTTCCTTTGAGTACATGCGATGCGTTCAGTGTTCTTCAATAAGTGATCTGGAGTTTTTGTGATATAAAGCTTAATATTTTTCAATGGAGAGTTCTACTGCAGATAAATATTGACATTTCTAATAGATTTTTGGGAATGTTGTTTTTTTTTTGTTTCAATTTGAGCAAAAAGTTATTGTATTTTCATGCATTTTTTAAAAGTTTTTAATGATTTTAATTTAGTATACCGTGTTATTCTGCATTGGTTTGTTTACAAGTAAATTCAAATGTTCATTAACCCAATGCCAAAAGAATTGGGTGATTTAGTTTTTCACTTTCATATAAAAAAAAACACTCATACGCTATATAAGGTTTTTTTTATGAACAGTTATTACAATGTTATTACTCTGGGCAAATTCCTAAATGCAAAACTTGCGCAAATTATGCTAAGCAAACAGTTCCTAAATGCAAACATAAAAATCCCTGCAAAGCAGATTGTCCCAAAACGCAGTGGATTTTTTTTCTTGCGCAAATTTTAACGCATTTGTGCAGATGTAAAAAATATCTTGCGCACTTCACTTGCACTTGAATTTGTTTGGCTCTGGAGTGTTAAGTTTCCTTTATTTGTTTTTTGAAGCAAATGGGTGAGCAAAATGAAGAAAAGTTAGTAAAATTTTTAAAAACTGAACACATCAGTAGATGTCCGTTCCCAAACGTCATATGCATGAATTGCAGACATATGCTTTAGGCATTTCAACTTGCTTCTTGCATTTGCTTTGCATGTGTTTTGCTTTCCATGTGTTTTGCTTTGCATGTGTTTTGTTTGCAAATCTTGCGTTCAGGAATTTGGCCTCTGTTCTTCTTAATTTTTTTTTCTCGAGAAGAAAAGGTACACTCGGATATGTTTTTATTGCAGTCGAAATGTGAGCAGGACAGGGAATAGGAGGCGGAAAGCAAGCCAAAAAGTCAATTTACGCTTTGTTATTGTGCTCATACCATGAATGTCTATTTTGTGTAGATGTCATTTTTACGATGTAAGAACTCCTAAATTAATTTAAAAAAATTCCTATTAAATTTACTTGTTCAATAGAAGTATTTATAAGCCCAAAAGTAGCTGAATTTTTGTACGATATAAAATAAAGATGATAAGCCTCAAGCAGGTAGTAGAAAGGATTTATTTTTAGAGAATAATTAATCACGGCTTGAAGGAACTTTCACACTCCCAATTATACAACTATCAGATCAGCAGGGCGACCTGTAAAGCCATTTGAAGAATCAAGTGAAAGGAGTAGGTAGAAGAAGAAGAACCGAAATTATCCGAGAAAGGCTTAAAACTGAGGAATTAACTTTCGGAACTCAAATGAAGTTAAGTGAAGCCGGGAAAACTGTTGCTTTAAAGTTTTGACAGAAATCCTAAAATATCCTTCAAGAGTGCAGAAGTATTTATAAACAAGCTTACTGTGATAGCCTTAAGGATAACAAAGAAAAATTGTCCACACTTAGGGCTCTTTCCATGTTCGTTTTTTTTTTCTTGTCTCTTCAAAAAGCTAAAAAAGATTGTTATCCTACCGAAGGATCACAATCTGTAACGGAAAGATTAGCTGAAATAATTGGAAAATGAAAGGGACACTGTAACTTGACTAATTGTGTATATTCAGGATGTTATAGGCACCCTAAATGGAAATGAGTCTATTTTGTGTCTCTTGAGCTCATTAGAAAGTGGGGTTGTGATGGATCCCAGCAAACGCAATTCAAAGAAAGATTTGAAAATAGTTCTGTTCTGACGTTCTGAGTCAGATGCGTTTATATTTCAAAGTTCACTTTTTCTATTGCGCTTTGCTTGTTGGTCGAAAATCATATGGCAAAACCAGAGATCAGAAATAAATCTTAACCTCTTTTGAAATTTTCCTTAATTTTTGTTATTTTCAATAAAAATCACTCAGTAAAATTATTCTAGAAAAAAAACTTTTTTCGTTCAAGGTTTGAGAGAAACCTATATTTTGATTTTGTATTTTTCGGTCAGCTAGTGAGATTTATCGCTGATAGAAAAAAATACATAAATCTTATCTGCAAATTTATATCAATCAGAATGTCCGTTAGTATGACCGCATACGGAAATGCAGTTGATTAGGGTTTTTAGTCATCGATGAATACTTGGCAGTCAAAGGGAATGCCCATTTTACTGTGGAGCCTTGGCCCAGAGTGTACAGGAACGAGTTTGGTATCAAATGAAAGGTGACGTAAGGCCCGATACACGAGTAAAATATTTTCAAAATCCTTCATGGGAAAGTCGAGATATTTGGGCTTGAAGTTGACGGTTGCGAAATAAGGATTTCAGATTTTGTTCCAAATTATTGCCCATAACGGTCGGAATAATTGACGTAAAAAAATGATATTGGTATCAAATGAAAGGTATTTATTTATTTTACATGCAATTAAAGGTAATAAAATAATCTTTTCACTTGAGCTAAAAAAAAATTATATGTCATCACTGAATTTTTTTGAAATATCGGCGTGACAAAGACCACAAAAAAAAGTGGCTTCAGAATTTTTGAGGGTTTTCTTCATTCAGCTTAGGTATAAGCTTCCAATAAAAAATGGCAAGAGGGTAAAGAAGCATTTCAAGTAAGAAAAACTCAAATTCAACGAGAATTTAATTACAATCTTGGCCTGATAGAGGATCTGCCACGAGCTGGTTTCGGCAACACAAATGACGGAAACACCAGTCAAAGATTCTTTAATAACCCGGGGGTTGCCGCCGAAGTTACAAGAATTTAAGTTAAATGTGGCGTATGTGCAAACTATTTTATTTAAACTTTTCAACAATTGGCTTTCGTGCATGTATTGGGTTTTATTATATTAGATACCACTATCTCAGATTGTAGCTTGCTCTAAGCTCACCACAAATTAGAATCTGAAGTGTTAAAAATAAACATACAAAAATGCCATAACATAGGAAATATGCGTGTTTTACAATATTGAGCGTTATATTCTCGCTTAGTTTTCTATTATAAATACAAATTATTGTTTATGAAATACAAGTTCTTATGATAACATTTTCAAAGCACTTTATCTTCGGTTTTCTTTGCTTTATAGCATCGCAGCTCGAATCATTTATCACAGCTCCACCACAAACAAACCCTAAGAGATTGTCTATCAAAAAAAAAAAAAAAAAAACAAAGTATAGAACTAAAAATATTTCATATTACATATGTATATTTATATCACTAAAAATATGAAAAAGAAAATAAAAAATATTCACGGCTGGGTCGCATGAACTTGCTCTTACATATGTGCTATCACACTGTGGTTCTAAAGCCTTAAATAAATTAACTATGGGAGCCTATATTTTATCCATTTGCCAAAACTTAGTTAAGTTGTGAGTATACAAAAATTTCCAATAGGAAAGAAATTATGTTATTTAAACTGGAAATTTTTTTTAAATCAACAAAATTAGAAATTGATTAAAATACTTCTGAAACTGTTTTGAACCCAACGCAATGCACACCATCTGATTTTTATATAAATCTTAATTAATAAGAAAACATTTTTAAAAATAGTAGGAGCGGTTTTCAAAATAATTAATTTGTTATATTTATATAATTTTGTTAACATTTTTAAGAACAAAATTGGTACGCCAATTTGAATTATATCTTAATGTGGAGATAAAAACTGAATTTTACAAAAAAAATTTCGAAATTTTTTGAAATATTGAATTTTCAGAAAATAATTTTGAAATATCGAATTTTCAAAAAATAATTTTTGAAATATCGAATTTTCAAAAAATTATTTTGAAATATTTTTGGATTTTTCAAAATCAAAAAATATTTTTTTTTTCAAAGTTTTGATATGCAATATTATTTAAACTTATTAATGGGTGATTTTTTAAGAGGTTTAGAACTTTAAAAAAAAAAAACACAAAAAATTCGAAAAAATGAATGAAATATTTATTTGAATCGATAGTTTGAACCTTGCAATTTAATGTTTAAAGATAATTTCATGCAAATGTTGACCGCGGCTGCGTCTCAGGTAGCCCATCTGCTGAGTCCAATTTTGGCATACTCTTTCACACATATCGGCCGGTATCTCACGAATGAATGCATGGATGTTGGCTTCCAGTGCGTCAATCGAAGCGGGCTTGTCCCTATAGACATTAGCCTTGACATACCCCCACAAAAAATAATCTAATGGTGTCAAATCGCACGATCTAGGCGGCCAATTGACCGGCCCGAAACGTGAAATTAACTGTGTTGAAGAATATCAGAAACGTTCAACATATTACTTACAAAACACTTTATGATTATAAATAACAAACTTTGTATTACGAAAAATATCAAGTTTTGTTTTCTAATATTTTCATTCCTAAATTATTTTTCATAGAATAAACATCTTAATTATTAAAGCTTATTTATTTTCTGTTTTGGACCTGCGGTTAAACAAAAGCATATTAAATAGTATTTTAACAGATTATGAGACTTAATTGTAAAACAGAAATAAATAAAGAAATTTAAGATTTATAGAAAGGAATTAAAGAATCCAAGAATGGCAGACGGAATAAAATCAAAAATTCTTAAACTAAATAACAGCAACTACGCCAATTGGAAATTCAAAATGGAATTGTTGCTTCGTAAGCAAAATTTATGGAAGAAAACCATCTTGGGAGAAAAGCCATTACCGGTTATAAATGCGGGGTTGATTAAGAATCAAAAGGAAATTGATGATTGGGAAACCTTAGATGATGAAGCCAGAGGCACGATTGGTTTATGTGTTGAAGATGATCAACTAGCTCATATTCGAATGAAGACTACAGCAAAATCGACATGGGATGCTTTGAAGAATTACCATGAGCGAAATACTCTCACCAATAAAGTATTTTTGATGAGATCGATTTGTTGTTTGAAATTGGAAGAAGGATCTGATGCAAGAGCACACATAAACAAAATGCAGGACTATTTCACGAAATTGAGTGATATTGGTGAAGAGACTCTTTCCGACAAATGGAGTGCTGCAATGTTGTTGAGTAGCTTACCAGAGAGTTATGATGCTCTGATAACTTCACTTGAATCTCGTAGAGAGGAAGAAATTACATTCGCCCTAGTACAGGAGCGAGTCATTGCAGAATACGAACGGCATTCTATTGCAAGTAGAAATTCAAAAGATGCAGTTTTGAAAACTGTATCTAACGTCATTGTTTGCTATTTCTGCCGGAAACAAGGCCATCTTAAGAAATCATGTAATAAATATAAGGAATGGCTAGCAAAACAAAATTTGAGAAAGAACGATCAAAAGTTTGTTAACAGAGTTAACACAGTTGAAGAATCATCCGAAACCAAAACAAAGTCAAGCGAAAATTCAGAAGATTATCTTTTTACTTTTGTCAAAGGAAAGCTATCAGGATGGATTATAGACTCTGGAGCAACTCGACATGTAACGAATAATCAATCATTTTTCACGAATATTGACAAGACCTACAAAAGCACCGTTGAACTAGCGAATGGTGATTCAACAAAAGTTCAAGGAATAGGCACAGGATCGTTGACATTTTTGGACGAAAGCGGTAATAAACATCAAGAGACTGCTACTGAAGTTTTGTATGCACCTAACCTAACTGGAAACATGCTGTCTGTCAAGCAATTGACGAAAAATGGTTTACGTGTCGAATTTGATGACAGAATTTGTGAGATCAAGCATGAAGGTAAGCAAATTGGTGTTGCGGATGCAACTGGCTCTTTATATGTTTTGAGACAACAAAATAAAGTTTGTGCTGCGCTTGAACACAATAAAAATTGTATTCATCAATTACACCGGAGAATGGGACACAGAGATCCAGAAGCCATTCGAAAAATGTTTAACAATGCATCTATAAATGGGTTAAATATTGTGGACTGTGGCATTAAAGAGGTTTGTGACGTTTGCATGAAAGGAAAGATGACAAGGCTACCGTTTCCCAAGCAATCCAAAACGGAATCATTAGCACGTTTAGATTTGATACACACAGATGTATGCGGTCCTATGCAAACTGCCACTCATGCTGGAAAGCGATATATTGTCACGTTCATAGATGATTATTCGGCTTTTACAGTTGTTTGTTTGCTTAAACAGAAAGGGGAAGTTGAACAAACAATAAAGCATTTTGTGGAATTTTGCAAAACCAATTTTTCACAAAAGCCGAAGGTAATAAGATCTGATCGTGGTGGGGAATACACTGGAACAAATCTCACAACATTCTTAAGGTCAGAGGGTATACAGCAACAGTTGACAGCGGCATACAGTCCTCAACAAAATGGAAAAGCCGAAAGAAAGAATAGGACATTAGTGGAAATGGCACGTTGTATGTTGATTGATGCTGGATTACCGAACAGTTTTTGGGGAGAAGCAATATCAACAGCAAATTTTGTTCAAAATCGGGTTATAACGAAAACAACAAATACAACACCATTTGAACTTTGGAACGGTGCTAAACCAAATATCGAACAATTTCAAATTTTTGGTTCGAAATGTTTTGTCCATGTACCAGATGTAAAACGACGTAAGTTAGACGATCGAGGAATTGAGGCTATATTTTTGGGATATGACGACAAAGCAAAAGCTTACAGATGCTATGACAAGACTGCAAGAAAAGTTATAATAAGTCGAGATGTACGATTTTGTTCATCAAAACTTTGTAACAAAAACAATGAAGTGTTAGTCGGAATATCAAAATCAAATAAAGAGATCTCTACATACGAAAGGTCAACAAATCAAGAAGAAGAACATATTCTTCAGGAGGAGATAGATGTTGAAATGAACGGAACAAACGAAACGACTGTTGAAAATAATAATGTTCAGACACGTGTTTCAAACCGATCGAACAAAGGAGTTCCACCGAAGCGTCTTGTTGAAGAAGTTCATACCACAAAAGAAATAAAAGAACCAAGTAACTACACTGAAGCAATCGAATGTGACGAAAGAGAGCATTGGCTTACTGCAATGCAAGAAGAGTTGGAGTCGCATGAAGAAAATGGCACTTGGGATCTCGTTGATTTGCCACCCGGGAAAAAGGCGATTGGAGGAAAGTGGATTTACAAGCTTAAAACTGGAGTAGACGGTAAAATACAGCGATATAAAGCAAGGTATGTTGCTCAGGGATTTTCACAAAAGTACGGCGAAGACTATGATGAGGTTTTTGCACCGGTCGTTATGCATACGACATTTAGAACCCTGTTATCAGTCGCAGCGAAAAGAAAATGATTGTTCACCACTTAGATGCTAAAACTGCGTTCCTTAATGGGAAGCTTATAGAAACAATATACATGAGACCACCTCCCGGCTATGAAGACGGCTCAAAAGTTTGTTTGCTAAAAAGAAGCATTTATGGTTTAAAGCAAGCAGCTAGGTCTTGGAACAATACACTTCATAAGGTACTTGAAGATGGCAAGTTTCAACAAAGTTATAACGATCCATGCCTGTATTCAAAGAAAATCGATGGACAGTTTTGTTATTTAATTGTTTATGTTGATGATTTAATTGTGGCATGTACATCGATGGATCAAATGCGGCAAATTGAAGGTATCTTACAAAAGCATTTTAAAATACAAAATTTGGGACCAATAAACCACTATCTGGGAATGGAAGTTACAAAGGACAAAAATGGTAACTTTTCACTTTGCCAGTCAGGATATATAATGAAAATAGCATCGGACTTCGGATTAAAAGATGCAAAACCAGCCAAGACACCAATGGACGTAAACTATAGCAAAACTGAATCATTTGACAGATTTGAAGACAATTCACAGTACAGACGTTTGATTGGCCGATTACTATACTTATCAATAAATACCAGACCAGACATATCAGCTAGTATTTGTATTTTGGCACAAAAGGTTTCAAGCCCAACGACTCAAGATTGGAATCAACTCAAACGTGTTGTTAAATATTTAAAAGCGACAAGTACTATGAAGTTAATGTTGAGCAAGATTGAATCAGAAAATCTATCGTTTTATGGTTATGCTGATGCAACTTGGGCCGATGATAAAAATGACCGGAAGTCAAATAATGGAAGAATATTTTTCTTAAATGGGGGGACAATAAGTTGGTCATGCAACAAGCAAACTTTAGTTGCATCTTCATCGTGTGAAGCTGAATTCATTTCACTATCAGAAGCAGCAAAAGAAGCAAAATGGATACGCCAGCTTTTAGAAGAAATGCATGAACGAATTCAATCTCCAACACTTATCTATGAAGATAATCAAAGTTGTATTGAGTTAGTGCGTGATCATAAATTTTCCTATCGAACAAAACACATTGATACTAAATACAAAACAATACGAGATTTGGTAAGGAAAGAAATCATTGAATGCGAGTACTGTTCAACTGAAGAGATGATCGCAGATCTTTTGACTAAGCCGTTACCAGAATCAAAACATATTTATTTACGAAATAAATGTAATATTAATTGAACGAGGAGGAGTGTTGAAGAATATCAGAAACGTTCAACATATTACTTACAAAACACTTTATGATTATAAATAACAAACTTTGTATTACGAAAAATATCAAGTTTTGTTTTCTAATATTTTCATTCCTAAATTATTTTTCATAGAATAAACATCTTAATTATTAAAGCTTATTTATTTTCTGTTTTGGACCTGCGGTTAAACAAAAGCATATTAAATAGTATTTTAACAAACTGTTCACCAAACTCGCCTCGCAATTGCGCCATTGTTTCGCATGCTGTGTGGCATGTGGCACCGTCTTGTTGAAACCACATATCATGCAAGTCAAGAACTTCCATTTCGGGCAAAAAAAAGTTTGTTATCCTCGCTCGGTAGCGTTCACCATTGACAGTAACGCTGCGATTCGCATCATCTTTGAAGAAATATGGCCCAATAATGCCGCCGGCCCATAAACCGCACCAAACAGTGGCTTTTTCGGGATGCATTGGTAGCTGTTGCAATGCTTCTGGCTGATCTTCATTCCAAATGCGGCAATTTTGCTTATTTACGTACCCATTCAACCAAAAATGAGCCTCATCGCTGAACACAAGCAGCGCGCGATGAACATTTCGAACCGAGCACGAATTTTGATAATAAAATTCAATAATTTGCAAGCGTTGTTCATTTGTAAGACGATCCATGGTTAAATTGCAAACCAAACTGAAGCTGTTTGACAGTGACACAAGGTACTAAACACACGTCAGCTGTCAAAACCAGTGTTGCCAAAACCAAACCAGCTAAAAAATCACCCGTTATAAGCTTCTGTACAAAAAATTATTAAGAATGTGTCAATCATTCATTATAAAAAAATTGATCAGAATCAGTTGAACCGTTTTCGAGAAAAGCGATAGTCAAAAAAATTGTTCTTTGGGAGGTGCCATTAATAACCTTTTTCAAACCCATTGTTTTTACTGAAAAAGCAGCATTAACTATTTAAATTCATTGAATTTTTTTTTTTTAAATCTGATTTTGAGAAAAATAAGATTTTCCTTTTTGGCCAAAAAATTGTTGATGAAAGGTACCGTTATTTTTGGTGCTACGAGAGAAGGGAAAAAAATGTGTAAAGGGAATGTCCAAAAAACGCTTAGTACCAAGTTAAAAGAAAATCGACCTATCCGTTTAGGCTATAGCTGAACAGACAGACAGACGGAAGTTTTTGTGATACCCACTTTTTTCGACTTCTCTATAGCATCGTAAATTCGTAATGTCAAGTTTGATCGAAATCTCGAGTTCAATATTTTGTACGAATCCAAGTCTTCAGTCTTCCCTACATTATGGAAAAATTCGTTTATATTCCCAATTCGTAAGAAAGGCAGTAAGAACGACATCTCTAATTATCGTCCGATAGCTAAACTCTCATCTATACCCAAGCTCTTCGAAAGCACTGTCTATGACTCTCTTTGCTTTCACTGCAAATCAATTGTTTCTCCCCTTCAGCATGGTTTTTTGAAGGGTAGATCCACTACAAAGAATCTTACTCAATTTGTTTCCATGACCTTTTGTGCTTTAGAAAAAGGCTTCGATGTCGATGTTGTAACTACCGACTTTAGTAAAGCATTCGATAAAATATCTCACTCAATCTCAATTATTTACATTAAGCTAAATGCCTTCGGTTTTTCACCATTATTCATTCAATGGGCTAAATCCTACTTAGAGAACCGCATATACAGGGTAATGTTTAGATGCTTCGAGTCTGAACCTATCTATGCCACCTCAGGTGTGCCTCAGGGAAGTCATCTTGGCCCACTCCTCTTTGTCCTTGCCATCAATAATGTTGATTGCATTACTTCTTACTCTAACCTTTCTATTTATGCCGATGATATAAAAATTATTAAAGTAATATATAACTCTATTGATTCTCTCCTCCTCTAACAAGATTTAAACGTCTTTCTTACTTGGTGCGATAAAAATTTCCTTGAACTCAATATATATTCTTTATCCACCAACTAATCACTGGTGCTATTGATTCGCCGGCACTTCTGGAATTGATCTACATTAATACCAATCCACGTAACCTTCCATCTATCCCATTCTTTCGCCTTCTCACTCACCGCACCAATTATGGCCACTACAACCCAATTTCCAGAATGCTACGCTTAGCCAACAGCGCACAGCATGTCCTCGACTTCAGCCCTAGTTCCTCCTCACTCAGAAGAGACCTATACTCCTATTTCCAATAAACCCTATATATTTATTTATTATTAAAAAATAATGTTAAGTTTATCATATTTAGATTTAGGTTAAATTGTTATTATTTAAATATTGTCATTATATTTTATTATTATTTTATAATTTCATAATTATTTTGGTTATGTTTGTTAATTAAGCTTGAATTTAAGCATGTAAATAAATAAATGTAAATAACTTGCCATAGGACCTTCCTATTATGTATATTAGCAATTAAAAAGCTCTAACAAATATTGAATTATCTTGGCAACAGTTTTTGTTTGGGCTTACATTTCTTCGTTAACTCGTTTCTATTGTTACTGTTTAAAATATACGAAAAAGAAAATACGAAAATAATAGAAAATGTATTGTTTAAAATACATACATAGGAATTTCTAGATGCGCATGAACACCAAACCTCAAAAGAAATTGAAAACAGCTTATTACATTTATCTTTTCTATCTTTTAAAACTATATTTAATTTTTGGACGAAAAGAATACGATACGTCAACCCAGCTTTTTCCCCCTTTTGTGAATAAGAAATCATACAAAATATTCTTTAATTTATGTTAAGATTTTTTTTCTATTTAATTTCTATTAATTTTAAAAATATAATATATACAAAAATCTCCATCAAGTTCGCACAAATAATAATTTATTTTTACCTAAGATAAATCACCTATACTTAAATCTAATTAAAGAGGTTTTTGCATAATTTCTCAGCTCCGGCTACGGTGATATCAATTCCGGGAATGACAGTCTTGCATTGTTTGTACCACTTGTCAACCTTGGGGTACTTGCTGATGTCAAACTTGGCAGCTTCGCAGTTCGAAACGGTGGCAACCAATGAAATATCGGCTAGAGTAAGGCTGTCACCAGCTGCATATTGTTGACCATCGAGGAAGGTTTCAAAGTAACCGAAAGCTTCTTCAATCTTCTTGAACTTCTCAGGGTCTGCGGTCGCCTTGCCGAAGATTTGTGGATAGTAATAGTCGCCAAAACGCGAGTACAGTGTTCCCATATCGAAGTACAAAAGTTGGTTGACGACGGCGCGCTTCTGGGGGCAATTGGGGTACAGTGAATCGCCCTTGCCGTATTTTTCTGCCAAATAGACCATGATTGCACGAGACTCCCAAAGAGTGAAACCATTGTCAACCAAAGTGGGGATTGTGCGTTGTGGATTGATCTGATGTGGAAATAGCAACAAAAAGTTAAGGAAAAAGTCAGATTAAATAAAATGCTCATCATGCTTACCTTGGCGTATTCTGGAGTACGATGTTCACCGATCGCTAAATTCACTTCCTTAAGATTTAGTTCAATACCGAGAGCCTTAGCGGTCATTAGGACTGCACGGCTTGGCGTCGATAAAGGAAAGAAGTATAAATCCATGGTTTCTGGTTATTTTGATTTGATAAATCTAAAATATTTAAATTTTGAAAAACTAAGCACGAAAACAAATTCAATTATTTTGTATATGAATTTTAAATCTAGAAATTGATTTAACTTGCTGCGTACTGTCCAAAACTGCGAATTTCTACGAACTTCAGTCCAAAATCTTTCAAAGATAAAAAAGGGTGAGACTAGGGACATGCCAATTTATAACAGTTATAACAGTTGTTCGCCATTAAAAGCGGGCGTGCTTTAACGCGCTTCGCTTGACTTGAAAAAAAAAAACTCTGGGTGGATGCATGAAGTATGTCCACCGGTGGGCGGCCCTGGCCCTGCGGGGCCGAATAACAGTAGAGTCACTTCCTCAAAAAAAAAAATAAATTTGTAGGAATTCGCAGAATTGGACAATTTTTAATTTTTTTTTTTCGTTTATGGTAAAAATATTTAATTGTATAATTTTTATAGTTTCCACTCGCACTAAAGGGGTTGTGAGTGTTCCCTTGGTTGCAAAACTTCAGTTTTTTATGCATAACTAAGATTCGGTCATTCAATACAATGTTTGCAGTCAAATACATTTAAATATTTAAAATTACCTCGAAGATTACGAAATTATTGATTCGGCTACAAAGTGTCAACTTCAACTAAGTGCCGATTTGGACTGGCCTCACCTTTTAAACGAAAAAGCTCTTCTAATTTTGTGGCATTGTTGGTATTAGCATTGAATCACCATATGTTCCATCAAAAATAATAATAGCAATGTCATGTTTGATTAAAATTTTGAGAGAGAAGATTTCATGGAATTGAAACAAATCGAATTCTTGAATATCATCAAACTTTTAGATAAGCCATATTAGAAATTGTTCGAACAATTTCCTCAGATTGCATACATACGGACAACATAAACTTTTATAATGCAAAATGAATATATTGTTTTACAGTATCTTAAAAAAATATTCACGACTTGATCGCACGAACTTGCTCTTGTGGTTAACGACTGTGTGTAAAGAGAAAATATTAAAGAGTCAAAAGTATTAAAAATTGATTTTTTTTTGTTTATAAAAAATGTCTTAAAAAAATTTTAAATGCATTATTTTTTAAACTATTGAGAAGCATCAAATTGCAAATTTATTACTAAATTGGCTTAACCAGGGCAAAGATATACACGAATAACCAACAAATAAGACTATTTTCTCAAAAAAACCTTATGTGAATATTCTGAGAAAAACCTGAAATGTAGTTTTCTTAAAATTAACTTGGTTATTATATGTACGAAGTTTAATTAAAATCGTTAGAGCCGTTTTCGAGAAAATTTGATGAATTGAATTTGGCAGACGGACCTTTTTGCGAGACCCACTTTTTTTGTCTTCCCTATCATCTCAATATCAAGTTTAATCAAAATCTCGAGTTCGATTTTTTTACGAATCCATAACTTGCCATATAATGAAAATCTATGAATAAGGGAACGATACTAAATCCCGCAGCACACATTCCTGCGTAGTTTTAAAAAAAAAATCTTTGAAGCCGATTTTGAGAAAAATAAGATTTTCCTTTTTTGGCCAAAAATTTGTGTATGACAGCTGCTGTTAGTTTTGGTCTTAAAAACAAAGAAAAAAACGGATGGGGGGAATGTCCAAAAAACGATAGGTACAAAGTTTAAAGAAAATCGACCCATCCGTTTAGGCTGTAGTCGAACAGACAGACATACGGACGTTTTTGCGAGACCCACTTCTTTCGTCTTCCCTATCATCGTACTGTCAAGTTTGATCAAAATTTTTTGTACGAATCCACATCTTGCCATATAGTACCTACATATATATCGCAAGTTAAAAGGGGAGCTTTCTACAACTCTTGCACAGGGCTCAAGTTTGGCTGGGGATCAGTGTTACTGACAATCGATTAACAGATGTCAATTGGATCATCGACATTCTTGTTTAGAAAAAAATCGTCGAATTGACATAATTTTGTAATAACGGGTTTTTCAACAGCAACGCTACAAAAGTAGAGCAACAGGGACAGCAAACGACGCCATATTTCTTGCCGCTCTTTTGACATTTCTCTTCAGTAAGGTTTGCCATTTCATGATGGAAAGAAATACGAGCCAACAACGAGTCGAAATTATTAAAACTTACTACCGAAATTCGGAGTCAGTGGCCTCAACGTTAAGAGCGCTACGTCCAATTTATGGTCGTCATAATCGTCCTAGCAGATCAACAATTGAGCGTCTAGTGGAAAAATTTGAATCCACAGGCACAGTACAAAATGTTCCCGTGCCAGTGAGACAAATAAGTGCCCGTAGTGTCGAGAATATTGCTGCCGTTGAGGCTTCAGTTGCAGAAAGCCCAAATGTGTCTCTCACACGTCGTTCTCAAGCGTTGGGCATATCTGTGACGTCGTTGTGGCGAATTTTGCGAAAAGATCTTGGACTACATCCTTACAAGATTAAATTGACGCAAGAACTGAGGCCGCTTGACCACCAGAAGCGTCGTATGTTCGTGAATTGGGCTGAGCAACAACTTGAAAATGATTCGGATTTTCATCGAAAAATTATCTTCAGCGATGAGGCTCATTTCTGGCTGAATGGCTTCGTCAATAAACAAAATATGTAGAATTGGTCAGACAGCAATCCACACGTACCCCATGAGTCATCATTGCATCCTGAAAAAATTACGGTTTGGTGTGGTTTATGGGCCGGCGGCGTCATTGGGCCGTACTTTCTTCCGTGATGATCAAGACCGGCACGTTACTGTGAATCGCTACCGTTCAATGATAACCGAATATTTTTGGCCCCAATTGAATGATATGGACTTGGAGAACATGTGGTTCGAACAGGACGACGCCACAAGCCACACAGCGAATGTCACAATCAATTTATTGGAAACCAAGTTTGGAGAACGTGTTATCTCACGAAATGGTCCAGTCACTTGGCCGCCTCGGCCAATGCGATTTGACGCCGCTAGACTATTTCCTGTGGGGCTACGTCAAGTCTATGGTCTATACCAACAAGCCAGCGACGATTGATGAACTTCGTACGAATATCGAACGTGAAATTGCAGCAGTATCGGCCGATTTATGCTTGAAAACCGTCGAAAATTGGGTTCAGCGTCTGGACTTCTGCAAGCGTGCCCGTGGTGGCCATGCAAAAGAAATCGAGTTTCATACATAATGGCATCGAACGTACTTTTACAGGAATAAAGAATTTCATTGATATCCAAAACAGTTTTGTAGCAGATGACACACCAGATATAATAAGTATTATGTATCTAGATAAAAGCAACTCACAAAATAATATTTAAACACTTGTTACACTACACAAAACACAAACTCCATGCTAAAATAATAATTTGAAAATAAAAAAAATAAACAATCATACGAAATTTGAAAATGTATCTTTATACGTATAATATTATCTATGTATGTATATTATAAGAAATGCATCTTTGTATTTCAAATTTGTTATGATGTTTTTTTTAAAGAAAATGAAAATGTATTTGTGTATTTTAATTTCTATAGTTCACATTTAGTTTAAACCTAAACATGCTATAAATAAATGCAAATATTCTCCTTAGATTATCTGGAAAATACATTGAGTTTGTTTCTGTTATATAAATAATAAGCTTTTGTGTACGGTTTCCTGGACCACTAGCTATATTAAAATTATTGGAGAAATACCTTTGTATAAAATCAGATAAAGTTATTTGAGTGTGCAAAGAGTCACGCTACAGTTTTTGTTTTTTAAAAAAACTTTTGTAGCACTCTTATTGAAAAACCCGATATAAAACTCTGAGATTTTATAATTACTTATGCTACTAATTTGGCCCTACGGGGGGGTCACATCAACAGTCCTTTTATAAACACAAACTGTTATAATTGGCATTTCTAGGGCCTCTTCTTTATATAACATACATATAAATACAAAACAAATAACTCCACTTTATTATTATAAAATAAATAAACCATTTTCTAATATTTTTTATTATTTTAAAATATACATTCAACATCGTTTGTACAAAAAAAAAAAAAAAAGAAAACAATTACAATAATTAACAAGGTGCGTTTTTTAATCCTAAAAATAAATGTATTTTTCTAATAATACCTACATTATATCAATTTAACCCTAAAATGTCATTCTCGCCATCGCTAATACATGGAGTCACTTTTGCGAAACGATTGCTCTAAATTATGCAACCGCTGTTCGAGATCTGTCATAGTATTCCTTAAATGATGGCCCCTAGGTCGTAGCGAGACCCTCGGCGAACTCTGCATTAAGTCGTCTTTAACTCCCGAAAATGAGTGCCGTATCCGGCTGTGATGGAAATTTGTATTCTGATAGCTATGGAGTTTGTGCAGTTCGCAGACTTGCTGTTGCTTTTTCTGCATACTAGGTATCGAGTGGAGACTGCAGGCTCGAGTCGATGTGACGTCTTCGTTTTTCAGCGAATCCTCATAGCTATCGCTGCAAATATATGATTTTTTTTTGAAAAGGGAAGAATTTTGATAAAACAAACGTTGCTTAGTAGAGTCATTGAGTACGTTCAGATGACGAAGGGACTTGAAGGCAAGGCAAGTTTCTCGTCTCTGATTGGCCAGCTGTCGCAAAATTTCCTTCCAATTAAGGCAACTTTTATTGGAAAGTGACTGGAAAGCTAGTCAAGAAATATCTCCCTTCATTTCAAGCCAAGTGCATTTATGTCAAAATATCAGCTGATTATATTTTGTCATTAAAGAGCAAGCTGAACTTCATTGTTCAGTGACTTCTTTTTTCAACGTTTGTTTTATTGTTTTGGGTGGAGGAGTTCTTTATCAAAATAATAGAAAAGATTTAATTAAAAAATGCATCATAAGCAAGAAGTATTGAAAAAATATAAATTACATTTCGTAATTGACTTGTGTAAGGTGTTTTTCAAAAAAAAATATTATTATAAATACTATCTGCACTATCAATGGAAGGTAAAGGTTGGAAGTAAAGTTCCAATTTTGGCATTAATGACATCTCAAAAAAATAACTAGTTTCCTTTGTAAAATTTGCGTTCAATGAATGCACTTGACTACATATGTAGTCCCTTGTGTCTGCTGAACGTACCCATTCTCTTATTGGCTTAAACGTAAACAACAATGCAGACTCCAATCAGCTAAAAAGTGGTAAAAATACGACTTTTTACTAATTATTGCGTGCAATGGCATAACACAATTTTATTTCAAGTTAAAACAATTTAGCTTAACGCAATTTCCCTGACCCCAAAGGCTTTTTGGCATTTGGGGCCAGAATATCATTATTTCTTCAAGTTAAAATAAAACTATTTACTAACCTGCTATCATTGGCAGCAGCGAAGCAGACACCAGACTCGGTGTGGGGATATTTTCGAATATCCGAGACGCTCTGGTGCCTCTGCATAACCTTGAGAATATCGGAAGGAGTTTCACTGCGTTCACGGTGACTTATAAAATCAATGCCTGAATCACGACCACTTGAATGATGTGAATGTAACGATGTGTCGTAATGTTGTTTTCTGTAAAAACATATGTAGATACATAAATGTAAATATTAATTTTTCTGTCAATTAATTGAAAAAAAAAAAAATAATTTGTTCATGCGCTGTTGTTTTGTTTTGTTTTTTATTGGAAAGAAAAGCTTTTTGGATTCAATTAGTAAAATTAAAGTTTTATGATGAATTAATTATATCTAGGTTTATTTAAGCTTTTAGGTGTAGAAGCAAATTGACTATTAAATACTCGTTAAGTTAATTTGTTTAGATACAATAAAACTTAAAATAATTCTAGTGATTTAGTAATATGTGTAACAATTAGCTTAATACCACCATAGAAATAAATAGAGGGCGTTTTTTTTGCAAACACATAGATAAGTAATTAATTGTAATTGGGGCCTACACCCAATCATTGTTTTTGGAAGTCGATTGATTTTGATTTGTGTATAAACAGGATAAATAAGTCTTTTACGGGTAAAAGATGACAATTAAAATGGTTTAAAATTAGTTTTTAGCAGTGAACAATGCAAATATATTTTGCAATTTGTTTGATGTAGAGGGTGGCGCCAAAGAAATAGCGGATTTTGAATAGTCTATAACTTTTTATGTAAATATTTTTCAGATTTTTGTAAAAAAAAATTCAAAATGAAAAGATTAACCAGTGAGGTAAGGTTAGGTTAAGAGGGATTATAATACAGCAAGTCGGATTATCTCACTCGGATCTCAATGCGAATCCATTGTGGTCCTCATTTGAGGTGAGATTAATAAAGGGTCCGACAAATAACTTTTTGTTTTTTTGAAAATGGCGCAAAACATCGAGTGTAGCTTCGGTTGTGTGGCACGTAGCGCCGTCCTGTTGAAACCAAATGTTGCCAATATCCTCCTCTTCAATTTTTGTGAACAAAAATTCGTTCAACATGGCCCGATAACGATCGCCATTGACTGTAACGGCTACTCCTTGCTCATTTTCGAAAAATGGCCCAATTATGCCTCTGGACCAAAGTCCGCACCAAACAGTGACTCGTTTTGGGTGTATCGGCTTTTCAATGTATGCGTGCGGGTTTTCTGTGCCCCAAATGCGACAATTTTTCTTGTTTACTACCCGCCAAGATCAAAATGAGCTTCATCTGAAAAGATGATTTTTTTGGCAAAATCGGAATCTTCTCTAAGTCGATCGCAGGCCCAGTTAGCGAAGCGTATACACAACCATATTCGTTCAGCGGAAGGATAAAACTAATTATCTGTCAAATCAGACATGAGCTAAGTGTTACCATTCTCGAAATTTTTTTTTTTTTTTTTTTTTTATAATCAGCGCGCACTAAAGGGATTTTGACTACCCTTAAAATGTTTTAACACAGTGCGAGCGTTAGGAAAATAGGGAAGGATTTAATAGGAGATACCGATGCACATTGGTTTTGAACTTCTGAATATCAAAATGGGAGGTAAAAATAGAGCCAGGCAAAGCATTCCACATTCTTGTAGTGCGGCTAAAGAATGAATCTCTATACTTGACGGTACGTCCGAAATTAGGCTCTAGGGTAAACTGATGAGCATTCGTAAAAGCGCGAGTATTACGGTTGAATTGTTTTAGGGGAGGAATGCAGCTGGCTATTTCACTAGAACACTGTTTATGGAAGTAGCGATAAAATAGAGAGAGACATGAAACATTACGGCGGTGTTCCAGAGTTGTAATTGTTTCTGTTATACTTATATCACCTATCATTTTTAAAGCTCTTTTTTGAATTCTATCCAAGAGATTCAGATGAGTTAAAGGAGCACCTGCCCAGATGTGAGAGTTGTACTCAAGCTTTGGACGGATAAAGGCTTTGTAGATTACAGCCAGATCAGAAGGGGAGAAAAATTTCTTGCATCGCCGAAGAAAACCTAAGCATTTAGCCGCATTTTTGGCGACGTTGAATATGTGGTCATTCCACAAAAGGTGGTCTGTGATGCACATGCCGAGAACTGAAAGCTGTTCGGTTTCATCAATGCAAGTACCGCTCATGGATAGCGGCATGGGGGGCGGGTTCCGCTTCAACGACAAGAGACAGCATTGGGTTTTTGAAGCATTAAATTCTACACGGTTTTTGATTCCCCATTGGACAATGCTGTCGAGATCAGAATTTAATGAACTTATCATACGCTGCCGCTCTAAATCCACATCCGAAGGACAAGGATGTGACTCTAGAAACGAATATGAAAAGCTGAGGGTACTGTCGTCAGCAAAACAATTTAATGGATTAGAAGTTTGAGACAGAAGATCGTTGATAAATATCAGAAAGAGAGTCGGAGACAAAACGGAGCCCTGGGGCACACCAGCGTTTATTTTATGAATATCAGACTTAAAACCATCCAATACGACTTGTATTGAGCTTGAAAGGTAATTTCTAATCCAACGAAGAAGAGATTCATCAATGCTAAAAGCACGCATTTTCGATAAGAGAGCTTTATGCCAAACTCTATCAAACGCTTTTGAAATATCAAGTGCAATAATCTTACTTTCACCAAAACGGTGTAAAGATTTGTTCCACTGTTCGGTGAGATATACCATCAGATCACCAGTGGACCTATTGCTATGAAAGCCATACTGCCGGTCATTTAGAAGCTTTCGTTCTTCAAGATATTTCTTAAGCTGATGATTAATCAGCGTTTCCATGACCTTGGAAAGAAGGGACGTAAGTGCAATTGGACGATAGTTGGAGGGTGAAGAAGATTCGCCTTTTTTAGGGACAGGCTGGACAAATGCTGTTTTCCATCCACTCGGAACGAGACCAGTAGAGAAGGACAGATGCAAAAGCTTACGCAGTGGTTTTGCCAGCGTAGAAGAACACCTCTTCAGAACAATAGGAGGGATACGATCCGGGCTAGCGGATTTGTGCACATCAAGGTCCTTAAGAACTCTTGCGACTGCACGAGTGCGAAAGAAGATTCGTCCCATGAAATCATTACCGCTCTCAAGTACAGGAGGAGTCATAACACTTACTGGTAACGTCGAATTAACAACAAACTGTGCTGCAAGCAAATTGGCTTTCTCTAACGCGCTTACAGCAGGGGTGTCATTGCAAACGAGCGTTGGAACCGAAGACGAAGTAGTATTTCGTATTTGTTTTGCAAATGACCAAAAATTTTTACTACTTTTGGGACATTGTAGTATTTTTCGCCTTAATTTTTGGTCATGCAAAAATTTGGTTCGTCGAATATGGACGTTACAGGTCTTTCTAGCTTGTTTGAACTTATTCCGGTTTTCCTCAGTGGGGTTGGCCTTATAACTTCGGAAACTTACTTCTCTAACCCGGATAACCTCTTTACAGCTCGAATCAAACCATGAGTTTTCTTTTGGTTTGATAGATTTTTCCCTATTCGGGATAAAATTTCTCATTCCAAAAAGAATTAAATTTGCAATCATATCTGCGCTGGAGTCTACGTCACTACCGAGGAAGCATAGTGACCAGTTAAAGTTTTTGAAGAAATCGTTGAGACCGTCACAGTTGGCTTTCTCGAATTGCCAAACGGTTCTCCTGGGAGATTTTACTTTAACTGGGTTTATTTGGCACGAGAAATTTGCAGATATGACACAATGGTCTGACGTGCCTAGAGGCGATAATACACTGATAGTATATTTACCAGGGTCAGAGGTAAGAAACAAGTCTAGAGTGTTGGCGGTTTGACCTGCAACGTCCGGTATTCGTGTTGGCTCGTCAACAAGCTGAGTCAGTTGGTTTAACTCAGAAAAGACCTCAACATACCTTCCTTCGGGTGTTGTCTGGCCTGAAAAGCGAAGCCAACTAGAATTGTGTACATTAAAATCGCCCGCAATGACGATTTCAGTGTGAGGATAATGGGAAACAATTCTTTGAATGGAGTCGGACAGAGCATCAAATTCGTTAAAAGTTGAATTTCTGTCCAAATTTGGGCTCCTATAAATGAAACACGTGTGTATGATGTGCTTATTGACCGAAAATTTTAACCACATGAAGTTAAAGTTTGTGTTTGAGCACAAACCATATTGTGGTTGGAGTTGGTACGCAACATCATTTTTTATATAAACGGCGAGACCATGGTGGGGAAAGAATAGTGGCACTAAGCTGTACCCATATAGATTAAATTCTGAATGATCAGAATCTGCACCTATCTGGGTTTCACTCAGTGCCAAGACAGCTGGCCTGTTTTGCACAGTATGAACATACGTAGCATAGAAATTTTTTCTTAGTCCGCGAATGTTACAAAAGTCCACTCTAAATTCACCAGCCATTTAAAATATTCAAAAACACTAAAACACAAGTCAGACAATTACCTAAGGAGAGTGTTTTCTCTAGATCCCAATTTGAACTTTTCAATAACAATTTGTCACTAGTGTTATGCCTTAATGACAAAATTGTATTGATCCGCCCCTGGTTAACTAGAAAAAAACAAACTCCTATCTATACGATCTCATGTTCAGCTTGACCACTGCAAGCATTGCATGGGAGCAACACACCACACAATGCCTACAATGGTCAAGTAAAACTTGAGTGTGAGAGATGTAGGAAAAGGAAGGATAAAACACTCGAAGCTGTTTGGTTGTTAACTGTTATTTTTTTTGTATATGATGAATATTTCGCACTGAATTGGGTAGGCACATGCACTAGCACTGATTTTTTTTGCGCGGAGTGGGTTAGGGTTATTGTTTTTTTTTAATGATTTATTGTTGCACAGGTGGTTTTGTTATATTTTGGGGTATTTAATTTAATTGATTTTGATTTGTTTGGGCTTTAAATTTATTTAAAAACAAATAAGGGAACACGGAACAGATTTAACAAAAACGAGGGGAAACTTCCGACAAGAACACTCTCAGTACGACGTGTGCAGCCGATGGAAGGCGATACGGCACTCATCACTCAATAAGCACTAGTTGAAAAAAAAAACGTTAGATGGCGGACCCTTTATAAGGGTTGATATAGAAAGGAGTTAGTGGAGGTTAGGTGTGGCTTTGAGATGCCTTCCTGAACCATCCTGAAATTTCAACAAATTTCAAGATGTTTCTCACTGGCAAAAACGAGATATCGTTCAGTTTGTCAAAAAAAAAAATATGCACGACTTAATCGCACAAACTTGCTCTTATGGTAAACAACTGTGTGTAACCACAGATTGAAGGTGCATGATGTAAATATTTAACGAGAAAATATTAAAAGAGTCAAAAGTACCTACCCACTAAAAAATTTATATTTGTTTGATTTTTTTGGTTTATAAAACGATGTTTTTTCAAAAAATTTAAATGCAATATTGTTTAAACTATTAAGGAGCACCAGATTGCAAAATTATAACAAAATTGGTCTAACCATGCCAAAGATATATTTGAATAACCCAAAAACAAGACCATTTTCTTAAAAAAAAAACGTGGACAAAATTCCGTTATGTGAATTTTATGAGAAAAACATGAAACGCAGTTTTCTTACAATTGACATGGTAATTATAGGTACGAAGTTTAATCAAAGTCGTTAAGGACGTTTTCGAGAAAATTTAAAGAAACCGAAATATTTGTACGGCAGCTACCCGTTCTAGATGAGCTAAAACTAAAATTGGATTTTTTCCTCTAGGGAATCACATAAAAATGCTCCGTCCCCAATTTGAAGCAAATCGGTTCACTCGTTTTGGATCTACCTCAAATTACGTGGACGCACAGATACACAGACCAAAGGATGCATGACGAAACCAATTTTTTTTGGACATCTCGATTATCGTAGTGTTAGTTTTGACAACAACCTCAATTTTTACTACACGAAACCTATACTTGCCCTATAGACCAAGTAAAAATCACCGATGGCTGTTTTCCTGGTTCTTGCTAAGCTAGGGCATTCACAAAGAGCTCTCTTACGCCTCTTCATCTTGACACCCTCTACATAAGTCAGACGAGCTGATGCACATATTGTGCTCACATGTCTGTGTTATCATTGAGCTAAGGAGATAGTTGAGGTCTGCGCTTAGTTCGAGAAGATAGCCAGTTTTTTTTCTTAGAAAAGTCCGGCCATAGATTCCTCAAGACCCGACAATTAACAATTGCTGACCATCTATCGTTTCCACCTTCGAGGAAGCATTGGTGAATTTTTGTTTATCTTGTTCAAGTGGCATAAAAACGGAAGATTCAATTTGGCTAAGATCAAGAGAAGATCCCAATTTGACCCATTCATCCGCCATTTCGTCTCTATATATGTCACGATGTCCTGTGACCCATCAAAGGGTAGCTCTGTGTTGGATACACTAAGTATATTTTTAACTCCTTGCGGCAACAGTCCACCAGTTTAGACTTTGTAACAAATGAAAAAATGCCAAGCACTCGCGCTTGAAAACCACTGCAAGACTTTGGAAGTCGTAATGATATATTTAGGGGTGGATTGTCTGAGAAGATGTCTGACCCTACCCCCTCAACCGTCTTGGAACCATCAGTAAAAACCAAAACAAGATCAACTTGTTGGCCACCCAGAGGTCCCATGAGAGAATATCTGTTAGGGAAACTTAATTGAAATCAATGTGCGGTATAGTATAGTCAGTTTGAATGTCTTTATCCATGACAGTCATTATGGTTCTAACATGCCCGAAGTAGCCCCCTATACGCAATTGTTGCATTGGGTTAGTCTTAGAGCACTATTGGCCACCCCACCACTTGCTTCGTAAATAGATCGAGTTGTGCTAGTGAAAGAAATGTTTCCAGGGCTGCGGTTGGAGTAGTTTTCATGGCAGACATGGTATAGTGTCAATACATGCTTTGAATTTTTGTCATTGTTATTAGATTGGTTGGCATTATTTCTAGGGCTGGCCACCAAACCAAAAACGCCTATTGTCTATGTCAAAATTGGCCATATTATGGCTGTGTATATCCAATATGGATGGTTTCTGGCCCCATCTTTTACCAAAAATTCAACTACAGGCATACAATGCTCCTGAAGCTTTCCTTTCTCGTTCTTTTATGTTTTCCTTCCAATAAATTGAGCTTGCGATCTATTACCAAACCGAGATATTTTGCCGTACCAGCCATCATCTGGAGCGGTGTCCCATTCCTATTTTTGGTGGGAGGATTTATAATTGGAATAATATGCTTTTTTGTGAACAAAATCAGTTCTGTCTTGAGTGTGTTGACATTGAGTCCGCAGCTACTGGCCCAATCACTTAGTTTTTCAAGAGATGTTTGTAAAAGGTCACACATAGTGTGGATGTGAACTTCCCTGATGACAATATAACCATGTCGACATGTCCACGACCTGAACACCACTTAGACAGAGTTTAACTAGAATCTCATTTACGATTAAAAGCCAAAGCAGGGGGAATAAAACCCCTCCATGCGAAGTGAACAACGATTAAAAATCTTCGAATTTCATATTAAAAATTAGCGTTCATTATTTTAAACCTAAGGTGCACATCGCCAGAACTGGACAGTCAGTATCGGGTAGATAAATCTTTTAATTGCTCATTTTTGACAACATATAGTTTTATCTCTGACCTTCGATTAACTGGAAAACAACAATATATTCAGGAAAATGTGCATGAAAATCAGGGGCCGAATTACCGCATCAGTTATCTAGTAATACGGGACTGAATTATGTGAGTTTGACATAATACCGCTCACGTTATGGAGCCATTATCCCCAAAGGTTTTACTCGTTCATTCGATCACTCATGGCACTCACGCATCAGTCACTAATGCGGTAATTTGGCCCCCGATCAATTTAACGGATTTAAGCCAAAATGAAGTTTTCAATTGGCCGCTTAGTTCTCCAGATTTAATCGCTTCCTATTTCTTCCTTTGAGTGAAATAGTATTCGTAAAATAGACACTACTTAAGCGACATTATTGCCCTTGAAATGACTGTTTAAAACCCTTTCTATCCTTTGTGCGCCACCCTGTGTATGATTTAACAAAGTTATTAAGGGTCAACGGCTTTATCTATGCTTCAGTGGAGAATGGTTCGTTTTGTGCAGTGCAAAATCCTTAAATCAGTCGATATAAGTGCAGTCAAAGGTGTAAAAGGTAAAAATTCTAAATATTACTTTCTGAATCTAATCGTTGATGGTGCCGTTGTGTGCATTTTGTCTTTAGAGATTTGGCCCACCTTTGATGAATAGCGAACAACTGTCTTGATATGCAGAAATAGCAAGGCATAGCCAGGATATTTGCAACCTGTTCTTGACACTAACTAATCGGAGAGCCATGCACGACGAAGCTGGGAATTTGTCACAATACTCACAGGTCACGGGGTTAGCTAAGGGACCAGCAGGAAAAGGAAACAGTTGTTCATTTCCTCTACAAATACCTTGCTCTTCCCATGTTGATAGTATAATCATTTAAGCCCACTTTTTTAGTGCGCGATTAAAGTAAAACCCGAGTTAACCCACCTAATTTGATGAGTTAACTCTGTTTTTTTTTATAATCCGAGTTTTGTATAGGTCCTTCTGCTGGCAACCCCCATGAAAGACTGACTGTTGTATTATTTATTTGCAGTGTTTGCTTACTCTGGTTTAACTCACCACTGAAAAACTGGGCACTAGAAAGAAATTTTTGGCGACATCAACGAACTTTCTGAACTGAATTGAAGATCAAATGCATTATCTCGAAGAAATGGCTCCAAAGCAAACTTTGGTAGCTTTGACATGGGTGTCCTTCGTCAGCCTCCTAAGGCCGTGAGCAAGCGGACTACGGACTTCAGAATGGATCTTAAGGTTTCACAGTGTCCGGATGACCACACGATTTTATTGGTTTAACTTCAGTTCCATTCAACGAAAAATGTAGCTACAGCACAGTGTAAATGGTTTCAGATGCGGATAGTTGTTGAAATTTCTTTTACACGGCACACGCACGTGCAGTTGGGATGATTACACAGTCACAACTTCTCAATGCCTCTGGCAATGAAATTAGGCCTAAGCTTACTAAGTTGGATCAGCCATCTTGCAGAGAATCTATACATGATTTAAAATTGCTAATGATGGGCGAAGTTCGAAGTAAGTCTTGCGCAGGGAAAATTAATCCCTCTGGCAGTTGTGAAATTCTGTTATTAATGGGGGTTATCGCGAACAAAATTGTTCCTCAGAATGTATCACTCCCTCAAAATTTTGGAACGTAAATGATGACCGAAAGATTCCCTCAGAATTTATCGGTATCGCCGAATCGGTAAAGAATATTTCTGTCATTACATTGGATTTTGCTTGAGAGAAATTTATTCCGTGGGAGATACACGATACCAGAACAATTTTCCAGGGAAATAAAATTTCCCTTGAGATTTTCGATTGGTCCCAATTTTCTTAATTTCTTAATTTTGTTTGTCTCTTCATTAAATGCTTCGTAGATAATACAACAAACAACATACAAAAAAAAAATACCCATCATCATATTTCCATAAAACTCCATCCAAAACACTTCGCAGATATAGATCAATCTAAGTTTTCCAAGTGATGAATTTTGATAGATCGATGACATCCCGAAAACCTGGGTTTAAACTTTCCTAATGGCCCCCTTTCAGATTCGAAAAAATAAGCAGTCTTGAATTTCATTGACCAAAAAGGTTATTTTCTTATTAACTTTCTTTTAAAAGTTCAAAATATTAAAATGTCATGTCACATACACATTTGTAGGTATCTCTATATCCAATTTTTTTCTTGAAAAAAAGTAAACCCTCTGAATAATCTAAAGGTTATTTTTAAAATCGAAAGTTAGAACATTAACACACATTGCGGCAACCCAGTAACCCTTAAAAAAACATTTGATACCGACCCTTTTAACACATCAAAACAAGGTCGACTGTCATAACACCAGTAGCCGAAAACCCAAAACACAATAATTCGAAGAAACTCCATCGTACTCACAAACTGTTTGTCGCCTGAAAGGTACTGTACTTGGTCACATAACCCATAGGCTCGTGCTCCGCTGCAGCAGCTGACCGGTTTGCTTTGATGATCGACTTTGGTAACGGGACATCAATATACTCCCTGGGACGCATGCTGTTCCATGAGACGAGAACCAAAAAGTGGAGGAATAAAAATAAAAAAAAATGATGTTTTAGAAAAATTACCCAATTCTTGAGATCTACGGTTATTAGAAGACCAGAATAAAAATGTTAAAGAAAAAAAAGAAAAAAATCTACAAACTCGTTGTTAAGAATGGTTGGCATTTTGTGAAAGATATCCGGTTTCTGCTGCAGTGTGCTGGATGAGTGCGTGGAACACATTGACTCTGGACTGCTTATGGTCTTCCGCAATGCCTTGCTGCTGCTTCCACCACCAGCGCCACCACCGTGGCCGGTAACATCGTTTAGCCTTGCTATCGTATAAGTTAGACCAGTTTCCGATGATGGAAACTCTTGTTCCGTCCATCTGACATCGAGAATTAAAAAATAAATGAACCATGAGGAGTAATATAACTATATGCGCGAGCAAGAAATATATGTATGTACATAAGTGAAGGTGGAACCAAAGTGGTTTCTATAATGTAATAGGGCTAGAGTCTTTGGAGGAAATGAGTGTGTAGAAAAATGTGGTCTGCACTTCATGATGGGCATTGTTATTGCATATATACCCCGACCAGACCATACCCACTCTGCTCTTGCCATTCCAGGAATCGAGTACAAGTTAATAACAGTTTACAGTTATTTTTCAATGTCCAGCATGCCCACATGTTCATTTTGTATGGAAGTACATACTACATAAAATGCAAGAAAAGACACAAGTATCTAGTACAAGACTGTGTGGCCTTAAGTACCAACCCAACCAAGTAGTCAAGTCCAAAGGTGGCTGTGGCAGCAGAGCTTGGAGCAAATTGAAACAACACACACATGTTTGTGGAATTAGTTATTATTTTTATTGTTCTTCACCGTGGAGTATATTTTTTTTTGTATCTCAACGATACCTACATAATTATGGTGACCGACCAAAAACTCTAACACTATCAGTCTTAATGCATAAAAGTGGGTAAGATTAGCTTAAATGTGGTTACCGTTTCTGCTTGAAGCACACGAGGCAAAGGGCAGTAGTGCAGGCTCCGGCCAGAATGAGGACAGCCAAAACCAGGGAAATTATTTCGGTGCCACCCATAATGGAGACCGATTTACTCGAGCTACGTGTTGTTCCGAAATCTGATACTTCAATTATGCGGGGCTCAGCGATGGATGAGGAGTTTTCGGTTAGTAGCAAACTTAGAGAACTATAGACAGAAGAGAACAAACAATAAAGAAATCAGGAATTAGAGTGATTTTTGTAGATTTTTGTTTTAAATGGTTCAGAGTTTTACCTGTGAAGAGTCTCCATATCGACAACCGCATTGGTCCGCAGGTCAACGGCATAGACATAAGCATCCGTCCTAAAACAAAATGATATAAAATAAAAACATGGCATTTATTTCATTAGCATGACAAAAGAAACACATTAATTAAGTAGATTTATATGTGTGGCTACACTGAACAAAAAAAATTTCAACAATCATTAAAAATTGTTGGAATATACTCGTAGTAAATTAAATGTTATTTATTCTAGCAGTTTTTTTTTAATATCGTTGGAATAGTTTTGTCTCGCAGAAGAGCAGAATAATTTTTTAAGCTTCGCGTAAAAATTATAAAATAAAATATAAATAAATATATTATAAATAACTACATTTTGTAATCAAATACTACTTTCTGGGTTTTAAGTTTTAATCCACTTGATGTTATGAATAACTTAAATTCTTAAAAATATGGTAAGTCCAACTTTTATTACTTTCCCAACACAGAAAGAATTTTTATAATCAAAAACCAATGTTTATTTTTATCCCATTTCACTCTATAAATATTACTTTTTTTTCAAAATAACCTTTCAAACACAAATAGAATTTTTATGAAATTGGATGCCTTTTTTTTTATTGCACTTGACCAAATAAATATAAATTTTTTGAAAAAAAAAATTTGCTAAAGCTATTCCCTAGTAAAAACTTTTAACATAAACTTACGTGTTTAGCCCATTTCACCCTATAAGTACTGAATTTTTGAAAAAAAAACACAACCCTAAAGCCATCAACTTAAAACGACCTTTCGAAGACCAAAAGATATTTCCCTAAACCCATTTCCGAAAAATCCTTTTAAACAAAACAAAAATTCTTAAATCAAAGAATTTTTTCATTTTAAACCCATTACACCCTGTAAAAATTACAAAATTTTTAAATCGGAAAATTTTTTTTTATTTTAACCCCGTTTCACACTACAAATAGCAAAACTGAAAAAAAAGAAGAGTAGCCTATGTTCATTGTCATGATCCAAGGAATCTTTTCACCATGTTTCGTGAAAATTAATTTGGTATTTTAGACGGTATAGTGGAACAAACAGACAAAAACATTAACCCATTGACATTACCCAATGTGTGAAAAAATCTTTGGAAGAAACGTTAAATGTCGTAATGAAAACCAAATGACATCGGTTAGGGCAATGCGTAGTGCATATCGTCGGTATCCTGCAAAAACATCTCAAGTCACATTTTTGTGTTTCTGAGTTATTGAAGATTTAAAGTTTATGGCGGCTGGAAAAATCACTAAGCAGTTTCGATTTGAAAATTGTAATTAAAATCTGATAGTAAAAGTATTTATAAATAAGATGAAACCAAAAAATTTAACTCAATTCAATTTATTCAACTTTTTTTTATACAAAAATTAAATGAATCTTGGACATAGGTCTTTTTTTCATTAAAAAAAAGGTTTAAAGGGACATGGGTTTTTTATGAACATTTTTTTTGTTTTTTTTTTATGTATTAATCTTGGTCTGATTCCGAATTCTCATTTATATCGGGCTCTGGGGCCTTATTTCTGGTGATTTTGCTTGTTTTTAAGTTTTTGTACCATTGGTGAAACTCTTCCGGTATGGCTCCTGACTTGCAGAGACTAAGTAAATCTTTTTTCTTTTCCACACTTATAGGAAGGCTGCTGTTATAGACTCTTTTGATGGTAACTTCTTTTAAATTAATTGGACGACCTTTACCAAAAACACGTATCTCTTTATAAGTTTCAGTGTGGTCATATTTGTATTCCATCACACCAGGTTTTATCTTTTGGTACCTAAAAGATTTTACTTTTAACCAGTTAACCTTGTCTCCATTTTCGTCCAAATTTTTGTTTTTTATAATATCCGACAGTTGTGACAAGTCCAGAAAGTCAGTGTATCGCATTTGGGTTATATTATACGGATTTCCTTTGCTCTTAAGTCTTTTGGAACGTGCGAGTCTAAATATAGTCAGCCAGTCCTGGATCGTATAGACTGGAAAATTCTTTTTTTGCCTCTCGATTGCGCTGTGCATGCTATCAACTTCCATGTAGCTGTGTCCACTTTCTAGAAATTTGTGTTCAATTATATCTAAATTTAAAGTTTGAACCAAATAGAGAAATAATATTGAAATATTTTTATTTCTATTTTGGCCACTGCACGTATCAGAAAAAAAAGACACTTCTTTTATTTTTGGTAATAGTTGATGCAAATACTTATACAAGCACGAACCAATTTCATTGCTTCCTCTTTTGCCATCAGTTTCTGTCCAAAAATAGCAAAAAGCATCGTTAGGTGGAGCGGCGTTGTAAATAGTTAAGTTATATGCACATAGTTTTCGGCTGTAATACATTGGACTTACATCGCTTGAAGGAATTTGCAACACCGATTGCAAGTCGAATGTGCATGCCATGAAATTAGGCTTCTTGATGGCCCTTTCTTTGTCCAAGGATTTTGCTTCTGAACATTCTTTTTTTCTCTTTAAATGGGCAATGTAATCAGCATTTTGGCTATCTTTGCCTTTTTCACATGCTTGGCATTGATCTTTCTTTGGACGAAAGAACGACAAATTGTAGCACTCACCGAAAACTTTCCTGTAGGTAGTCGATGAAGGTATCTTTGTTGACGTGTCACTCTTGTATTTTTCTAAGAATAAGGCATACATTTTTGATATACTCAGATTTGCATCTAAATACATCCGATTAGAACTTTTGCGGCAGTAGTGAGACTCTACAGTTGGAAAGCTTTCGATGTGGTCCTTAATGCGTGTTGAATTTTCATCCGATATTTTATTTGCGGGTTTTGATCTGCCCCTTTCGTCTTCTTTACAAAAAACTCCGGTTGGCCCTTTATATTTAAACGCCGATTTAATTGTGCTACTCGAAATACTTAGGGTCCCACAAAAAAAGTCGCGACAAACCCGTACATTGGAGTTTTCATTTTTCAAAAAGTACGATCTAGCTACACTACGGTTAACTTTTTTAATTGAAGATCTTACTCGGGGCCTTTGTATCTGCGAATCGACGACCGCCTTTAAAATGAAATCTTTTTGGCGTTGATATGGTAACTTCCAAAAGTCTTTGCACATTTTTAGTCGCTGTTCTTCCGTAAATTTGTCCTTGCATTTAAAACGACATTTTTCACACTTTGATTGCTTGGGATTCTTACCTCGTATTAAATCAGCATGCTTTAAATTTCGTTTCCATAGTTCTGGACATGATTTTCTCCACCTTCTATTTTTCTTTTCAGTGATTGGTGTTTCTGCAGTAGATTCTTGAGGCGCCTCCAAAACCACGACATCTCCTTCACCATCATTATCGCTTGATTCGTTGTTGTTGTCAGGAATATAATCAAGGTCATCATCGTCGCCTGAAAAATCTTGATCAAGGCTTGATTCATCCCATTCTTTTTCACTGTTTTCTTTACTACATCCAGGAATGGGTTCTTGAATATCTAAACATAAAATTCAAAATCGAATTTAAGCCTTACATACATCATGAAATGATTTTCAAAAGTCAGGAAGTACCATTTGATACCGTAGATTTTGTTTTTGAAGCTCTTGAAGTACTGGGTTTGTTAAAATTTATAATATCACAATTTTTATTGGAATGTTCTGAAAGTAATTAATCATTAAGTTAAAAAACGTTCTAGCTATTCTGAAACAAAATAATAACCTTTTTTCAACGCAAGCTGTAGAAGAACAGCACTTCGGCTTGAGAAATTCATTTTTCTTAAAGTAAAGTAAAAAAGCTCAACCTATTCACATGAACAACTTTCAATAATGATCATTTTTCTTAACGTGAATTCAAAGCAAAAGTATTTGGGAAATCGCCTAATAAAAAAATTCAAGTAGGCCATGAAATAGTTTTTTATTTGAATTTCAGAAATTGGGATTTTTGGAGAGAAAATTTGAAGTACCATGAGTGTATTTTATTTGAATTTCAGTACTTGGGCTTTTTTTGCAGAGAAAATGAAAAAAAAGGAAATAAAAGAGTTGTGCAAAAAGGACCCAAGTCCACTTGGGTCTTTCTTGCTCTACGCATTTGGATGTTTTGGACATAGAATGGATGGTTTTGATACAATAACTACATAAATACTTTAAATAGAGATGGGATTTTTTTTCACGACATGGATTATGACTTTTGGGACATTTTTGCATTATTAACTCTATTTCACAAAAAAGGGGACTTGAGACGTTTTTGCAGGATACCGACGATATGACTCTGAAGACGCTTGGTCTATGTTCGAGCCCCAGCCGGAAAAAAAGTCGACAGCTCCAATTGTTGCGCGAGTTAAGTGTAAAGGGTCGAGCAGTAAAAATGCAACACTATTAATATTATGAAGTTCTTTATTTATCAACTGCTTTCTTACGACTACTTATTCTAGATTTATATTATTATGTTGTTCAATCAGATATATTTGACATTCGTTGTTATATATGCTGACTGAGCAACTTACTATATTATTTTACAATTATTTTAATTTATACTCGTATTACAATTATTTGCAATATGACAAATGGCTAAAGGGTTAATGTACTAATGGTGATGGAGGTCACCATACAAATATGTAACTCGCGCGATGGCGGATGGACTCATTCGGGGCTTCTTTGATACTCTGCTCTACAGCAGCAATAGCTTATTCAGTGCCCACTGTGAGGCGTCTTTGAGGATGCGCATTTTCCACTAGAGTAAACGTGGTGCGAAACCGATCCATGGTTGCTCGAATTTATGCGAATTTGCGATTTTGCGATTATTTAAACCGAATATTGGACGCAGTGCGCGATGCGTCACGGGAACCGAACCATTATTTTTTTAATTAATTTGCACAATTTCCAAACGTTGTTCAGGAATAAGTCAATTTATTATAAAATGGCAAACCAAATTGAGCATAAATCAAGTGACAGCTGTCAAAAAGACCAACTGCGAAAAAAGTATTGCCAGATTGAAAACCACACGTCTAAAAAAACACCCTTTATAAATAAAACAGTTTTTGTGATTAACATTGGTAGGCTTTATTTGGTCCACGCCGGTTAGTTAACACGGAAAATGGATGGGTGTCAACTTAGCGAAACAACATTCACCGATCGAAAAGTGTTATAATTTCGAATTTGTCGTTCTATATTTTATTTTGCTGCTTTGCTAAATTGATATCAACTCAACGCTATCAAAAACGGTTAAAAGCTTCGTCCATTGAATGGTTTGCTACTCAAAAATTTGCGGTTACTTAGTTGTGACAATTTCAATTTTGTCGTGCTATGTTTTCTTCGTTTTTACTGCTAAATTGCTGAGCTTATATGAAGTTAGTGAAACACCCTTCAACAGGAACAACAACTTTTTATATTGAATGATAATAATTTTACGTTCTTCGGTGGCCAAGTAGCTGTGAAAATTTCCATTTTGTCGTGCAATATATTCTATGTTTTTTTTTCATACGTTCGGGGTGAGTACAAAATCGCACTCTGAAATAATTTTATAACGCGGAATAATGCGAAAATATATATTTTTACTATGTCAATCAACCGCAAAGCCTTAAAAGTTATAAAATTGAAACTGTCACAACTAATTCACGACTGATTAACGGCAAATTATTAAGTAATAAAGCATTCAATATAAGTAAATTTTAATTAATTTTTTGAGGGTTGTGTCGCTAACTTCATATGAATATGGAAAAATAGCAGAAAAAACATAGAAAACATAGCACGGCAACATTGAAAATTGTCGAAACTAATTAATGGCAAATTATTGAGCAATAAACAATTCAATACAAGAAGTTCTTACCGATTTTTGAGAAGCAGCAACAAAAAATAACATAGAAAACATAGAACGACAAATTCGATATTATCACAACTAATTAATTGTAATTTAATATTTTGCTACGTTGACACTCATGCAAAAGGCGTGGCAATGGGTGGATAAAAAAAATTCCATGTTGTGCTTAAGTTTCTAAAGAGCTTATTTACAAAATTTCAGTTTGCTCGAACAACAGAATAAGAAGAAAACTGGAAAATAAAAACATATAGACTTGATAGTCGGCTGATTTTGAATTATGTCTTCGTTTTGATTTAAAAATGGTTTTTGTACTTATATATTGAGTACAGAAAATGGCAAGCACAGTTTTACTACGTTCTTTATACTTTCAACGCGATCTGTGAATTTTTTTTTGATTTTCTTGTGATTTTTACCTAGTCGTGATTTTATGCACTGTTTATAAAATAAATCACGTACCTCTTTCACGACCACAGTTGTTCTCGTCGTGATTTTTGTGATTTTTTTCACTTCGTTTTGATTTCAAGACTGCGGTTGATTTGTTCAAAGAATGTGAAAACAGGCAAAAAATCAAATCACATTTAAGACACTCACAGTTTATTTGTGAATCGTTCACAGGTTGTGATTGTGATTTTGTATTCACAGGTTGGAAATAACAGGTCGTGATTTTTGCTCTTTTCTACCGGAAACCAGCGCCAGCGCCTAGTTACAACCTACAACTCTAAACTATTTCTGCCAAATCCAAACGGTTAACTTGAGACACACATTTTCATGACGAGAGATGCTCTTGAAAGAAGAAGGCAGTACCCGTGAAAAAATACCATTTGTGTGTGTTTTAGGTGGCATTTGTGTCTCAAGACCTTCATATTAAGCTGCATTTTGTACGAGTTAAATAAACCATGAATTTATTTTCAGTGTAACAACAAATTTTTTACACCGTTTGGTTTCTAAACAAATCTTACTTTAAATCCCTACTTGTTTACACTCTGCTACCTTCCCATAAAAAAACTATTAAGAGACCCTTTAAAAATGAAATGATTATAAATGACACTTCAAGAAGTAAGAATGATTTATAACTGATATCTAGCTTGATGTTTTTTTTTAAGTGACGATACCTCTGTTATATCAAATGGAATGACTTTTGGAATTGATATTGGGGAGAAATTTAAATATGATCTTTTCATTGGGGGAAGAAAGTGTTAGCATAGCAGAAATAATAAAAATTAATGAAGGTTACAGTTAGCGAGTAAACACGTACACAGATACTTTATGGTTGAAATTCTCTTAGGGGGAACTATTTGCCTACTCTACTATAAGTCTTATTATTAATATGCCTATATGGGGCAGGAAATAACAACCTACGATTTTGTTAAACAAAAGAGAACCTAAAATGTATACCTTAGATAAGATTTGATGGATTGACTTAAATAGATTTCTTGAACAATTTGAGATTATGAAAGGGCAAGTTGAATTTTCATTGAATTATTAGAAAATCGATAAGTTTTATTATGGGTGCAATTAAAGTTTGGTGTTGTTAAAAAATCGATTATCATTATTTCGAATTGAGTTAATATTAGTGCAGCTTTCATTTTTGTATGTGTGGTAATAGACAATTGTGTAGTATAATATATTATATATTTGGGTTATTACTTCGGTGCGTATTTGTAGAAGATAAGTGAGTTAGCTTTTTTACGCTTCATTATTTAGTTCAAAGAATATACCCACCAAAATAAATCAATAAAGCAGTTACGTGAGTATCCCGAAGTTTAAATGATGTTATAACCTTTATTAAAAAAAAAAAACAACTTGTCCTGATTTTTCATCGAACTTTTTAATTTTTTATAGGTTCCAAAATGTGTTCTGAACATTGTTCCAAAAAATTAAATCTGTCAAAAGCCTATTTTTAAAGATAAACCCTTCAAAACTTTTTTTTTCAAGAAAGGTAAAATTTAATTTAAGCAAAAAAACATTTGATTCATATTTTTTGATCATAAATACATGTGTAAGGAAGATATTGAGTCCCTAAATTTATAAAATCACAATAAAATCGAATTTAAAAAAAAAAACAAAGACAACCAAAAGCCAAATTTGCACCCTGTGGAAGATTTGTAGAAAGCGCCCCTTTTCTTTCAATGCGTAGGTCTAGTGGGATCTTTAATTTACGATATTTTGTGTTAGATTCTCCTTGAATGCAACATTAAAAGTGAAGTTAGCTAGTGTGCAAGAAATAACTTAGCACAGTTGTGATGGATGTTATTTTGGGAATATTTGATTAAGTTTTGTGGTTTGAATGCAAATGGCAGTACATATTTGTTTGCGCAAGATCACATTACATTTTCTTGTTTCTGGTAAGGCGCCATCAGAATATTGCGCCCTGTGCATTTGCACATCTTGCACATATGGTTAGTCCGGCCCTGCTTACTCCTGAACAACATTTGCAAATCGTGCAAATTTATTACCAAAATAATGGTTTGTTTCACGCGACGCATCGCGCTCTGTGTCCAATATCCGGTCGAAATAATAGCAAAATCGCATAAATTCGAGCAACCATGGATCGGTTTCATACTCTAGTGAATAATGCGTATCCTCAGAGACGCAGCGCCGTACAGTGCGCACCGAAGACGCTATTGCTGCTGTGGAGTAGAGTATCAAAGAAGACCCGAATGAGTCCATCCGCCATCGCGCGCCATGACTAATGACCTCTTCATGTCTGAATTGGAGAATGTTGATGTGGACTACCTTTGGTTCCAACAAGACGACGCTACATGCCATACAGCCTGTGGCGCGGCCACCAAGATCGTGCGATTTAACACCGCTGGACTTTTTTTTTTGTGGGGTTATGTGAAGTCGCTTGTATACGCAGATAAGCCCGAGACGATTGACGCCTTGGAAGAGAATATTTGGCGCGTTATTGCTGACATACGGACCCAATTGCTGCAAAAAGTGGTCGAAAATTGGGCCTCTCGGCTGGAATTTATTCGAGCCACTTGCCCGAAATAATTTTTAAAACATACTGGCAAACTCTTTTCTTTATCATAAAGCTAAATTCTTCGACATAGCATTAAATTATATGGGTTTTATTTCTTCTTGAAAACCACACGTCTAAAAAAAACACACTTTAGAAAAGGATTTAAAATACTTGGAGTATCATCCCCAAGTAGTCAATTACTAGGTATACCGTGGGTCACAAGTTTATTATGTACCTATTTGACGATAAAATTATATCTCATCGAATCCAACAATATATGTTTTATCTTATTTTGAATATGGGTCAGAAGTTCATAACGGCTGTATTGGCGAATTAATTTTCATAATACAATGTTTCGCTGATAAAAATTCGAATACAAATTTGCTTTTAACTTTTTTTTAAAAATGTTGATTTCTTAAAAACGATTTTATTAAAAAAGAAATAAAAGAATACATTTCTGGCATAAACGGACCCACCGCCACCATAGACCCACCAAAGACCCACCATCCTAAGCGATTTTTTTCTAAGTACATGCCCAAAAATGTTTTACAAAAGTTTTGTTGTTATTGAGAAACACCCTGTGTGTAGCCATAACTTTTTTTTGATCAGTTATGCATTTACTGTCATAATCAGTAAGAAGCTAAATTAAAGGGTGTAGGGAATTTATTCCACGTGAATCTGCAAGGAAATTTATTCCACTTTGGGAATGAATATATTCCACTTTTTATAGTGGAGTAAATTTCCAAGGAGAAAGAGAATTAATGACACCTTAAATTTGTGGAATAGTTTCCCACCCGAAGTCCGATGGATTATCGATTTCTAAGAGCAGGAAAATCTTAAAACCCAAGGTAACTAATGTTGTTCAAGAAACCTGTTGACATAGACGCCTGCCTCACGGCTGAACATACTCAAAGCGGAGCAATGGAGTAGCATGTGTGGGAAAGAGGACCCGAGAAGGGATTTAAAATCCTTAGAACCCACGCTGCTGGCCACTCAAGGTATACTGTATAGTCCAAGAAAACCTATTTTTGATCAAAATGTAAAAATTCAAAAATGTATTAAGAAATCACCAAAAACTATAGTGAAGTTCTTTGTCACTAACGAGTACTCGCTCGTGTGGCTTTTGTGTTAACACTCACAATTTCAACTTCAAGTTTTGTATATGTGCTTGGTTTGTTTTTATTACATATCCACCAACTCCAACAGGAGCAATGTACCCAATCAACGTCATCAACATCAACATGACCAATGACTATGCGCAACAACGACTTCATTACCATACTGGCCGAGACGAACAACAACATCATCAAGTCTTTCAGAACGAGATTGAACATCAACAACAACCGCAGGAACAACATCAACTTGACCACCAACAGAAGAAGATAAATTATTCACAGTTAAATTATCGTCTTTTCCATCACCAAAGCAACTACATCCCACACATCTACGGCTCCTGTGCACAGTAATCTTAGTCTTAGCAGGAATGCTAAGAATGACCTATGACAAACCTAGCGACACCATCGCGTCAAGTAAAGATTCAGAAGCATTGAATGGTGAAGAAATTGGGGCGGAATAGTAATCAAGAAGTTGTTTGTCAGTAAAAACATGAAATTATGTCAATAGATGAGAGTCTAGATCACATATATAAAGGGTGCTTTTTTTGACGTATGTGTTCTTTAAGAAGAAATAAAACGCATATAATTTAATGTTGAGGCCAAGAATTTAGCTTAATTATAAAGATAAGGGTTTGCCATTATGTTTTAAAAATGATTTCGGGCAGCTGGCTCGAATAAATTCCAGCCGAGAGGCCCAATTTTCGACCACTTTTTGCAGCAATTGAGGCCGTATGTCAGAACCAACGCACCGAATATTCTCTTCCAAGGCGTCAATAGTCTCGAGCTTATCTGCGTAGACAAGAGACTCCACATAACCTCACAAAAAATAGTCCAGCGGTGTTTAATCGCACGATCTTGGAGGCCACGCCACAGGCCCACGACGCGAGATAATGCGCTCCTCAAAAGTTTCCTTCAATAAATTGATTGTTTCGTTGGCTATATGGCATGTAGCGCCGTCTTGTTGGAACCAAAGGTCGTCCACATTAACATCCTCCAATTCAGGTACGAAAAAGTCATTAATAAGGCTCTATAGCATTCCCCATTGACTGTAACATTATGGCCGGCTTCATTTTTGAAGAAATATGGACCACAGATTCCCTCTGCCCATAGAGCACACCATCAAACGGTGACTTTTTGAGGATGTAAAGGCGTCTCAACAATGGCTGGAAGATTATTTACACGCCAAATGCGGTAGTTTTGCTTATTGACGTAGCCATTGAACCGAAAATGATCGCTGACAATTTTTTTTTTTCATTTTGCAGAATTTGCATGAGTTTTTCAGGCGTCAGTCTATTTATTATGAATTAGCAAACCAAACTGAGCATAAATCAAGTGACAGCTGTCAAAAAGACAATTTCCGAAAAAAGTATTGCCAGATTGAAAACCACACATCTAAAAAAACACCCTTTACTTCAGCTTCCTCCAAAGGTGTAAATTTATGCAAATAGAAAATCCATAAATTTATTTTATTGCATAAATTCCCGTTATAAAAATCAGGTTGCACTAGATTGATGATTTTTTTTTCATAATGACATATATTTTATTCATACAAATAAATATTTTTATTCGCCTACATATGCATATGTATGTTTAGCGAAAACCTAACATTAGGATGATGGAGAAGTTTTCGTCTAAACACGGATTTCCACTACGGGCGGCGGCCGGAGCGGCGGCGTTTCAGAAAAGAAATCAACTTCACACTTTCTTCTGTAAATATGTAATTTTACTTTTGATAAAACTAGTTAGGTATCGAGATTTAAAATCGCAGACTTTCCCCACCAAAAAACAAAAAACTAAACCAAAAACAATCATACTACTTTTTTTAAGAAAATAATATATTTATTAAAGTTGGTTTTTGTGTGATAACACACTCGCAGTTGGGCTGCAAAGCTTTCGAATTATCATTATTATTGAAGATATTGAATGAAACAACAGCCACTTGAGTGAGCTATCAACAAGTAATTATAGATTGGAGTTATAGCTATTGCACAGCTTCCAGGCCGATCATAAGACTCATTTTAGTGGTTCTTAGTCTATTACTTTCAATTTTATTTTGAAAATCTTTTTGCGTGCCTGGGGCTCGAACTTAGACCAAACGTCTTCAGAGCCATATGCACTACGCATTGAGCTACCGAAGTCTCCTGTTCAGGTCCATCCCAATGTAGGTTTTCTTGTTTGAATGGTCATTTGAATCAACAAGCTAAACACACAGATCTATGTTCGAGCCCCAGCTGGCCAAAAAGTACACGATTGAACTATGTTTTCAACTCAGGGCCAGTTTCACAGTCGACACTTACCGAAATAAGTGGCACTTAAGTTTCCCATATTAGGAATTTAAGCTTAATTTCATAGCTAGCGTAAGTGGAACTTAAGTCACCAACATCATCGGAGACTTAAGTGCCACTTATTGAGGTAACAGTGAACGGTGATATTGGGAATTAATCTTTCACATTCCCCACTTAAGTGTCACTTTTCTGACTGTGAAACTGGCCCTCAGTCGTTTGATTTGATCAATTTTACGGTTGACGATTGAAATGAAGAAAATCAAAACTTGCAAAATCGACGCCAGATTTCGATGTGTAGTTCAACCTTACTTAAAGCCTGAATCACATGATTTTTGTATTTTTCAGCCATTCCATGATAGAAAATCTCTTCAATATCAGCTCGACAAATGATGAATTGACAACCAAATTGAATCGTGTATGGGTTGCTTTAGACATTAGACTAATCATTTGCCTGGAATTTTTCAACTAATTTGTATTACCTTTAACGCTCTTCAATAATAATAATAATTATTCCAGAATTTCTCAAAGCAAAACATATACTACGAAAGGGTGCATATTGCAAATCCAATTGACGACGGCGACGGTAAGATTATTTTTTCAGATTCAGTTACTGTTCGTTGCTTTAAATTAATAATATTACACAAGCACTTTAAGGGTGGTATTCACCAAGCGCGATTATAAACAACTACTCTTAATTTTATGAGACGTATTACTTGGAAAAAATTATTCGTGCTGTTTTCTAAACAAGTCCGAAAATGAGAGTCACACTCCATTAACCATCAGAAAGTGCCCAAATTGTGAAATCACATTGTTTTTTTGTTAAAAAATTTAAAATCTTTTCTCAGATTAATTTGCAAGCATTTGATACATTGTTTTGCACAAAAATTCTCATTTATTTACTTATTTTCTTTTTATTTATTTAAAAGACGTTTATTCACTGAATTTTGAATGTAAAAATATAATAAAAAAAAAAATCAAGAAATTCAACAGAAAATATTTTGAAAGAAATTTTGGAAAACGAGAATTCACTTATATCTCCAAAACCATTTTATTTAGCGGGGAAGTTTAAGGGGATAAATCATATATTATTTAGCTTATCGCACTGTACATTTTCTTTCTGCGCGGGAAATATTTTCGAAGTTATTTAATTTTAATATTTACTTCCTCGCATTTTTCTCGAGCCTTAGGAAGCTTAATTTCATTAATTTCAATAAAAAAATTTTAGGCAGCGGAATTCCCAACATTTTGATATATTTTTGAAGATGATGTCAAATCGCAGTCAATCGCTATAACTCTGGAAAGTCTACCATGTGATATGGTTAAAATCTTTTACAAATTTGCCACTGCACCTATTCTGGGTGGTTTTGGAAAGCAGACAACACCTTTAGATTTTTTATTGTAAAATTTCTAACTATAGTTACCCGAAGTGTAATGATTAGAGAAGATCTTCGTATCAAAATGTCACTTTATATAACAAAAAATTGTTTTCACGAAAGCTGCCTCTTGCTATGACTGTACCGCTGCAATTTAGAATCCGTGCTGCTTTATACGAATGCAGAACCTGGAAAGGAAAACAGAACCAAACCATTTCCATTATTGCCCGTATAGTCCTTGTCCACTGCGTTGATTTGTTTCACAAAAGTTCAAGGCACACTGCTTCGACCCAGGAAGGATCGATCAACTCTGACAAGGAAGTTGCAAACCTTCGTAAATAGAAGTCTGAGAAACATCTTAAGGGCTTTCTGGCCCAATCGTATATAAATACAACGAAGAACTTCATAGGAGAACGGATGAGGACCAAACTGACTCTATTATATGAAGACCGAAGTAGCAGTGGATCTGACACTCGCTTCGTACAGGCAACGATTGCATTGTAAGCCAAGCAACGCAGTGGAATCCACTCACTCAAGAAGACAGAAGAGTTGGAAGACTGAGAAGCTCGTGGCGCAGAACAACCGAGAAAGAGTCAGCGCAATTATAGGGAAGGAAGAGAGCTGCAATACATCTCCGGTAACCGTACACAATGGCACGTAGGGGTAGTTGAGGCCCTATGTCCTGCTAGGGATCACCCACGGACGTAACAGGTCTGAGGACCTAATAGCCCAAACGGCGACCGTCGGATCACTTAGCTCATAAGGTAAGAGGTTGTAGTACCACTTAGTCGATAGGTTTTTCAAAAAGCAACTGAAAGCACATGGGTTGCCTAGCGAAATTTGGGTGTATGACGTCTAAAATGGGCCACTTCCGGTGCGTTTTTTGACTACAACTTAGCTCATCGAGTAAGAGGTTTAAAGTACCCCCAAACGATAGGGCTTGACGAGATAGAAAAAAACAAATAGGGTTGCCTTATTTAAAATGGGTGGGTGGTGTTGCCAACCCGCTTGTAAAAACACTGTTTTGGGACTATGACTTAGCTCATAGAGTAAGAGGTTATAACTAGTGTCACATGAAAGATTACACGGAACTGAAGTAAGAATATATTATCTTGTCATGAAAAAGGGACTCCGATCTAAGCCATTAGGATTCTGCTGAAAATTTCAATAAGTCACTATAGAGACCCTGGTGTTACTTGAACCGTCGTAATACAAAATGTTTTTATTTTATTTTCATAGCGACACAATTCGTGTAGATTGGGATTTGTATAACTTTTTTTTTTACGAATTTACGCTGGTAGACTTTTCAAAGCCCTAACTTTGCACTGCGATATCACTTCACCTTCAATATGTTTCTCAAAATATTGGAAAGTACCTGCACTGAATTCGTAGAAAGAGTCAATTTACGTAAGGTTCTTAGTGAAATAGAAAAATGCGAATAGTATAAAAAAAAGAATTAAAATTAAGCCTCCAAAATGCTGTAAAAAAGAAGAAGTCCCCAAAACATTGACACACATAAGCTTTTCTAATACCCCTCTATCAGGTATGAAAAAAATCAACCTTTCTATATTTCGATCCATGAAAAAGTCAACTCATCATGTACTAGCAATAGTTTCTTAGTGTGTTCGATGTAAAGTTAGATAAACTTTAATTGTTTCTTTAAAACCCTTCTAAAGAGCGAGATCCTGTTAATTAATTCATAAATTCAAACGGGAAGAAAAGAACTCAAAGCAGACCAAAACAGAAATAATAAGATGAATGTTTGCCATTGTGTCAACAGTAAAACTATCGTAGAAGGCCTGAAGTAGACTTTAAGTCTTTAAGAATTCTTAATTTCAAAATAAAATAACTACTCACGCTATATCCTCGCCACCCTCATGCGGTTCCAACATCCTTATCTTCACATCCATTTGGGTTGCATCACTCAGTCTTGCAGTCAAAGCTTCGATCTGTTGTTCAACTTCCACTGGTCTCCCAGCAATCACCAAGCGAACCTCCCTGCTCTCATCGAGAACATAAACAAATACATTCGCAATGCTGCTCCTTCCATCATCGGCTCCTTGCCGATCTGTCGCCTTCACATCGAAGCCATAAACCCTCTGATCCATTCCCACCGAATTCAGAACTCGTATTTTGCCTGTCACTTCATCGATGCCAAATAGTCTCGAAGGTTCATTGAGAAGTTTGTACCTGATGTCCGAGTTTATTCCTTTGTCCGCGTCCAACGCTTCCACCCTCGTAACTGGATACCCGAAATTAGAGTTATTAGGAATAACGGCAACGATTGGCCGCCCACTTCCCCGAAACTTGGGTGTGTTATCATTTTCATCGGTAATCAGCACCACAACCCTAACTTCGTTGTAATTCAAATCAAGAATTCGTTCATCCGCAACAGGATATGTCATTTTGGCAAAGTTCCGAGCTTCTCTGGCAACTTTCTCTGCGCGAATTTTAAGCCGGTAAGTTTCTTTGACCTCCCTGTCGAAAGATTTACTTGCATACACAGTCCCAACTGATGGATCAATCTCGAAGAAGTGATGGTCGGAGGAGTCTGCATCGGGCACCAACACCCATCGATAAGCTTCAGGTTTATGTCTTGACGTAAGGTTAATACTGATAATTTCCATGGGAGCCACATTGTTCTCCTCCAGACTGACTTCGTAGTACCTGTGAGGGAATAGGTTATCGTTGAGATCCTCCTCCACTTCCACCTCTGGAATTATGATTTGCCCTTGAAGATTGACCAGAAGCACAGCCGTCGAAGACTGCGTCGGATTCCCAAGGTCCGAAGCAATGATTGTCATATTCAGATGCTCGTAATCGTTGTATTTGTTGAAAACTCCAATCGTAGTTACAACGCCATCTCTTGAATCGATCTGAAACAGCGATGGCATCTCCTTGTGCACCAAGGAAAACAGAACCAAACCATTTCCATTGCCCGTATAGTCCTTGTCCACTGCGTTGATTTGTTTCACGAAAGTTCCAGGCACACTGTTTCGACCCAGGAAAGATCGATAGAGAGCGATTTGGGTGTTTCCTTCAAGATTATAGAAGTTCGGATCGACTAGGTCATCGTAGCCAATGAATTCTGGAAGGTTGTCATTCACATCGAGGATGTTTATCTCAACTTCCACCGAACTTGACATTCGCTGAGCCTCTTCGGCGTTGTCCGTTGCCACCACATGGAAGTTGTATATCGAAACCTGTTCCCGATCCAGGTGACCGTCAATCTTCAGAACCCCAGATATTGGGGAAATCGTAAATGGAATCTCTTCGTCGGCCTTAATGCTGTAAGTTATGTTTGCGTTCTGGCCATAGTCCATGTCGGTGGCTTCGATTCTATCCACGGAATGTTGCACATAGGGGCCTTCGTGAATGTCAAAGGAATACCAGGACTTCTTGAATACTGGGGCATGATTGTTGACATCGACAATGGTGAATCGAATGCAAGTCGAGTCGAACAGATTTCCAATATCTCTGGCTTTCAACTTTAGCGTCACCTCGGACATAGCTTCTGGTGGAGAGTTAACCTTAAGCTCGCCGGTGAGCTTGTCTATGGAGAAGTTCTTAAACTCCTTCCCTGTTGGCCTTCCGACGAAATTCATCGATTCCGATTCGATTTCATACATCACTCGTGCATTCTTGCCGTAGTCCTCATCTGTTGCGGTCACTTGAATGACAACCGTGCCCACTGCGATGTCCTCCCTCATTGCAAAGAGAGGACATTTTGGCATTCCACCAGCTCGTTTCTCCCGGCTCAACATGTCGTAGTGCCTTTCGAGAGCTAGTCTTGGTGATCCGGGGATGTTGTAGCTGGGTATCAATGAAATCGGCTGTTGGGTGTGTTTCTCGATGAAGAAGATCTCCATGTCGGTGGTGTACTCCCGAATCTCCAAGTCTGATTCCTTGAAGACGGAGATTTTGTCAAATATCGGTGGATTGTCATTTACATCAGCAACAAGGATGTTAAGCTGGGCCACAGATGACAGACCTCCAGAGTCAACTGCAATCAGCTTTAGCTTATAGAACTGCTCTCGCTCCCTATCAAGACCCTTTCGCCCTGTGAATCGAATTTGAAAATGCGGGCCACTGCTGTAGGTCAAGTTGGGACCCAATATAAAAGACTGCATATCAACGAACTCTTGTTCCTCATTCCACTGCTCAGTGAGATTAAACAAGTTAAAGACTGTGTTCTGCGAACTATTAGCCAGCTCCACAGCAAACATCTCACTGCCATCCCCCTGCAGGACCACTTTGAACTCTGCGTGTTTTCCAGCATCAGCATCGAATACTTTGATGTATCGATTGAGAAATACCTCAGCCTTGAGCTCACAATTCTCATTGATCATTCCCACATAGACTGGGGCATCAAAGTTTGGTGGATTGTCATTGACATCATCGACCAATACATTCACTTGATAAATTGCCGCACCACTGATCTGGCCCTTGGAATATTCCACTATGATTGTGAGTTCGTAGTGATCTCGTTCCTCTCGGTCAAGGCCTGTTATAGTCATCAGAGTTCCGTCGTCAGTGATTGTGATTTTATTCATTACTTCTTGTCGATTGGCTATGATGTACCGCAGAGCAACAAATCCTCCATTCTCAAGACGTCGCATTGCGCGGGTTTTGGTGTTGTTTTTGACGAAACTGCTGTAGTTTCTATAGCTGGAAGGTTGTAGTCGCTTGAAAGCATTCATTTGGGCAAAGATTTTGTGAGCTTCCAGGGCTTCGAGTTCCCTTTCGTTCTTATAGACCAATTGACCGATAATAGCGCCAACTTTGTTCTCTTCCACATGAAATCCAATTGCTCGGACGTTAATTTCCCTATAAAACAAAAATATGGAAGACTTTAAAAAAATGATCAATACTTAAAGGTTGTGTACTTACTCAATGACAGGATGCTTTGTTAATTCTTTTTGACTTACAACATGGATTGTAACATTTGTTATAAGCACACCCTCTTTTTCCTCTTCCAGCTGGTGGAATGTATCGATTGGTTTTCGAAATGGTGATTTTCTGAAAGTCAGCTGGCGCCCTTGGGTGAGGTTTGTGAATTGCTGAAATGAAAGGAATTAAAAATTATTTTTGTACTAATTCTATGTCTTTCATTAAAATCTATATCCTGCTGTTTGATCGATCAGGATAGGATAGGATAAATTAATGAAGTACAGGACTATTAGAATATCCATAAATATGTAATATCAAATGAAATTAGTTTCTATTTCCCAAAGCGGGTTAAAAGTCCATTGTCCTAGGGATTTATGACCAAGTTAAAAATAACTGAAGAGAACAGAGTAGCACTGATAGAAGTCCATTTTTGATGTGTAAACATCCATGCCGGCGGGCGGCGGTAGAGTGAAATAAAAACGTGGACTATCCTCTGTGCCACGTTACGAGGTCACACTTTACGATGTAGCTCGTTGCGTTACAAAAATTTGCATAGTAGGATATTGGGTACGTTCAGTGACAAAAATCTGAAGATCCCCTTCAAACACACTAGTCCGTTTTGGATCCGTGCACGTAGTCAACAACGTATGGACGACTTCGCAAAATCCTAAAATCTGCGCTGGGACAAACGTTGATGTTTACACATATTAACCGTGAGTCCCGGCACTTACACAATTTTTTTGTATTATGATGTCTGAGGCGCCAATTATTTGTGGGAAGATTGGTTCAAAACGGCCATTTTTTTTGGCCAGATAAAAATGGTAGGATGTAGGAATCTAATTCCAGCCATGGATAACACAAGCGAAAACAAATGGCCTAGACCGCTGCTTACTTCAAAGCAAGATTGGAACAACGGTAGAAAGAGGAACCTAATACCAGGCCACACCACACCCCAAAACTCACTAAAGCGGGAGCCTATTAACAATGTTGACGAATAAACTACTTTTAAAGATCAAAAAGGTTTTACTTTACTGGGTACATGAATTACCTGCTGCTGAGTATAGCGCAGCTATGGCTGAAGATGTCGCAAAGGAACCTGGAGTATCGACTAGACGACTTCCACACAATTGGGCATCAACCGACGGTCCTTACAGGTAATTTTGGTGAGCAATTTGAAGATGTTCGTTTACAATAGAACTGTGCACGCAGTGCATCAGTTACTAGTTGTTTACGCCCAAGCGTATATTCTACGTTCAAGTCATCTTGACTCTCGAGGGGTTTTCTCCTTAGATTTAGGGGCTTTTTATATCGTTGGGGGGTAATATGGGGTGATACAAAGTTTGAGGGGAAATCTGGAAGGATTCATTCAGAGCTAAAAGGTTGAGTTATCGTATATGGGTTATGAAACAGCTGACGGTATTCTACAAGTTAGAAATTATATACATTCTGAATTCCCAAATGGTCATCAATTCTGACGGCGCCAGCGCGGCCACATAGGTAAGTAGGCAGAAATACCCTCTGGTGGGATAAGGCTCCGAGTCAGACAGCTAAAAGCCGAAATTCATCTCAGAGCCATTTCGCCGCGTTTAGAAAAGAGATCAAGTCTTTGATCTTCAGTTCGGTAAGTTCGTCAAGGTCGTCAAAGAAGGCCTTTCCAAGTGATTGTATCCTAAAACGGGCTAGGGCAGGGCATTTACAGAGAAAGTGAACCAATGTTTCCTTTTTCCTGTTGGTTCGCACAATACCTATACGACAATGGGTGTTGTAAGAAATATCCATTTTCGCCGCATTCTCTTCTATTGGCCAATGCCTGGTGCATTTTACTACGACCCTCGCCTTCAAATTGCATCTTTTGTTCGGGATTTATTATAGGTGGGCCACATCTTTGTAGATATGACACACAGTTGCTTACACTGCCCCACCTACGGTTGGATTCGGTGAGAAAATGGAAAGAATATTGCGCTTCATAACTCCGAGAGGAATGTAGTTGTAAAATCTTTCCGCAAGTGAGCTATGAAGGGCTGATTCTTGCCTACCGGCGCGCCGCTGCGGCCACTGAGCCAATATCATTTTCTCGACTTAGTGGGAGCAAAATTAAAATGGTTTTGTTTTCAAATTAACCTGTTCCATTTTTAACAATTATTTAATCGATTAATTTCTTATTTAGATTCATTCATTTAATCATAATTTGATGTTTCAAATGTTTTGATAATCTTTCGTATAATGTATTGCAACATAACCCATTCTAAATCTTATCAAATTTATTTTCTTAAAGGTTAAGGGCCAGTTTCACAGTCAGAAAAGTGACACTTAAGTGGGGAATGTGAAAGTTTTATTCCCAATATCACAGTGAACTGTTACCTGAATATGTGGCACTTAAGTCTCCGATGCTGGTGACTTAAGTTCCACCTACGCTGGCTATGAAATTTAGCTTAAATTCCTAATATGGGAATCCTAAGTGCCACTTATGCCGGTAAGTGTCGACTGTGAAACTGGCCCTAAGTATAGAAAGTCTACAATCGATTTTGTATTTTGACCCTTAGCTTCAAAGTCAAATCGTGAAGCATACACCTACACAGTTTCTTAAATTCAAAATTTACTTACGAAATTCGCTACAGCTTCGAAATAATAAATCAATCTTTGAAAGTCCTTCAGTTCTCGAATGACAGTTATAATTCCAGACCGTTCTTCAATCGCAAATGGTACGCCATCCGAGTATGAATGCAACAGATCATACAAAATATCATCATCCCCTTCATACATCAAAGTTGTTCGAACTTGGCCCACAGATGTTCCTAGCGGCACATCGGAGCCCACCCAGAATTCATATGGTGCTCCAAGGAAATCGACTTCTTCGTCTCCCAGGGTCGCATACACCTCAATTGTCACAACAGCTAGGGAAAATCTTCTCTCTGACGGGTTGGTGGGCTAAGAATAATATAAAATTTAAAAGAAAATGAAAATTAAAAGTTTTTGGTTTTGAAACAGAAAAAGAAGTCTTACTTGATCAGTTGCTTCGATGAACACTGCAATCCTTCCAGGTCTTAACGGTCCCGCAACAAACAAAGCCCCAGTCTGAGGATCCAAGCGAAACGGAATAAATCCACTTCCCTTGGGTCGTTGCAGTTCGTACAACACAACACCATTCCGTCCTTCATCCGGATCAAAAGCCATGACTTTCCCAATCAGAGTCCCAACTGCTGCATTCGACTGAACCTTGAATTCATACAAATTGCCCTTTTCGAACTTCGGTGTGTTGTCATTCGAGTCGAGAAGAGTTATCTCCACTTGAACAGAACTTGGTCCCTCGTGAATGAGTTCATCGTATGACGGATTCTTTTCGATGGCTTCCACAACCAGTCCGATGGATTTTCGAGCCTCTCGATCCAGAAGACGATGCTCTCGAACAGTGATCCAACCTGATCGACTATCGATGAGAAAGGCTCCAGCTGAGGAGTTTTCTTCAACAAGATTATAGGCAAACTCAGCATTCTCCCCTTGGTCCCGATCGATAGCATTTACTTGAAGAACACTGAAGCCACTTGGTAGGTTCTCCACAATCGAGATGTTATAGAAGTCCACCTCGAATTCGGGCTGGTTGTCATTGAGGTCGAGAATTTCAATTTCAATTCTGAAAAAAGGTAAAAATAAAATGTATATTACACGAGATTTTAAATGGATTTGTGTTAAGTCAAGGCCCAGTTGACCTTTAGATGTAAATAAAAAGAAGAAGATTTAGGTCTTGTTTCAAAATGTCTAATTAAAGTTTTCATTAGTTATCTGACACAATATTGGGACAAGAATTCATAAGCAAGGTAACAGGTATTATGCGAAATAAAGGGTGTTTTTTTTTTAGAGGTGTAGAATTGTGAAATGGAATAAAACAAAGATAATTTTTTTTAAATTTATACATGAAATGAACTTTATTTGAAAGATAATCCACTGGCATTATAATTTAATTATGATTTCTGGCATATAACTGCCACGACTAGTTTGGACGTAGTCTAATCTGGAGGTCCAATTTTTGATGACTTTTTCCAACATTTTTGGCCGTATATCGGCAATAACGCGGTACATGTTGTCCTCCAAGCAACTTCACATATTCCTACAGAAAATAGTCAAGCGGTGTTAAATCTCACTATATCAACTCACAGGAGTCACAGGTCCAAAACGCGAAATTATGCGCGTTCACCAAACGCTTCCTTTAACAAATTAATTGTGGCACGCGCTGTGTGACATGCTGCACCGTTGAAACTACAGCTCCCCCAACCCATATCAGGGCGATTCAATTCAGGAACAAAAATTCATTAATCATGGCTTTATAACGGTCTCCATTAAATGTAACCCTCTGGCCGGCATTGTTTTTAAAGAAGTAAGGACCAATGATTCTACCAGCCCATAAAGCACACCAAACAGTCAGTTTTTCTGGATGCGTCTTAACAATGACTTGAGGATTATCTTCACTCGAAATGCTGTAGTTTTGCTTATTGCCATAGTCATTCAACCAAAAATGAGCTTCATCGCAGAACAAAATTTTCAGGCGTCAGTCTATTCATATTGAAATGCCAAACCAAACTAAAAATAAATCACTTGACAGCTGACAAAATGGCCGCCAGTTAAAATAGTGTTGCCAACTAAAAGTTCTATACATCCAAAAAAAAAAACACCCGTTACATGCAGAGCAACACAAATGTTTTGGAAAATCGTCTTCAAGTTCTGGGAAAAAATAGCTTTCAGCAAACTCAATAGTGGAAGTTCTGCTTCGAAATTGACTTCATAAATTGTGTTTCAAATGAATTAATTCTTCCTCTAACTTTTGAGATATCTACATGTGATGTGTAGATAAAGCTTCTAGCAAAACTTAAAATTTCAGTTTCGTCCATTGTTGAAAACTGCCATATAAATGAAAATGTCGCATTCGAATTTTCATGGCATCGAACCGAGGAGCAATTCCAGATCTAAATCGAATATGACGAAAAAGGTGTTTCTTATGAAATTTGTACCTTTTTCTGTATCAGCTTGTTCTACTCTTTGATTTTCTCCGAAATGTTTCTTCAATACTCTTTTTGGGGTCGATATAAGAACGATTTTGAAATATCCAGCTGCAACTAATTTGCATTCTAATAGTATACGATGCGATCCCGTTGGTTACGAATCAGCTGAAAGTGATATCACTTAAGTTAAAGTCGAAATATGAAGCCAAGTTATTACTGCCTAATTTTTCAGTCCGAGAAAATCTGATTTTCATGGTCTTACTCGAGTTAACGCATCAAATTTGGTAATTTAACTCGGAAAAATTTGTATCGTTTCGCATTGAAAAACTCGGTTTAAGAAAAAATCTGATTAAAACTTCAATGAAAGGAATTAAACTTTTTCTACACTACATAACTCATAACTGTATTTTGCAATAAAACGTAATCAATTTAAGTAAAATCAGTAGAACGTTTACTTTGCGTCGTATACTACGGCAAAAATGCAACAGTAAAATAAATAAACTTCTTCTGCCATAACTCGATACATTTTTCAATGAGAATTTCAAAATAAATATTTTAATAGCCAAATTACTTAAAAAGCAGTAAAATTATTAAATGGGTACGTTGCCAGTTATCGATATTCAGTAATTTAAGTGTGATATCACTTTCTTTTGCTCAAAAGTCACGTCGAACTACCAATTTTAATTTAATAATTAAAGGGTTTTCCAATAAGAGGTGTTATTTTGAATAGCCCGCTATTTCGGTAGCTGTCACTTTTGAAGCTGTCATTTTTTGACATTTGACAAGTAGAAACTACGTCATTAATAAAAATGGAACGATACACGCTTCAACAACGCATTGAAATTATTAAAATTCACTATAAAAATGGTGAAAATTTGGCAGAGACGGTTCGTAAAACTAAAACATTTTTGGGTCGTCGTGAAGCACCTTGTCGGACCGCAATACAGAAATTGGTGGACAAATTCGAGCTGTTGGGACAAGTTAGTGATGTGAAGAATAAAACCCATGCACGTCGCTCAAGAACAACTGAGAATATTGCTGTTGTAGCCCAAAGTGTTGAAGAAAACCCAGGTTTGTCCATTCCTCGTCGTTCTTTGGAATTAGGCATTCCACAAACGTCATTACACCGTATTTTGCATAAAGACTTGGGTCTTAAGGCTTATAAAGTTCAGTTAACACAAGAACTCAAGCCGGCTGATCATCAACAACGTCGTGTCTTTGCTGATTGGGTCCTTGAAATGCATGAAAATGATCCGGAATTTCATCGAAAAATCATCTTGACTGATGAGGCCCATTTCCACCTCGGAGGCTACGTCAACAAGCAAAACTGTCGCATCTGGGGCTCGGAAAACCCAAGAGTTATTGTTGAAAAGCCTCTCCATCCTCAACGCCTGACTGTTTGGTGCGGTTTATGGTCCGGCGGGGTCATTGGACCTTACTTTTTCGAAAATGAGGTTGGAGCAACAGTTACGGTCAATGGATTTCGCTATCGAGAGATGATTAGTGATTTTTTATGGCCGGAATTGGATGGTATTGATCTGGACAACGTTTACTTTCAACAAGACGGCGCTACGTGCCACACAAGCAATGAAACCATCGATCTTTTACGGGAAAAGTTTCCGTACCGTGTTATCTCTCGAAGAGGTGATCACAATTGGCCACCGAGATCTTGTGATTTAACACCTTGCGACTTCTTCCTTTGGGGCCACGTGAAAGATAAGGTCTACGCCAACGCCAACGCCAACGCCAGCGTCGATTCAAGACCTCAAAGATGGAATTCGTGAGGCAATCTAGGACATAGGGTAGCCACTTTGCGATTTGGTTATGGAAAATTTCATGAAAAGGATGTGGTCCTGTAAGCGTGGTCGTGGCGGCCATTTGGCTGATGTTGTGTTCCATTATTAACCGCATACCTTCCTCTTTCTAATGAAATAAACATCCGATCATTTATCTCAAAAAATGCCATTTTTCTTTGAATATCAAAATAACACCTCTTATTGGAAAACCCTTTATATACACGCCTTTTATGACTGTTTATATTAGTTTGACACTGCGCATTAATTTTGTTGGTCAATTATTAATTGAACTATCACTTGGATGCTGGAAGTTAATTACTTTTATTTTAATTGCTAACCATATAGGTAAAGGTAGAAACTTTATATGGAATTTTCAAATTTTGTATCTTAAAAAATTCACCATCATGCTTTTAAGAGTTATTCACAAAAGCCCAAAGCCTGAACTTATTCGAGTATATAAAGCTTGAGTATTCGCAACAAATTAATGCCAAACAAAAGGTTTAAAAATTAAATTCACGATCTAAGATGTCAAGCTTAAAATTTTTATTTTTTTTATTTAAATAAATTGAGAAGCACCAGGTAGCAAAATTTTTAAAAAATTGGTCTAACCATCGAAATAATAAACGGGAATAACCCAAAAATAAGGCAATTTTCTCAACAAAAAAAAACGTGAAATGCCTTATTCCGTTATGTGAATTTTTTTGCCAAGAACCTGAAAGGCAATTTTCTTATAATTAATATGGTTACTTCAGGCATGAAGTTTAATCAAAATCGTTATAGCCGTTTTCGGGAAAAAATTGAAATAAAACACAAAATTCTCAAATGACAACTACCCGTTCTAGGTATGAGCTAAAACAAAAAAACTAGAATTTCTCCTCTAGAAAATCACATCTTAATTTGAAATAAATAGCTCAAATTACAAGTGGATGCACAGACTGATGGACGGTATGCCGAAACCCACTTTTGCGGAGTTTTCGATCATCTCGGTGGTAGTTTTGATTTCAATTTCAAACTTTTTTTTTACACGAAACCAACCAACCAACTGCTAAATACATTCATATCGATAACCAACGACTATAAACTCTGTTTTAGGTAGCATCTTCAAATATGATAGACTTTATGTAGCTTCGTTAATACTTGAATTGTACCTCTTTGTTTCACCCCCCTAAAAAAATATATGAAAGCTTTTATGGGGATTTTTAAGCAATGTATGTAAAGGGTGTTTTTTTTAGACATATGGTTTTCAATCTGGCAATACTTTTTTCGGAGTTGGTCTTTTTGACAGCTGTCACTTGATATATGCTCAATTTGGTTTGCCATTTGATAATTAATAGACTTACTCTTGAACAACGTTTGCAAATCGTGCAAATTTATTACCAAGGTAATGGTTCGGTTCGAATGACGCATCGCGCGATGCGTCCAATATTCATTCGACATAATCGCCCAGCAGAGTCGGTAATTCAAGCAAACATGGATCGCGTTTGCACCACGTTTACTCTAGTGGATAATGCGCATCCTCAGAGACGCCGCCGTACAGTGCGCACCGAAGAAGCTATTGCTGCAGAGTATCGAAGAAGACCCGATTGAGTCCATGCGCCATCGCGCGCCATAATTAATAACTTTTTCGTGCCTGAATTGGAGGATATGTTGATGTGGACGACCTTTGGTTCCAACAAGACGACGCTACATGCCATATTATAGCCAACGAAACAATCAATTTATTGAAGGAAACTTTTGTTGAGAGTATTATCTCGCGTCGCGGGCCTGTGGCGTGGCCTCCAAGATCGTGCGATTTAATACCGCTTGGCTATTGGTTGGGGCTTGGAGTTATGTGAAGTCGCTTGTCTAAGGCCTTGGAAGAGAATATTCGGTGCGTTGTAAGCTTTTATATAAGATTTTTTAAACAATGTATAAAGCAATTATAACCTGTGTCAAGACCTGTTGTTTCAGGTACATTTCAAGGGCTCACTTAAAATTTCAAAACTGTAAGGTAGAGCAGCGGGTGTCTGTTGGATTTTTGGCACCCACTTTAACGTCGTTTATGTTCATATTCGCAATCAAAGAAACGATAGATTTCAGATGCGACTAATTTCTTCAAGTTGATTTAAGGAATAGTTTTTGAAAAATATCTTAATATTTTTTGTTTAATTTTACGTGACTAGGTTCAGTTAAGGTCCGAATTGATTGTACAGATAATTCATCGAGTTTGTGCATGAATTCTTCACCGAAAAACTGCTTTCTTAGTTCACTGTAGGTTTATCTACTTCTAGAGTTGTTATCTATCTAAAAACTGGGCCTAAGGCTCTGTTTCACAATGTCTGAGTACATATAGTTTTGATAAGTTACTCGACACATAAATATTGGCAAGGGGTCATCAGTCGACAACCCAAACAAATTATTTTTTGATTTAGAACCTATTCAGGTTACAAATCAAAACAGTGATTTTTCTTTCTGTGGACTTATGACGCCCTATACCAATATTAATGAGTCGAGTAACTAATCACAACTTTGTCAGACATTGTGAAACAGGCCCTAGGTATTTTTTTTGTTTCCAATATTCAATGCTCTTATTAATTGTTAGTTGAATGCTAAAAAGTAGATGGTTTCGAGTATGTTAGTTAAAAAAATGAGAATAACAAAAACTACTTTATTCTTAGAAAAATCTTTTTTGAGTTATTGTTATTCTTCAAAGTCTTAAGTATAAAATACCCAACTGTCGTTCCTCGCAGCCCTTCCTCCATTTTTAACCTATTATAAATCGACTTATTGCGATTACTTATTGTTTTATCCGCCATACAATTGGTGGTCATAATCATAATGTACGACATTGACAAAAAAAAACCTATGGATGACCAATTTCTTTCAGATGCCATACTTTTTTCCGAATATTCTAAATATAGTGTGCAAATATACCAGCAGCTTCGGCATATATTGGAAATTAAAATAAGCATGATTAGCAAAAGCGGTGTTCCGGATTAGAACTTTTCATAGTCAAATGGACAAATAACTAAAATTAATCATTTCTATCCTGTGTCAATTGATAACACTGTAGCAAATTTAAAAGCGAAGCCTCTATAAGTTAAGAGCTTTCTCTTTTTCTATTACACGTGTAATGTATACAGGGTGTCCCATAAACACTAACTTAACTTAACTTTTATTTAAGTACATGTTAAAAAGCTCTTTCAGTAGGTAAAAAGCTAGTTTATTGGTTATTACTCAGAACACAAACATGTGACTTTTTAAAATAGTTGGTCACTTATGGTGTCATACATTTTTATTTTTTTAAAGATATTCAAACTTTGGTGAAAAGAAATATTTTATCATTTTTATATTAAAAAATTAATTTTAAAAATTAAAATTAAAGAAACTGTTCAATTAGTGTTAAATTTCACTTTCTATTTATTAGTACAGATATTCTAGAATATTTTGTATACTTTTTTCTTAAAGGTCAGGCCAGCTTTACTTAGTTGCAAGGTTATCTGTTATTTACGGGACACCCTGTATATGTGAGTCAACTTAGTGAAACAACATTCACAGATTGAAGAGTGGTTCTAGGTGGATAATTAGCCGGTAATAAGTTCTGATAATTTTGAATTTGTCGTTCATTGTTTTCTATGTTTTTTTTTGCTACTTCGCTACGTTCTTATATCAATTTAGAGTAGCACCCTCTCGAAAATAGGTAAAAACTTCTTAGATTGAATGGTTTTCTACTTAATAATTTGCCGTTCGTTAGTTTTTAATTATTTGTAACAATATACATTTTGTGGTGCTATGTTTTCTATGTTTTTTTTTTTTGTTATTTTGCTAACTTGGTGTCAACATAGCAAAGCACCCTCACAAAACCGGGCAAAAACTTTTTGTATGGAATGGTTAACTGCTTAATAATTTACCGTTAAAGAGTCGTGAATTAGTTATGACGATTTAAATTTTGTCATGCAATGTTTTCTATGTTTTTTTTGCTAATTTGCTACATTTGAAGTAACCGAAGCACCCCCTAAAAAGTGTTAAAAGCTTCTTATATTAAACCACTTAATATAATAAGTTATTAACCCTTTTGAGCAGGTGTTTCGCTAACTTAATTAAATTTAAAATTAACAGAAAAAAACATAGAAAACATAGCACGACAAAATTGAAATTGTCGGAACTAATTCACGATTTATGAACGACAAATTATTAAGTAATAAAACATTCAATATAAGAAGCTTTTAACCCTTTTTGGGTGTGCTTCGGTAACTTCATATGAATAGCAAATTAGCAAAAAAAAAAAACATAGAAAACATTGAACGACAACTTTGAAGTTATCACAACTAATTAACGACTAATTTACGGCAAACTATCCACCTGACCACTTTTCGAACGGTGAATGTTGACACTTATGTAATGTATAAATATGAGTAACCTCATTTATGTCGCCAAATTAACCACACACAATAATGTATAAGTCTCCTGAAATCATGCAAGATTTTGTCTATTTCGGTGAACTTTTCAATGTGAAAATAATGCTTATCTAAAATTGTGGATGGGACTTTTTTCATGTTTCACTAGACCTGAGTAAAACAATATTATGCTTACCTTGCTACAGCTTTCTTCAGCGGACTGTCTCTCTGTCTCGACTCGATTTGCAGAACAAATGTATTTCCCGGAAGACTTTCCTCCTCCAAGTCGATTTCTTTCTGCAAGAATATTATCCCATTCGAAGAATTCACATCGAACAGCTTTCGTTCATTGCCCGAAATGATTTCATAAACAAGTGTTGCATTCAGTGAGTCCTGATCGTATGCCATGATCGGAGGTGAGAAGTATAGTGGCATTCGAATTACTCTTCCCTGGAAAATAAAAAAAAAAAAAAAAATCACCACATTTATAGTTTACCACCCTTCATTCAGAAGCTCCTTACCGTCATTGGATAGAATTCATTTATCTTAGTCCTGTAGACGCCTTCGGTGAACTTTGGAGGCAGATCATCAACGTCAGTGACTCTGATTATCACCGTGGTGTTAGCTTGATTTGGTGGCGTTCCCCGGTCAATTGCCAGCAAGGGTATTCGAAATTCACGAATTCCATTATCGAAATCGAGTTCTCTCTTTAAAATCAATAGTGGGCGATGGGGACTCTCAAGGGCGAAGTACGGTCCACTTTCGGGGCCATGGATGAAGCTGGAAAGTGTCAAATGAACTTCAGAATTTGGAGTGTTGGGCTTGTCGCGATCGAAGGCTTGAATATTTCGGAATATCACAGAGCCCGGCGGTGTTGATTCCTCAACTTCCACAATATACGGTTCGTTTATGAATCTTGGAACTTGATCATTGACGTCTTCAATATACACAGTCACCGATATGAAGCTTGTCTGGAATGGTTTCAATAAATCAATGTAAATTTTTCTTTAATTTTAATAACTTACCTCTTCGTTCCTTCCCTTTTTTCCAGTACAAAGAACCCGGAATTTCAATAAGTTCTGTGGCTGATCGCGGTCCACCAAGCTCTCCAGAGATTTCGTCAGAATTATTTGCACAGATGTGGAATTTAATTCCTTCAGTGTGAAGTACGAATGATCGGTGAAGCCATCGGCACTCTTCAGGTATATCGATGACCTTGGATGTGCATGGAGCATCAATATCTCTTGATCGATCAGAGTATCTTCGCGGACGCGTATAAACCGCACCCCTTCACTCTCCGATCCCAGTCCATCGGTGGTATGGAAAACACAACCTGTGGGCACGCAATAGATGTTAGTTCTAGAGTCACGGTAATTAGATATTAAGCCATAAGTAGGTTGACACTTGACGGTCTCTTACTCTGACTGACTTCCACCTTAAAGATTGGCCTTATATAAAAGTGTATCTTTTAAAATGCACTCCTCTGATGGTGTGTCTGTATTCTAATGCAGATCGCGCGATGTGCATTTGATGACTTTCTTTGCTTACGGTATATTGTTATAGAAATGGGCCCAGTAAAAGAAGATACATCTGCGGGTGTAGTGTAAGTATATACAAGTAGTATCTTCCCGCATAGTTTTGCTGATTTGTTGCGACACAAATTCTCATCGTGAAACAATGAACCACATTCGACTGAAGAAAGAAGTTATTTCTTTGATGGTGATTTTTTTTGCAGACCTATAAATATCCCAAGATGAGAGCGATAGAATGTGCAAGTAGTTCCCACCCTCATGACATAATTAACTCATTTTTTGCTTCTTTAAAAACCACATCTTCTTGCATCTGGTGTGGTATAGTGCAATCTTGGTACGTATATACACATACCTTTATAGACTTTGCGAGACGAGATTCGAAAAGAAAGAATGATCTATAGGAATTTTTCCCCCAGGCTCGTTTTCCGCGTGCATTTTTCACTTGTTTTTCATTTTCCCATAATGAATAATATACCCTGTCGTGAATTTTAATGTAAATATTTATTTTCATGTCCATAAGTCTACTAAGCAAATAAAAGTGACAACGTCTTTTGCCTCTGGGTTACCTAGTTGTGTGGGGCTATTTGAAAAGTACCTAGCTACATATGTAAGATTTTTTGTTATCTATTTTTTTGTCAACTATGGTTTTTTTTTTATACAGATTTGGAGCTTAGACATATTTACGAAGCTAAATTTTATGAAATGTAAAGCTAAAACTAATGAACAAATTTTAACACTAGTTGTTGGAATTAAACAAAAAAATTAAATGAGGGAGATGGGTGGGAGTATACCAGTTTCATTTTATTATAATTATTTGCTCTTCATGCTAATTTATTGTTTTTAGCTTCAAATTGAAAATAATATTTTTGTTATTCTTTAAATGTTAAAGTGAAAACAGGTTAAATTTGCAAGTGCTTAAAAATGCAAGTTTAAACTGAGTTAACCATTAATTTTTTTAATGGAATCTACAGTTTTTGGTGTGCAGTTACCTTGTATTTTTTTTTTTTTTTTTTTGTTTATAAAAATTTAAGATACAGTTAACGATACACAGCGAAAACATTCTTTAAATAATTAAGAACGTTGAAGGTAGATTTTTACAAACCTAAAATAAAAATAAATTTCCGCACGCTTCCACACTAAGATTTTTTTAATTTTCATAAAATCTGACATTTTGTAGAAGGCCAATTTTTAAAAAAAAAAAAAACAGTGGACCGTTTATTTTTAAGTTCAGTAGTTTTATTGGGAGTGAATTTAGTTTGCGATCATTTGAGAACCTTATAAAAAGCACAAATTAGGGTTTTTGACCGCTTACTCCTTGCAGACAGAGTTACCACCATATTGATTTAAAGGTTCATTTCGCAATATTCTAAATGGGAGGAGTAAAATATTTTTGTGTATTCGACAGATATTGTGTAGCAAAAAAAAATTGGATAAACACAAGACTTTGAGATATGGCAGCTTAAAACTGGATAACGGTTAAGAACAAAAGAACATGTTTGAGAAAAAATTTTCAATAAATCGATCAGGATGGTGTTCAATAGTAGTAGTTGATAGAAAAATATTTTTACTCATATTTGAGGAATTGTCGGTGTTGTTTGTTTTCCATCGTCAGCGTCGAGGCGATACGTTTCACATTTTCAAAATGGTTACTGCGCAGTTTTGAATAGATTGTTCATCAATTTGAAATTAGGATTTAGACCTATTCGGTTGCCGAACCTGGAATATAGGCAAAACAGGCAATTGCCTAGGGCAGCACTGGATTAGGGTGGCAAAATCAGTACAATAATTTCAAAGCGAAAAAAAAGTTACACATCGGTCTACTTCAATTACTAGTTCCGTATACTTTTTTATTTCCTCTTTGTTGTCCATTCTATAAAGGATTATTGCACTAGCTTTAATTGAAATTCCAAAAAGTTCGGAATTCGATGAAATTTTAATTTTTAAAGCAACTAAACTTGGTAAACGTGTACACAAATTCAAGTTCGTATTGTCCACTTCAAGAAATAAGATGGACAGGGAATGGTGTTCTACAGAAGAAAGATTATGACTTATACTACAGCTGTCATACAAAACACCATGTGCTCGGGGTAGGCTTCCTAGTCGGCGAAAAAATGAAGTCTGCCATCATCGGCTTTAACGCTATAAGCGAAAGGCTATGCACCCTTCGCGTGCGAGGCAAATTTAAGAACATCAGCCTCATTAACGTTCACGGACCTACGGAGGAGTCCTCAGACGAAGAAAAAGAGACTTACTACGAACAAGTCGAGAGGGCCCTCAATGCCTGTCCAAGGTATGACGTAAAAATCATCCTTGGGGATTTGAATGCAAAAATAGGTCGGGAGCCGGTATTCAGGCATTACGCAGGCACCCATAGTTTGCATGAGAACACTAATGACAATGGACTTCGAGTCTTAGAATTGGCAGCATCGAAAAACATGGTCGTTGCGAGTACCAGGTTCCCGCGTAAAGATATCTACAAAGCCACCTGGGTATCACCTGATGGAGTCACTCGTAACCAAATTGACCACGTGTTGATAGACCGTCGCCACTACTCGAACTTGATGACGGTACGAACGTACCGAGGTGCCAATATCGACTCGGATCACTATCTTGTTGGTATGGTTTTCCGAGGGCGGATTGCCTTGCGAAGACGTATTGCATCCGCCGATCAGGTTCGAATCAACACGGCTGCTCTGCGCAATGAAAACACCAGTAACACCTTTGGTAATGCGTTAGGACTCGCCCTAGAACTGGGTAGAGTAAGTCCTGGAGCCAGTATGCTGGGCGTAGATGAGAAGTGGACACGCCTTAAGAATACTGTCATTAGTACTGCCAACTCCATCTTAGGCAGCAGTCGTAGAAATCGGAACGACTGGTTTGATGATGAATGCAAGCTAGCGACTGAACGTAAGAATGTTGCGTACCGAGCAATGCAACAATCTCATAGAACGCGGGCACGCGAAGACGAATATAAAGAGCTCAGAAGAATTGAAAAACGGCTTCACAGACAGAAAAAATCAGCCTGGGAGAAGAACATAATCTGTGAAATAGAGAAAAGCCGAGAGCGAGGTCCGCACCAGGCGCGGAAGTTCTACCAATCCATCCGAAACATGACGCAGTACACACCACGCTGCACATACTGCAAGGACGGAGAGGGAAATCTGATCACCGATCCTCGAAGCATACTGGAGCGATGGGAAGTGTACTTCAATGAATTGCTAAATGGTCAGCTCACTGCAGAAGTGGAGGCTCCACTAATTCAAGAAGAGTACCCTATGCTGCCGCCACCAAGCATAGAAGAGGTTGAGAAGGCTATAGGCCGGCTAAAGAAAAACAAAGCCCCGGGAGCCGATGGTATACCAGCCGAACTATTTCAACACGGTGGGCCAGCTTTACGTCAAGCAATTCATGAGATTATAGTGCACGTGTGGGAGCATGAAGAAATTCCAGAAGACTGGCGAAAAGGTATCATTTGCCCCATACATAAGAAGGGAGATGTCACAACGTGCAGCAATTATAGAGGTATCACGTTGTTGAGTACCGCCTATAAGATACTCTCCTCTATCCTACAAGACCGGATAACCCCATACGCTAAAACCATCATCGGACAATATCAGTGTGGTTTCATTCCAGGCAAATCAACAACTGATCAGATCTTTACCCTTAGGCAGGCGATGGAAAAATGTCTAGAATTTAACATCCCAACATACCACCTGTTTATAGACTTTAAGGCCGCCTACGATAGCATAGCCAGGGTAGAACTTTACAAAGCCATGAGAGAATTCGGCATCCCAAATAAATTGACACGACTATGTAGGTTGACCATGACCAACGTAACAAGCCAAGTAAAAATAGCCGGATTGCTATCCAAACCAATCAACATCTTTAATGGACTCCGACAAGGGGATGGTTTGGCCTGCCTCCTCTTCAACCTGGCGTTGGAGAAAGCAATCCGTGACTCTGACACGTCAACAAGAGGGACCATCGTCAACAGGTCCAGCCAGATACTGGCTTACGCAGACGACATCGACATCATCGGAAGAACTGAGCAAGCTGTACATGATTCCTTCATCCAGATCGAGCAGGCGGCACAAAATGTGGGGCTGCACATTAGTGAAGGTAAAACAAAGTACATGGTGGCGTCGAATGCGAGAGGAACAGTTGGTCAAACAATCAAGGTAGCGGAGCACGAATTTGAAGTGGTGCAATCCTTTAAATACCTTGGGTCAATAGCAGCAGCCGATAACAATATAGAAGAAGAAATACGCGGGCGGCTTCTCAAATCCAACTGAGCCTACTATAGTCTGTCAAAGCTCTTCAAATTCAGAAATCTCATCATAACTTCAAAACTGCTGCTGTACAGGACCATGGTCCTGCCAGTACTCACATATGGATCCGAGACTTGGGTGCTTAGCAAAAGGCACTCCGACCTCTTAGCCGCGTTCGAGAGAAAAGTCTTAAGGAGAATTGTTGGCCCCATATGTGAGGAAGGACGATTCCGGAGACGGTACAATCATGAATTGTACGCAATCTACCTTGAAGCAGATATCGTGACAAAAATTAAGCTCGGTAGACTCCGGTGGGCAGGGCACCTAGCTCGCATGAGCGAAGAGGAACCTGCTCGGAAAGTTCTTTGTGGTACATTCTATGGTAGACGACAGCGCGGTAGACCATGCTTGCGCTGGAGAGATGGCGTAGACCAGGACGCCCGGAGCCTTTGGGTGCGCAACTGGATGGCGGCGGCTCGAGACCGGGATGGGTGGAGAGACTTGTTGAAGGAGGCCAGGACCGGACCCCGGTTGTCGAGCCGACGATGATGATGATGATGAAGGTCCAATGACCCCGCCGGACCATAAACCGCACCAAACAGTCACGCGTTGAGGATGGAGAGGCTTTTTAACAATAACTCTTGGGTTTTCCGAGTCCCAGATGCGACAGTTTTGCTTGTTGACGTAGCCTCCGAGGTGGAAATGGGCCTCATCAGTCAAGATGATTTTTCGATGAAATTCCGGATCATTTTCATGCATTTCAAGGACCCAATCAGCAAAGACACGACGTTGTTGATGATCAGCCGGCTTGAGTTCTTGTGTTAACTGAACTTTATAAGCCTTAAGACCCAAGTCTTTCTGCAAAATACGGTGTAATGACGTTTGTGTAATGCCTAATTCCAAAGATCGACGAGGAATGGACAAACCTGGATTTTCTTCAACACTTTGGGCTACAACAGCAATATTCTCAGTTGTTCTTGAGCTACGTGCACGGGTTTTATTCTTCACATCACTAACTTGTCCCAACAGCTCGAATTTGTCCACCAATTTCTGTATTGCGGTCCGACAAGGTGCTTCATGACGACCCAAAAATGTTTTAGTTTTACGAACCGTCTCTGCCAAATTTTCACCATTTTTATAGTGAATTTTAATAATTTCAATGCGTTGTTGAAGCGTGTATCGTTTCATTTATTAATGGCGTAGTTTCTACTTGTCAAATGTCAAAAAGTGACAGCTTCAAAAGTGCCAACTACCGAAATAGCGGGCTATTCAAAATAACACCTCTTATTGGAAAACCCTTTATATACCAACTTTCCTCGGCTTAGTTCTACTATTTTGGGGAGTTGAGACAATCAAAAGTTAAACAACATGAGAGTAAATCCATCTGTGAAAATGCGAAATTGAGCGAGTCAACTTGGAGTGAATGAAAAAAATTTCTAAAGTTGACAAGAAAAATCTTCAAGTTGTGTTCAACTTCAAGTGAATAAAATAGTTGGATTCGTCTCCGACCCGAACAGCAGAATAAATATTAAAATATCAGAAAAATTCACTTTTCGTAGGGTAAAATGAAAAAGACGTATCCGATTGCAAAAATCATTTGATGTTTGAAGCGTCATTCCTATGGAAATTGCTGGAGGGGTATTCATTTTCAAAATGTTGTTATTTTTAGGGTGAATTAGGGTTATTTTGAGTGGATGGCTTTTGGAATCTTTTTGTTAAAAAAAATTGGTATTAATAGGGTAAAAGGGGAAAAAAAAACAAAAAGTGGTAACCGATTTAAAAAATTCAGTTTATGTTTGAATGGTTATTTGAAAAAAAAATTCTATTTATAGAGTTAAGTTAATGGGTAGAAATAAAACAGTGTTTTTCGAATACAAAAATTCTTTCTGTATTTGGAAAGCAATGAAGGTTTGTTTAAGAGGATCATATTTGTTTACAAATTTAGCCTTTCATAACGTGAAGTGGGTTAAATAGAAAGTAGTATTTAATTACAATAAGTCAAAAAATAATATTTTCTTTTGTAACTTTATGCGAAGCTTTGGTTTGTCTACCCGTGCGAAGCCAGGTGGGACAACTATAGTTATTAAATAAAACATATGTACATTACTACTTCTAACATGGCTTAAATGATTGCAGATTTAATTGAAAAATATATTCGCATTGAACAGGATTGTTAACTTATACACAAAAATGTTTGAATAAAATTAAAAACTCCATTTGTTTCTTAATTGAATTTCAATCACATATCAAACTTCGTTTTATTTTAATTTCCACTTGAACCAAAATAAAATTGGTTTGATTTGCATTGCATATAAATTAATATCGAACGTAAAAGAAAGTAACCGTTGAAATACTCATAAACAAGCTATCTTATACTTTAAATGAACTTGCATTAGGAAAATGAGAAAAGTCACAAATGAAAACGAAATTGAAAACTAAAAGATGTCCCCATGATGTCCCAAGTAAGGAATGGCACGGTTGGTTGAAGAACCCAAACTTCTGGTTTTTTTGTTTCATACATAAATAACTCTAAGTGGATTCGAGTTTTTCTCTTATTCGTGAAATATAATTTCTTCAATCGAAACTAGTTTTTGTGTTTTTTTAGTTGAAGAAGAATGAATAACAGTTACATTAATGACTAACTTGTTGCATATTCTATGCTCACTCACTCGTATATGGCAATCAGTGGTGTGTAATTTTTATAAAAAAAAAACCCACACATGAAATCAGTTTATATCACACAAATTTATAGATGTACATACGTCCATACATGGCAAACAGTAGACAAGGACTTGTTAATTGCAATAAATTGTGTAACATTAATTTGACAGATATAAACTGATGAAACAACTGTAGGAATATCACTTTTTACCCGAATTCAATATCTAAAACTTAATAAGGTATGTTTATAATTTTATAAATAAATTGTCTTTAGTTATTGCATATATGAACATTGCACATAGGTATTTGAATGGAAAGTCATCATTTTGAATAAATTAAATAAAATGCATGACTAGATCGCATGAACTTGATCTTGTGGATTAAAGCTGGAATATGGCTAGACATTGAAAACGTTGACATGGCACCTACTGGTTCCAAAATGTAATTATATTGGTACATAATAAGAAAATGTGAAGACAGGTCAAACTTACAAGTCCCGAATTGCAGGTTTATAGGAAAATCTATCGCTAACCCACACAAAAGACAAGAACCTGAAATTCAGAAGGTATTATTGGAAAAAGTTGAATCACTAAACTAGTACGAATTTAATCAAAATCATTAAAGCCTTTTGCATGAAAATAAAAAAATTAAAATTGAATTCGTTGTATGGCAGCTACCCGTTTTACAGGGTGACTAAAAAAGTGCATCAGAAATGAAAAATTGATGACTTTTTTCTAATCGGTTCCATTTTTTTCCATTAAGAAAGTTATATAGATTTAATGAAAATGTAAAAAATTGTATGAGTGCTGAGACTCGTCGTTAATAAAGGGTTTTCCAATAAGAGGTGTTATTTTGAATAGCCCGCTATTTTGGTCACTTTTGAAGCTGTCATTTTTTTGACATTTGACAAGAGAAACTACGCCATTAATAAAAATGGAACGATACACGCTTCAACAACGCATTGAAATTATTAAAATTCACTATAAAAATGGTGAAAATTTGGCAGAGACGGTTCGTAAAACTAAAACATTTTTGGGTCGTCGTGAAGCACCTTGTCGGACCGCAATACAGAAATTGGTGGACAAATTCGAGCTGTTGGGACAAGTTAGTGATGTGAAGAATAAAACCCGTGCACGTCGCTCAAGAACAACTGAGATTATTGCTGTTGTAGCCCAAAGTGTTGAAGAAAACCCAGGTTTGTCCATTCCTCGTCGTTCTTTGGAATTAGGCATTCCACAAACGTCATTACACCGTATTTTGCATAAAGACTTGGGTCTTAAGGCTTATAAAGTTCAGTTAACACAAGAACTCAAGCCGGCTGATCATCAACAACGTCGTCTCTTTGCTGATTGGGTCCTTGAAATGCATGAAAATGATCCGGAATTTCATCGAAAAATCATCTTGACTGATGAGGCCCATTTCCACCTCGGAGGCTACGTCAACAAGCAAAACTGTCGCATCTGGGGCTCGGAAAACCCAAGAGTTATTGTTGAAAAGCCTCTCCATCCTCAACGCGTGACTGTTTGGTGCGGTTTATGGTCCGGCGGGGTCTTTGGACCTTACTTTTTCGAAAATGAGGCTGGAGCAACAGTTACGGTCAATGGATTGCGCTATCGAGAGATGATTAATGATTTTTTATGGCCGGAATTGGATGATATTGATCTGGACAACGTTTACTTTCAACAAGACGGCGCTGCGTGCCACACAAGCAATGAAACCATCGATCTTTTACGGGAAAAGTTTCCGGACCGTGTTATCTCTCGAAGAGGTGATCACAATTGGCCACCGAGATCTTGTGATTTAACACCTTGCGACTTCTTCCTTTGGGGCCACGTGAAAGATAAGGTCTACGCCAACAGCCCAGCGTCGATTCAAGACCTCAAAGATGGAATTCGTGAGGCTATCGAGGACATAGGGCAGCCACTTTGCGATTTGGTTATGGAAAATTTCATGAAAAGGATATGGTCCTGTAGGCGTGGTCGTAGCGGCCATTTGGCTGATGTCGTGTTCCATTAACATACCTTCCTCTTTCTAATGAAATAAACATCCGATCATTTCTCTCAAAAAATGCTATTTTTCTTTGAATATCAAAATAACACCTCTTATTGGAAAACCCTTTATGTGTAAACATTAACGTGTTTGTCCAAACACAGTTTTGAGGATAAATATTTGCTTGCCTCAAAGGGATCTTTAGATTTTTGTCACTGATGAACGTATACCCAATATCCTACAATAGCCGTGTTTTATTGGTAATTTTATAGCCAGCGCAGTAAAATTTCCCTTGGCAAACAAAATCAAAAACAAAGAGTGTCGATAAATTAGTCAGTAAGAGAGTGGATATAGATAATGGTTATACATAGTTAGAACTTTGAAGATAAAGATGGCGCTCTTGAAAAGTATTCATGACTTGAACCTTAATGTTGTTTTTTACTCACAAAATGGATGTGATCTATGATATTTGTAGTTTGGTGGAGACAAAATGGATGTGAACTATGATATTTGTAGCGAACACAGCCTTAAGTTGCTAAAGCGTTTTATTAACACAGCCAAAGCGTTTTATTGCTACTTGATTATTGCGCTAGCTATAAATTACCAATAAAACACAGCTAATGTAGATTTTCATAACGTAACGAGCTACATCGTAAAGTGTGACCTCGTAAAGTCGCACAGAGGAAATTTAACGTTTTTATTTCACTCTACCACCCCGATTTCTGTAGCTGCTGTCCTTTAACAAGGAACTTTATCTTTATATGTCAATCACGTCCCTAAAACAAATAGGTACTGAAAGAAAGAGAATCCCTTTGAAGCCAGCCAGGACCCATGTTCTGTAACTCTCGCATCGATAAATTCAGTCGAGGAACGATGGAAAATGGAACAAAACTAAATATGATTTGTATCAATTTTCATCGTTTCTCGATTGCTTTTAACTATGCGAGAGTTACAGAACATGGGTCCAGTGTAGTTTGAACAAGATAGATGAGGATATTTATAGCAGAATCACATCGAAAATTTCCCAATAAGGGTATTTCAAGGAACTCCACACTTCATTGGCCCCAAAGGTTTTCCGACCTAACTGTACCTGATTTTTTTTTGTGGAGTAATTGCAAACAGGAGTTTAAAAAAATTTAAAAAAAAAAACTAACCATTGAATTTTAACCATTTAAAGCAAAGCATTATCATGTGACATTTTTCGGAGGCGATTTTCGACTCATCTCTTCAGGCAATGCTGAAAATTTGTTTGATAAGACGCCGCATTAAGATGCCACTTAGTATGTCTGTGTGCCATTTTAATTTGAAAAACCAATTAGAAACTAAATAAAGAAAATTTATTTATGATAATTGGCAAACAAAATATTATGAATCAAAAAAAAAAAAAATTAATTGAACTTCTTAAGGCCACTTTTTCAGTGGTATGTTAAAGCAGAGTTAGCTTACTCTAGAAGTAAATTAACCCACAGTGTGGACTGAGGAAGCAGTTTTTCGGTGGAGAATGCAAAAATGAATGAATGAATGAATGAATGAAAAAATTTATTCAGTTAATCCTGAGTTAACTCATGAAATTTGAAAAAACTGGACCTTAGGGAAATTTGTTTAAACGAAACAAATATTTAATTTAATGTAGCAAAATTAATCGGCACCTTGTTGTTAGCTAAACTAGAAATGTAAATTTCTCTTCAAGGGAATAATATAAAAATTAAGGATATACCAAATTGTAAGAATATCTTATAGTTCTTTCTTTTTAAGTCGATGTCAATGCGATATTAAAGAAAAATTTATAAAAATAATTATGAATTATTCTGTGTATGGTATTTATATAAATTGATTCTTATATCAGTTTTTCTTAGAAATTAAACGTGAGATAGATTGAAATCGTAGACAGAAAAATTAGTTAATTTTTTTAAGATTTTTATTTCACTCTTTTTGTATTCCTATTGTTCCATTAAATTAATAATATTTTCCCCTTGATTCAATATACCTTTTAACGGCCTTTAGTCCCTAAAAATTGGCGTTTCGTCCCGGCGGCGATCTCACTTGGACTCATCAGTTGAAATTGTATTTTGTCAAAAAAGTCATCTAAGTTGAAATGAACTTAATTAAAATTGCGTATTGGCAAGGCCCTCACTAGTCAACTGATGAGTTCAAGTGAGATTGCTGGTAAACGGCTCCGCGAAATAACGCCCTTATGAGATTAACCCCTACACTTAAAATTAAATAACTCCCTAAAATTTACATATATGGAAAACAGAAGGATTTTTATAGTTATTTCATTTTTAAATTGGTGGGTTATTTCATGATGAAATAGATCAATAAATTCAACTATAAAATAAATATCCAAATTTGGGGTATCGGGCGATTTTTAAGGTTGAGCTACAAGGTTGCTTTAGACAGCTTTTAGTAAACGTATAATATTTTGGCAAGGTAATGGTTTTGTTCGTGAACCTGCTAGGCGGGGAGCGGAGCATACCATTGCTGTTGTGGCGCAGAGCGCATGTTTAGCCCGGCGGCGCGGAGTCCAATAACCCGGTTAGTTTGAAAATCACGTGCCGCAATGCAGGCATCTTCCAATGCAGTTTCTTTGAGATTGATTTTCCTTTTCTTTTCAGATTTCAACGAAATTTAAAAACATAATAAAGGACACCAACTTATTAAGTGTCCATATCGTAGAAGTACCTAATGTAGAAGATACTATTCAAGTATAGTTATTGTTTTCGAATTTCGACTCATGAACTAAATTTGTTACGCTTAACGTACAAATTTGTAAGAAAGCTTTGGGGACTTATTTCATTTTCTTGAGGACTTATTTCATGCGTTTTTTTATTTCAAAATCTAGTTAAATTATTTTTGATTTGGAGGGTTATTTAACTGAGGAGTAATTGTTCGGAGCCAATATTTTAACAAAATACATGGCTTTTTAATAATTTTGAACCGAATGACGGCTGTCGGGGACTTTTTCTAACGTGCGTTATTTTTTATTTTAATTTTTTGTACACTGGATTTTTTTAAACCGATTAAATACAGTGGTTATTTTGTATTTTAGGTACATACGGATACATCAGGTGGGTCATCTGTTGGATTCTTTATAAGTTATATATTATTTAGACACTTACAGTTCTAATTCCCTCAAACATTGAAAAAGTTACTTTAGAGCCCAGGGGCTCAATTCCGCAAGTGTGAATAGTTTTTCGTGTACACTTTCTATTCACGCTCAAAATATGCGTGAATAAATTTGCCTATCTGTGTATACGCTTTATCTGTCAAAAAGATTGCACCTTACTCTTGCGGAATCGCATAATTTAATGTGTACACTGATTTTTGTGCACACAGAAAAAACTCACGCTTGCGGAATTGGGCCCCAGGTGATGTTTAGCGAAGTGGAAAAGCAACTATTATGATTATTAAGTATAATCGATTGAATAAAAAAAAATTACACAAACGAAAATTGAAGAAAAAGCCTTTACAAACTAAATAAAAATATGAAAAGTGCGCATACGCCCGAGTGTACAATTATTTCTGGTAAGAAAATGTCAAGGATATTTGAAAATTTTCCTCAAAATATATTAAAATGTATTTTTTCAATACCTTTTTTCACAGGTGAGTTGTGAAATTACTGAGTTCTGTTAAAGTTATGTAGTTTCGACTATTTAAAAAGGGAAAATAAGAATAAGAGAATTTGTTTTTTTTTTTTAATCGATTTCTCCTTTTTATACGATTTCTTTTTTTGGGATGTAATATCAGTCAGTCAAGAGGTGAAAAGGACATTCTTCGTGAACTTATTGGCCTTTAAGAATGTGTGCTAAATATAGAAGAGAAGTGAAAATAAAGCTTCGTGCATTTTAAAAATCTAAAAAATCTAATAAAAGTTGAAGGAGTTGAACTCATATAAGCAGAATGCACATGAAATTCAAAAACATACCATCCGCAAAAATTGTGTATGGTTCTGAAATGCATTTTAAGAGTTTTTATTTTTTATTTTCACCGCTAGGGGTCATAGAATGCGAGAGAAAAAAATCATTTTTTGTTTTATTGTATGTTCGTCCTACAACTAAGAAATGCATAAACAAGTTGGATGAGGTTTTTTTTTAAATAAAAATGTCCTTGGTGCATTTTGTTTTCCAGACAATGAATCTGTGGTCTTAAGGCCACCCAAGACAGGGCGCTTAGAGAAGGTCACTCAGTATAACTTAAACAAAAAATTTGTCCCTTACGTTGGGAATTTGTAAGACAAATTCTGGAAATCTGATAGCTCAACTGCGTTACAGCAGTTTTAACAGATTATGCTTTTATTAATGGCATATGGATCTGTCAAATATTGCTAAAAGAAGCATGATTTGGCGGCAGAGATCCAAATAAAGGACGCAATTATCTCAGTAACTAGAATCCACTGCTGCTAGTAATGCTATTTAAGAGCATGGAAAAACAGAAACGGTTAGAAAAGCAATTATCCAGTTTTGTCAACAGTCTGGTATCTCAATATATAATAATTAACTAATTGGGTGCGATAGAACTAATGTTAATATCAGTGTAAGAGGTTGTATTATTTGACAAATTTAAACAATAATTCAGCGACTTTTGCAATGTTTTATATGCTTGATCCATTCATTCAAATAATTACACCTATTCGAGAAACTTTACGGAAAAACATTAGTTCAAACGCTTAGTCTGGAAATATTGAAAAAAAAGATCTTAAAAACTGTCAAAATGTATGTCTACGTTCAAATCAGGCAGCGCAAATGCAAATCAACTTAAATGATCTACCACTAACATTGCCTTGACTTAGCTCTGATCAAAAACACATTTGTGAAATAAGCAAAACTTTGAGTAACGGTATCCGAGATGGATTATTTTTGGGAAGAATCCTGGAACAATAGTTCATCCGAGATGGCTTAGGACAGCTTACCGAATTCTTTTAGTTAATGTGTCAAAAGAATCCCCAGAAGAGCGATTGAAGCAGATAGTAGATTAAATTGCCAAAGTTAAACTTAATGCTGCTATGTGGTTTTAGATATAATCTCAGCCTTCCTTTGTGTATGGTGCGAAACATAAGACCAATTAGCAAGGTAATTCGCAAGTTATTAAAAGAAAATAGTATATGTCGTATTCGTTCGGAATGGATACTTTGGACTCTGTGTTGGTAACTATGTTGTTCGATGATCGCCAAAATATTCGAGAGCTGGCTCTTCGCCGCGTTCTTAAAGCAAGAGAAGATATATGAGAAGCAACACTAGTGAATTAGCTGTCCAAAAGTTTTAGTTCTCAAACTTCCATTTAGATGAGGATGAATACTACGAGGTAATAAATTGGAAGCAGATTGAAAAGAGCCGTTTGACCGAACCTCCAATACTCGTGGATTTTAAAACTTTTAAGATAATGATTAAACAACAGAAATCAAAAACACAATTTACCTCAGTTCAGTTTTTTTTTGTTCTTTAAAAAAACATTATTTGTGAAGTTTTTAAATGCAATATTTTAAAACCGATTTTAAACCACAGGATTGCAAAATAATAACAAAATCTGTTCAGCCACTACAAAGATATACGTGAATAACCCGAAATTTAGGCGATTTTTTTAACAAACGTAAAACCCTATTCCCATTATGCGGTGTGCGTGAAGTTAGCATCGCAATTTTCGATTTTCAAAAAAAAAATGTGCTGTACTGTAATATGCGCAACTTGGGCTGCGATGTGCCGTAAATCTTTTTCCAAAATTCGCAAATTTGAAAATTTTACGCATGAAATTTTTAGCAAAATCAAGTTTTTTTTTGTACAATTTTTAGTTCTAAGAATCGTAAAGAAAAAAAAAAAATCGCATATTTTCAACTTTTATGGGCAATACGAAATTTTGCGAAGCCCCATAGCATGAAGTTAGCATCACCATTTTGAATTTTCAAAAAAAAAAAAAATGTGCTCAACTTGTGATGTTTGTGCAACTTTGCAAATTTTACATAGGAAATTTTTTGCAAAATTACGATTTTCTAAAAAATCAAAGTTGTGCGTAGTTTGTTCTGTACAAAACCAAAAATATTAAAAAAAGTTTCGCACATTTGCCAGTTTTACGTCAAAAATTTGATTTGGCGAAGCGTGAAGTAAACACCGCCATTTTCAAAAAAAAAAATTTTGCTGTAATGTGCTCAACTTAAGCTACCTTGTGCTGTAAATATATTTGCAAAATTTGCAAATTTTTGGATTTACTTCGTTTTTTTCCATATTTGATTTGAAATATTGAGTCCTAAGTCCGAACCCTGGACCTGGTCCCACCTCACGATTCCTTGCGTTCAAGAACCTATCTGAGATTGTGTCAACATATCTAAATATTTTCACATGCGTTGAGTGGTTGTTGCGTCAGCTGTTTTTTCACAAGGGATTACAAAAACACAAACCTATCCGGATAGCTTTGGATTGATCCCCGAACGTATCCTTAAAATTTGCAAAGTTGTGAATTTTGGAAAAAAGTTGCACAAGTTGAGCAGATTACAGCACAACTTTTTTGTTTTTTTGAAAATCAAAAATGCCGATGCTAACTTCACGCACATCATTATGCGCAATTTTTTGGCAAAAGTAATATTCCAACTACACACCAATTCTAGTTTTTTTTTTGTTAGACATTTCACTATTGAGTTAACCAAAAAAATCATTTCTTTCTTCAATATACAACCTATCTTCCCCATCAAAGTAAATATTTGTTCATGCAGACAGACCGCTGAATGCACTGGGCGGATCATAACAGATTATCGATTTTGTTAACATCCACTTTCTTCTTCAAGCTTCAAGCTTCATATACCTCGATTTTGATTCCAACCCACTCTTTAAAACAATTAAATAAAAACCAATCACCTTGTGAAATGAAAAGGACACGGAAGCCAATATCAAGTCTCTTTTCAAAGATTTTTCTCCGAAAGCCTCGAAAAAATTACACCGCCTCTTTCCATCATAAGACATTGCGGAAGAAAATTCACTATATGCCATCGGCATAACATAAAATAAATATTTCAGGTCAATTTACGTTCCACTAAACAAGCTAATTGCTTCATAATTTTTTAATTATTAGTTTTGTCAAAGTATGTAATTTCTGTGCTATATTAAACAAAGCACACACTCACAATACTCGTATGAACTTAGTTTACAATAACAAACAGCTGCGAGAAACTGTAAAGATCAATAAAGATATTCCATCTGAAATATATCGATTTAAAATTTATTACTTCATCGTCTCTTCGGAGCATCAATCGAATAATCGACTATATTAGGTTTATAAAAAAAATGTAAATTAATTCAGGGAGATTATTTTGAGACTTCTTCGTGCCTGGTCTTCTGCAAGTCTATAAAATCTACCAACCATCCCATTCAAATTTAAATTAGGAATGTCATTGCCCTTACATCACACTATACTATACACACTTTCATTCAAAACATTGATTTTCCATTGTTTATGGTTTCTTTGGGTTTATCAGAAACCTAACGGTTTTTTTTTTTAAATCGATTAATTAATTCTTTTAATCATCTTATGTAACGCAACTTGAGTGATGAGCCTCAATAGTATCTTTTGTCAGAAAATTCGATCTTGAAAATTTCAAAATCTTTTTGTCAAATGCAATTTCTAAAATCTATTTTCAATCAAGACTAAAGTCCAAAATCAGAGCTCTGTCACAAAAAGTTGTATATCTTTTGACAAATTATTTAATAGATACAAAGTTTCTCCTGGAAGTGAAGCGGGCCAACAATAAGTTTTCCAAGTTTGTAATCCAGTTAATTGGCCGAGAGCAGCAACAGGTGGAACGCCACTGCATCAGCACACTTCCTTATTGCGGCGCGTGCACTCCTTGTCGCCGCTCGTCGTAGCTTAATAATAGTAGTTGAACCACCCAATACTTGCCGTGACAACAGCTATCCATCCGCAATGCGAAGGTAATCCAAAGTAATGCGGTAGCGGCAGCAGTGGGCGATATCCTTTGTCGATACATTTTACCCACAGATACAAACATTCACTGAATATACGTTTTTTTTTTATAATTTTTTAATCACTCATTGAATTAATTGTAAATGGGTAAACTAGTAGTGTAAACAACAAAACAGTTAAATGCCTCTAAATATCTATTTTTATTTTCTTTCTTCACTTTTATTCACAATCTTGTATCTCTTATTCGAAGTCGAAGAAGATACTTTATCCGCGACAGAGAAGTTGGAGCACTTCTTTCATCAAACGAATATAAAATCCAACTGAATACTGATACTGAAGAAATGAAGACATTGGTCGCGTTTGCTACAGTGGATTTGGTTTGGACTAGAGTTAGTTGGAGCTACTATATTATAAGATACAAGATACAAAAGTCACTCGGAATGTGTGTCTAACCTAAACCTAACCACATCGACATCATAGAAGACTGCTTCTTCTGGTTTTTGTATCTTTCCGATTGGGATGTTGATGATGATGATTGTTCGCAATTGTAACGGTGCTCGCACGACATTGTAAGTCGTTATCAGGCGTGCTCCGCTCAGCTCATCTCAGCTCAAGAAAGAGTCGACCAAAACAAAAACTCGGAAAATGCATCGTGGAGCTGAGGAGTGGAGTCATCCATTTCAGCATAGGTATATACTCTTGACCAAGTAAACTTACTTTGGCGATAATGGGCGGCTGGAAAGTTGTCAGACTGGAATATTCAAAACACTAGACCTAATGGATCTATATGTGTGGACTCTGTGGAGAAGATGTAGGAGATGCACATCACAACGGTTTTTGCTCGTTTTAATGTCTGACACAAATTATTACTCCCTGGTTTTATGTAGATGAACATATTTTTTTTTGTTTTTGTTTTTTTATGAGTCTCTGTTTTTTTTATTTATTTTTTATTAAAATGCCTTGAATGTGTTGATGAGGCTATTAGTTTAAATTAAAATGTTAAGGCGATAAAAAACTGCGGCAGAATGTTCAGTTCTCAGAAGAAGTTTTATTCTGTGGTAGGCGAATTATGTCAGTGAGGAATTTATTGCCCGTGTTAAGGGGCAGTTTATTTATTTTGACTGAGAGTGCAGTTGATTAGGAATTGTGATTTGAATTTTTATTTGTTATTTTATTATGTTGTTCTTGATCATGATAAGTGAAAAAAATGTTAGATATTGATACATTTTAAGAAACCTTTTTCTTAAGAATTTTTCTTAGGAAAGTTCAACATGTTCTTATAGTGTTGAAAGATATTTCAATTCGTATTCGAATTATGTAAAGGTATATGTGTTTCAGTATGTAAATATATTTATTTAGTAGTTCTTTTTTTTTTTTAATGGGGGAAAGGAGGGAAGCACTATTTGTATTTAAATATTCAATGATCTTTTCAATTTTTAGACAAACGTGAAAAACCAGATACTTAAAAATAAGTTGCTCTAAATATCATATTTCCAATTAAGTGGAGTGTGTGACAAGAAATGGAGCAACAGAAAAATAATGGAGCTTCAGAAAAATAATTAAAGCATATGTAGGTATAGGAGACTGTGGGGTCGTTGAATGACAAGCGACATCGCTATGCTTTCAAATCTGTTCTATTTTGTTTGTATTGATTTCTGAGTGCCAAAGCACATATACGTACTATATCTTTCCATTGATAACATAACATTATTTTTACAGTTTCCAAATTAAAAAAGAAAATTGTTTAAATATTGAGTTTGAAAATTAAATTTTCGAAAAACTATGAATTAAAACTACTCGATTTAAATAGAATGCAATTCTGGTTTTAAATAAGGTTTAGCGAGTCTCCGAAAATTTGATGGCGACTGTGAGCTTTGAAAATGAGTTCATTGGAGACCTATTTTTGATGTGTAGACATCTATGCTGGCGGTAGAGTGAAAAAAAAAACGTGAACGTTCGTGTGCAACGTTATGTCGTGCACTTTACGTTGTAGCACGTTACGTTACGAAATCTGATTTTCCCCGACCAAAACAAATTGATTTTAACGCGACCGACAATTAGATTATACTTTATCGGGACCACTCATCATTTATATTGTTTTTGCCAACGACGAAAGCAAATTGTTTTTAGCGCGACCGACGATTTTATCATTTTAACACTTATTTTTTAATATTTTTTTCTTTAATTTTTAATTATTCCCCGAACAAAATGGACGCGACACTAGAAATTAAAAATAAAACAAAATCAAAACAAAAATAATAATAGGCAGCTGGAGGGATTGACAATCGACTGTAGGTATGGTAGATCAATGGCTGTAGGTATGGTAGGATATCGGGTGCGTTCAGTGATACAAACCTGAACTTAAATTCTACGTTTACATTATACTGCTTTTAAACGATGCAATTTCTTCTTGCAATTTATAGGCTGGGATTTACAAAATAGCTGAGGTTGAACGAATTGCAGAGTTATCGGCTACTTTTGTAAAAATCACAGCGTCAAATTCCATAGGCGATTGATGGTGTCAATCGATTGAAACTGCGATTTTAGTGATTTCCACTGACAACAACTGCAACTAAATATTCTAAAAACTCAAGATATATAATTCGCCGGCTATCTCATAGTGCATTCATTTGAGGTTCGTTCAGTATAAAATTAAGACTGAACTTTTTGTAAGTTTTACTCGATGGAAAGATGGAGTTTCATAAGGGTTGCAAGTTCATTGACAGTTCTAACTGGATATTTTAATTCGGCCCCTGTCAGTCAAACCATTAAGTTCCTTTGGAATTTGTGTACGGTGTCATTTAATTGAAACCACGGTTTTAGTGCTCTCCGCTGACAGTTCTTGTTTGTCGATGCTCAGAGAGTGATTACCATAAACAATAACCATGTGTAATGTGAAGTCATCTTAAAGTTGAGAGTGAACTACGAAGCAGGACCTTTCAGTTCCGAACCTTCACCGTTCGTTGGACACTTCACCACCAGCCTTTTAGTGCTTGGAAATTTCGTTACAGCGGTTCCTCCACTGGGTATTTCGCTGCCGTTCTTTCAACACTAAGCTTTTTAAGCACTGCCTACACATAGGTAATGTAGTGTTAATTATTCAATATGTTTCTTTTGATGACGTTCAGTAACAAAAATCAGGCACTTGGACAAACGTTGATGTTTACACATATTTAACCGTGAGTCCCGGCACTCACATACTTTTTGTACTCGTGAAATTCACCTTTTGGCTACCTTCTTGGATTTTAGATTTTACTAAATACATAGCAATATAATGTACCTATGTATTCTGTTAGCCCTAAAAAATATAATTAAATACACAATTGTGGAAAATTGAATTTCCCATTTTTATGTTAGAAACATTTTTTCGTTCTTCATATTGTTCAAACAGCTACAGGCAAACAAATTTATAAAATTTATTTTTTATTAAAATTTAGCATATTTTATATCAACCTTGTTATGTCTGAGACTCCACATATGTCCACAGTACTGATATATCCCACACTCTCCTTCGCCTTACAGTATCCATAAATTTCCTAACCGTTTCCCATCCCATTTTTCATAAATTGCAAAACCAATCCCCTACGGATACACCCCCCTTTTCCTCCTTTCCGCTTTCAACAACTGCGTGGACAGTTAAAAATTAAAATAAAGGCAAATACTAATAATTTATTTATGCCAAATAAAATTCCGATAGTGCGGCGATTAACTTCTCCGCTTATGAACTAAGCGGATATATAAATAGAATTATATTATAACTATTATAACTGTTATATAAATCTAATGCTAATTGGGGATTTTAATGGAAGGATAGGTCTAACACAAAACAATTTTAATAGCGGAGTAGAAACAAACCACATTTAATGCGATCGGAAATCAACGAACGAGACGTGTGATTCAAAGGGAAACAAAATTCTTGAACTGGCAGATGCCTTTGATTGTCGCGTACTAAATGGAAGCTGTGAAGGTGACCGTAGTGGTGAATTCACTTTTATTCGTGGAGCAGCTTGTTCGGTGATAGACTACAGCTTCTTATCTGGAGATTAGACATACATTTTTGAAAAGTTTCGAGTTGCAGTAAAAACATGGAGGTATCCTTCAAATTAATAACATCTGGTGTTGAATCACCTGAACTGGAGCTTGGTCTTCCTCCGAAGCTTCATATAAAGCAATCTAGACGTGGGCACCTTAACAAATGTTATTAAAAAAGCGGCACCTCAAAAGACATCGCGAAGGAAGGTTCTAGAAAACAAACAAAAGTGGTTTGACAGTGATTGCAGGAGATCTAAAGACTTGTCTTTTGCACTTTTGAAATTAGTCAGAAATACTAACAATATTAACTTCAGAATCCTATATGCACAGCAAACAAAAACTTCAAAACTTTATGTAATGTAAAAAAACGTAATTTTGATCTAAAAAACATAGAAACAATAAACAAAGCAAAAATCTCAATGGATTTCTGGAAAGCAATTAGGCTTGTTAGAGTGAAAAGATTTACGACTAATACAGTTCTTCACATAGAACAACTAAAAGTCCATTTTAGGATCCTTCTCAACACATCTCAAACATTTCCATCATTTGTATATGCAGCACCTTTGATAGTTGATGAATACCTGGATGCTCCGATTTCTCAAGCTGCGGTAGCAACGGTTATTGAAAGTGCCAACAATGATAAAGCTCCGGAGGAGGATAGAATTCAGTTTGAATATTTTAAAAATCTAACCCCAGAGTTCTTGCGACTTCTTACTGTACAGTACAACAGAATTTTCGAGACAAGTGACGTTCCTGGAAGTTTTCGAACGGCTATTATCTTCCCGCTACATAAAAAAGGGAGTCTTGACGATCCGAAAAATTATAGAGGCATCTAATTATTAAACACAGCGGCAAAGCTTTTTGGATCAATATTATTCATTAGACTTAGTAAATGGGTGGAAAGTAAGCGGATCTTAAACGAGTATCAAGCGGGATTTAGGAAAAACTACTCGACAGTCGATCAAATTTTTTCCCTAATGAATATTTCTGATATAAATGAAAAGAAAGGAAAAAAGCTGTATGGTTTCTTCGTCGATTTTCGGGCAGCGTTCGATTCAATTCCCCGGGAAGCACTTTTGTACAAGCTTTACAAATATGGAATTTCAACAAAAATGGTATCTGTCATTAGAGCAATGTATTTATAAAAAAAATGTTGCACGAGTTTGGGATGGAAAAATTCTTTCAGACGAGCTTGATACTTCGATGGGCGTGAAGCAGGGATGCGTTCTCAGTACTCTTTCTCTTCATTTTATACATAAATAACAAAACAGATTCTGTGAAAGGCGGTATCGTTCTAAGAGGAAAAAATATTCCAGGACTAATGTACGCAGACGATATAGTCTTCCTAGCGGAAACTATAAACGGTATGCAGCTGATGATAAATAGGCTACAACTTTATTGTAAAATCTGGAATCTATCGGTAAATCTTTCCAAAAATGATGATACTGAGAGGCGGTGTTGGCAGATAGCCTAGGGAAGAAAAGTGGATGTTTGAAGACGAGCCGATAGAAATAGTTAAGGAGTACAAGTACCTAGGAGTCTTGATTACTGCAAACTTAAACCTTGTTAAGCATCTTCAAATGAAATTAGCGGAAGCTAAGCGTGCTATGTGTACTGTATGGAGAAGTTGCATCCTTGAGAAAAACGTTTCACACATAGCTAAATATAAAGTCCTTCGAGCAACTTCAATCGCAATTCTGTTTTATGGAGCTCAAGTATAGGGATATCTTTCTTTTGAAGCTGTGGAAAAATGTCTTTGCTTTTTTCTTAAAAGTACGTTTACACTGCCAAGTACAACACCAAACTATATAATATACCTGGAAACCGGAATAGCTAGATAGAAGATGGGTGAAGAAAGAATTCCACGGCTCGTATTATCACAAATTATAAACTCAGAGGGAACGTGTATAAAAGAGTGGAAGAAACTGGCAAGCGAATGTTCAACTACTTTTTCTATATCAGCTGACAAAAACCCTGACTCGCTGAAGGTGAAACTTGACGATTTGCGTAAGAAAGCCGGCAATATGATGTATGATAAGTTTGTAAATGAAGCTCAATCGTCCATATACAGAGCTTACTACAGTAAATTAAACCACTTCCTAGACCAAAACACCTGCTTTCTAGCTAACAACACAGCTGAAAAAATAAGCCTTTAAAGCAAGAGGTGAACTCATTAGTTTGAACTACATTCCTCATCGACCAGAGTTACCGATTTTGTGTGATCTATGTAATCTCAAAGAACGTGAAGATGTGTATCATTTTCTAGGAATTTGCCCCATACTAAAGGAACTCCGTAAACGCTTTTTTGACGTAGAAAAGCTTAGTTCAGAAGAAACGATCAACATTTTGAATGGAGAACGAGGTTGGAACCTTCTTTATGAGTATTCTATGAAGGCTATGCGATACAGAACCCTGATAGTTCAGGAAAGTTTTTAAAAGTTTTGCTTTGGAAAATTGTTAGAAACATATTTACAATGTAAAATGAATAATTACTGATTTTAAGTTTTTTCTTATAATCTTTAAAATATAAATCAAATGTCAGTCTGGTAGACGGCCTTCGGCCAAACCAATCAAAGACTTAAGTCATACTTACAACTAAGAAAATGTGAATTGTATTATTTTGGAAGTCAATAAATCTAAATGTAAAATCTCAACATCCTCCAATTCAGGCACGAAAAAGTCATTCATCATGGCTCTATAGCGTTCCCCATTGACTGTTACATTATGGCCGGCTTCATTTTTGAAGAAATATGGACCAATGAATCCCTCTGCCCATAGAGCATACCAACCAGTGACTTTTTGCGGATGTAACGGCGGCGTTTCAACAATGGCTTGTGGATAATGATCACTCCAAATACGACAATTTTGCTTGTTAACGTACGCATTCAACCAAAAATGAGCTTCATCGAATATTGGACGCAGCGTGCGATGCGTCGCGCCAACCGAACCATTATTTTGGTAGTTATTTTGCACAAGTTGCAAACGTTGTTCAGGAATAAGTCTATTCATTATGAAATGGCAAACCAAACTGATAATAAATCTAGTGACAGCTGTCAAAAAGACCAACTCCGAAAAAAGATTTGCCAGATTGAAAACCACACGTCTAAAAAAACACCCTTTACTGCCGTTATTTTTTAATATTTTTTTTAGAAAATTGCCCCTCCCGGCTAAACTGGTGCAAAAGACCCCCCCCCCCTCTTATGAGATTTGTGTCATGTATCAACCTATTCTATAAGCTCCAGCTTTTTGTCGTACCTTATGCGAATCACCCTGTAAGATTTTTTGCTGTATTTTTTTTGTACATCTAAACAAATTCTGTGCCCCCCCCCCCAGAGCTAAATCCTAGTTACGACACTGGTTCTTGAAGACTTGGAGTAATTCAATTCAGTCAATTTTATTATTTAAAAATAACCACCTAGACTCTGGTAAATTTCAGTCGAAAAAATAAGTTCATGTATCAGTAAATCGAGGTGACACAGACTCAAGACTGATTCTCTGCTTCACAAATATTTAACAGGCTTTTAATCTTCTAATGTTCGGTTTCACAAATATTTAACAGGCTTTTAAATTTTTAAATGACGTATTTTGTATGGAACAAACGTCATTTTAAGATTTAAAAAGCCTGTTAAATAGTTAAAAGGCCTTTATGAAATCGGCCATGAGACTCTGAGTGGTCGGCGCTAAAAATGTGAACTTTGTAAGGAGCAAGCATATGCTTAATTTCCTACTCCTACCTACATAGATATAGGATAATGCGTTGCCTTGGTACCTATAAACTTCTTATATGTCTTTATTTTGATGAGATGATGTATTAAAAATACCTAATAATCTCGAATACGATATGGCTGAGGTTTTGGCAACATTTTTGCATACACCTTCCTTCAGTTCCCCTTCACAAGTAAAAAAATACACTTACCTATCTACTTTGCATAGACCATAGGCTTTTTTAATTCTTCATCTTCATGGTAAACGAAACTTTAAATAAAATGGGGTGTCATCTAGCGCTGTGTAGATTAACTAACATATGAAATCGATGTTATTTTTTTTTAAATGTTGAATAACATAGAAGGTTTGTGTTTAGGATATATTTATGTTGCCACCTGTTGGAAAATAATTTAATAAAAGGTTTGAGTCTATGATGTCGAATATATGAGGTAGAAAAATTTAAAGCACTGCCATATAAAAAATCATTATTATTATTTTTATAATTGATTAATAAATGCGATGATTTATTGTCATAATATTTTTTTTAAATAAATCCCTTGTTAAATAAAAAAAAGTAATTTTACTATCAATAGTTGGATAGTTTGAATTAGAAAGTTTTGAAGTAACTCGTAGATGTATGGTAAGTGTGTTGATCCCCAGACCTTTGACGTGATACCTAAAGTCTGGGAATCAAATAACACCCTATGCCACCTATAAAAATTAAAACGTTTTTAAGATTAAAACAAATTTTTTTGAAGCTATTTTCTTACTTCTATATAGGTACACGTTTCTTTTCTGAAAATAACTGTCTACAAATGTGTACAACATACCTAAATAGGCAAGGTTTGAATTTGTTTACCAAATATATGTAATTAAAACAGCTTTTTATTTTAAAAATTATAATTTTTTTAAATACAGAAATGGTACATTAAGGCCTAGTTTTTCAGTGGGGACTTAAACCATAGTTAGTTAACTATTTAAGTAAATCCACCCGCAGTTAACTGAGGCAGCAGTTTTATGGTGGAGAATTCATGCGGAACGACTAAACAAACTCGTTGGATAAAACATCAAATACATCAACTGTTCAGTTAATACTGAGTTAACTCACCAAATTTGATGAGTTAACTCGGGTTTAACTTTAATCTCGCACTGAAAAACTAGTCCTTAGATTAATAAAATATTTAAAAAATAGAAAAGGGGAAAAATTAATGTCGTCCTTTTCCATCTTCATCAACTTCTATTGAGCTAGCCATTTCTATTTGTTTTTTACATGTGGGTTTTACGTATAAAATCCCTCAAGACAGTGAAAGCAAACTTGGCTCAGCTGAAGCAAATTTTTCCATGATCGTTCGGTAGATTAGAAAACTGACAGTGCGGTATTAGCCAAAGCGTCAGGTTTTTATGAATACATGGACACCGCACACCGACTCTAGAAAAGAGGCAATCGTTAGTATAAGAAGGTATTAATATTAGTTCTTGTTTGTGAAATTATAGTTCACACTCGGTTCAAACCGAAGTATAAATAAGAGACCGTGGATGAGCACTAGAAAATTGAGTTCTGCCATTGAAGAAATAAGTACCAATCCCAAGTACTTGGAGAGTCTCCGTTTTGAAAGACTTAGGTTTCAGAAAAGACAGGATTAAAGTAGTTAATAAGTGCCGTCTGCTAACTCAGACTGTTATTTAGTGACGTCTGCTAACTCAGACTGTGATTAAGTGACGTCTCTGCTATCTCAGACAGTAATTTAGTGACGTCTGCTGCTAACTCAGACTGTATTTTAGTGACGTCTACTATCTCAAACGGTAAGTAAGGAGAAACTATGCTAAGTATTTGAATTATATCGGGTTTTTCAATAAGAGCGCTACAAAAGTTTTTTTTTTAATAAAACAAAAACAGTTTTGGATATCAATAAAATTATTTATTCCTGTAAAAGTACGTTCGATGCCATTGTGTATGGGAACGCTTGCAGAAGTCCAGACGCTGAACCCAATTTTCGACGGTTTTCAAGCATAAATCGGCCGATACTGCTGCAATTTCACGTTCGATATTCGTACGAAGTTCATCAATCGTCGCTGGATTGTTGGCATAGACCATAGACTTGACGTAGCCCCACAGGAAATAGTCTAACGGCGTCAAATCGCACGACCGAGGAGGCCAAGCGACTGGACCATTTCGTAAGATAACACGTTCTCCAAACTTGGTTTCCAATAAATTGATTTTGACATTCGCTGTGTGGCTTGTGGCGCCACCCTGTTGGAACCACATGTCCTCCAAGTCTATATCATCCAATTGGGGCCAAAAATATTCGGTTATCATTGATCAGTAGCGATCCCCACACAGTAACGTGCCGGTCTTGATCTTCATGGAAGAAGTACGGCCCACTGACGCCGCCGGCCCATAAACCACACCAAACCGTAATTTTTCGGGATGCAATGATGACTCATGGAGTACGTGTAGATTGCTGCCTGACCAATACCGCATATTTTGTTTATTTACGAAGCCATTCAGCCAGAAGTGAGCCTCATCGTTGAAGATGATTTTTCGATGAAAATCCGAATCATTTTCAAGTTGTTGCTCAGCCCAATTCACGAACATACGACGCTTCTGGTGGTCAAGCGGCTTCAGTTCTTGCGTCAATTTAATTTTGTAAGGATGTAGGCCAAGATCTTTTCGCAAAATTCGCCACAACGACGTCACAGAGATGCCCAACGCTTGAGAACGACGTGTGAGAGACACATTTGGGCTATCGCAACTGAAGCCTCAGCGGCAGCAATATTCTCGACACTACGGGCACTAATTTGTCTCACTGGCACGGGAACATTTTATACTGTACCTGTGGATTAAAATTTTTCCACTAGACGCTCAATTGTTGATCTGCTAGGGTGATTATGACGACCGTAAATTGGACGTAGCGCTCTTAACGTTGAGGCCACTGACTCCGAATTCCGGTAGTAAATTTTAATAATTTCGACTCGTTGTTGGCTGGTATATCTTTCCATCATGAAATGGCAAACCTTATTGAAGAGAAATGTCAAAAGAGCAGCAAGAAATATGGCGTCGTTTGCTGTCCCTGTTACTCTACTTTTGTAGCGTCCCTGTTGAAAAACCCTTTATATAGTCTAAGTTATAAGATTATATTGATGGCATAAATTTACATTACTATATCTAAGCATATCTTGAATTGTATAACAGTACAGATAGCTATAAGAATTGTGTAGAAATTGTAAGAACCAGTGATTGGTGAATAAAACAACCTCGAATACACTGAAGTTTGTTGCTTCTTTGGTAAAACCCTGGACCCTATGAGCATACCTCAGCCTATGACCAAAATCATCTCACAACATTTCTTGAAACCCGACAAGTGTCAAGTGATGAGCATATGTCGTTTGCGGCTTTGAGGAAACCTTGGTGAATTCTGTTCTGTTTTCTTGCTCCATTGGCTTGGATTTAAAGATGACCCGTTTTTGCCCATCTTCTCCTAAACTCAAGCATTTGCATCAACTCAAGGATTACCTCTTAAAATATTTCAAAATTAAAATACACACATGTATCTATGTATATTTTTCATGGGACCTAACTGTGTCTTAATAAACATATTTTCGTATAACACACATACTCACACCGTTCCTTTGACTTATTATTTTATTCTAGCAAAAATAACGCCTTTGTCACAATAAACTGCAAGATAATAACAACAAAATTAATTGAGTAAGAAATAAGAAACAACAGAAAAGTATTATCCAATGGAAACATTCCCAGCACATTGACTTCGAACACCTCTGGCCATACTTTGAACGCCACCACATCACTCTGAACAAACGAACAGAAAAAAAAAAAAAAAAAAATCAAAACTATAAATTCAAAACTTTAAAATTTCAATGAAAAAAAACTCAACCCACCCTCCAATCAGAGTTCAAACCACCCTGACTTGCATCCAAATCCAAGAGGGTATTCCTCAGATGCTCCGTGCTCTGCTTTACCCTCTCCGCGGCATGCAGCAGCAGACAGATGTTCGAGAATATCATCACAATATACACCAAGTCCTTCTCCGTCAAATGGTTTTCTTGAACATAAAAATCCAGCAAAGCGTATAGATTCGTCAGCGTATTGGCAAAGGTATTCAACATCTGGACGAGAATAGAAACTTCTATGCATCTTGCAAATTCAAAAACCATCCGCCGCATTTGCGTGTACAAGCGCAGCAGTCGAAGGAGTTTCTTTTGGTGCTCGCGGATTTGCATCTGAGTCAGCCCGTCGTCGGCTTGCATCTGCAACTCCAGGGCCTTCAATATTTCATCCAGCAGATGAAAGAATCGCGCCAACAGCAGCATGCTGGCAAAAACAATGTCCGAGAAGACAGCCGCAATCTCGGCTATGTATAGATTCAGAAAGAACGCCACAAACCATTCCGGCCCGATGATGTCACCATATTGGATGATATATGGAAAGTTAATTAGCACTTCGTACATGGTGATGGAGAACTTTATCGCGATGAGAAGAATTATCTCAGGAGTGATGATGTCGCCACAATAACCCATTTCTGCTGACAGCCTGTTGAGAACTTTTTGAAAGTTCTTTGCCATGCGACACACGTTGTGCCGCTTCCATAGCTGACACACCAGCACCACGAAAGAAGTCGCAAAGCCGAAGCAAAACTGTGCAGCAGCTATCAGGGACATGTTATCGTCGATATGCGCTCCGGACACTAGATAAATTTCCGAATTTAATTTAACTACGAACGGGGAGGTGACCGCAACGAGTACACAAATGCCACATGACACAAGGGTGGCTCTGCGGGAGGTTCGGAAAACCTTGCTTTTAAAGTCAAATTCCAGAGCCGTCAAGCCGAGGAATTTGCTCAGGAAGTAAAACGACTTAAAAATGCCTGCTCCAACTTTATTGCACCACATTTCGGTGGCTTCTGCAACAAGAAAAATCCAAACACACACACACACACACATTTCTGCAACAGCTTGTTAGGTAAATTAAATTGCATAATAAGTCCTTTGTGGCATTAAAAATTAATAGTCCTGCTGAGCAATATATGTACGTGTGTTTGGCTGGCAATGTGGGGAAGAGGGAAATTAAAAATCAGTTTTAAAATAATGAAGTTTGAAACGATAATAGAGCCAACATCATCACAGCTAGGAAGGACTTTTCTTAATATATAAAAATCTAGTACAAAAAAACTGACCCGGAAATATATTTAGTATTTTATTCTTAAAATGAACAAATCTGTGATTATGGAGATTAACTTAAGCTGGCTATTTATCGCATCTGCAATCTACGAAATATACTCTATAGCTACACAAAACCCCAAGTCGGTAATGATGACGCATTACCTAAACTTCGTGTTGAGTTAATTAAATTGCGTGAAAATTTCGGCATGAATCCGCCTACACATACATACTTTCCTCTTTCCTTTAACCAAAAACACAAGCCATTAGTTTCCTTAAGCTTTCGCCAGATAGATACTCGGGGGACGTATTTACACATTGCTTATGAAGCGAATGAGGCTTTTGTGTTAGCTTAGACGAGTTTTTTTTTTTTTTTTTGATAATTAGGTTTTTCTTTTTCATGGGGATTATACGGGTTTGAGTTATGTATTTAAGCACATTTATTTTATTTGTTGTATTCTTCAAAAATAGGAACAGTTATTAGACAGAAAATTTAAGGCACTAAACTAAACGATATACCTATGTTGATACCTATTTGTGTATGTAACATAAGGAAATCTAGTTTTGTGACTTGTTTTGACTGATAATCAGTAGTGTAGTAGTAACATCGAGAGTTTATCGATAGTATCGATAATTTTGTACCTTCGATATTATCGCCGATAGTTTAAAACTATCGATACTATACAAAAAATATACGTTGTGTATTTTCTTTGAAAACAAGCCAATCTCGTGTTTAACAGTTTTCATAACAGGCCTATAGGCGCCCTCAGGATTTTGTCCAGGGGGAGGGGGGAGGGGGCAAACCATGAACTCCATACAGAAGCTGTGACGAAAATATCCATGTTTTCCAACAATATCGAAAATAATGACATCTTCAGACACATTTGCCATGGTCCAGAGCTGGGGGGAGGGGGGAGGGTTAAATCATGGAGAAAAGGCAAGTAACGGGTGATTTTTTAAGAGGCTTAGAACTTTTTTAAAAAAAAAAACACAAAAAATTCGAAAAAATGAATGAAATATTTATTTGAATCGATAGTTTGAACCTTGCAATTTAATGTTTAAAGATAATTTCATGCAAATGTTGACCGCGGCTGCGTCTCAGGTAGCCCATCCGCTGAGTCCAATTTTGGCATACTCTTTCACACATATCGGCCGGTATCTCACGAATGAATGCATGGATGTTGGCTTCCAGTGCGTCAATCGAAGCGGGCTTGTCCCTATAGACATTAGCCTTGACATACCCCCACAAAAAATAATCTAATGGTGTCAAATCGCACGATCTAGGCGGCCAATTGACCGGCCCGAAACGTGAAATTAAGTGTTCACCAAACTCGCCTCGCAATTGCGCCATTGTTTCGCGTGCTGTGTGGCATGTGGCACCGTCTTGTTGAAACCACATATCATGCAAGTCAAGAACTTCCATTTCGGGCAAAAAAAAGTTTGTTATCATCGCTCGGTAGCGTTCACCATTGACAGTAACGCTGCGATTCGCATCATCTTTGAATAAATATGGCCCAATAATGCCGCCGGCCCATAAACCGCACCAAACAGTGGCTTTTTCGGGATGCATTGGTAGCTGTTGCAATGCTTCTGGCTGATCTTCACTCCAAATGCGGCAATTTTGCTTATTTACGTACCCATTCAACCAAAAATGAGCCTCATCGCTGAACACAAGCAGCGCGCGATGAACATTTCGAACCGAGCACGAATTTTGATAGTAAAATTCAATAATTTGCAAGCGTTGTTCATTTGTAAGACGATCCATTGCAAACCAAACATTGCAAACCAAACTGAAGCTGTTTGACAGTGACACAAGGTACTAAACACACGTCAGCTGTCAAAACCAGTGTTGCCAAAACCAAACCAGCTTAAAAATCACCCGTTATTTGTTAAAATAAAAAAATTACAAATTTGTTAGTTGTGTGGAGGCAAATGCCCCCCCTTGCCCCTACATATACAGGTGCCTATGAACAGGCCTATACATAAACATTCCAATTGTGATTCAAGTGTGCTGCTTTCGGGTGCTTCTTCTAGTAAATTTGTAATCTAGAATTCCTTCAGGCTTCAGTCAGTCGGATGATTAATACTCTCTGCTGACATTTAAGATACTTAGGTGCAGTTACTCAGTGCGAGATTAAAGTTAAACCTGAGTTAACTCATCAAATTTATTGAGTTAACTCAGGTTCAACTGAATTTTTTGAATTTTTATCCACAGAGTATGTTAAGTCGTTCCGCATGCATTTTCTTCGCCGAAAAACTGCTTCCTCAGTGCACTGTGATGCGTTAACTTACTTCCAGAGTTGGCTAATTCCGCTTTAACTCACCGCTGAAAAACTGTGCTTTAATCGATCAACTCGATCCAAATTTTACCTTTTGTTTTAGTCTTCAAGGTTGAGTGGGTGGACTTCCTCGAATGCAGTGAAATGGAAACACAGCTATATCTTTGCCACCCCTTAATTTTGACAATTTTTTACAATGCACAGCACATGTACTCACAAACAGTAAAAATGATTATTTATCAATCGGAAGTTACTCTAGACATGCCAATTATAACAGTTTTGGTTTATAAAAGTACTTTTTATTCGGCCCCGCAGGGTCAGGGCCCTCCGCCGGTGGGCATACTTAGGGCACCCAGAGTTTTTTTTTCAAGTCGCGCATGCCCACTTTTAATTGCGAAAAACTGTTATAACTGTTATAAATTGGCATGTCTCTAGTCTCGTCCTTATTAATCATTTATACGATTGGAAAAATAAACATCCAAGTATATAGGTACCACTTTCATCTTTATGTTGTTTTTGGTCAAATTGATACATCTAAGAAAAATGGTTTATAGGATGTTCTCAGGGTGCAATAGTATTTTAATTAAAAACAAATTCAATTAAAAAAAAATATGCACGAATGGATCGCACGAACTTGCGAACCACATTGTGGTTCTATAGCTGAAATAAATTATCTATGGGAGTCTATATTTTTATCCATTTGCCAAAACTTAGTTTAGTTGGTATAATGTGAGTATACAAAAATTAACAATATAGCCTAGTGTTGCAAATATGCAATATGCATAAAAGGAAATTATACTATTTAAACTGGTAAATTGTTTTAAATCAACAAAATTAGAAATAAATTGATTAAAAGACTTTAAATCTGTTTTAACCCAACGCGATTTAAACCATTTGATTTCCTTTATAAATCTTAATTTATAATTAAAAAAATTTGAAAATCGTAGGAGCAGTTTTAAAAATAATTAATTTTGTGTGTATAAAATTCCTTTTACATTTTTGAGAAAAAAAAATTGGTACGCCAATTTTAAGTATTTGTTAAATTTGAGTTAAAAATTGAACTTCACAAAAAAATCTGCTACCCGTTTTCGAAAAATCGAATTCTCAAAAAATAGTTTTGAATTTTTTTTTCAAAAATCCAATAATTAGTTCTTAGAATTTTTTTTTTTTAATTTATATTTGTTACAAGCTTCTGTATAAAAAATCTAATTTTATTCGGTTGATCAGATATTGAGATAGTCTAAAATCAATGAAACCGTTCTATATGAAAGGTACTGTTAATAAACGCAAAATATAAAATTTAAAAAATTGAAATGGTAGATCGTACTAATTTTAACACATAAAAAACATTTATCAAAATCGTATTAGTTGTTTTTGAGAAAAAATATTTTTCTTAACGGATTTTAAACATTTGTATGGGAGACACCGTTATTTTCGGGTATTAGAATAATTTTTGTCAAAAATCTTCTACATAATGTTAAAAAACTGCTATTTACCAAGTTTAAACAAAATCGACAGATTCGTTTTTGAAATATTGAGTTTTTAAAAAAAAAATTTTTAATTTTTTTTAAAAATCTAAAAAAATTTTTTTTTGGAAAATTTTGGTACACAATGTTATTTAGAATGTGTCAATACTTCTTCATAAAAAAATTGAACAGAATCAGTTTAACCGCTTTCGAGAAAAGCGAAAATCAAAAAAATGGTTCTTTGGGAGGTACCATTAATAACCATTTTTCGGAACCATGTTTTTTATTAAACGGCAACTTATAACTATTTAAATTTATTGAGTTCTTAAAAACAAATTCGGTAGCGCTGGATTTAAGAAAAATAAGTTTTTCCTTTTTGGCCAAGAAATTTTGTATGACAGCTACTGTTAGTTTTGGTCCTAAAAAAAAGAGAAAGAAAAATGGGTAGGGGGAATGTCCAAAAAACGCTAGGTGCCAAGTTTAAAGAAAATCGACCTATCCGTTTAGGCTGTAGTCGAACCGACAGACAGACAGACAGACAGACGGGCGTTCTTGCGAGACCCACTGTTTTCGTCTTCGCTATCATCGTAATGTCAAGTTTGATCAAAATATAGAGTTCGATTTTTTTACGAATACCATATAAATACCATTGCCATATAGTACCTATATTCGCAAGTAATAATTAAAAAAAAATTGTTTGTGAGGTGTATCAAAAATATTTTGTTTTATTTATTGGCACACAAGAGTAGATATGCAAAATAAACTATTTCAATAATATATTTCAAGTTAAACAGTGGAGAAATATATATAGGTTTGTATATAGGTCTTCGTAAAACCGAAAATACACCACTTCATTGCTCGTGAAGGTTTTCCATTTTTGTTGCGTCTGCCCCGCAACCGCAACTATGGTTATGTTGGTGGTCAGATTTGGAGACACGTGCTTATTATCTTAAGTCGGTTAAGTTACACCATTTATAACTCAAGAACGGCTAGACCCATTTTAATGATCTCTGATTTCTTGTATTCGTCTCCGCCTCGAATAGCAGAATAACTCACTTTGAAGGGTGAAATGGGGTAAAATGGAAAACAAACATCCGATTTAAAAAAAACTCTCTTGGTGTTTGAAAGGACATTCCAATGGAAATTGCTTAGGGGGTATTCTTTTGTTTGAAATATTTTTCCCAAGAAAAGGCTTTAATCTTTGCTTAAAACTTTAATATTTGTATAGGGTGGAATGGGGTAAAAATAAAACAAAATTGTCCGATTTGAGAAATTATTTTTGTGTTTGAAAGGTTATTTTGAGTGGATAGCTTTAGGGATATTTTTTTTTCTTCAAAAATTTGGTATTTATAGGGTGAAAGGGGGTAAAAACGAAAAGTGATATTTGATTTCAAAAATTCTGTTTGTGTTTGAAAGGTTATTAAAAAAAACAATGCTATTTATAGATTGAAATGAGATACAAATAAAATAAGTTTTATAATATATTCTTTTGTAGTTCTTATGCGAAGCTTAGTTTTGTCTTCCCGTGTGAAACTGGGCTGGCCAACTAGTATTTATTACAAACCAACTGTAAAACAAGGGACTGCGTTTGTTCGTACCTATAGTTATTTGGAAATAATCAACCCTGTACTTCGCACTTTTCCTCAGGCGGCAAAATTTATAATTTCGTGGCTGTGACTGTGAATGAAAGAAATTTCAGAGGACTTTTAAGTTTTCGAATATCTGCTGATGCTATGAAACTATTGAAAAATTGCTGTCGGCCTCCACTAATGATACATAATCAAGAACACAAACCACGCTTATTTCATGCTGCCAGGAAAAGGATTTATATTATAATCAAATTTTGAGTAACGGCGTGTAAGCATCAAGATATTATGTACTGCTTTGCTTTGGGGAGTTGGAGATGCTGTCAAGCTGATCCAGAAGTAAACCAAAAACGCTGCTAAGAAACCGTGTTAAAGCCACAAACTAAATATATCCGTTTCGTGACGTTCCAAAGTACCTGTTGTTCGAGACCCTGTGGCAGGCATAAAAGGGGTACATAATTTCTTTCTTCAAATCTCATCCAAAACGTCCCCAAGAGCACCTTGGGATGTGCACACACATCGCTTTGTGAGACCTGGTAGGTAGGGCGAAATGAATGTATACTCCAATTCGCTGTAGACCTCGTCAAGATTGTGAAGAATATAGAAGCAAGTTTCAACATCGTCTAGGAGAGTTCAAAATTTTAACTGAAAATTTCTGCAATCCCTCGTCATATTGGACGTTAAATTTATCATGCCAACCATAAAATTAACCCAGTTGAGGAATACCACAGCCACAGAATATAAATTTATTATGCCCTTTGACTTTGTTCTCACAGATGTGCTAGAAAAATTCGAATCTGAAACCTTAAATGTGTTTCAGTTAACACTTTTCATTCCAGAAAAATAAAGGGTCCGCCATCTAACGTTTTTTTTTTTCAACTAGTGCTTATTTCGTGAATGGTAACACTTAGCTCATGTCTGATTTAACAGATAATTAGTTTTATCCTTCCGCTGAACGAATATGGTTGTGTATACGCTTCGCTAAGTGGGCCTGCGATCGACTTAGATAAGATGCCGATTTTGCCAAAAAAATCATCTTTTCAGATGAAGCTCATTTTGATCTTGGCGGGTAGTAAACAAGCAAAATTGTCGCATTTGGGGCACAGAAAACCCGCACGCATACATTGAAAAGCCGATACACCCAAAACGAGTCACTATTTGATGCGGATTTCGGTCCAGAGGCATAATTGGGTCATTTTTCGAAAATGAGCAAGGAGTGGCCGTTACAGTCAATGGCGATCGTTATCGGGCCATGTTGAACAAATTTTTGTTCACAAAAATTGAAGAGGAGGATATTTGCAGCATTTGGTTTCAACAGGACGGCGGTACGTGCCACACAGCCGAAGCTACACTCGATGTTTTGCGCCATTTTCAAAAAAAAAAAGAAAGTTATTTGGCGGACCCTTTAGTATCCTTAGATATTCTCTTGATGAGTAAAAAGAACTTCTGCCTACAAATTTTAATAAACATCGGATGAGTCGTTAACAAGAAAATAGAAAATCAAATGGCAAATACCGTTTTACCACAATGCATACCATGATTAAAAAAGCGGACATAAAATTTTTTATAAAAATCATTAAAGTCGTTTCCGAGATAAATTATATATCTTTCAAAACGGTTGTGTGGGAGGTAGTGTTACTTTTTTTCAGAACTTCAATTTTCCCTCTATTGAATTACTTAAAAACCTTAAGTTGAAAATTTCAAGAAAAACGCTTCAGTGGTAAGGTTGTAGGTCGAGGAGCAGACAGTGCGTACTATCATAGTAATGTAATATTTGATTATAATCTCGAGTTCGATTTTTTACGATGCCAAAACCCTGCCCTACAGTATATCTTCCTCCATAATGTATGTATGTATATGAACATCGCAAGTACAAATGTCTATTAGTGGTTGCATAATTGTTATTCGACGCACATTTTGGTTATTTTTGTAATGGTGAAAGGGGTGTTCAGAATCCAAATAAAAAGTGCATTTCAGGGGCATTTCGATTCTTCCTTGTTTGAGAAAAATATTTACCCAAATTCTATATTGCAGGCTTATGAGGTGGGTAGAAGAGAACAAATTGCTAAGCACTTTCCAAGCTGGTTTTCGCTCTGGCCTTTCAACTATGGATCAAATCTTCGCACTCTCCAATATAGCAAAACGTTTCATCGATAACAAACAAAAACTTTATGTCTTTTTCATTGATTTTAAGGCAGCATTTTATACTATCAACCAGAAATTTAGGTATATATACGAAATTTTTAAGACTCTATAAACTTCTCCTCACCAATACGTGCGCTACTGTGTCAAATGGGAGCTTCATATCCAGCTTCTTTAACACTGATTGGGGTGTGCCCCAAGGTTGCCTCTTAAGCCCGATTATGTTCGCCCTTTTCATTGACGATGTCTCCCGTGATTTTCCTGGGGGTGTTAGGTTCGGAAATCTACTTATTAAGGTACTACTTTATGCGGACGACCTTGTTGTTTTGTCGGACAACCCCACCACATTACAGTTACAAATTAATAGACTTAAAAACTTTTGTGATAAATGGGACCTGAATATAAACACCTCAAAATCAAAAATTATGATTTTTGAAAGCACCCGTCGAAGGAGAAACCCACTAGAAGCATGGTCATTGGATCGTGAACCTATAGAGGTGGCTAACCAATTTAATTATTTAGGTGTTCTATTTTGTAGCAATCTAGATTTCCGGCCCCATGTTAAGGAAAAATGCGTATCGGCAAAAACTGCAATAAACCTTATATGGAATAAAATCTTCTGCAATAAGTACATAGGCATCTCAGCTAAATTTAGAGTTTTTGAAGCTACTATAAACTCATGCTTATGCTATGCCAGTCAAGTTTTTGGTTACCAAGATTTCGATGAATTTGAGATAGTGCAACGCTTCGTTTTTAAACGAATCCTTAAACTTCCAAATTATACACCAACTTACGCTATACATGTGGAATCAGGTATCCCTCCGATTTTTCTAAAAAATCTTAAATTTAATGCCGATTACATAGTAAAAGTAATGCAAAGGTCAAATGAAAATCTTCATAAGCAAATGATGGATTTCGCATTCCGAAGGAATTTATCGCCGTTTAAAGAATGGTATGAGATAGCAAATGCACACGGATTTAATCTAAACCTTAGTACAACTACTATTGCTAATTGGAAAGGTAAGTTTTATGAATGTATTGCATTGGTCTATACTATAGTCTGTCAAAGCTCTTCAAATCCAGAAATACCATAACTTCAAAACTGCTACTGTACAGGACCATATGGTTCCGAGACTTGGGTGCTTAGCAAAAGGCACTCCGACCTCTTAACCGCGTTCGAGAGAAAAGTCTTAAGGAGAATTGTTGGCCCCATATGTGAGGAAGGACGATTCCGGAGACGGTACAATCATGAATTGTACGCAATCTACCTTGAAGCAGATATCGTGACAAAAATTAAGCTCGGTAGACTTCGGTGGGCAGGGCACCTAGCTCGCATGAGCGAAGAGGAACCTGCTCGGAAAGTTCTTTGTGGTACATTCTATGGTAGACGACAGCGTGGTAGACCATGCTTGCGCTGGAGAGATGGCGTAGACCAGGACGCCCGGAGCGTTGGGGTGCGCAACTGGATGGCGGCGGCTCGATACCGGGATGGATGGAGAGACTTGTTGAAGGAGGCCAGGACCGGACCCCGGTTGTCGAGCCGACGATGATGATGATGATTGCATTGGTCGATGATTCATTGTATCTCAGGTTCTTGAATAGGGCTCGAACCTTACTAAGCAGATTGGTCTATAAGCAACTCAATCACACTTTGTTTGTAAACAATTATTTTAATAGTAAACTTTCCGCAAATCAAATAGGTACTTTGTTTAAAGCAAGAACTGAGATGCTAAATCTGAATTACAAACCTCACAGAAATGATAATCCCAGGTGTAACCTCTGCAATCGAAATGAAATCGAAGATGTCAACCACTTTTTAGCCGTTTGTCCAATTCTACAAGAACTTCGAAGGCTTTATTTTTCAAAAAGCTTTCTCAATCACCAGGAAGCGAACAAATTTCAAACGGAGAGTGGGGTTGGAAGGACCTTTACAATTTTATTGAGCATGCCTTAGATTACCGAAATAGTTTTTTAGAGTAAATTTAAATTTTTAAATATATGTTTATTTATGTATCTTTATCTAAGATGTAACGAGGAAATATATGTATATTATAAACTTGGATATAATGTTTGTTTAAATTCAATCTATTTATTTAATTTTCTACATAATCTTTTTATAAACTTTTTATAATCTTAAAATTTCTTTTTTTTATTCTCGATAAATGTCAATTTTCAGGCAGACGGCAAATATATTTTTTGCCATGCTAATGCTCTTATATAATTTTTCAAATGTATTTCGAGTTTTGGTCAAATAAAGAATTTGTAATAATAATAATAATAAGTGCGTTGTTGTACTTTGATGACGTCTTTAATGCGCAATGCATTATCTTTCTTGTTAGCTTGTATCATGTCTACAATTTTGTTCTTCATTCTAAATTAATATAATATATCCTCAAGGGTTTTTCAATTGACGCGGGTAGATTTTGGCGACCTGTGACTATCATGTTGTTGTGGTGACATCTGTCAAATATGTTGTTTATTATTCAGTTCCTGATGCCAAATCAATATGGAAAGTTTCACGATTTAACAACACGTCCAAATGATAAAACCTAAAAAAAAATATCAAAATCTCTTTTATCATACGATGCGCGAGTTGCGTTCATTTTATGATTTACATGGCTGTCCTTCCCAGGCGATAATTTTTAACATTTGGTGTCAAAATTCAAATCAACTAATTCAGTGAGCAATCCGCCAACACCGTTAAAGAAATTCAAGATCTACCGTAAACATGGCGGCTGGCTGTACGTGAGAGTCCGTAATTTTTTGAAAAGGGCGATGTCATTGCCACGATTGACGTTCTGCATGAAACATTTGATGGTACGGTCATCAGCCGCAGAGGTGACGTGAATTGGCAACCAAGGTCATGCGATTTGATCGCCCTCGACTTATTCTTGAAGGTTTTCCTGAAGTAGCAGGTCTTTGCGAATAAACCACAATCGACCGATGCCGTGAAGGTGAACATAACACATGGCCATAGCTCAAATTAAGTCGGATCTATGCCAAAGAGTTATTGAAAATTGGACCACTGGAATCCCTGGTACCTTAAGAAGCCGAGGAGGGTTTTTGAACGATGTCATATTCCATACATAGTGGCATTACCAGGCCTTTCACATAAAAAAGAACTTTGTTAATACCTCAAACCCAGCTTAGTTTATTCCATTTCGACATATTCTCGCCCTCATTGAAAAACCTTTTATAAGAAGGTATAGGTTAGGTTAGGTTAATTATAATATTATATTTCAAGATTCAAGATTCATCGAGCTATAAAAATATCTCAGATATTTTAATCACAAAATAAAAAAAAAAACAAAAAACAGAAGTAATTGCGTTGCGCTCAGAGCTCAGCAACATATATGATGGTGCGTTCATGCTCGAATCGTTTATCCAACATAAGCCACGACACCATAAGTTATAAGTGGATTATGAATCTTTTATCAATTAACAACAAACTTAAAAGACCTATACGAAGAAGAAATCTTCCAATTAGACCCACTCAACAATAACAACATTAAATTTGATAAAGCGCATCTCATAATCCTCATCAAATATGTAGGTATATGGCCTTATTCGTTGTTTACAATTTATACCTTTGACAATAATTCTTAACCTTTCGTGATGGTGTTCTGTTAAAGTAGAAAAGGTGTGGTATGGTAAACTCTTAGGTATACTCAACAAAGGTAGAGCGTAAAATTTATTGGAATTCAAATATAAGAGGCTCAAATTTGAATAATTGCTTAAATGACAAATTTTATAACACCCATATTAAAGGCTTTGCTATTAGACTATAAAATGGTCTTTAAAGAATCAAAGAATCATACTTAAGCACTAGTTTTGTTTATACATAAAATAAATCTTTATTTTAACTATCTTAGGAACACAGCCTAGTTAATTTTTGTCTGTATAGAAATATAAATCTAATAGGCCTTGGCACACTGAAGTAATTCAACCAGGGAAATGGTTGTTTGTAGGCAAGAAAAATTGAAGAGTTCGGAATGAAACTGTCAAAATGTTCTTCCATATGAAGGTTTTTTATAATACAAATTCTATCTACTCCTGAAATACTTCAGCCAAAGAGAAGACTTAGCACTAATTAGGTTTGTTGAATTATTGATTCAAAATAGCTTTTAAAGGCCTTTAGTCCATACAAATTGGATTTTCGTCCCGGCGATCTCACTTGGACTCATCAGCAGAGGCAACGCACACGGTCCGGCGCAACTTCGCAAAGTTTTAGTTATACTTTTTGATTAGATTCATGTTAAATTTTTGTTTGTTTCGACTTTCTTCTAGTAATTATTAAAGCTTTTTTCAAAAACTTTAACTGGTCGCTATGTTTCCTCGATAGTGACATTGATTCCAGCACAGATTTGATCACAAACTTAATTCTCTCCGGAATGAGAAATTTTATCCCGAATAGGGCTAAAACAATCAAACCGAAAGAGAATTCGTGGTTTGACTCGAGCTGTAAAGAGGTTATTAGGGATAAAGAGGTAAGGTTCCGTTATTATAAAGCCAACCCAACAGAGGAAAATCGGATAAAGTTTAAGCAAGCTAGGAAGGCCAGCAACGCCCATATTCGACGAATCAAATTTTTGCATGAGCAAAAATTAAGACAAAAAATACTACAATGTCCCACAGGCAGTCAAAATTTTTGGTCATTTGTAAAAAATATTCGGAACTCTACAACATCTTCGATTCCAACGCTCGTCTATAACGACACTCTCTTGATAAAGCTAACCTTCTTGTCAAGCAGTTTGCTGCCAATTCAACGCTACCAGAAAGTGTCATGACTCCCCCTTCACTTGAGCGAGTAAATAGTTTTATGGGACCCATCTTTTTTCGTACTCGTGCAGTGGCAAGAGTTCTTAAAGACCTTGACATACACAAATCCGCTGGCCCGGATAGTATCCCTCCCATTGTTCTGAAGAGGTGTTCTTCTACGCTGGCAAAACCACTGCGTAAGCTTTTTCATCTGTCCTACTCTACAGGTCTCTTTCCGAGTGGATGGAGAACAGCATTTGTCCAGCCTGTCCCTAAAAAAGGCGAATCTTCCTCACCCTCTAATTATCGTCCGATTGCACTTACGTCCCTTCTTTCCAATGTCATGGAAACGCTGATAAATTTCCATCTTAAGAAATATCTTGAAGAACGAAAGCTTCTTAATGACCGGCAGTATGGCTTTCGTACCAATAGATCCACTGGTGATTTGATGGTTTATCTCACCGATCAGTGGAACAAATCTTTACATCGTTTTGGAGAAAGTAAGATTGTTGCGCTAGATATTTCAAAGGCATTTGATAGAGTTTGGCATCAAGCTCTCTTATCGAAAATGCTTGCATTCGGTATTGATGAATCTCTTCTTCGTTGGATTAGAAATTACCTTTCGAACCGTTCAATTCAAGTTGTTTTGGATGGATTCAAGTCTGAAACCCATAATATAAACGCTGGTGTGCCCCAGGGCTCCGTTGTGTCTCCGACTCTCTTTCTCATTTTCATTAATGATCTGCTCTCTGAAACTTCTAATCCATTAAATTGTTTCGCTGATGATAGTACCCTCAGCTTTTCATATTCGTTTGAAGATTCACACCCATGTCCTTCGGATGTGGAACTCCAACGGCAAAATATGATAAGCTCATTAAATTCTGATCTCGAATGCATTGTACAATGGGGAATAAAAAACCGCGTAGAATTTAATGCTTCTAAAACAAAATGCTGCTTACTATCACTAAAACGAAACCTTCCCCCTTTACCACTATCCATGAGTGGGACTAACATCGAGGAAACCGATCAGCTTTCGATTCTAGGTATGTCCATTACAAACCACCTTTTGTGGAATGAGCACATATTCGACGTAGTCAAAAACTCTGCGAAATGCTTAGGTTTCCTCCGAAGATGTAAGAAATATTTCACCCCTTCTGATCTGGCTATAATTTATAAAGCATATATTCGTCCAAAGCTCGAATATAATTCCCATATCTGGGCAGGTGCTCCTAAGACCCACTTGAGTTATTTGGATAGAATTCAAAATAGAGCTTTTAAAGTGATAGGTGATAGGTCCATTACTGATACAATCCCACCTCTTGAGCACCGTCAGAATGTATCATGCCTGTCCTTGATTTATAGGTACTTTTTTAAAAAATGTTCTAATGAAATAGCTAGCTGCATTCCTCCCCTTAAACAATTCAACCGTAATACTCGTACTTCAAGGAATGCCCATCAGTTTACACTTGAGCCCAATTTCGGACGTACCGTCAAATACAGAGATTCTTTCTTTAGTCGCACTACTAGAATGTGGAATGCATTACCCGCCTCAGTTTTTCCCTTCCATTTTAATGTTCAGAACTTTAAAACCAATGTGCATCGGTATCTCCTTTTACATCCCTTCCTCTTTTCCTAAAGCTCGCACTGTGTATACATACATATTAAGGGTACCCAAAACCCCTTTAGTGCGCGCTCATTATAAAAAAAAAAAAATTAAAGCTGACTTTGTGTATTCATCAGCCATATAGGTACCTACTTAAAAACATACATGGTAGATATCTATTGTCAGAATTTTTGCCACAAAACTTACAAAATACTCATTGATATTTGCAGGAATTTTAATAATTCAGCTTTGATTATGAATTCTCGCAATATTTACATACGTCAAATTGTTTGTATTTTTGAAATGAACTGACTCGTTCAATGCAAAATCGTATAAAAGAAACATCTTTTGGAGTTTTGTTAAACTGAGGTTGCAGCAATTTTCAGCTTAGGAGAAAGGATCATGAAGTAAAGTGAGTGAACAAAATCTCCCCGGCAATCTAGGAAATATTTTTGACACTTTTATTCAAACTTTACGTATAGTGCATGCGTTGAACCAAGATAGTTACCATAACTATCAAAAATCTGTTATGATTTGTGTTCTTTGTGTTAATTTTGCAAGATATTTTAAGAAAACCTCAAATATATTTTCCAGCAATTTGTTTCTTCGTGTTAAAAAGGACTAACATCGAAAACACCCATTGTGAATCAAGCCCTTAAAGGCTCTCCCAAACCGGTGCGAAACATCCGCGTGAATATGCGACGACAGAAGAATGCATTCAAAGATTCGAATCGCGGCAGAGTGGGTACTCTCATTCATCTCCATGTAAATCTCCATAAATAAGAAAGTTTCGTTGTCGTTCGGCAGAATTCGCGTTGGTTTGGGAGAGCCTAAAAGTCTAATACCTTGAGGCTAAATACATAGTTCTTCAATGAAAAAAGTTAGTATAGGAGTGATTTTATAAAATAATATAAACTTTGGAAGATTGGATATTATAAAGGGTGTTTTATTTTAGACGTGTGGTTCTTAAGAAGAAATAAAACGCATATAATTTGATCTAAGGCCCAAAAATTTAGTTTTATTATAAAGATAAGGGTATGCCATTATGTTTTAAAAATGATTTCGTGCAAGTGGCCGCCGCGGCTGGTTCGAATAAATTCCAGCCGCGAGGTCCAATTTTCTACCACTTTTTGCAACAATTGGGGCCGTATGTCAGCAATAACGCGCCGAATATTCTCTTCCAAGATGTCAATCGTCTCGGGGTTATCTGCGTAGAAAAGCGACTTCACATAACCCCACAAAAAATAGTCCAGCGGTGTTAAATCGCACGATCTTGGGTGCCACGCCACAGGCCCACGACGCGAGATAATGCGCTCACCAAAAGTTTCCTTCAATAAATTGATTGTTTCGTTGGCTGTTTGGCATGTAGCGCCGTCTTGTTGGAACCAAAGGTCGTCCACATCAACATCCTCCGATTCAGGCACGAAAAAGTCATTAATCATGGCTGATAGCAGATGGACTTATTTGGGTCTTCTTCGATACTCTGCAGCAATAGCTTCTTCGGTGCGTCTCTGAGGATGCGCATTATCCACTAGAGCGTGGTGCGAAACCGATCCATGGTTGCTCGAATTATCGACTCTGCTGGGCGATTATGTCGACCGAATTTTGGACGTAGCGCATTTGCACGATTTTCATTATGAAATAGCAAACCATACTGAGCATAAATAAAGTGACAGCTGTCAAAAAGACCAACTCCGAAAAAGGTATTGCCAGATTGATATGGGAGCAAGATTTTAAGACAGTTGCAGATAATATTTCTTTCCATAAATATCATGACGGAGAACCCTCTTTTACCCATGGGCCCCGCAAATTTTATCTTTGCACACGCCTCATTTTGGTCTAGCGCCGGCTATGCTCATCAGTTGACTAGTGAGGGCCTTGTCAATACGCAATTTTTATTCAGTTCAGTTTAGCTTTCATGAAGTTTTTGACAAAAATCCAATGTGAACTATATCCAACATGATAAAAAAGGTGGGATTTTTTGCCCAGGGCCAGGCTTTGTTATCATTGTATAATTTATTCAAATGTTTTTAAAGAATTCAAATCCAGGGTTTCCAAAACGTCTTTTAAAGCTCACAGAATATTTTTATTTAAATTTAGTACGTAAGTAAAAATCATAATTCGAAATGCATTTATTTATAATCAATTAGATATTCTAAACAAAAACAAAAAAAAAAAAACCGATGAGTAACGACAACGATAATTTATGTTTGTTTTTCCTTATCTAGAGTTCAGCAGAAAAGATTAGTTTTAATGTTTGATTTATTGCCTTTATAAGTATGAACATTAAATTTACAATAAACTTCTGTCTTGTGAAATTGTTTAGCTTTTTTCTATTTCCTTCTCAAACCCGATTAAACACTATAGGCAGTTTTATTTTCTCTTCTTTACTTTGAGATAAAACATTTTTGTTAAAGTTGACAAAAAATTTGGCATTTCTTTCATTTCGTTGGTAGCCTCTTGTTGGGTAATAGATTGGTATTCGTAGGCGACTATTCGATTGACCGTGGTCAAAAGTTGAAAAAGTTCGATGCCTTCTTCGCGGCTATTTTTTGCAGCTTCTTCGAATGTCTGACAGAGGGCCTGAATAAACCACGATCCGTTCTCAACATTTCGGAATGAAAAGTAGCCTAAAAAAAAATTGTATAAATAAATGTAAATGGTTTGAAGCTGGACAAAATGTCTGTTGCTTACCATCGAAGGTTGAATAGAAAACTAGAAGATCAGCTGTGTTCGGGATGGCATAGGTGATTGTTTGTTTTTCCTCGGCGGCAGGGGCGAAACGTGACATTGGTGTCACAACATCTGCTTCAAATGTCACGGGTCTTTCTAATTGATTCCCACGGCAGGCCTATATAGGGAAATCCAAACCTTGCTTAAGAAATTAAACAATAAATTAGTATATTAGGTGTTTACCTGGATGAAAAACAATTTGGGTTTATCAATCAGAGACTTGCAGTTTTCTCCCAAAAATGGTGTCCACAAACGGTCAACTGGATATGTCATGTCCTTGGCATAGACCTTGCCCTCGACTCCATGTGACATCACCACAACAACAAGGCAGTCATTATCACTATGATCCTCCCTGGCAACTATACATACACAACAACCAAAGATTATAAAGCTGATAAAAACACTTCATCATTAACATAACACTCACCATCTTTCAATTGACCATTGAGCTTCTCAAACGTCAAATCATCAAATGTCCGCACGTCAAATCCATACTGCTTGAGCATGCTCTTCACCCGATCACGGTCACGTTCGGTTCCTTTTCTCGGGTTTTGGTTTCGGATTTCTTTGTGATTGAAAATCAAGGCAATCCCAATGTTTCGATTGTTTGTGTTGTAGTTTACATCCTTTGTTGCAATCGACCGAATCGGACCCTTTATTTCGTTAAAGGGCTCGCCATCGACTTCATCATACTCGGGTTGCTCCTTTTGTTCTTTTTTCTTTCCAAATCTTAGCACAGATATATCAGTCTCATCCATTTTGCTTGAATTTCTCCCACCAACTAACTTCTAACTATAAATATAACTGTTTGATAGCTTTCCTCCGCCATATCTAATCGTTTTGATAACGACACGCGATAAGAAAAATTCACCAGTAGATTTGTTTTTGTTTGAAGAAGCACCGTTTGGCTGTTTGAATCCAAATCTTTATCTTATCGATTAACTTTAAATATCTTTTATTATTGAATAATAAACTTTTTCAAGTTTACATTTTTATGAGCCTGCTTTATTGGTGATTAGCTTGCTTGGTATATTGAGACATTGAGAGCCAACCAAAAAAAGTCACTTTTAATTTTTTGTGAATCACCAGAAATGCATATTAAACAAACTGCAGTCATACACTCCATACTATTTGCTTAGGGACAGGTTATTTTTTTTATTTTTGGAAAAAAATCATTGTTTAAATTGATTGATTGTAACATTTTACATAACACTTGGAAGTTTTTTTGCGACCTTTAGTCCAAAATGCGTTTCGCCCAGGTACGAAAGTTGGGCTCATCAGTTAGATGCTGTCGTACCCTTCTAAGACGCAAGATTTTGGTAGATGAATACCGACACAAATGCAAACAGATACAAAACTGATGAGACCAACTGTCGTACTTGGGCGAAACGCATTTTGGACTAAAGGTCGCAAAAAAACTTCCAATTGAATTTAATTCATCACAGTCCACTAAAACAAAAACAAAAACAACAAAAAAATTTGTGTCTATTGTTTTCGTTCTTCTTCTTCATTTTGCATAACAGTTACAAGTAAAAAAAATTTGTTCTAATTTTAAAAAAATATTACTCCCCGTTTTTGTCACATTCTGCCTTCTTCCTCCACTTCTAATGGGTGATTTTTTAAGAGGCTTAGAACTTTTTTAAAAAAAAAAACACAAAAAATTCGAAAAAATGAATGAAATATTTATTTGAATCGATAGTTTGAACCTTGCAATTTAATGTTTAAAGATAATTTCATGCAAATGTTGACCGCGGCTGCGTCTCAGGTAGCCCATCCGCTGAGTCCAATTTTGGCATACTCTTTCACACATATCGGCCGGTATCTCACGAATGAATGCATGGATGTTGGCTTCCAGTGCGTCAATCGAAGCGGGCTTGTCCCTATAGACATTAGCCTTGACATACCCCCACAAAAAATAATCTAATGGTGTCAAATCGCACGATCTAGGCGGCCAATTGACCGGCCCGAAACGTGAAATTAACTGTTCACCAAACTCGCCTCGCAATTGCGCCATTGTTTCGCGTGCTGTGTGGCATGTGGCACCGTCTTGTTGAAACCACATATCATGCAAGTCAAGAACTTCCATTTCGGGCAAAAAAAAGTTTGTTATCATCGCTCGGTAGCGTTCACCATTGACAGTAACGCTGCGATTCGCATCATCTTTGAAGAAATAGGCCCAATAATGCCGCCGGCCCATAAACCGCACCAAACAGTAGCTTTTTCGGGATGCATTGGTAGCTGTTGCAATGCTTCTGGCTGATCTTCACTCCAAATGCGGCAATTTTGCTTATTTACGTACCCATTCAACCAAAAATGAGCCTCATCGCTGAACACAAGCAGCGCGCGATGAACATTTCGAACCGAGCACGAATTTTGATAGTAAAATTCAATAATTTGCAAGCGTTGTTCATTTGTAAGACGATCCATGGTTAAATTGCAAACCAAACTGAAGCTGTTTGACAGTGACACAAGGTACTAAACACACGTCAGCTGTCAAAACCAGTGTTGCCAAAACCAAACCAGCTAAAAAATCACCCTTTATAACTTATTTATGTGATTTCACACAAATGATACAGCAATGCATACCTTTGCCTTTTTAATTTTTTACTGACTTTTTACCTTGAATTCTATAAAAGATTTTATTGAGATATATTAAGTTGGTTATATTTAGAACGTTTTTGAAGCAAATTTGGTAGGATGCATATTGTAAACCAGCTAGAATTTTACTAAAGTTAAAATTACCAAATGCCTTCTTAGGTATCATTTTAGTATCATACTTTAAAGAACGGAAAATGTTTTTCTTATTGACCGCAAATAATCGATAAAATATAAAAACACTAGATGAAATTTTCGAACTTAAAATTGAAAGTTCATCTTCAGCGCGAGTTTAAAACAAAATGAAACGAACCTAGCTGAAAATGACATTTAAACAAAACAACTCGCTTACAAAAAATATAAACAACAAAAATATACAATTACATTACAAAAATTAAAAAGAGTTAAAAAGTGATGACTCTATTGCCCCAGATTCCATAGATCCCAGATGTAGATCCCAGATCCCAGATGTACGAAAGCGGCAGAGCCTATAAACCATAAAATGAAAAGCTGCTATTTTGTTTTGATAATTGCAGTACGAATCAAATGTGATGAAGCGGTCGGTGGATGTCGACTTCCTATATACTGCAAATTGAACAATACCCTCAGTTCGTGTAATTTTTAAATCCAAAAAAAGATAAAGAAAGATCATTTTCTGACTCAAGTTCATATGTAAATTTAATGATTTCATATCTGCTGTTCAAGGTATTCAAAACCGATTCAACATTTTCTTTTTTAACAACCGCAAAAATATCATCAACGTAACGCCACCATATGCGTGGTAGGAGGCCTTCTTTTTTTCAAATCGTTTTCAAAGTTGGACATAAACGCTTCTGCGACCAAAGTTGATAAACTGTTTCCCATGCTGCATCCAAAATTATTGCTGTAAAACTGATTTCTAAATTGAAACGAATTAAATGTCATACATTTTTCAATTGCATTAATATATGCGTTTATGTGTTCATTCAAGACTGCTTTATGAACCAGATGATTTTTGATGGCTTTTATGGCAATATTTACAGGGACGCTTGGGAAGAGAGCTGTGACGTCAAATGAAATAAGTGTCTCATCTTCTTCTAATTTAATGTCTTTAATTTTATCTGCGAATTCAAAACTATTTTTCACTGTGAAACCGTCAAATGGAAGATATTGTTTAAGTTCAGCCACAAACCATTTTGATATGTTGGCAAACGGAGAGTTTATGCATGACACGATCTTACGCATTTTATTACCAGGTTTATAAACCTTTGGTAAACCGTATACATAAGAGGAACTTTTGGGTTTGAAATACGTAGCCGAAACTTAGTTACATTGAAAACTTAATTTCAATTGTCAATCACAAAACGGGCATCGTTTATCATTTTATTCAGTGGTGATCTCCTAGAAACCTTAAAGTTGTCTTCATGGATAGATGTGACCAGAGATTATGAATTATAAAGATTGGAAACCTCGGCTGTCATTCGGGTTTGCCTACAAGCTAAACAATATGGCTGCCCGTGGTGAAGTAAGTAAGTTGCATTAGTATGAGTGTTTTAACGATATTTTGAAAACTTGATGAGTTTCAATGGGCACGTTCAAAAACTTATAAAAATCTCGAAACGAATTATCAAGTGTTCACGACACCTAAAATCATTTGGTTTAAAAGTGGCATGGAATATTTTGAACAATTATATGAAAAGGGTAGTAAAATAATAAACAAAATGCAAATTGACAGTAAATCAATACTTAGTTTACGCAGTAGTTCAATTTAATCGGATAGTAAGAAAACACAATATTGCTAAAAATCTTCTTTCCATTTGCTCTATTTCATTTAGAAATGCTGAACACTGAATTAGCATATACATAAATATGCCTTTCATCGGATAACTCCTCGAAGTGATTTTATATTAAGGGTATTCCTGCAACGTCGGAAAACCATCGTAAACATCGTAAACGTCGGAAAGTTTACGATGTAGTAAACGAACTGTCAAAATTTGTATGGAAAATCCTTTCCAACAAATCGTAAACTTTCCGACAAGAATTTGTGTTGTAAACGTCGTAAACGAAAATGGTAAACGTGGTAAGCTTTTTTTCAATGGGATTATGACATTGCTTGAATCAGCTGATTTTTTTACCACATCATTTAGGCCGAATTTTTTGAGGGGCATTCATGAAACGTGAGTGGGAAACTTTACGGTTTTACAACGTCTGAAAGTTTCCAACGTTGCATGAATACCCTTATTATTACTATTTCCTTATCTTACACGCACCGTTTGCATCATCCGATCTGTTTTGTTTGTTTCTCTTATTAAATTGTATCTGCATTCTGTATCTTCCACTCTTTCTTTGACATTTCGCCAAAGCTCATCTACTACTTTTTAACTCTGTTTCCCCTTACCCCTTTCAACGCACAGATGGCACTATAGTTTTCCACCAGAATTTCATTCCCCGTTTACACCGGATGAATTCAATATTCTTATGGAATATTTCCGGGCTGTAACCTAACTATTCACTAATCTGTCAACGTTGACACATAACTCCACAACACAGCACACGACAGAAGTGTGGTTTGGGCTTTAATTGTTATAGCAAAAAAAGCGTTTCTAGCATTTTTAAAATAAACTCAAAATATTCTAATTCAGCACAATCTTCGCCACAAGATCTGTGTCGTTATTTAATCATCTGTATTACGCAGCGTTGTATCATATTTTTATCACTTTCTATGATAACTAATTTTTTCTTTTTGACGAAATTACCAAGGTAGCTGCAAGTGTCGATTGCTTTAAAAAATATTAACATAGAGCTCACTCGTGAATGGCCAGCTATAGATTTATGAACAATATGGGTGCACCCTAAAATATTCTGTTTGCACCATTGAATCTGTATTTTCCGAACACATCCCGATATCCCACCTAAAATCCGCCATTTTCGTGGTGAAAAGCTGATGAGTTAAATTTTTTTTAAAGATGGCTGTGTTTTTTACACATACAAAATGGTCGAGCTGTCAAAACAGAACAAACCCACCCTGTTAAATTGTTGTTGCAATTCACATCTATTCATCGGACACGAAACGAAGTTACAAAAACAACAATGTAAACAAATCTGTTTTGGAGGGTGAAACGAATCTGTTTTGGAGGGTGAAACGTACGAAGGTTTCCAATCTTTATAATACATAATCTCTGGATGTGACGATGTGAGCATCCTTTCTTCATACTCATTTTTGTTCATGACAACAACCTGGCTTCCCTTGTCGGCTTTCATGTAGAAAACATTATTTCGTTGTTTAAGTGTTGAAAGAGCATCATTCCACTTCAACGTATCTTTGTCATTGTTCCTTGAAATGTGTTTTTGTTTTTTAATCTCAGCAGAGGCACAATCTCTGATTTCCTTTTTGACATCCAACGATTTAAACTGCACAGATGATTCAATATCAGCGACAAGATCCACAAAAGGAGAAACAAGTGGTTTTACAATGAAATTCAAGCCCCTGTTTAAAAGTTCCAACTCGTTATCACTGAAAACTTCATCTGATAAATTCACAACTAAATTGTCAACTCTTTCAATATGAGGTTTATGTATACTGGTGGAATCTCTGTTACTAAATCACCTAGTTTCTTATTTTGTTTTTCTCTTTTTGTTTTGAACATGTTGTCACATCGAAAAAGGACAGCGGATTGCTTCTGTATAAAGATTTTAAACATCTGGTCATTCAAGTTTTTTGTCATCTTTAAATGCAAATGATATGTTTCAAGTTCCAATTTATCAAGGCGACTGTAATGATAGTTGATTTCAAATTTTAGCCAGGATCGTTTGGCTGAGTTGATCACCTTGTCAGTGCGATGATTTTTAATGGTGTAAAATATTTGGATGAATTAAGGAAAAACTTTTTTGGCTTTGCATTCTTCTAAGAATAGAATATCAGCTTTAATTCGCTTCATTTTTGTTACTAAACGTGAATAAACGTTCAAGTCTTGATCGAAAATCATTATTAACTATAAAATTATATTCGATATTTAATTACCGAAATTAAAATGAACGTGATTTTGTGGTCGTTATAATTAAAGAACGGAAAATGTTTTTCTAATTGACAGCAAATAATCGATAAATATCATACTTTTTAGAAATTGGTAGAAGTGGTACGGAGTGTAGTTCTACATTGAGTTTATTTACTACCATAATCGTTTGTTGTGTATCACGATACTTAACTCTTTATTTTTTTTTTTTGCATAACGATATTTGAGCCGTTTCCGAGAAACCAAGATATGTATTTATATGATAAAAATGGAAGTGGCATAAATCGGATTTTATTAAAAATATTTTCGCAAAATTTTAGACTTATCAGATTTAGTAAAGTGTTAAATCATTTTTTAGTAGGATACTAGGTTAAAAAGAAGATATTTCTAATTTTAAACGAGTTTAACATGATACTATCTCTTAACATATTAATAAAGTTAAAATCGCCAGATTGCTGTTTTATCTTTTTAACATGTTACTAAATCCATATGTCACTTTGACATAGAAAAATTATAAAAAGGAAATGTTATTGTTTTAGGCGCGTTCAGTTTGAGTTTCGTAAGAAAATGGGTTTAGTATGATACTAGTTAAAGTGTTTAAAACTAACAACATTTTAGTAAAGAGTTTTAAAGTTAGTAAAGTGTTAACTTAGTATCATGCTAACACCTTAATATCAAGCTGTTTAAAATGTTGCGCCATTTTTTTTTTAAATTTGTCTCTTGCACAAAGGAACAAACTTTGAAAATTTCATCCAAATCATTTTAATCATGTCAATATGAAAAAGAGCAATTTCCGAAAAAAAAATTTAATAAAAAAGTTGGCGAGGCAGTTGCCGAATTTGAATAAATATATTTTTTATTTTTTTTCTCCTTCAAAAATGTTTTTATTTCTTTGTAGAAAATATTTTACATTTTTAGTAAATTAAGTAGGTAAGCAGTATTATTTCAAAATTTTAGATATACGTGTTGACAAAATTTGCATAAAATTGGTAGAGAGTAGCTTTCGAGAAATTTGTAAAAAAGCGTTATAAACGTCATACTAAAATAAATAATTTACTTTTCGATTTTTTTGTGATTGAATAAGATTTTTTTTGTAACAAAGGGTTTTCCAATAAGAGGTGTTATTTTGAATAGCCCTCTATTTCGGTAGCTGTCACTTTTGAAGCTGTCATTTTTTGACATTTGACAAGTAGAAACTACGTCATTAATAAAAATGGAACGATACACGCTTCAGCAACGCATTGAAATTATTAAAATTCACTATAAAAATGGTGAAAATTTGGCAGAGACGGTTCGTAAAACTAAAACATTTTTGGGTCGTCGTGAAGCACCTTGTCAGACCGCAATACAGAAATTGGAGGACAAATTCGAGCTGTTGGGACAAGTTAGTGATGTGAAGAATAAAACCCGTGCACGTCGCTCAAGAACAACTGAGAATATTGCTGTTGTAGCCCAAAGTGTTGAAGAAAACCCAGGTTTGTCCATTCCTCGTCGTTCTTTGGAATTAGGCATTCCACAAACGTCATTACACCGTATTTTGCATAAAGACTTGGGTCTTAAGGCTTATAAAGTTCAGTTAACACAAGAACTCAAGCCGGCTGATCATCAACAACGTCGTGTCTTTGCTGATCTTTGTTTTGGTCAACAAGCAAAACTGTCGCATCTGGGGCTCGGAAAACCCAAGAGTTATTGTTGAAAAGCCTCTCCATCCTCAACGCGTGACTGTTTGGTGCGGTTTATGGTCCGGCGGGGTCATTGGACCTTACTTTTTCGAAAATGAGACTGGAGCAACAGTTACGGTCAATGGATTGCGCTATCGAGAGATGATTAATGATTTTTTATGGCCGGAATTGGATGGTATTGATCTGGACAACGTTTACTTTCAACAAGACGGCGCTACGTGCCACACAAGCAATAAAACCATCGATCTTTTACGGGAAAAGTTTCCGGACCGTGTTATCTCTCGAAGAGGTGATCACAATTAGCCACCGAGATCTTGTGATTTAACACCTTGCGACTTCTTCCTTTGGGGCCACGTGAAAGATAAGGTCTACGCCAACAGCCCAGCGTCGATTCAAGACCTCAAAGATGGAATTCGTGAGGCTATCGAGAACATAGGGCAGCCACTTTGCGATTTCGTTATGGAAAATTTCATGAAAAGGATATGGTCCTGTAAGCGTGGTCGTGGCGGCCATTTGGCTGATGTTGTGTTCCATTATTAACGGCATACCTTCCTCTTTATAATGAAATAAACATCCGATCATTTATCTCAAAAAATGCCATTTTTCTTTAAATATCAAAATAACACCTCTTATTGGAAAACCCTTTATTTTGGAATGCAGTATTTCTAAAAATAATTCGAAGTACAAATGTGCAAAATTATGAAAAAATTGCTCCAGCCATGAAGGGGATATATGGGAATAATCCAAAAATCAGGCTGGTTACCAGACTTCCTCCTTTTTCATACGAAAATACTATTTGTCCTACCTATAAAAACTCTGTCCCCCTTATTAAGTGAAAATTCAAACATTCAATTAAAAACTGTAAAAATATTTTCATTAAATTAATATTTCTCTGAACACATCCACTTGAAATTCACAATCCTTTCAAAGCTGAACACATTCCGTCAATGAACTACATCTCACTTCACTTTTTTTTTTCTCTGGTGTTATATTTTTCAAAAACATGTTTTGTCCCCCTTTTTGAACACTTGTCCCCCTTAGAAAACTAGCGATGTCCCCCTTGCGTAACTTGCTAGCAACTAAATAGCAGCTAATTACAAATAATAAACCACATACGTGTGGTTTTCAAGAAGAAATAAAACGCATATAATTTAATGTTATGGTCAAAAGCTAAGATTTATTATAAAGATAAGTGTTTGCCATTATGTTTTAAAAATGATTTTGGGCAAGTGGCTGCCGCGGCTGGCTCGAATAAATTCCAGCCGAAGGCCCAATTTTCGACCACTTTTTGCAGCAATTGGGGACGTATGTCAGCAATAACGCGCCGAATATTCTCTTCCAAGGCGTCAATCGTCTCGGGCTTATCTGCAACTTCACATGACCCCACTGTTTCAAACAAAAACACTGGTCCAGCTGTGTTAAATCGCACGATATTGGAGGCCGCGCCAAAGGCCCACGACGCGCGATAATGCGCTCACTAAAAGTTTCCTTCAATAAATTGATTGATTCATTGGCTGTATGGCATATAGCACCGTATTGTTGGAACCAAAGGTCGTCCACATCAACATCCTCTAATTCAGGCACGAAAAAGTCATTAATCATGGCTCTAGCGTTCCCCATTGACTGTAACATTATGGCCGGCTTCATTTTGGAAGAAATATGGACCAATGATTCCCTCTGCCCATATAGATCACACCAATCAGTGACTTTTTGAGGATGTAACGGCGAGCGTCTCAACAATGGGTTGTGGATTATGATCACTCCAAACACGACAGACTTTATTGAACCACAGTGTGCTCATACATAAGAGCAAGTTCGTGCAACCCAGTCGTGCATTTTATTTAGATGGCACACGATATGATAACGGCGGTATATAGTGGTTTTCAGCGGAATTAAAAAAGTCCCTAACGGTTAAATATTTAAATATAGATATTTTTGTAATTAGTCATTTCAACTGAAGTAAATTATATGTTAATTTAAATAGGTGTTTTACCCACCGTTACTTGTAATTAATATAAATTAATGTTTGTTTAACAGACTGCAAATCCTCAAAGTTTCTCAGCCTGAGAAAGGGTAGCTTTCTATTCTCTATATCAGTGGCCGATCCAGATGGGAGATCATAGGGGATCATAACCCCCCCTGACACCCCCCCCCCTCCCAGAAGCCTAGAGCAAAAGATAAACAGTCGTGTTTATTGGATTTACTTAGAAAACTTTTGGACAACTAGTCAATAGGTGGACATCCCCTTATTCATAAACGCATTTTAACAGTTGTCTAAATATATCCAGTTATTGATATATTAATATCCCTTTAATCTTTCAATTTCGTCGACTTTCATGGATACATTCAATGAACATTTCATTAATTTCAAGAATAATTTTTCAATTCGTTCCTAGACTTACATTTGGCGTTGCACGTATACTCACTTTAGAACTGGGTTTGGACATCCAATTGCAGTGTCTTAGTTAGACAATCGATGGAAAATATTTATAAATAAGGTTTTGGAGTTGGGCAGCTGCCTAAAGTTAGACATACTTAAAAATATTCCGAAAAAAGTGTAGATGGATGCAAACGCAAAGAATTTTGTTTGTACATCTATGGGAACTTGATGTAATTTTTATCAAAGCATCCTCCCAATTTTCGTTATTACTGCATGAATCCGTACATCGGATATACTCTCGTTAAGTAAACGGCGGGCGGTGGTTTGAGTAAGCTCTGCGATAAACTGCTGAAACTGAAAGAATCATCACGGACGAATCTAGTATAGTATAAAAGTCGTGTGGCAGTTTAATAAGAGACCCCTTATCTCTAATCGGGTAGTGTTTTTGAGTTACAACTACTTTTCGGGTATAATAAGAACCTTTTTTTTTGTATGAGTCCAACTGGTCTAAAAAAAACATTTTTACTATCCTAAGAAATTTTGATGATTCCAAAAATGAACCGAATTTTACCAAAAAAGTAGTTATTTCATTCAGGCAACTTTAAGATTTTATAGTCGTCTCGGTCTCGTTAACTTATTCTCGTCTCAGTATCGTCTTGGTTGGGGCATTTTTTGCATTTTTGAAGATGAAATATCAAACCAGAGTTTGAATCTAGAAACTCCTTAGTACGTATAGGTATATTCATTGCAAAAATCAATTTTATAATTAAAAATTGCAATGTTTTAATTTTGTATCTTTTTTGCCAACATCACCTTTGTCAACGATACTATCGCTATCTAAATGTAAGTCCGATACTTTTCTCATCTCCAGAAATGGCATGCGTTTTATTTTTTATATAATTTTGTCGATGATTTGTCCTCGGGCAACGTGACCCCCTCGAAACTGAAATCCTAGATCCACGCCTGCTCTAGATCAAGTGCTCTGTATGTATCCGCGATAGATTGGTCTCTGGACAGGAGGTTATGGTAAGACTTTCCTTGTCGCTTCAAACCGGGGGGCTGGTATTCGAAGACTCTCTGGGTTGGAGCATTATTGTTCATTCACTCGATGTGGCTTAGCTAAGTCGAAGTGTTTTGACATTTTCAGCTATAATACACATCTTTATACAGCTCCCAAGGTACATCAACTCTTTAACTACCTCGAAGTTGTTCTTACTTGAAGACCAATAAGTTTCTTTAATTGACAGCCCTGAAAAACTCTAAAACGGCACCTTGGGAGTGGCCAATAATGTCGTTATAGTCTATTGAAGTTGAAGAAGTTGAAGAAAGTGTCTTCCGTGCTAACCAATTCTATTTTAAGCACTTTATCTTTACCAGAATGAGATTGAAGAAGTCACACGATAGCACATCAAAAATCCCCGAATGATAAAATCCCGAATCTGAAAATAAATAATAATACCGTAATAATTCTAGATACATTCCTAAAATTCAGCCGCGTGTAAAAACCACAACATGACATGACGCACACTTTTCTGATGTCATCAATATTAATTCATTTTGATCAATGTTGAGCTTCATTATGATCCTAATCTTTTTCACAAGCTAAATTAATATGTACCTACTTGCATTTATAGCTACGACCCTCATAACTGCATATTATATTTTAATTCTGAAATTTATTGAATCATTCAATAAATGTTTTTTTCCGCCCTCCCTGAGCCACGGAATAGTACCCCAAATAGTATTTAATGTGTGACAATGTAAAATTATACAAGAAAATAAATATTAAATCAATAATTACAATGAATTTGATTTAAATATTTACTTAATTCATATTATTTAAATGGCGCCCAACAAAACTAGAAATAAAAATTTTAGCTATAAATTGTTTTCTTCCAAGATTCAAGTTTATATAGTGTTTTCTTTCGTTTTGTGGCCATTTTCGGTTTCTTATGTGACTATCACTCTATCTTTTACAAAAAGTTGAAAATAAGTATAGGTTTTTCAACAGCGACACTACAAAAGTAGAGCAACAGGGACCATAAACGACGCCATATTTCTTGCCGTTCTTTTGACATTTCTCTTAAGTAAACAAACGAGTCAAAATTATTAAAATTTACTACCGAAATTCGGAGTCACTGGCCTCAACGTTAAGAGCGCTGCGTCCAATTTATGGTCGTCATAATCGTCCTAGCAGATCAACAATTGAGCGTCTAGTGGAAAAATTTGAATCCACAGGCACAGTACAAAATGTTCCCGTGCCAGTGAGACAAAGAAGTGCCCGTAGTGTCAAGAATATTGCTGCCGCTGAGGCTTCAGTTGCAGAAAGCCCAAATGTGTCTCTCACACGTCTCTCGTTGGGCATCTCTGTGACGTCGTTGTGGCGAATTTTGGGAAAAAATCTTGGCCTACATCCTTACAAGATTAAATTGACGCAAGAACTGAAGCCGCTTGACCACCAGAAGCGTCGTATGTTCGTGAATTCAGCTGAGCAACAACTTGAAAATGATTCGGATTTTCATCGAAAAATCATCTTCAGCGATGAGGCTCATTTCTGGCTAAATGGCTTGGTCAATGAACAAAATATGCGGTATTGGTCAGGCAGCAATCCACACGTACTACATGAGTCATCATTGCATCCCGAAACAATTACGGTTTGGTGAGGTTTATGGGCCGGCGGCGGCGTCATTGGGCCGTACTTTCTTCCGTGATGATCAAGACCGGCACATTACTGTAAATGGGGATCACTACCGTTCAATTATAACCGAATATTTTTGGCCCCAATTGGATGATATGGACTTGGAGGACCTGTGGTTCCAACAGGACGGCGCCACAAGCCACACAGCGAATGTCACAATCATTTTATTGGAAACCAAGTTTGGAGAACGTGTTATGTCACAAGATGGTCCAGTCACTTGGCCGCCTCGGTCGTGCGATTTGACACCGTTAGACTATTTCCTGTGGGGCTACGTCAAGTCTATGGTCTACGCCAACAAGCCAGCGATGATTGATGAACTTCGTATGAATATCGAACGTGAAATTGTAGCAGTATCGGCCGATTTATGCTTGAAAACCGTCGAAAATTGGGTTCAGCGTCTGGACTTCTGCAAGCGTGCCCGTGGTGGCCATGCAAAAGAAATCGAGTTCCGTACATAATGGCATCGAACACACTTTCACAGGAATAAAGAATTTCATTGATATCCAAAACCGTTTTTGTTTTATTTAAAAAAAAAAACTTTTGTAGCGCTCTTATTGAAAAACCTATACATACAACCGTTGAAAAAGATCTTTTAATTTTTCTTAGAATTTTAAGAATAACACCAAAAATTTACCGATTTCTTAAATCTCTGTAAGCAAACAGAAATCATCCATTTACATCCCTTTTTTATTTTATTTCCTGCTTAACAATCATAAAAAATGCAACATATGCCGCATAGCATCACAAAAAAAAAAGAATAACCGAATAATGTAATAATCGAAAGGATAGATATAGAAACTCAGGTCATCTGATGCGCAGTAGTTGCTTCTTCGTCTTCTACCATTTCTCAGAACTCACAAATCTCATATCCTTTGCTATGGCTTTTAGTTTTCTCATATCCCCAACTCGTATAAAAGTCACTTCAAACAAACACATTTCAACATTACGTCTTCCACACGATAGTAGAACAATGTCCGCCCCATGTTTTCATGTTACAACCAATGCCAAAGCCAACGTCCATAATTGGCAATATTCAAATTTGATTTATTTCAAACGGAAATTAACTTTCATTCCGTATACGCAAAAGTTTTCTTCATTGGCTTTCTTATGCTTGTCAAAGTTTACAAAAAATATCCTTACTGTTGCACCACCAAAGCATCGCCTAAAGACTCCTGCACAGACTCCCGGTGCTGTTCCTGGATCAAATGCGAATGCCAAAAAACACTGCCGGCACATAATATGGTGTCTCCAAAAATGTCCTCGGAAAAAAAACTTCTCCAATAACACCACCTTTTCTTGGGAAAATCATGCCAATCAATTGATCTGTTAACAAAAACACAATTTGCTCCTTACAGGATGTTCCGGAAATTATTACTTCCTCTCCATTATCCGATTTACCGATTTACAAGTCATTTCGTTCTCTTTTACTGTCGATTAGATCTCCCCATCCCTGCACTCGCCCTGCAAAATGGCAATCAGCCAGCGACAGTGACTGAGATCTGGGACAGCATGAGCTACATAAAGCCATATCCAGCCAGCAGCCCCAGTGGCAACGCCAGCTGGGGCGTTGAAAGGGTGTCACATTTATAAGGGTGCAAATGCAAAATCCCAGACTATGCAAATAGTGTAGAGTAATTTATTATCACGCAACAAAGTAGTAGGAGCGCGTTTCCGTTTAGTTGTTTTTGGACAAAACCGCCCACACCATTGAACCCCATACACTTCTAACGCAAGTTAAGCCGCAGTTTTCGGATTTGAATACAATATGTGGGATGGAAGCGTTTTTTATTCTTCCTTTTATTTTCCTTCGCTGCTTAAACTGTTTTCTGTTAATCCTCATCCTCATACCCGACTGCGACGGTATGCTTTCCTTTTTCCATAATAGTGCTGAACATTGAAAAATCCCCAAAGTCCAATGACTAATGCTGATGTGTACAGCACGTTGGGGGGTTTGTGCGCCCGATATGAGAAACCAGAAAGAAACAAAAAAACGAATCCAACAAGTGCGCACGCCCAAAACTTTCCCGTTTGGGTTCGGTCCGTGCGGTATAGGTACAATATTCTTTTTTGTTTCTAGTTTTATTGCAACGCAATTTGACCGAAAAAACGATTCCATTTTTTCCACTTCATTTGGCAAATGCACATTCCCGAGGGGCAGTGTGGACATATTGACAAATAAATTAATCAAACTGCGTATTGGATAACTTGGTTTGGGCGTTACTCTCGTTACGATGATGGCTCCCTTTCCGCAACCACCTACTATTTTAGCCGCCACCGCCGACGGCTACCAGACCGTGGAACATGGACAGAAGTGCAGAGCCAGAGTCCGAGCCAGACCAGACCAGACCAGACAGACAAACGAACTACAATAAAAAGTGCTGTAGTATTGGCAACAGTTTGACAGTTGGCACTGGTATGCAATAAAGAGAAAAGCCATATCGCACACTCAATCCAGTTTGATATTCCAGAGATAGAAGAAGGATACAATTTGAGTTTTATGGTGCGATAAGGGTGCTGCTTATACTGCATGCAGCATGCCACTCAAAGCTTGGAGGCACGATGGAAGTAGTGAATTGCTGTGTAAGTTAAATAGTATTATAAAGGTACAAAATAAAAGAAAACAAAATAGTTGTTGTGTTTGTGTCTGTTGTGTTTAGGATGATTCAAAACAATTGCAATGAGTGAAAGAACTGAAATCAGACAAAAGATAGTCGAGTGCAAACCCGGGATTAATTTTAACACGTAAATGCAAAAAAAAATGTGATGGAAACAGAACAAATATTAGGAAACAGTCGACTCCGCTTATTTGCAACACAAAAAAATGCAGAAAATTTGTTGCAATTAAGCGGAGTTTTATATGCACCTTTGTTACACTTAACCAAACTTCGTAAAACTGCAACTTTATTTCCCTTTTAAGCGATGTGATGTGAAATATTTCCAAAACTAGAAAAATAAAACATAAATAACCTCAAACAACAAACAACACAACTTTTAATAATTGTGACATTTAAAAGGATTGGAACGATGAGAATGGAATGAAAATTAAAATGTCATTTTTTAGTTGTGTTCACTTAAGCGGAGTTGTTTCAGAACAAAAGACAAATGTTTCAATTAAACGGAGTTTTCGCAAAAGCGGAGTGCAGTTATGCGTACTAATTTGTGTGAAAAGCCCTGACAAAAAAAAAAAACCATTTCAGGGGAGTGCATATAGGTGGAGTCGACTGTATATCTTCCATTAGGGGTTTTTATATGGCAAAGTATGTTTGGAAATGGAACAAGTTTTGAAATTTTTTTTGAAAACCAAACAACACGGTATATGTCAAGCGGTTGATTCTATCGTTTATTTGATTTAACATCAATGGTTGCAAGCAATTTTGTCAAGCATGCTGATCCAAATAAACCCTATTGGCTGCAGTTCGACCATTAAAACTCATACAATAGAAAATGCGTGTCTGTAGGGCAAAGCCATAGTGCTAGGAGATCATGGGAAAAAACCCCTTCTCTAGGTATTTTGACCTTTGAGGGGTCAAAGGGCAAACAGAATTATTTTCTGGGAAATATTTTTTTTTTTAATTTTACCCGGTAAAAGAGATTATCAAAAATGTTATAACCGGTTCTTTTTGAATTACTGGAATAAAAGCAAAAATTAGGTAAAAGAATATTTTTTTCAGGAAATCTAGTAAGATTTGACAAATAACACAATATGATCCTATTAACGAAGGTATCAGTGAATGCATTTGAAGAATATATGCGTATCAGGGATGAAAAATTTCCATTCAACAAGGTATCAAAAGTTAAAATAAAAGTGTATCGAATTTACCAAAAAATTATTCTCGTTTGAATATAGTACAAAAAGAAGACCATCTCACTAGGTTTCCACCAAATTAAAGTAGATTTACCCCTAAGGTAAGACCACACCCGGCGGAACTGCACTCTACAACGAAACTACGCGACACTACGACTTTAAATAATGTATGATGCGCAGTTTCGCGCCACTTGCTATATCGCAGAATCGCACTAGCGGTAACGGAACTGCACTGAACTGCACAGATTTAGATTCGAAAAAGTTGCTTGGATTATCAAATTTGTAGCTTAGTGTTGCGCCATGCTTAGTGCGATATAGCTCATACGATGTCGTAAAACAAATAATTTGAAGTATTGTGAAGTTCCGTTGCAGTACCGTTCCGTCGGGTGCGGTATTATCTTTATACTGCGTTTCCGTTATTCACTTACCGAAATTGTAAAATCTTCATAGAGCTAATAGTTTTACATTTCGAAACTACCTATTTTATGGCGCACTGAACGCATTCATTTGATAATAAAATGAAAACAAAATGAAACACCATGTTGAAAGGTATTGCCAAAGTTAATCTACTTTTTTGTCTTTTAATTAACTTAACTTTCAATGGAAACAGATAGGGTAAGATACAGTAACTACAAACGAAAACTTTTAATCATTCAAATTCATTGTAAAAAACAGCTAAAGACAAATAAAAGCACTAATTATGAGTAATGTATATGCTACATTGTAATGAATAAACCCAAAATGGCAAAATTGTATCGAATTTTATAAAAGTGTATTTGTGTATACCTACTTTCGTAAGGGAAAATGTATCGTAAAAAGTACAATTGTATCGACTTTTGCAACCATGATGCGTATTAGTATTTTAGCCCAACATTTAAAGAATTTCAAGACAATTCAATTATTATTATTAAAAAAAAAAAAAAAAAAATGAAACAGTTTTTAACGAAATGAAAATAAAACAGATTTGTGGGACAATAAGGGATTATTCCGATTGGCTGAAGGGATTTCTCTTAAAAATGTCCCCCAGCACTGGGGCAGACAATAGATGGCACATACATATTTACATACAGATTTTAAGTCTCTATGAGAAAATTCCCTTCTCTACGTAGAAGTAAAGACCACTATAAGAAACACGAAAGGTAGAATTGAATAACAATGCACAAAGGCACTTTGCTAAAAACAATGTTTTTATTGTTGTAATGCGAACGCGATTTCTACCTGAGTTTTACCTGCTCTTATAGCAACATTCAAACGCTAAAAATATTTCCAACACATCTTATCGAAATTACCTTTCCTTTGATATATAGGTTTAAATGAGGAGAGAGGATATGACAAGGCTTGGCTACAACGTATAAATAGATAAATACACATTTGGCGCCCAACGTGGAGCCAATCACTATTTCTAAAAACCGAATGCCTTTTGACTTCAACATAGTTTACTGCATTAAATACAGAGCTTTTCACAAGTTAAATCATACATTAAATCGAATCAAAAATACTTTCACACTGTCATAATTTTACATTGTCACACTTTCATACTTTAAGACTGTCACTTTGTAACACTTTCACACTGCATGTCTAAGTCACAACCGTCTCGCAATAGTGATAATGGCCATTTACTTCATGGAATTATGTAGGCTGATCATTACGTTATGTTTCATTGTAAAGGGTTTTCCAATAACTACGGGTCAAAGTGATACGGTAAGTGACACAATTGAACACCACCTCGAAATGAAAAAAACGGTAATATCGAAATATCTTGTGGCCATCACGATGGGTTTGTTGGGCTCATTTTAAAGTATATATTTATGGTTGACCTTCGCAGTTGACTTTTCAACGTTTGGTGGCCAAATTTGAGACCACCGATTCAGTGAATAATCAGCTAAGAAGCGTATGCCAACGAAACGCCAGATCTACCGAAAGCATCGCTGCTTCCTGTGAGAGTCCGCACTTCTTCGAAAACGACGATAGCCATCGATTATAATCCATTTCTTTTAGCCTTGATTGGATGTTATGGACGTGTGATTCCAAAAGAATGGCTTAGCTACGTGCCACACAGCGAACACCACAATTGACATTCTGAATGTACGATTTGAGGGAAGGGTTATCTCTCCCGGTGGTGACGTGAATTAGATCACGTTAGTTGCAGCTCGCAGGTCTATCGCAGACTATTGTTCAAATTAAGCAGGATCTATGCAGGATTATTGACCCTGTGCCACCGAGCTAAGCGATATTCATATTCGATACATGAGGTAAGGGCCTTTCAAGTAATCATGCACACAAACCTACTTACAATAGCGAAAAACTGTTTTAAATTATAAATAAAGGGTTTTCCAATAAGATGTGTTATTTTGAATAGCCCGCTATTTCGGTAGCTGTCACTTTTGAAGCTGTCATTTTTTGACATTTGACAAGTAGAAACTACGCCATTAATAAAAATGGAACGATACACGCTTCAACAACGCATTGAAATTATTAAAATTCACTATAAAAATGGTGAAAATTTGGCAGAGACGGTTCGTAAAACTAAAACATTTTTGGGTCGTCGTGAAGCACCTTGTCGGACCGCGATACAGAAATTGGTGGACAAATTCGAGCTGTTGGGACAAGTTAGTGATGTGAAGAATAAAACCCGTGCACGTCGCTCAAGAACAACTGAGAATATTGCTGTTGTAGCCCAAAGTGTTGAAGAAAACCCAGGTTTGTCCATTCCTCGTCGTTCTTTGGAATTAGGCATTCCACAAACGTCATTACACCGTATTTTGCATAAAGACTTGGGTCTTAAGGCTTATAAAGTTCAGTTAACACAAGAACTCAAGCCGGCTGATCATCAACAACGTCGTGTCTTTGCTGATTGGGTCCTTGAAATGCATGAAAATGATCCGGAATTTCATCGAAAAATCATCTTGACTGATGAGGCCCATTTCCAACGCGGAGGCTACGTCAACAAGCAAAACTGTCGCATCTGGGGCTCGGAAAACCCAAGAGTTATTGTTGAAAAGCCTCTCCATCCTCAACGCGTGACTGTTTGGTGCGGTTTATGGTCCGGCGGGGTCATTGGGCCTTACTTTTTCGAAAATGAGGCTGGAGCAACAGTTACGGTCAATGGATTGCGCTGTCGAGAGATGATTAATGATTTTTTATGGCCAGAATTGGATGGTATTGATCTGGACAACGTTTACTTCCAACAAGACGGCGCTACGTGCCACACAAGCAATGAAACCATCGATCTTTTACGGGAAAAGTTTCCGGGCCGTGTTTTCTCTCGAAGAGGTGATCACAATTGGCCACCGAGATCTTGTGATTTAACACCTTGCGACTTCTTCCTTTGGGGCCACGTGAAAGATAAGGTCTACGCCAATAGCCCAGCGTCGATTCAAGACATCAAGACCTCAAAGATGGAATTCGTGACTCTATGGTACAAACAGTACCTTTAACAGCTGGGCATTTTATATGTATCTAAAGAAAACATAAATAGATGGTATACGTTCATTTATGTAGGTTTGTATATTGTATGTTTATTGAAGATGCAAGGTCGTAATCTAATAGAATTTTAAAATAAATAATACTTTGTGACTGGATACAAAAAGAAAACCGATATCGTTAGGTATGATAGGTAACATATACAGTGGTGGTCCAGTATAACGAATGCCGATATAACGAATGATCGATATTGCGAACGAATTTAAGAAAATAAAAAAAATTCTTCAAACTACATAATGTAGAGTGCGTTTTATATTCCAGTTCGATGTTTTGTTTCCATAACTTTTAAATGGAATACAATTTTATAATTTATATTTTATTGATTAATTATATATGGTCTTTTACATTAGGTATATGGAATATGAGGTCGGTCGCCTCTGGCCGTGGCGCATAAGTGAGCTCTTTTAAGCACATTTTGCATAACAATTTCGCAGACTTCTGGTGTAAGTTTAGCAATTTCGTTTCTTATATTGTCCTTAAGCATCGAGGTAGTAGTTAGTTTTTAATGTAAATCTTTTCCTCCAAATACCTCCGTAAGAAGGGGAGGGCGTCATATCAGAAAATCCTGGGGGCCGAGAAAAATTTTTCGTAAAATTGTTACTGTAGCACGGATCTAATTCCAACATGTCCCGTTGTGGTTACCAGTAACTTATACAGCATTTCCTATGACATCTTCAAAGATATGGCTCAATGAGGCGCCGGCGAAAATGCCGCACCATAGAGTTAGGTACTCTACGAAGGTGTAGTGATGGTCTTTGAAGTATCAATCGAGGGTTTTCAGTGCCCCAATAGCTGTTTCTGTTAATTAACAGAAATGTGCTTCGTCGCTCATAATAATTTTTTGCCAAAAATGGCGGTCGTCTATAGCAAACTCTAAAACTCGAGATGCTGTGTTAGATGCTCCATAGTTCCAAAGCTCCATAGCCAAATGCCAACATTCAAATAAAAATGGCAACCGAGTAAAATCGACCTGTAATATAAAACGCACCCTTAGAAAACAAATTTGTAATAAGTGTTAAATGTGTTAATATAAATGTGTTAATATATTACCTTTATGATAAAATTGGAAGATACAAACACAATTTTCCATTCTTCAAAAGTTTTTTTTCTTTTCGTTTGTTTAGTTTTGTCCAACGTATTTGTCTTCATTTATTGTAAACAGATACTCAAATTTTCTTTCGCTATGCACAAAACTATAACGGATTTTGCGTCGATTCAAGACCTCAAAAATGGAATTCGTGAGGCTATCGAGGACATAGGGCAGCCGCTTTGCGATTTGGTTATGGAAAATTTCATGAAAAGGATATGGTCCTGTAAGCGTGGTCGTGGCGGCCATTTGGCTGATGTTGTGTTCCATTATTAACGGCATACCTTCTTCTTTATAATGAAATAAACATCCGATCATTTATCTCAAAAAATGCCATTTTTCTTTGAATATCAAAATAACACCTCTTATTGGAAAACCCTTTAAATTGGGATTTATCTATTCTTGTCCAAAAAGAATTGAAGTCACTTTGGAAGGGCGGCGTCCTCTGCTGATATGGTTTGAAATCTCAGGCTTATTTATATTACTATGACGAATTTCACAAGATTCTGATGCTGGTGAAGGTAGAATTGTGGTTTCTTAGAAAGTTTTTGTTGAAATGCAATTAAACGAAGCGGATTAAATTCGTATTCCGTCCAATTGAAATTCATGTAATTTAAATTTGACGATTATTCGTATTCAGTTGACCTAAGTTGTATGTGTTTGTCGACTTATTGCGTACAACGAAAACGAAATAAACATTTCCATAGTGCCGTTCTTTGATTTCGATTGTTTTTTAACACACCAACAATGCAAGATACGTCATAAACTTCTGTTCAGTTGATCCGGAGTTAACTCGGGGCCTAAATTGACTAAAAAAAATGCTTCAGAAGTTTAACTCGGGTCTCAGTGAGGGTATAATTATTCGACTTGAGTGCTAAGTGCTCTGCACATAAGACACGCTACCAGCGAAATGGCAAATTGCTGCGAATTTGACATTTCATTAACATGACTGGTTTCTGACAACTGCGAATTGTCCCGAAACACAACCATTCAAAAGGGTGTTTCTCAGGTTAAATTCAAATGAATTTTCCATTCGAGGGTTCGTGGAATGTGCCTGTCACGTAGGAAATACTAAAATACAAAATTTCCCAATTTAAACTAATTTTACGCAGTGTTTTCTATTAAAATTTGTTAATTGGATCATTTATCCACATGGTCGAAAAGTTAAAATAAAAAGAAAGTTGATACTTAATGCTCTAGAAATTTCTTTAAAAGATTTTTTCGCAGGTCTCAGATCATGTGCACAGTACTTAAGGTTTCCAAATGTATAATATTACAGGTCTATCTGAGGACCATAAATATAGCTAATGGTTTGTGGCAGTTAATGAAAATTGGAATAATAGTCGATTATGTCGTGCAATAAGTTATTTTTAAACGGGAATCATTATCTAAAAATTGTGTTGGTAGAGATACCTAAATAAGTTAATTTTTTACATTTTTTCTCGGAAATAAATGGACCTGGTTTTATTCGTTTCGATAAAGTTCAACTGCAGAAAATGAGTATTATTTCTACATTTTTGCAAGCTTTCGTCAAAATCGGTTCAGTGGTTACAAATTCAGATTTATAAATTTTATAAATTTAGATTTATAATTAATATTCAATGTTTAATCACGCATTAGACTATAGGTAAGTAAGTAATACTATACGTTTTCACCAAACACAAAACCGAGATTTACCCTAAATCTCATTCAAATCCCGTAATTTATCATACAAATTTTAATCTCCTCAAACGAAGATTAGAAATAAATCTCAAAATAAATCTCTTGCAAGCAGTGGTTTATGAAATCAAACATACCTTTATACCATTCCATTTTATAGAAAGGATCCCAATTAAACGTCATATTGACAAATGAAAATGACAATAAAAAAAACTTTCACTCTTTTTCTTTTCGATCACGACGACTGCGTGTAAAATTAAAATGTAAGTGTAAACAAGTAATAAATACAACTTTGTATATTTTTCTATATTAAACCTATTTGCAGAAGATGGAACAGAAAAAAATCAAAAAACACCGAAAAACCTGGGCGGCGGAGGATGAAGCACTGTTGGTGGAATTATGGGCATGACAAGCAGGCAGACTTGCGCGGCCCAAGAAAAAATTCTCACATACATAAGGAGATGGCGGAGATTATGGGAGGGTATTCTCCCGACGAGATCAAAGTTAAAATACATAACTTGACAAATCACTACAAGTAAGTCCTTTCTTTTTTTGTATTAAAAAATTGTTTCTATAACAGGCGTGAAAAGAAAAAAGTGGGCTCTTCAGGAGGTTCTCCTTCGGATTGGGTACTTTATCTCAGGATAAATTCTATTCTTGGGGATCTCCAAATATACAATCTGAAGGATGTTCAAGAGGATAGTTTGATTGGTAACAAAAAAATTTAGTTATTATTTATTAAAAAAAAAGAAGTTTAATGAATTAACTTTTAATTTGTTATAATTTCAGATTCAGTTTCTTCTGCACTGTCTCCAAATCCACCAGATTCCGACACGGGAACAAGTTTTGTCGATGCCGCCGAAGCCGTGTTGTCGAATGCAGGAGCAGATACTTCTTCAAATTCCACCGCTGCGAAAAAAAGGAAAAAAAATGAGAAATATGAAGAACAATCAAAAAGAATTGACGAAATTATAGCAGAAAACTTCAAGACTATCGATGAAAACGACAAAAGACTCCTTCAAATTGAAGAAAAGCGAAACAATATTCTCGAAAGAATAGCAAATTCTTGCGAATCGCTGGAGCGTAAAATTTTGAGTGATCTGTGAGCTTCGCCAGCGAAAATAAATTTTTTTTTGTGATGCATATTATGTTCCTATATTAATGCTTTGAATTTTTATCTACTGTGGTATTTATTTTTTGTTAACTGCAGTTTTTTTTTTGTTTATGTTATGTTGACATACTTTAAAATGAATTAAATAAATTAATATATTCCTTCTAATGAAATATTTGGCTTACGCCCAATTTCTTCACAGAAGTACTAAGCCAGCCTAGTACCCAGTCCAGCTAGACCAGGTACTAGCTCTGGTACTCGGTCCTAACGAAAAGTTAGTACCTATACATTTCTTCACATCACTAGTACCGGATCTAAATTCACCAAGCGGTACTAGGACTTAATGCGTCTAGAACTGTTCTAATTCTGATTTTGACAATAATTTGGCATTTCAAATATTATTTTGATGTTTATTTTGACTGAGCGATTTTTATTTTAAATTATTTTCGAATGAATTGTGTCAATTTTATAGTAGTATAGAGAGTGGGAAGATGCAGAATTGCAATGAAATCCTGCCGATATTTACAGGAGTGATCAGTGGTGAATCAGCTTCCAGATGAAGCACTTGATATCGGTAGAAGATTGTGTGTTAGTTTTTGCGTGGAGTTTTTGATAATTTTCTGTGTACGTACGTGTGTGATATGCTTGGAGTAATGTCCTTTATTGTGTCCATTTCATGTTCGGTTCATGCAATGCATTGGTCGTGTTCGGGGAAATATCCAGAGTTATCAGGATAGATTTTGTGTTTGTCTTTTTAATAGCTTGTCGAAACTGTCTTCAACACTATTAATCGTTTGATATGACGTTGTTTCTCGATATAATGTCTATAAACCGTGGCAATATGTACTTTTACGACTGCATTAACGTCCACGCAGTACAATACATATATTTGTTCTCATTATGTCATCCCACGTATATATGTAAATGGACCACTTATTCTTCACTGTGCAGTTGAACGTAAAGTTGCAGTTGGTGTGGATTAAAAGTACTAAAGTAAAGGTGGGGTCAGTACGAAGTTAGCTTGCAAAACAAACATTTTAAATTGCGACCAACAAAAATTAGATTCAGTCCCTACACTTATAAGGTCATTACAAAATACATACATTGTATATATAAGAATTATATAAGAAAATGAAAAATCCACAAAACCAATAAAATCCGAATTTATTGCCTATTTAATAAACTACAACCAAAAAACTATCGAAAATCAGCAACGAATTCATTGAAAAAATGAAAGAAATTACTCTGATTCAGGTATTAGCACCACTAGACTGCCGATTTTAAAGTCCCAGCTAATACCGAGTCCTAAGGAGTACTCGGTACCAACTTGACAGAACTAGGGCTTAGTACTTATGTGAAGAAATCATTTGGTACCGATTTGAGTACTTACGACTGGTATAATAACCAGGTACTAGCTGATTTTGAGGAGTCAGCTAGTACCGAGACCTAACTAATACTCGGTACCAAATTGAAAGGACTAGGGACTAGAACTTGTGTGAAGAAATGAGTTGATACCGATTTGAGTACTAATTTTAGGACTAGTACTGGTACTAGCGTTAGGACTCTGTGAAGAAATTGGCCGTTAGTTGATTTTGATAAGCAATATTAATTCAACATTTGGACTTGGTGGACTTTTATAATTCAAGAAATTTTGTAGATTTTTGAGAATTTTTAAAGTTGAGTCTTATCGGTTTTGATAATTTTTTTGTTATTTGAGTGAAAATACATATATTTTGTTCTTCAACTTTTTCACAAATGGTTTCGCCTTCTAAACCGGAGATTTCAAAATCAAGGTTATACAAGTAAAGTGGTACTGAAAAACCTACAAAATTTATAAACCGTTGAAGACAGTAATGAGAATCGACTTCAAAATACTCTTCTTAAGTAATATAGGTTTTTACTCACATAAATAGACGCTTATTGCATTTCTTATATTTACTGCTGTTGGGTTGGTCTCGTTGATATGGGAAGTAAACTCTGGCTGTTCTCTGACGGTATTTTCATTTGAATGCTGTATCCAATGATTATTAATATCATCATTATGAACATTCAAAAAGTTGTGTAATAAACAACAAGATTTAATGATGAGGTTCGTATTTTCAATGTGATTGTCCAGCCCTTTTCCAATCCTCCGAAACCTAGCCTTTAAATGCCCGAAAGCATTTTCAACAACTCTTCGACTCTTTCAAAGATAATAGTTGTAGTTTTTTTTCAATCGGCGTTAAGGCAGTGCTATAAGGGTAGGGTTTCATTAAGATGTTGGAAAATCTAAATGCCAAATCTCCTATTAAAACGACCGGAACATTCACACAGCACAAATTTCTGGACATGTTCTTAAGAATTGGATTTTCATGCTGCATTCTCAGAGAAGAGTTCTCAAAAATTTGTGAGTCATTGCACCGGCCTGGGCTACCCACGTTTATATAAAGGAACCTGTATCTAAATTGAACTTGCAATTAATGTATGACCCTTACTATTATAAAACTTTTACCTAAAATCAACAACGGCTAGCAACACTGTTGAGTACCATCCCTTATAGTTAAAATAGTCAACGGCATCTTCAGCAGCTGGGTGAATCTTTATGTGACAACCGTCTACGAAATATTTAAGTTGATTTATGTATATATGTTATAAGTCTATAGATATTGTTGTTCAAGCATTTTTTACTTACCTATTGCTCCAAAGCACTGCGGAAAGCCTAATTTTTCGAACCCGTTTACATTTTCCTTTACTTTATCTTCAGAAAGTGGGTATGCAGACAAATATATAGGTGACAACACATTCCACACCTCGTCACAAAATTCTTGTAAGATATTTCCAACTGTACACTTTCCTACTCCGAACAGATTTGCAACACTTCGGTACTCTGCTGAAGAACCAAGTGGATACAAGGCTATTGCAACTCTCTTCTCAAGTGGTATGGATTTTCTATAGTTAGAATATTTTTTTTTAAATTTTCAAGATGTGAACAAAGATTTTCAAAATTTAGTCGGGACACTCGAAAATTTTCCTTGAAAAAGTCACTATCATTCTTTACCACATCCTCTTCCCAAAAAGAACTTGTACGTCTCTGCGAAATTATAAATAGTAAATAGAATAAATCTTGTGGTTGTACTACTTACCTTAACCCAAAATTTTTCCTCTCACAATGTTTTCTTAAAAGTTTCTTTTGTATCGATATTGATTTCTTTCTTGCTACCAAGATGTTAAGTAAACACTTCTGGCGTTTTTTTTCTGCAAAAGTGAATTCTTTTATCCAATGCAGCTAAAACCAATTTCAAATTGTTATGGAGAACCAAATGTTGTGACAACAATAGGTTTAAGTTGATAACACTCATTTTTTTATTAAATTTTGTATCCAAATAATAATTTCGTTGCGCAGAAATGATTTTTTCCCTTTTTAGTTTGATAACAAATAATAACATTTAACATTTTTTCTTGTCAAATGTCATTTTGAATGAAAACGTCAAATAAATCTCGTTTTCTTTGGTGAAAACACTCACAGATTAATTCTAAATCTCGTGTCATAAATCCCGGATTATTTTTTGGTGAAAACGTAGTATAAGTTTGCTTCTCGTGTAATTTGTTCGAACCAAACACCCGCACTCCAAAAATACCTTCTCGACAACACTTTAATCACTAGCATCACCCATTGGTCTCCCACGTAATAGGAAATTCACCCACATCTGCATCCTCAAACTCCCTTAATTTCCGAAACCGAAATCCCATCTAAATCTGCTGCATCATGGAAAATTCTCTCAAACCTGCTGCTGCTGCTGGTGGCTGTCATGCCATATAATTTTCACTCAACCTGTATCTTTTATATTTCTTCCACTTGACCAAAAGTAATATATTAAATCACTCAACACTCTTCTACATCGACAACACGACAAGTCGACTAAAAGATAACATCCACACTCAATTATTGTATTCGTTGCTCTCTCTTTAATTTGAGTGCATTTGCACCAACCTGAAATTAAATGAAAGGAACAAAAACAACACACAGCAGCCCCTATGGCTCTGTTCTGGATGAGCATGAGCGATGAGAAGAAATTATACCAGAGCCAGAGTGTAAAACTACATGAAAACAGAACCACAAAACAGAAAACCCAAACCACCGCAACCAGAACCAACAAGCAACAATAGAAACATAATACAAAACAGAACAGAGCACTAGCTCTATTCTAGCACCACCAACCACCATCCACCACCAACCAGCACCAGCAACAAAACCAAAGGAGCCAGAGCTCAGAGTCAGAGCTACCAGCAAACAACACTCAGAGTCGAGCAGAGCACAGAAATGAAGCTGTAATAAGATTCGATGTTCTACTGGAAATGTTGGACGAACCAACGAAACCGAAATTCATGAAATTCAGTTGCTCGTTGACTTGCATTGTATTCGAACGTTGGACGGGTTAGTTCCGCGATTGAGTAAGAAAAGTGAATTTTCAAAATCGTTCAGCAGTCAGCACGCCGCCGCTGGTGCTGCTCCTCTTATAACAACAACACCAACTATACATAAAACAGCACACATGACTTTAGCTCTATGTAATAATTCCAAATCCAATTTACCTACATGACTATAGAGTATGTGCACCAGCCATCAGTAGACAGTAGAAGCAGAAGCATATTTGGCATCATTCAGCAGGCAGCAGTAGAAGCAGCATCCATGAGATTAATTCTGCCACAAAATTTTCTGTGAGTTGTATTTTTGTGATAAAAGGGTGATAGATACGTCCGTCGTCGTTTGCTGGCTGTCGTCGGTCTTCCTCTTCGCCGTGTCGTAGTCGTAACTCGTCGTAGCAGTCATATAGTCGAACATCACCCATTTTTCGTGTGTTCTCTGCATCACTCACCCAAAAACAACACAAAAAAGGGTGAAATAAGTCGAGTAGTAAAAATAAAAAATTCAAACACGGAAATAATATAATAATAGTATAGTTGCTCCTCTGACTCTGTGCTGTGTGTAAAAATTAAGTGGCAACCGTTTCTTTTATTAAAAAAAAAAATAAATAAAATTTTACCTAGAGAACGCGTTCTAGAGTGCCCCCGGGGCAGTTCATAGATTCAGACATTGCTCTTCGGCAGAGTCAAGTCATATCGTCGTCGTAGTCGAAACAACAACGAACGGAAAATAGCAAAATAAGGCGGAACATTGTTTAGGGAAGAAGAAGATTCTTTCTTCAGTTGAAACACAGTCACTCTCTACTCTCTTCATTGTTGTTCTGTTGGGTTCTGGTTCCAGTGTGTGTGTATTTTTTTTTGTTTTATTATTTTACTATCATTGTTCTTCCGTTTACCTAATAGATATAGCCAGGGCAAGAGCTCCCCCCCGACCAACCTCCATCAGATACAAATGATCCAAGTGATTCCAAATGTGTTGTGTAAATAATGTTAATCCCCAAGTGGCCCTGTGGAACGTATAGCTAGTAGATGGTTGATCATAATAATAGCAGTAAAAAATAAAATCTTTTTTTCGGTCTACGCCCACCCGCCCCTATACATATTCTACAAACCCCAACAACCCCCAAAACAAAACAAAATAAAAAAAAAAAAAAAAAAAAAACAAATCTATCTCTCACCCATCTCGGATGAGCTATAGCGAAGCGACACAACAGCGACCGACACACTGAGATTTACAAAGGAAGTGAAGAAGCATCTCACCCCATCTTCCCCATCTCCGTCGTCGTTTGTTGGATGTCCCATCATCCAACATCAACATCCCCATATCCCATTCCAAATCCCAGGCAATGAGTTGAGTTAAGTTGATGAGTTAATCCAAATGAAAGCGAGTTATAAGACTCACACTCACACTGTTCACTCTGATGCTTGTTCTATTTGTTAATCAAAATTAAGTGAAGTGACTAAGGCAACCCTAATTAGACCTGTTTTAGTTTTTTTTTTTTTTATTCTCCCTCTGTGATTAACACGGAAGCGGCGGGAATAGAGTGAAGTTAAAGCTAAAGAAAAAAAAAAAAAAAACAATCAAGAGTGTTTTCCAAGTCCTTTCCAAGGAACGAAGGAAGAACACACAGGACAAAAGGAATAAAAAAAAAACTCTAGAAACAATCATGGAAAATTGTAAAATTAATGAAAAGTGCTCAACTGGACAACGACTTCAGCACCATCACCAGCCAGATGAAAAGAACAAGGACGAAGAAGATCGTCTATGTGCAGCAGCAGCAGCAGCAAGCCTAATGCAATACAAACAAAAACAACAAGAATATCAAAAAAACAGCAGAAGCATCAGCAGCAGCGATACCAAAAAAAACCTTATGTCCTCATCAGCACAAAGTTCCATACGCCGCCCACCCCCGGTCACGGTGGGCGGCCGTGATGGCGGAGGTGCATCCATCAGTAGTGGTGGTAGCGACAAGAAGATAGTTGTTGTATCTACTCCAGTATCCTTGTTTAACTTTGTGTTCTACGTGATGTGTATCGGTTCGCTGGGATTCTCTGTGTACTCGAACATCCGGCAAACTTACACAGAAGAGCGGCTTAAACATCTACGACATCTCGACGATAGAATAACCCTTCTCGAGACAAAACTAGACGACTTGCCCCAATTGATGGCATCTCTGTCATCGTCATCATCGTCATCGTCCTCAGCGGGTGCATCAGGAGCATCGATTTCTGCATCATCAGGACTGCAATCGACGGACAATCTCGCGGATACGGTGCGAAAGCTATCGTTGCAATTCGATGGCATTCACCGGCTGCGACGGGATGTGTCACAATTGCAATTAGTCAGAAGACAGCAGCGGCAGACATCGATTCAGCAGCATATGCCGGAATGTCCATGTTCAGCAGGTGTGTACTTATATATTATTTGTCAAATTTTACCGTGTAGTCATCGTCTGTCGGTTTCCCTGCCTATATAGCCCTTAGTCTACCCATATAGCCATAGCCATATCCACTTCGCCATTGGAGTCAGAGTCAGAGTCATCCATCCTACGACTTCCCTGATGAGTGTGTGATGTGGTGGCTACTCAGTGGATCGCGCATTTTGACGTTTGTACTGCGATTTGCCAACCATAATAAATTACCTTATACGTACCGTGGTGTGGTGTCGTATGGTATGGTATGGTAGCGTAGTGTAGGAAGGTGCAGGTTGACGAGGCAAGTGATGGCAAAGGCGAAACGTATGGTGTATCACTCTTGTCCCACAGTCAGAGTTATGTATATCTATCCATATTTATAGGTAAGTAGGCAGGTTAAATTGCCTGGAAGCCCCCAGAGAATTCTGCACAGTGAAGCCAAATGATAGTGTGTGAGTTTTTTTTTTTTTTTGTTTTTTCTTTTGTTGCTCAGGATATTCCATGGAAATGGAAGGGTTTATGAGTTTTTTTTTTTTTGCTGTGTCGTATATTCGTATTCGTTGTTGCCGTATTTTTATTTGTATTTTGTTTTTTTTTTTGATTTTTTTTTTTTTTGCCACTCAATCGGTCATTCTGTGGGCACTTTTAAGGTGGTTAACCACTTTGTACTTTTAATCAATGATGGGGAAATTTGTGTTGTTTAAGCTTTGTGGCCATGTAGGGTACTCGTCGTAACTAAGTATAGGAAAGGAACCTACCAATTTTTGTTTGTTAATTTTTTTTTTTTTTTTTTTTTTTTTTGTCGAGAATTGCCTTGTTTTGTTGATGAATATCTATCATGGGAGTGATGAAACTTTTTTGATGTGTTTTTGGGTGATGTTTTATGTGAGGGTTTATACGGGTTTTTGCAATTTATTTTACCCAAGCAAAGGCATAGATATAGCTATATAGATGGGAGATGAGATCAGAATAAGTTTTGGCGAGGTTACGCATCCGAATGAGAATCTGAATTTGAGTAATTAGAGGTTTTTGTAGTGATGAAAGAATGGTTGGTCGTATATTAGATAGCATATGTAATATAAGGGTATTAAGAGAAAGCCATTTGAATTTTAGGCGGGTAGTACTACCTCTTTAACCCCTAAAATACATTATGTGTGTTATGTTATAGGAAAAGTAGGTATATTCAGACCCAGCATAAACACAACATGTCTTTTGTATTTTCTTTTTGGGATTTAATTTATCTATTTTCTGTTTTTTTTTTTTCTGAACTTTTAATGTCTCCAGAGAGCTTTATAAACTTCCATCATCAAAATCTCGATAATCATTATTATTCTGGCCATCTCAAATCGGAAAGCTGAGTTCGCCATTTATTTCAAATGACAGTCTATTGTTTTAGATTTTTATTCTCTATGGGGATTAAAAAACAATAAAGGAATATGATAGGTACGTAGGTACTATCTATACATCTCCTCAAATAACTTTTTGTTTGCTGATTGATAAATCCGTCACAGCTATTGAAGTACCTATACTTACAGACCACTCCGTTTAACTGAAAAAGGAAATTTTTTTTTTATTTAAGACGTAGAAGGTACCTTACCTATCTATAGTATATAAAGGGTTTTCCAATAAGAGGTGTTATTTTGAATAACCCGCTATTTCGGTAGCTGTCACTTTTGAAGCTGTCATTTTTTGACATTTGACAAGTAGAAACTACGCCATTAATAAAAATGGAACGATACATGCTTCAACAACGCATTGAAATTATTAAAATTCACTATAAAAATGGTGAAAATTTGGCAGAGACGGTTCGTAAAACTAAAACATTTTTGGGTCGTCGTGAAGCACCTTGTCGGACCGCAATACAGAAATTGGTGGACAAATTCGAGCTGTTGGGACAAGTTAGTCATGTGAAGAATAAAACCCGTGCACGTCGCTCAAGAACAACTGAGAACATTGCTGTTGTAGCCCAAAGTGTTGAAGAAAACCCAGGTTTGTCCATTTCTCTTCGTTCTTTGGAATTAGGCATTCCACAAACGTCATTACACCGTATTTTGCATAAAGACTTGGGTCTTAAGGCTTATAAAGTTCAGTTAACACAAGAACTCAAGCCGGCTGATCATCAACAACGTCGTGTCTTTGCTGATTGGGTCCTTGAAATGCATGAAAATGATCCGGAATTTCATCGAAAAATCATCTTGACTGATGAGGCCCATTTCCACCTCGGAGGCTACGTAAACAAGCAAAACTGTCGCATCTGGGGCTCGGAAAACCCAAGAGTTATTGTTGAAAAGCCTCTCCATCCTCAACGCGTGACTGTTTGATGCGGTTTATGGTCCGGCGGGGTCATTGGACCTTACTTTTTCGAAAATGAGGCTGGAGCAACAGTTACGGTCAATGGATTGCGCTATCGAGAGATGATTAATGATTTTTTATGGCCGGAATTGGATGGTATTGATCTGGACAACGTTTACTTTCAACAAGACGGCGCTACGTGCCCCACAAGCAATGAAACCATCGATCTTTTACGGGAAAAGTTTCCGGACCGTGTTATCTCTCGAATAGGTTATCACAATTGGCCACCGAGATCTTGTGATTTAACACCTTTCGACTTCTTCCTTTGGGGCCACGTGAAAGATAAGGTCTACGCCAACAGCCCAGCGTCGATTCAAGACCTCAAAGATGGAATTCGTGAGGCTATCGAGGACATAGGGCAGCCACTTTGCGATTTGGTTATGGAAAATTTCATGAAAAGGATATGGTCCTGTAAGCGTGGTCGTGGCGGCCATTTGGCTGATGTTGTGTTCCATTATTAACGGCATACCTTCCTCTTTATAATGAAATAAACATCCGATCATTTATCTCAAAAAATGCCATTTTTCTTTGAATATCAAAATAACACCTCTTATTGGAAAACCCTTTACTTAATTTTATTTTAAACTAGCTGAACCGGCGAACTTCGTTCAGCTTAAAATTAATTGAATTTGAAATGTCCCTTTCGAAAGTCGAGCTCCAATGTTTGATCGTCTTACCGGCGGCATTATTACACTATCACCGAAAATTCTTGAATTAAAAATGGCTCAACCGTCAATCAATTGCATTAAACACGAAGTGGTCGCTGACAAAATACCGTAATAAAATTCCTTCTCCACAAAATTAATGAATAATTTAAAGTAGGGAATATGTGTTGATGCAACTACAGAATCGATGTGCCGATCCTCACTTGGAAATAAGCATAAAAATTCAACACGAATCTATTGAATTTCACTTTGTCACTTTTTACACACTCTACAAGTTAGGGAAGATATTGCTTATTTCCTTGGGCTTTACCCTGTTCTACAGAAAATCAGGAGTGGAACTGGCTAAGGTGATAGTTGATTATCAATCTTTTGATTGTCGCTTTCATGATAGCTGTCTCTATCCTATCTATAGGGAAGGATAGAGTGAGCTATCGTAAAAACGACAATCACTTAATAAAGCGATCACTTTAGTCTTACGCGATACGGCCCCAGAAGAACGGTCTTTGGCAAAAACATTTTTCAGAAAAGTGGATATTTAACCTATGCTCAATGGATCCAACTGGTTGCTCCTACTTGAACACTGTACAAAGGATTTGTTGGATCGAACCAAAATAATTCATGAATTCTTTGAGTAGATACTTTATATTTTCGTTCTAGCTAAACTCAAATCTTTTTCTTTTTTTGAATATAGTATACAAAATTGTCTAAATTTTATGTTGCCATCTTAAACAATGTTCCTAAGTCATAATATTAAAGCCACTCAGGCTGACGGCATATTTTGGCAAGTCTTTGGGTGATGGTATGAATAAAAATTAGCACCTGCTCAAAACTCAACTTTTAAGAGCAGGTGCTCCATTTGGTATGCATAAAACACTTGAGAAGGTGCTCAAGGATTGAGCATCTACGTGTTTGATAAGCACCTACTCAAAACAAGAACCTGCTCCATTATAAGGTATGAATAAAGCAAAGCACGTACTCCATCGATAGGAGCACCTGCTCCTTTTTATGAGTTAGCTCATTTGATTATGCTCAACGTTGAAGTAAATAGCTCTTTATACATTTTGTTTTCCATAAATGGGAAGTTCATGCCTATTTTAAACCGAAAGGTCAAAATTTATAAACGAAGAAGAGAAAAATTTTCAAATGATTATCGCGATCTGTACAGATTCAACAAACGAAATTTGGATATTTTGGCGAATCATATATATAGTTCAGAAACAAGGGGAGGTGCCTTAACAACCATTGGAAAAATACGAATTTTCCTTCGCTACATATGTATGCAGGTGATCCAGGTTTTCAAACTGGAGTTGGAGAAGACATTGTAGTAAAGAGACCACTCGACGGTCTCTAAAACTGTTTCCCTTGTAAGTGCGGCAGTAATCTAGAAGTCAAGAAAATATTGGATCAAGTTCCTTACAACTAGGATGGAAGAACTGCAGAATGCAAAACGCGAATGGCAAGAAAAATGTAACTTTCCTTCAGGGATGGTTGCACTCATGTTCATTTCATAAAACCAGTTATCCATGGGGACGAGTACGTTAACAGAAAAAGATTCCACAGCGCATTAATGATCAGGAAACATGCAATTTCAGAGATGAATTTACGAGTATTGACCTTTCATGGTCAGGATCAGTGCAATGATTCACGAATTTGGAACAATTCTCGTGTATATAAAATCATGCAATGGAATGAAGCTAGTGCCATTTTACTTGGTAAATCAGGATACAGACTTAGTCCCTGATGACTTTTAACTCGGTATCAAAATCCATATACTCCTGAGAAAAATTCTTTCAATCAAAAACAAGTGATGCCTAACTCGCGAACGAGTTGAACGATCAAGCAACATTTTCCCATTCATCACAATAAAATGCGAGTCAAAACAAAAAAGTTCCAACTCTTACTGCCAATTTCTTCACAGAGTCCTAATGCTAGTACCGGTACTTGTCCTAAAATTAGTACTCAAAATGGTATCAACTCATTTCTTCACACAAGTTTTAGGTCGTAGTCCTGTCAAGTTGGTACCGAGTATCAGTTAGGACTCGGTACTAGCTGACTCCTCAAAACCAGCTAGTACCTGGTTATTATACCAGTTGTTAGTACTCAAATTGGTACCAAATGATTTCTTCACATAAGTACTAAGCCCTAGTTCTATCAACTTAGTACCGAGTACTATTTAGGGCTCGGTATTATCAAGGACTTTGAAATCGGCAGTCTAGTGGCGCTGATACCTGAATAGTAATTTTTTTCATTTTCTTCAATGAATTCGTTGCATGGAAGTGTGTTGATGCATAGTCATAAAAGTGCATATTGCCACGGTTTATGGACTTTATATCGAGAATCAACGTCATATCTAAAACGATTAATAGTGTTGTAGACAGTTTCGACAAGCTATTAAAAAGGCCTTCCGCACATATCCCAAAAATTTTCAGATATGCATTGTGGGTTATCCTGATAGCTCTGGATATTTCCCCGAACGCGACCAATGCACTGTATGAACCGCACATGAAATGCACACAATAAAGGATATTTCTCTAAGACTGTCACACACATATCAACATAGAAAAATGTCCAAAACTCCACGCAAAAAATAACACACAATGCTCTACTCAAATCAAATGCTTTATCTGGAAGCTGATTCAAAACAGAGCACCACTGATCTCTCCTGTAAATATCAGTAGGATTTTATTGGCCTTCTTCATCTTTCCACTCTCTATGGGTTTGTAGCAACGAAAGCCGCTTTGCTATTAACTGCGTTCATTGAAGACCGGCAAATTGTTGACCACAATGACAAATTTCAAAGTTGATGCTTGATGAGACAGTTATCGTGGAATGGATATTATGTCCCCTTTTTATTAAAATTGACATAATTCATTCGAAAATAGAATAAAATAAAAATGGCTCACTCAAAATAAATATCAAAATAATATTTGAAATGTCAAAATCAGAATTATACCAGTTTTAGACGTACTAAGTCCTAGTACCGCTTGGTGAATTTAGATCCGGTACTAGTGATGTGAAGAAATGCTCAGGTACTTACTTTTCATTAGGACTGAGTACCAGAGTTAGGACCGGGTCTAGCTAGACTGGATACTATAGGCTGGCTTAGTACTTCTGTGAAGAAATTGGGCCTTACACTCCTAATTCTTAAAGAAAAACTGATTTTCGATCAAAAACATTACCAAATGAAATAAAAGTTAACTTTTTCTCATAGAAATGAGTTGCAAATACAAAAAAGCAATTATATTTGACTCGTTGTATGAGAGCACCTAATCCGTGTGAAGGAGAAGATGCTCCTCACTGGTTGGAGTATAATTTTGTTCATACGAAACGGGAGCATGTACTTTTTTTTTAAGCACCTTCTCCGATTCTTATGGAGTAACTGCTCTGATTACGTGCTCCTTTTTATTCATATCACCTTTTATTTATTCAAATTCTAAACTATAGCATGGAAAATTTAAAATTAATATTTTTATTTGAATAAAATTCTAATCTAATTTAACCTAACTATACAAGTTGACAGATGTGTAAGTTCTATCACACCGTTGTTCGCCGTTTATTAATAGAGAGTTAATCTTTCTTTCTTTAATTTATTAACAGTTGAATGAAATGCATATGAACCTTTATATAGGATCAAATTTTTACTTGCTCTGTAAGGTAGAAATACCGACAGACAACTCGCAGACAGGATTTGTTGAAACTTATATAAGATGTAACTATAGCCCTGGTGCTCAACCCCCATATACGAGCTGTCACACCACCAATATGTGAGTGTCTTAAATGTGAGTAAAAGAAAACACGTAAATATCTCAAACACCACATCATTTTTTTTCCACACTATAGAATCACCTGTAACTTAGAATCCCAGGCCATCACATTTATTCCTCACTTTGAAATGTCTCCCAATAAAGTTGATTTTTTAACAGTCAATTCACTAAAAATCAAAAACAACCACACACAGACATAACACATAAAATCAAGTAGTTTATTGGTTTTTTTTTATTCACACTTATGGTAGGTAGGTACATATGTACATATATTCGAGAGTTGAATTTCTTTTTGTAAATTGAACTAATTGAAGTCGTTTGTTGTTATTCGAAGTGATTTCGAATGTCCACTTTAAAGTTATTGCTCTTAATTTAATTGACGTAATTTTATTCACGTTGTGTAAATCACAACTGGATTTCATTTATTTATGTTTTGAAGTGGCATTAAGTCCCTCTATGATCCCCAATCAGTTGATATTGGTATTAGGAATTGAAGTTGATTCCCACACCGACTTATAGTAAAGGGTTTTCCAATAAGAGGTGTTATTTTGATATTCAAAGCAAAATGGCATTTTTTGAGATAAATGATCGCATGTTTATTTCATTATAAAGAGGAAGGTATGCCGTTAATAACACAACATCAGCCAAATGGCAGCCACGACCACGCTTACAGGACCATATCCTTTTCATGAAATTTTCCATAACCAAATCGCAAAGTGGCTGCCCTATGTCCTCGATAGCCTCACGAATTCCATCTTTGAGGTCTTGAATCGACGCTGGGCTGTTGGCGTAGACCTTATCTTTCACGTGGCCCCAAAGGAAGAAGTCGCAAGGTGTTAAATCACAAGATCTCGGTGGCCAATTGTGATCACCTCTTCGAGAGATAACACGGTCCGGAAACTTTTCCCGTAAAAGATCGATGGTTTCATTGCTTGTGTGGCACGTAGCGCCGTCTTGTTGAAAGTAAACGTTGTCCAGATCAATACCATCCAATTCCGGCCATAAAAAATCATTAATCATCTCTCGATAGCGCAATCCATTGACCGTAACTGTTGCTCCAGCCTCATTTTCGAAAAAGTAAGGTCCAATGACCCCGCCGGACCATAAACCGCACCAAACAGTCACGCGTTGAGGATGGAGAGGCTTTTCAACAATAACTCTTGGGTTTTCCGAGCCCCAGATGCGACAGTTTTGCTTGTTGACGTAGCCTCCGAGGTGGAAATGGGCCTCATCAGTCAAGATGATTTTTCGATGAAATTCCGGATCATTTTCATGCATTTCAAGGACCCAATCAGCAAAGACACGACGTTGTTGATGATCAGCCGGCTTGAGTTCTTGTGTTAACTGAACTTTATAAGCCTTAAGACCCAAGTCTTTATGCAAAATACGGTGTAATGACGTTTGTGGAATGCCTAATTCCAAAGAACGACGAGGAATGGACAAACCTGGGTTTTCTTCAACACTTTGGGCTACAACAGCAATATTCTCAGTTGTTCTTGAGCGACGTGCACGGGTTTTATTCTTCACATCACTAACTTGTCCCAACAGCTCGAAATTGTCCACCAATTTCTGTATTGCGGTCCGACAAGGTGCTTCACGACGACCCAAAAATGTTGTAGTTTTACGAACCGTCTCTGCCAAATTTTCACCATTTTTATAGTGAATTTTAATAATTTCAATGCGTTGTTGAAGCGTGTATCGTTCCATTTTTATTAATGGCGTAGTTTCTACTTGTCAAATGTCAAAAAATGACAGCTTCAAAAGTGACAGCTACCGAAATAGCGGGCTATTCAAAATAACACCTCTTATTGGGAAACCCTTTATGTTCATTTCTATATCTAGTGTAATAGTTTCAAAAAGCTTAACAAGCTTTGAAAAAAAAATTAATTAAATTGATACAAATTTTAAAATACTTGTCATTTATACTGGATTGTTCTGAAATCGCGCGAAGATATTGATTCCGACTACACAAATAAAAAAAATTAAATTGGTACATGGAACAATCCCAACACCAAATGGCTATCAAATAAATGGACTTCTGCTAAGGTACTAATTATTTCTATAATATCAACATTATATGTAGAATGTAGTGTAAAAAATTCAGAAAAAAATCGAAGCAGATAATCGTGTTTTAAAAAAAAATGTCCCTTTCTACTTTTTTTCCTTATTGGGTTTTCGTTAAGTCCACTTTCCAGTAATATCTGTCAGAAGGAACTCAATCCGTGTGCCTTAGGTCCAGTTTCACAGTGAACACTAACTGCAATAAGTGGTACTTTGAAGTCAGATTTATGGCCAGAGTAAGTGGCGCTCAAGTCACTAACATCGGTGGCTTAAGTGCCGCTCATTCAGGTAAGTGTGTGGTGGGATAAATTGTTCATTGTTCACTTAAGTGCCAATTTCTCTGACTGTGAAACTGGGCCTTAGTGTGTTTATGTTGTAGCTGCAATAAACGATAGGTATGTGAAAAGTCACTAATTGTTTGCTTAGTTATACCAAATTTAATGAAATATTTGACTTCCTAAAGATCCTTCTAGTATTTTGCAATTATAAATTTGTTTAGAAAGTCATGTTCAGTGTCTTTTTTCAACTTAAATAATCCCTAATTTTAAAGCTGTGTATGAAGCCAGAACTCCGAACTCAAAATTTTTGTGGGGGGGCAGGGGGGTATGTCAGGTTCGTTTGTCCATCGTTTGTCCAAATTTGTCCACCAAAAAAATCGTTTGTTCCCACTTAGAAAAAAAAAACAATTCAACTCCTCAATTTTATAGCACCCAACATAAAAATTTCACTTAGCACAATCGGGCCAATGGCAATCGTCTTACCGACTTTTTCTGTAGCATTTACATCTGTACTTCTAAAATGAGATTATTAGCGAAGTGTTAGGAAAAGAAATCTGGGGTAAGAAAATTTTAAGAAAAAACTTACAAAAAACTTACTCTTATTCCACCTTTATTCCACGAGTTTAATAAAATAAGCGTTAAGCTACGGGTTAAAATTTTACATTAATAAAAACAAAATGTTCGTGGAATAGTAAAGTGACGTTTACGAAAAATTCTCTAAGAAAATCGACTACAATAAGTAAGATGCCTGTTTGTTTGTATGGGTTTTGATACCAAATTATGATTATTTGTAGAAAAAAAGGCTCACGTTATACCAAACACAGATAACAATTCTAATATTAATATATCATATTTCTGTCAAAATTGTTATCATTTTTTCTATTGTTTGTGTTGTGTCTGTTTTGTGTTATGACCACCTACTTCGGTGGTTTAGCTTAGTAAACGTCACTTAATAGAAATTTTGTTTTATTAATAACACTTTGCACTTAGTCCAAGGAATAAGGCCTTACCCTTCGCTATTCCACGTTTATTAATTTGGCTGTTAGTTTTTGTTTATGAATAACTTACATATAAATGTAGACTATTATTTTCCTATAGTTTTAAGAATTCAAGTTTAAAGATCCGACCTTCATAACTCAAGATAAAAGCTTCTTACTAGATTTTCATAATTTATTAGGATTTTGTGAGCTTAGATGCCGATTTTTCGATTTCGATTGCAATTGGAAGATGATCGGATAAAAACTGTCCTTTTACCGCAAAATATCCCTACTAAAGGTTCTTCCAGTAGGGACTTCCGAACTTCGGCAGTTGATAGCTGCCATATTGTTGAAGCTTCACCTGTCAATTTGGCTGTCATTTATTCAGTCTGTTTTGCCAAATCACCATGAAGGGATAAAACGTTCAACAAAAGTTGCAAATGGTCAAATTGTTTTATTAAAATGGGTGTTCTGTTCGGTCGACGTATCGCGCGCTTCGCCCATTTTACGGTCATCCATTATGGGCACATTCAATCACAAAATCTGAAAATTCAGATCTGAATTTATGTTGTTGAACGCACAAAAAATCTGAATTTTCAGTTGATAGTTGTTGTGTCAAATGCTAGCATTTACCTAAATGATTTACATTCAAACGAAATAAAATAGAGCTTTAATTATATTCTTATACTTAAAATTAAGCGTCAGTAGTTCTGGTGATGATATGTGTAACTAAATCAGCAACAAAATACAGCAAGACTATGTGAAGTTTAATGAAAAAATAATTCCATAATATTGCGATGGAGAATTCTGGGAACATTTTTCTAAGAATAGTCAATCTTTTGATTTAAAAACTCACTTATCAATGAACAATTAGTTCTTCTATGTAAAAAAGCATTAGTATATATTAATATCTTGGTTCTATCCAATTGAGCAGTGATGAAATTATATCCGCGATGAATTTACTCAAGTCAAATGCTAATCCGGGTCCAGATGGCATACCCGCCTTAATTCTTAAAAACTGCTGTAATTCAATTTCTTCTCCGTTACTCACTTTCTTCAATAAATCTCTTGCGGAGGGTAACTTCTTAAATGAGTGGAAAATTTCGTACCTGGTGCCCATTCATAAATCGGGTGCTAAAAATAATATAGAAAACTATAGAGGTATTTGTAAACTCTCTGCAATTCCTAAGTTGTTTGAAAGCTTAGTGAAAAAAAGGCTGGATTTTGTTGGAGGATAGATCTCAAGTCGATGCCGTTTATACGGATTTTAGTAAAGCATTTGATTCAGTGAACCACCAAACACTAATAAAAAAGCTTGAGATATTTGGATTTCATTCTAAAATGCGTCGTTGGATATCTTCATACCTCACTGGTATGATTTTATGCACGTCAGGTGTTCCCCAGGGAAGCCATCGTGGCCCACTCCTTTTTATTATTTTTATTGATGATATCCTTTCAGTGATTAATTATTGCAACTGTCTGTTTTATGCAGATGATCTCAAACTGTTTTTAAAAGTCAAAAGTTTAGAAGATTGTCAGATGGTTCAATCTGAAGTGTCGATAAGTATTGATTTTTTATGTCTTACTCGTGAAAAATTCAAAAACTTATGACCTCAACAGCTTGTCCTTTTGGTGTCATGCTTATGGTCTAACACTTAATATTAAAAAATGTAATGCGATTTCTTTCTCAAGAAAAACTATTTGCTTATTATTTGACTATACAATTGAATCTAAACCTATCAATCGTGTCTCAAGGATTAACGATTTAGGTGTTATACTTGATTCTGCTCTTTCTTTTAAATTTCATTTCGATTACTTGATCCCTAAAGCCAACTCGTTGATAGGCTTCATTAAGCGGAATGCTAAAGATTTTAGAGATCCGTATGTTCTTTTATCATTATATACATCTCTTGTTAGATCGCTTCTTGAATATGCAGATGTTATCTGGAGCCCCACATATAAAGTTCACTCTGACCGACTTGAAAGAGTTCAGAGACGGTTCACTAAATACATATTCCAACAAATGCGTTGGAGTTTTTGTCCAGAATATAAGGCTAGGTGCCAACTGCTTGGTATAAAATCCCTTGAATCCCGTCGAAAAGTTCATAGTGTAATGCTTATTAGAGATTTACTTAGTTATAACATAAAGTGTCCATCACTTCTTGCGCTGGTTCCTATTTATGTTCCAGCTAGAACACTGAGAGCTAGATTTTTTATATTTCAAAGAACTCATAATACTAGATATGGCTGTAATGAGCCTTTATCCAGGTCCATTGTTTATTTCAATGAAGTGTCGATAAGTATTGATTTTTTATGTCTTACTCGTGAAAAATTCAAAAAACTTATTTATATTTTAACCTTTTATATATCTGTTAGCTGTAAAACTGCTTGTAGATGAAACTAATAAATAAATAAATAAATTTGTTCGTGATGAAAATTAATCACCACTAATCAACCACTAACCAGAGCGAATATCATAAAGTTCAACTTCTATGTATAGTACCTAGCTGAACTTTCCCCCACCACTATCACTTTATTCTGAATTTTCAGTTGAGAATTTTTGGCTGAAAATTCAGATAAAACGTAAGCAAACGTAACTAAAAGTCACTAAACGTCATCTAACTTTTTATGGCAGCTAAAAAGTTTTTCTAAGTTTTTTGCAATTTTTTAAAGAGAAATCACAAAGATAGTACAAAGTACCTATGTGCAATGTTATAGAAATGCTGACTTTGATGCAATTAGCGTGTATCTGAGTTCATTTTCTTGAAGTAGAAAAAATGAGTCCGTACTGCGAAATTTGTATCTATCCTTTCAACGTGAATTCTATAGTCTTAATCTTACACATTACAAAGCATTATACATATGTCTTCAGCTGAGGCCAAAATTAAAGATGATAGTTGTCAATTCTGGAAATTTATAAACTCAAAAAGAAAAACCACAGGGTTTCCTTCATGTAACATGAGTTATTTAGGTCTTCAGCTTGCAACTTTTCTTAAATTTGTAATCTGTTTTCTAGAGTTTCTGTCACAAAATCTGCCGACCGTCACTGAAAGGTTTAGCTTAGGCTTTCTTTAGGTAAACAAAGCGGAGGTTTTTGGATGCATTCAAGGAAATTGATGATTCCATGTCTCCTGGACCAAATGGGTTTTCACCATTACTGTAAAAAAATGCAGCTTTTTCTCTAGCGGAACCACTATCAATATTATTCAATATCCGTCTTCGAAGTGGATTATTTCTTAATGAATGGAAAGTATCGTTCCTAACGCCTATTTTTAAAACGGAATCCAAACAAGATAATATCCAATTATAGACAAATTTGTAAGATCTCAACTATACCCAAACTTTTTTGAAATCTTCTTATAGTGGTTCGTGGGCATATATCAATTTACTTACACGGTTTTATCACTGCTAAGTCAACTACAACAAATCTAACTATTTGTTATCTGGTTTTGAAAAAAAAACTCCAAACTAATATAATCTTCACGGACTTTGCAAAAGCCTTTGATAGGGTTAACCATAACCTTCTTCTTCATAAACTTGCATGTCTAGGATTTCATTCGAGCCTACTCAAGTGGATAGAATCTTATTTTACTGATCGAGTGCAGATTGTACAAATCGAAAGTTACTTTTCCGACCATATTCATGTTCCATCAGGAGTTCCTCAGGGAAGACACATCGGTCCACTCTTATTCCTATTATTTATTAACGACATTTCCGAAATTTTTGTAAATTCCCGGTGCCTCTTATATGCTGATGACTTAAAGCTCTATCAAAATATGTATATAGCCACTCATCAAGACGGCATCATTCTTCAAGACGATTTTTTGAGGCTGTCTGAATGGTGTGAATTTAATTCTATGCATTTGAACATATCCAAATGCCAACTTCTTTCCTGGTTCAGAAAAAAAGTAATGATTCATTATAGCTATGGTTTAGCGGATGAAAGTCTGCAAAGAGTCAACCAAAAAAAATACCTAATTTTGATACTTGATGATAAACTCACATTTAAATCCCCTCTTGATTTTTCAGTAAACAAATCGAACTCCATTCTAGGGTTCATACAAATAAATGCCCGAGAATTTTCTGATATTTTGACGTTACGAAATTTTTATTTTTCATTGGTTAGATCCGTCTTGGAGTGTTGTTCTGTGGTCTGGAAACCATATTATATAACAGCAATAGGTAGAGTCAAGAGTGTGCAAAGGAGATTTACGAGGTATGCTATCTCTAAACTTAATTGGAACCTTGAGACCCCTAGTAATAACACTCGATGTTTATTAATCGGTATAAATACTCTCATAGAACGCGGACACGAGAAGACGAATATAAAGAGCTCAGAAGAATTGAAAAACGGCTTCACAGACAGAAAAAATCAGCCTGGGAGAAGAACATAATCTGTGAAATAGAGAAAAGCCGAGAGCGAGGTCCGCACCAGGCGCGGAAGTTCTACCAATCCGTCCGAAACATGACGCAGTACACACCACGCTGCACATACTGCAAGGACGGAGAGGGAAATCTGATCACCGATCCTCAAAGCATACTGGAGCGATGGGAAGTGTACTTCAATGAATTGCTAAATGGTCAGCTCACTGCAGAAGTGGAGGCTCCACTACTTCAAGAAGAGTACCCTATGTTGCCGCCACCAAGCATCGAAGAGGTCGAGAAGGCTAGAGGCCGGCTATAGAAAAATAAAGCCCCGGGAGCCGATGTATACCACCCGAACTATTTCAACACGGTGGGCCAGCTTTACGTCAAGCAATTCATGAGATTATAGTGCACGTGTGGGAGCATGAAGAAATTCCAGAAGACTCGCGAAAAGGTATAATTTGCCCCATACATAAGATGGGAGATGTCACAACGTGCAGCAATTATAGAGGTATCACGTTGTTGAGTACCGCCTATAAGATACTCTCCTCTATCCTACAAGACCGGATAACCCCATACGCTTAAACCATCATCGGACAATATCAGTGTGGTTTCATTCCAGGCAAATCAACAACTGATCAGATCTTTACCCTTAGGCAGGCGATGGAAAAATGTCTAGAATTTAACATCCCAACATACCACCTGTTTATAGACTTTAAGGCCGCCTACGATAGCATAGCCAGGGTAGAACTTTACAAAGCTTTACTTTACAAAGCCATGAGAGAATTCGGCATCCCAAATACATTGACACGACTATGTAGGTTGACCATGACCAACGTAACAAGCCAAGTAAAAATAGCCGGATTGCTATCCAAACCAATCAACATCTTTAATGGACTCCGACAAGGGGATGGTTTGGCCTGCCTCCTCTTCAACCTGGCGTTGGAGAAAGCAATCCGTGACTCTGGCACGTCAACAAGAGGGACCATCGTCAACAGGTCCAGCCAGATACTGGCTTACGCAGACGACATCGACATCATCGGAAGAACCGAGCAAGCTGTACATGATTCCTTCATCCAGATCGAGCAGGCGGCACAAAATCTGGGGCTGCACATTAGTGAAGGTAAAACAAAGTACATGGTGGCGTCGAATGCGAGAGGAACAGTTGGTCAAACAATCAAGGTAGCGGAGCACGAATTTGAAGTAGTGCAATCCCTTAAATACCTTGGGTCAATAGTAGCAGCCGATAACAATATAGAAGAAGAAATACGCGGGCGGCTTCTCAAATCCAACAGAGCCTACTATAGTCTGTTAAAGCTCTTCAAATCCAGAAATCTCACCATAACTTCAAAACTGCTGCTGTACAGGGCCATGATACTGCCAGTACTCACATATGGATCCGAGACCTGGGTGCTTAGCAAAAGGCACTCCGACCTTTTAGCCGCGTTCGAGAGAAAAGTCTTAAGTAGAATTGTTTGCCCCATATGTGAGGAAGGACGATTCCGGAGACGGTACAATCATGAATTGTACGCCATCTACCTTGAAGCAGATATCGTGACAAAAATTAAGCTCGGTAGACTCCGGTGGGCAGGGCACCTAGCTCGCATGAGCGAAGAGGAACCTGCTCGGAGAGTTCTTTGTGGTACATTCTATGGTAGACGATAGCGTGGTAGACCATGCTTGCGCTGGAGAGATGGCGTAGACCAGGAGGCCCGGAGCCTTGGAGCAACTGGATGGCAGCGGCTAGACACCGGGATGGGTGGAGAGACTTGTTGAAGGAGGCCAGGACCGGACCCCGGTTGTTGAGCCGACGATGATGATGATAAATACTCTTGACCAACGCAGGAAATTTTTCTCAAATATGTTTGTTCGTGAGATTCTCATAACTCGAATTAAATGTTCATTTCTGTAAGAAGAAACTGGTTTTCATATTCCCCCAAGAGATAATCGTTCCAGTGTAATATTTGTGGTGCAATTTCACCGGACGTGCAAAATATTTGACGTAGAAAAATGACATTGATATCAAATGAAAGGTATGATTTTATTGATTATTTAAAAATGGCAATATATTGTCAGCCTCGTCTCATTTAAATAAAAAAGCTACTGATGCCATTAGTGCCATTGGCAAGTAAGTGACAAATTTTCCAAGAGTATCTCTTAACTGTCATAAAAAAGTACGTCTCACATTAGATGTTCGGATTCGGTAGAAAATTGTTGGGTGCCCTCCATAAAGATACTCCAAACAAACAACAGACAAACAAGAATAGTTGAGAGTTGTAAGTCACTAGGCCCTGATTCTCCACGAATTGTCGCACAAATTTATTTTTATTTTAAGGAAAGTAACACAATTCAGCAATAAATTTCTAATCCATAAATTAATCCCACTTTTTGGGGTATTCTGCCCTATTGTGCATTGATTGAATTTATAGATTTTTGTTTCGAAAACTCGGTTATAAAAATGTAGTCTTCAACAAAACTAACGTAATTTCATGTCGAATGTGAACTTCCACAAAAAGAATGAATCAATGCTCTTGCCTTTCAAAACGTCAGATCTCATCTGTCCAATAAAAATCAACGTTCAGACTATGCCAATGGACTTCTTTTAACTTTAAGTCATATCACTATACTTAACACGTATACAACACATGTGAAGAATATGTTTTGACGTGCTTTACTTGCACTAGTATGTGTGTGTTAACCTTTGGATATAATTTTGATTCTACCCTCGTGTACAATCCATTGATATTTGGAAAAACTACAATTACTCGGTTGGAAGAATTTATACTTGTAATTTCTCTATTGAGCATAAGTACCCCTTCTGACTGTAAAATTAATGTTAATGTTTCAATAGAATGAAACATAATAGTCAAGGTTAAGGAGAATAGGTTGTTTTTGGTGAACCATCTTTCTGTTGGACGTCTATATAACCCACATCGGTTATATCGAACTAAGGTTCTCGCTCTGCAGCGCATATAGGTTGGAGAAATCCAGTAGTTCCTATTAGAAAACTGTTGAAGCAAAAAATATAGTTAATTGAAGGATCTACAACTTTTGTTACGATAGTAACTTCTTCTTCTACTGACGAAAAAAAAAAAAATAGATATGAAGGATATAATAAAATCCAATATTTCTTTTTTTTAACAAAATGCACTGTAACTTCTTAACGCGAGTGAATTTTGAAAAAAGTTACTCAACATATATTGTAGGAAATTAAATTTGCTACAAGTTTGTCCTATAATTGTTTTTTCTAGGATCAAAAATACGCAAGTTACGTGCAAAAATCAAAATCACCATTAAAAACAAAATGGCGGCCAAGTGACACTATACTCTGTCCAACAAAAATTGACAGTGTAGGCAAGATATGACGTTTGCCTCTCATTCTGGCTACAGTGGATTGCATAAATCCTTCCATTATTAAAGCTTTCACAGGGTTGTCGTGGTTATTAAAAGCTTTTTCTAAAAGCTCTAAAATCAAAAGCACCTTAACAGAAACTCAAGGAGAAAAAGCTGAACGAATTTCCAAATGGACAAGGGTAACTCTGAATGCACATTTAGCAGCAGCCAATCGCCATTGGCAACAGCAATTCAGTTCACACTCAGATGTGCCTTGAATAGGACGTTGGGTATATGTCAGATCCCATCGGAAATTCACGGGCGGGCAAATACTTTTTGTGGAGGAGTTATTTCAATTTAATATGGTGCAAAAATATGTCACGCTACTGATTTTGAAAAAGCTTTCCCATAAGACGTGTACTGCCTATTTTTGCTGGACAGAGTATAGGTGCAATTGTGAAAAATGGGTCGTGTATTGATAGCCTTTTAAATATCGAACTCAAAATGCGTCTCGAAATTATTTCTCAGAGCACCATATAATGAAATCAAAATACCCCGCACTAGAGCATCTTTATAGTGCTGCACAGTTTTCTAACTGCAGTGGTTATGAGTACAGGTGTAGAGGGAAAATGTAATAATTTTTCATGTGTTTAGAATGGAAGTGACTCTAGACATGCCAACTATATCAGTTTTAGTTTATAAAAGTACTGTTTATGCGGCCCCGCAGGGCCAGGGCCCTACGCCGCCGGTGGGCATAAATCAGGCACCCAGAGTTTTTTTTTTTTCAAGTCGCGCAAAGCGCGTTAACGCACGTCCACTTTTAATGGCTAAAATCTGTCATAACTGTTATTAATTGGCATGTCTCTAGTCTCGTCCGTTTAGAATACCTTATTTCATGAGCATCTTCCCAAAAAAGTAATTACTATCTCAAATAATAAACAACCTTGGTTCACTGCCCATATCCGAAAACTTATTAATCTTCGTGAAAATGCGTATTCTAAATGGAAATCTGATAGCAAAGCTATCTCGAGGGGTAACTAATTGTACTTTGGAAAATTTGTAACCTCCGCTTTAAGAAAAGAAAACACTAGCTTTTTCTCAAAGAAGTTTGATATCAATCTGTCATCATCTGAGCTATGGAAAAATCTTAAAAACTTAATGTTACCTCTAGAGTCGATTCTAAATGCAATTCAAGTCCTGATGAGTTGAATAAATTCTTTGGGGACACATGTTCTAACTCTTCTGGTCAGATCTCGTTGACCGTTGAACTTTATTCACGTAACTGAACCAGATGTTATTCTTGCCGTGAAGGAAGTTAAGGCCTCCACCATCGGCACGGATGGAATTCCTTTAAAATTCTTAAAATTCATATTGCCTTTTGCAATAAAATCTCTTACACATATAATTAACTACATCTTAACAACGTTAATTTTTCCTAGTTCTTGGAAATCATCTATGGTTCACCCTATACTCAAAAAAAAATCGACCTAATATGAAGTGTGAAGATTTTCGTCCAATCGGGATCCTACCATGCATTTCAAAGATAGCTGAAATAATTATAAAGAAGCAAATTGTGTCTCCCATTGAGGAGTGTAATCTCCTCACGCCTTTCCAATCAGGATTTCGTAATCACCACAGCTGCAACTCAGCATTGTTGAAAGTTACAGACGACATTCGCGAACATTTTGATAGGAATGAATTGACGTTTTTGTGCCTTTAATCGATTTTAGGATTCTTCATAATAAACTTTTATCTCGCAATATGGGTTTAGTTCATCTGCAGCATTACTTTTGCTAAATTTTTTATCGCGTAGGACACAAAAAGTTAAAACAAAAGCTGGTTTTTCAGGATTCCTTCATTTATCTTCCGGCATTCCCCAAGGCTCCATTCTGGGGCCATTGCTCTTTTCGCTTTTTATCAATGATATCGTCTCAATTTGTAAATTCGTTAATATTCATATGTACGCTGATGATGTCCAAATTTGTATTTCACGTCAAATTGGACTTTTGACGGAAGCCGTTTGTAAGCTGAATGAGGATCTTGTAAATATCTTGAATTTGGCCACTCGAAACTGATAAGAACTTAACCCTGATAAATCGCAATGTTTGGTAGTCTCTAAGTCTTCAATTGACGTCAAAGAACTTAAAGTGATACTATTAAACAATAAAAAAGTCCTTTAGTGCAATAAGGCGCGAAATTTAGGACTCGTCAACAATAGTGAGCTATCAGACTCTGACCATATAAACTCTGCCGTAATTTTATGGAACTCACATCCAGTGAGCAAATAAAACAAATTCAAAACCTATACGAGTTCATTCGCCGCTTAAAAATTCATTTTTTTTCTTTATGACCTAAAGTCATTTCATTTAACTTGTAAAGTTGATTAGATTTTATTTTGTTATGATTTTAATTTTTAATTATTATTTGCTCATCTCGCATTGGGCGCCATTTATCCGAACCTTTAGAATTGTCTATCCCGTTCTTCTTTTTTGTATTTATGCATTCATAACTGGCTTATATACTCCATTCCTTCTGCAGAGTCTTCCGATATCGGATGTGTCAAAACGAAATTGGCCTTACGAAACAACTGCTTTAAAATCATAGAGATTTATTCAATTCATTCTCAATTCGTTTTTCAATTTTCGCAAGAAGCTGTGAAATGTGAATTCTGTGCTAAATTTCCGATCTAATTTCCATTAAGATTGTCAAGACTCTGTGTCTTCGTATACATATTTGTGAATTTAAGTATGCCTGAGAGCGTTATAATAAAAAAATTTTAATTACGTTAATTTATAAAGGGAGTAACACACGTTTTAATGTTTTCACAAAAAAAAAAAAAAAAAAAAATAAACACGATACGTTTCTTTGAATAACATACATAGGAATTTCCTAAGTTCACAAGTATCTTCCAGTGCGTGTGCATTGAAGAGGACATTTTTATTTTATTACAACATAGAGAGGTATTACAATCTCTTCCTCATAAGGTGTGCGAAAACCATCATGTTATGTCACATGGAAAATTCCTTAAGTCTCTCACTTTACTTACTCGTGACATTCTTGAAAAAGATTTTCCTGAAAGAATTCTTCTCAGATTCTTTTTTTCCCCCTCATATACAATTACCTATACATATATAATCGTATACCTATGGAAGAATATTATACTGGAATAATGTAATGAAAATTAATGTGTATGCCAATTAACGCGTGACAACAAATTTGTTCTAATTTTCCCTTTGAGGATATGTGAGGCAATGATTACGTGATATGTTGTGTACTTAATGTCATATAATATGGATACAAGTTGTCTGATAAATAGAGTAACTAAGCTCTTTTACATCATTGAAGTTAATTTCCTTTTTACATTTTCGTACATAATTATAGGAATCTTTTAGATCAGTAAAGAAGCTTTTGAAAGACACTTAAATTTGTCATTATGAATAGATGACTTCAGAATTTTTTGACAAAAAAAAAACCTTCTATTTATCTTCAAACAAAAAAGGCTTTTGAATTCAAAATAAAAACTTTAGTACAAAAAATAAAAACTCATTTCCGTTACCTCACATTGGGCGCCATTTAGAAGATACATATTTCGAATTTTCCATTATTTCATTTTGTATTCAGTTTTTTTTTTTTTCTAGAGAGCTTCTAGATTTAAATCAATAGGCGGGTAAATTTAGCAGCCGATGGTTTAAACGTTATTTCGTAGGACTTTAATGCCGTAGGTCTGGGTTCGATTCCCAGCCTCTTCCGACTTAATGAATTAAAACAAAACAGCTACTGCCTCTTGCGTGGAAGTGACAGATCCAGCAAGAGTATATCTCTTGTCATTAATACCTATTCAGCTCTCACCTAAGCAGAAAATTGTAGGTCACCTGCATTCCTGCAAACAAACAGCACAGTAAAGGTCGAGAGTTAAAAGTCACTCTAGTGTGAAGCTATCGCGGCACCAATTTTTTTTTTTAAATTTCCGTCAGTGTCATTGCCAAGAAGTTTAGTAGTTTGTACCGTAAATGGAACAATGAAGAGTGGCAGCCATTTCCAGGTGCCATAATCCTAAGTGATTCAGCCTATCCGTTATATGTAGAGCTAAAATCCGTTTTGTGCAGCTAAGCTGAAGAAAGCCAGACAAGTCATTGAATGCAACCTTGCTCAGTTGAAGGAAATTTGTCCATGCTTGAATAGATTATACGCTTAAAATCGGCACTAATCTGTGCAAAAGTTGTGAATGCTTGCTTTGTGTTATACAACCTCCCAACAATGGATGACTCATGAATGTTAAATTGTTATAACGATGATAAAAATTAAGACTATTAACAATGAAGATAATATACAGATACAGATGCAATGGAGGAGTTAGTCATTTTTTTTAATAACAGACTGATCCTAAATTATAAATTATTTCATGTGACAAGGTGTAGTTGAAAATTTAAAATTGTTTATTTTAAGTTTCACTCTTATAAATTATTTGTATAATGAAATACAGTGATCCACAAAGGCTGCGTATAGAAGAAGAATTCTTGTGTAGAATATCGATATTCACTAATAGAACATATTAAATTTATAGACATGTAGAAAAAAGGAATATAATTAAAATTAATTCATTGAATATATTCCACAAAAGTTTGCGTACATTTGCAAAAATAAGGTAAGAATGAGTTTCACTGGCTAAAAATTAATATCTATCATTTTACTTTTTTGGTTACTAAAGGGTTTTTCAATAAGAGCGCTACAAAAGTTTTTTTTAAATAAAAAAAAAACGGTTTTATATATCAATGAAATTCGTTATTCATGTGAAAGTACGTTTGATGCCATTATGTATGGAACTCGATTTCTTTTGCATGGCCACCACGGGGACGCTTGCAGAAGTCCAGACGCTGAACCCAATGTTCAACGGTTTTCAAGCATAAATCGGCCGACACTGCTGCAATTTCACGTTCGATATTCGTACGAAGTTCATCAATCGTCGCTTGTTGGCATAGACCATAGACTTGACGTAGCCCCACAGGAAATAGTCTAACGGCGTCAAATCGCACGACCGAGGAGGCCAAGCGACTGGACCATTTCGTGAGATAACACGTTCTCCAAACTTGGTTTCCAATAAATTGATTGTGACATTCGCTGTGTGGCTTGTGGTGCCATCCTGTTGGAATCACATGTCTTCCAAGTCCATATCATCCAATTGGGGCCAAAAATATTGAACGGTAGCGATCCCCATTCACAGTAACGTGCCGGTCTTGATCATCACTGAAGAAGTACGGCCCAATGACGCCGCCGGCCCATAAACCACACCAAACCGTAATGTTTTCGGGATGCAATGATGACTCATGGAGTACGTGTGGATTGCTGCCTGACCAATACCGCATATTTTGTTTATTGACGAAGCCATTCAGCCAGAAACTAGCTTCATCGCTGAAGATGATTTTTCGATGAAAATCTGAATCATTTTCAAGTTGTTGCTCAGCCCAATTCAAGAACATACGACGCTTCTGGTGGTCAAGCGGCTTCAGTTCTTGCCTCAATTTAATCTTGTAAGGATGTAGGCCAAGATCTTTTCGCAAAATTCCCCCACAACGACGTCACAGAGATGCCCAACGCTTGAGAACGACGTGTGAGAGACACATTTGGGTTTTGTGCAACTTAAGCCTCAGCGGCAGCAATATTCTCGACACTACGGGCACTTCTTTGTCTCACTGGCACGGGAACATTTTGTACTGTGCCTGTGGATTCAAATTTTTCCACTAGACGCTCAATTGTTGATCTGCTAGGAAGATTATGACGACCATAAATTGGACGTAGAGCTCTTTACGTTGAGGCCACTGACTGCGAATTTCGGTAGTAAATTTTAATAATTTTAAACCTTACTGAAGAGAAATGTCAAAAGAGAGGCAAGAAATATGGCGTCGTTTGCTGTCCCTGTTGCTCTACTTTTGTAGCGTCCCTGTTGAAAAACCCTTTACTTTGTAGGATATCCTTTTCATCTTAATAACCTCCCTGAGAAGCTTTGGCATTGAAGCCACTAGCTTTTCTGTGCAGGAACTGCCTACTTCATTCCACTCTGAAAATAGGGCTTCTTTAAGTTGAGCTTTGTTCCCTATTTCGCGACTTCGAGTCCTTCGATCTAATCCATCCAGGTGTTCAATCGGGCTAAGGTCAGGACTGTGCGGAGGCGTTCGCAACACGTGGGGGCGTTATACAAAAGCCACATACGCGTATTATGAGCGGTATGCTTTGGGTCGTTATCTTGCTGAATGGTAAAATCACTTGATATTCCCAACATTTCATCATTTTCTTTTATATTTCTTCGATTATTTCCAGCATTCCAACTCCCGATGCATATACCATCCCCATATACCATCAAACCACAACCTCCGTGCTTCACTGTTTTGGTCGTATTGTTTGGATTATACGCATCTTTTTGACGCCGCCAAACCCTAAGCCGCCCGTCCGAAAAAAAAAATGTATATTTCGACTCATCCCAGAAAAGAACATAACCTGCCGCCAAAATACAGGCAGCTTTTCTAAGATACTTCTTTGCAAATGTGAGACGCTTTTTCTATTTATTGCATTGACAAAAGGTTTTTTTCCGGGGTGTGCGCGACTTGAATCCTATATCGACAATGGCTCTCTTTATTGTTTCTGAATGCGCTGTGATGTTGTTATATATATTGAGATATGCACTTATCTTTTTAGGGCTAATGAACGGCTCGTGGTCCACAATTCGTTTGATAGTGCGCCTGTCCCTCGCATTGAGCTGCGATGGTCTCCTAGACCTGGGCTTTGATTCGATCGCACCGTCATCCTTAAGGCGACTTATGGTTCTTTGAATCGTTGACCAGCTTCTTGAAGTCATTCCCGATATTTAAGCATACGACTTTTTTTGTTTTAAGAATAAATCAAGAATCAACTGACTTTCTGCTACACTTAATTCTTTGTTTGCCATTTTGGACGTCCACCTTGACTCAACGCAAAAGAAAAATACACCCGTACAAGCCCTGTGACTTAAGAACCACGAAATGTTTTTGTGCAATACAGTAAACCGTCAACCGTTACATTTAATTCTCTCAAATGTTGAGATCTACAGTGGAGTGGAGTGCATTTAATGAGTTGTTTTTCTTTTTCTTACTTTTTTTCTAAGTGCTTATACAAAAAGTATTGTTTTTTTTTAATGAATTGAATTTGTTTAGGTGAAAGATTTCCATTTTAAAAATTTTAAACCTTTTATTTAAGAATATGGTAGCTTAACATCAGAAATATTTTATTGTACGCAGACGTTTGTATATTTTCTGTATCATTACTTGCATCAGTAATCGGTATAAAATTCTTCAAAGTGATACTCATTACCAAGGATAACTTAAAAGTACTTTTTCGATAATTACCTATATATAGTGAGGATTCTTATTTTCAGCCTTAGTTCTTGTCCCGCAGCAACATCTTCTCTTCTTCTAGCAAATTTGATTTAGGCATCAAAATTAGCAAATTTCTTATTGCACCCAAAACAAATGTACACAAAATGTTTTGATTGTTTTGTTGTTGTTTATATTTATAGTCATCCGATGATTAAGATGTTTCTAAAATTTTGTTTGGTATATTTAGAGTAACAGAACTCTATATAGTAACCTTATATACTGATGCTTCTACAGCCTCTAGCCTAGTTTTATAAAGGGCTGTTTTAATCAGCTCTCTCTTTAGCGCTTCTGTCGTATTTCTGGACGGTTCCAGCTTCCCGGTCGGCCTGATTACAGGAATGTTCGTTTGGTATTGGTTCCCTGTAGTGTTCCGTAGTTGAAAAAGGAACGCCATTGGATTCATCGGCACCAATTCCAAAGGCAACCTATACAAAACATGAAAACTTATCAAAAACTGAAATATGTAGTAATCTAAGTGCAGTAATACCAACCTCCTCTCCGACTATAACCAGCACAATCTTGTCATTCCCATCTAAGAGATTGTTGTGGCCAGCCCCAACCACGCCTGTTTTCTACATTCTATCCACTTTGTGCTGGAAGAGAAAAACCTACCACTTTGTCATATCACTCTTCTAAATTTCTCAAGGTCGGTTGTCACTGACCAATCCATAGCTGGCTACTGTATTAACAATACATTCTCCAAGCATCCGCTATGTCACACTTGGTTTGGGAAACTCCGCCAAATTTCCCAAGAAGTTATTCTTTGCCTGCCAACATTTCTTGCAGGACCATTAGCTGCATTTCCTTTTAGTCCTAAAAAAAAAAAAAAGCATCTTCACTGGAAATTTTCTAGTCCATTCACAGCACATACATTGTTGCATGACAGCGTTCAAATACAACAATTATTCTGAGAAACAAAATTGATGTAAGGTGACTGTCAAGGTGTCAAGAACTCAAGATCATACATTGTATGTGATGTATGTTTCGTAAAGGTAGCCCTAAACGACGAACATGCTCGCCGAACTTGTTCGTTTGCGTTATTCCTTACACGGCGAACATATTTGGCGAACATTCATTTCGTTCTGATTCTTCAAAGAATAAGCATCATGCATTCAACGACGTTCACAATAAAAATGAGGTTTGCTTGCGAACATGGCCCTACACGGCGAACATCGAAGCCAACGAACACGACAAATTCGAAATGTTTTGGCAACAGCGAACCGTTCGCGAACAAGTCTCTTCACGCCAAAAATATAGCGAGCAAGAACAAGTTCGGCGAGCATGTTCATTGTTTAGGCCTACCTTAAAGTAGGCCCCAGGTCTGCTAATGTCGAATTTCTTCATCGTGTGGTTCGAAATTAATTTATATTAGACATAAGGACTAAACTGTGACTAATCCTTCAACTAAGCCACAGTCAAAAATGTAGTCAGTGTGGTTCAGACAGGCTCCTTTTACCTAATTTTCCAACTCACTCCCCTGCTATTCCCTCTCCTTTTTCATATCTCATTTATATCCAGGGTAGCGCAATGGATCCATTGAGATCTACGGTAGCTAATGCGGTTTTCCGTATATCATCACCCTTCCTAACCTAACCTTATTTATAGTCTACTGTAATTTTTTCCAGAGAAAACTGAAACTGCTATAGTAAACAAAACTGCCAGTTTTAAAATAATATTTCTCCCTGGGTGTAATTTGCGAAAATGAATTTAATGAGAGCATATTTTTGCCGGTCGGTTTCAGAAAATCCTTTTATTGAAATTAAATAAAACTGGACATACGACATGGTTGACTTAGCTGTCAAAATGCACCAATGTATTAATTAAGTGGAGCAGCGAACTGCTACGCAACGCACAAATTACAACCATATTCTCGTAACTAAAAGTCCTTAAAATAAATTATAAACCATTTTGAGGCATATCTCCTGCTCTTCTCTACCTACATTCATATTCGAACCACTCAAAACCCCATTAGGTCCCACTGACAACGACCGACGGAGACTGCTACGATGCACTGCGACTGCTGCATAACCGTTGCGTTGTGTTTGTGTTTCGTATGTGGATTTCGGTGTCGTTTTGGTTAGTTTATGGTGTTGGATGGTAATGCATTATGCATCGTCATTTGCTCAGTGAATGAGAAACCCCTAAAGGGGTCCGTTCCATTCTGTATAGGTACACCAAACCAACTACACAACACCACACCACACTGTACAGCACTCACTCTGAAGCACCAAACCACCACCACTCTATAGCAACATAGCAGCAGTTTTTCTTTAAACAAAAAACAAAAAAAAAAAGTGACAACTTGTCTCTTGCTCAGACCGTGTGGCATTCATATATGCGCGAGCGTTTTGTCCGTGTTGTCATGTCGATGTCACACACTGGGAGTTACCTATCCATAATAAACGATTTTGTTATTGCCCACTTAAGGAATTTATTATCATTAGCATTGACGAAATTTAGTTGTAAAACTGGCCACGAAGTGAGGAAAGTATCGTTTTACGCAGTTTGGTGTTCGGATAGCTGATGGCTGATGGCTGTTGGCTGCGTGGTTCTGGTTCGTTACACAGTTTTACAGCTTCAAGGTGTCAGCCAGAAGAGCTCAATGACACCATATACTAGAGGCACATACAGTATGTCCTATTCCTATTGTATTCTTCCACAATCCCTCGTCGTCGGCTTCGTCGTCCGGGTATATCAGGTCGGTCGTCAGTGATGGTGATGGTGACGGTGACGACGATGCGACGCGACGCGACGGTGCAGTGCATATGGAATTTTTGAGTGGAGGCAGACTTGGGATTCGTATTCTTTTAAAAAGACATTATCACGCCTTTTGAGGCCGCAACAAAAACACAAAACAAACCATTTGTACATTCCATCACAACAATAGGGTGTACGTGTGCATATATGGCATATATATATCTATCCCTTACAATTTATTAACTGACATTGAGTGAGAATTTTCAAGCTCAGTTGACAGCCACAGCATTCCCAATTCCCATCCGATCTCACAGTTTTTGTTTAGCTTAGCTATATGTGTTTTCATTTTCATAAAGGGAAGGGAAGGTATATTGTACAAAAACAACAACAAAAAAGTCTACTCTCTATACGAGTATATATACAGGGGCTGCCTCACTTTCAAATGGTAATTCAGGAGTGATTGTCATTTGTTTGTTTGTTTGTTTGTTTGTAAGAACCGAAACCGATTCTCTAGCATCAGCTAAAGTGTAACCAAACCATAGAGTTGATAGAGATCATGATCGGACGACCGATTGTCGTTAGAGATCGTCGTTGTTGTTGTTTCCTAGGGGATACATAGGTCACCGTCACTTATTTATATAGAATACGAAAGAGATCACAGATCAAAGCCATTAATTGTTACAATTTTTGTATTGTAATGGGGATACCTATTGTTGAGTTTTTATTTTTTGTATTTCCCTGTCTGCGACTGACTGTGAATGGTCCGCCTAATCTTCATCCTTAATCCGTCAGATATTGTTGTGTATATAGTTTGGATGTATATTGTATAGTCAGGGCCGTATATTTAGAATAGGTTACACTTTCCATTTTTGGATTTTATTGTTGTGTTAATATTTTCATATAGTTTAGGTGGATTGTGTTGAGCATTTAGAAATATTTGTTTTTGAATAAAAGACTCAACTTCATTACGGTTTTTGTTTTGTATTTCTATTTCTATCATCTGCATCACAATATACCTATGATTTATAGAGATGATTTACTATATTAACCTTATAAATTCTATGGAGAAACATTCAAGGAATTTATTTAACATTTTATTTATTTTTTTGTTTTTGTTTTTCTTTGAACTGAAGACTATGTATTTTGAATCTATTCAAATTGAAATTCTTTTGCCACCAAGTAAATAACTTTAAAGGTGTGATTTAACCAGAACAAATTAACGAAGACAAAAATAAAAAGTTCTTGGGGGAAATGCCTAACAGCAGGAACCAGGAATGTATTCATTATAATGTGGAATGCACTATGTACCTACTTATATCCCGGTACCCAACAGAGAGTGGGTGGAAGTGGATGTTGAATTTCTGAACCATTTTCATAAGAGATTATCATCAGCAGTTAAGGATTGTTATATAGTTTGTAAAGATACAGGACCTTACAAGTAATCAAACGCTAATGTCGACTATTAGGCTAGGCGCGCACATGCAACTAAACAGTTTGGTTGCGATTTTGAGCACTATGGGATTATATGAGAGTCCGCGCATATAAACCGGCGGACTCCCATATAATCCCGACCATGTGCGCGCCTAGCCTAATAGTCGACATTTGACAAGTAGAAACTACGCCATTAATAAAAATGGAACGATACACGCTTCAACAATGCATTGAAATTATTAAAATTCACTATAAAAATGGTGAAAATTTGGCAGAGACGGTTCGTAAAACTAAAACATTTTTGGGTCGTCGTGAAGCACCTTGTCGGACCGCAATACAGAAATTGGTGGGTGGACAAATTCGAGCTGTTGGGACAAGTTAGTGATGTGAAGAATAAAACCCGTGCACGTCGCTCAAGAACAACTGAGAATATTGCTGTTGTAGCCCAAAGTGTTGAAGAAAACCCAGGTTTGTCCATTCCTCGTCGTTCTTTGGAATTAGGCATTCCACAAACGTCATTACACCGTATTTTGCATAAAGACTTGGGTCTTAAGGCTTATAAAGTTCAGTTAACACAAGAACTCAAGCCGGCTGATCATCAACAACGTCGTGTCTTTGCTGATTGGGTCCTTGAAATGCATGAAAATGATCCGGAATTTCATCGAAAAATCATGTTGACTGATGAGGCCCATTTCCACCTCAGAGGCTACGTCAACAAGCAAAACTGTCGCATCTGGGGCTCGGAAAACCCAAGAGTTATTGTTGAAAAGCCTCTCCATCCTCAACGTGTGACTGTTTGGTGCGGTTTATGGTCCGGCGGGGTCATTGGACCTTACTTTTTTCGAAAATGAGGCTGGAGCAACAGTTACGGTCAATGGATTGCGCTGTCGAGAGATGATTAATGATTTTTTATGGCCGGAATTGGATGGTATTGATCTGGACAACGTTTACTTTCAACAAGACGGCGCTACGTGCCACACAAGCAATGAAACCATCGATCTTTTACGGGAAAAGTTTCCGGACCGTGTTATCTCTCGAAGAGGTGATCACAATTGGCCACCGAGATCTTGTGATTTAACACCTTGCGACTTCTTCCTTTGGGGCCACGTGAAAGATAAGGTCTACGCCAACAGCCCAGCGTCGATTCAAGACCTCAAAGATGGAATTCGTGAGGCTATCGAGGACATCGGGCAGCCACTTTGCGATTTGGTTATGGAAAATTTCATGAAAAGGATATGGTCCTGTAAGCGTGGTCGTGGCGGCCATTTGGCTGATGTTGTATTCCATTATTAACGGCATACCTTTCTCTTTATAATGAAATAAACATCCGATCATTTATCTCAAAAAATGCCATTTTTCTTTGAATATCAAAATAACACCTCTTATTGGAAAACCCTTTAGTACTTATACTGCCTACGTCAGTAGATTTAATGTTTTTTTCAATAGTTTTTTTTTTTTTTTAATTTAAAACATCATATTTTTTAACAACGAAATATATTTCTTATATATATGTTATTTTAATATTTTTCATTCGCAACGTACCTAAGAAAATCTTAAACTTAAAATATTTTTAAAATAAAAATAAGTGATACGGCATATTTTGTGTGAGTATTATATTGTTTTTTTTTTAGGTTTTCTATTGTTAAACAGTAAAAAACTATTCACATGAGAGCGACCAACGACCAACGAATGAACGAATATTCGTCCATTTTGACATTTCTTTCACATGGCTTCTTTATGCATTTTGAATGACGACCACCAAGAAAACAAAAACAATTCGGATTTTGAGGTTAGTTGCGCGCAACCAATTTGTTTGTTGAGGTGTGGATCGTATGTAGAACCCGAATAGAGTTTGACAATTCGTAACAATCAGATTTCAATTCGCGACCACCAATTTGTTTTCTCAAATTTATCTTATTTTAGCAATTAAGAAGCTGATTTTAGTATCTTTACATTTAAAAAAAAATTATATTTCTACTATTTTACCTAGAATTTAGGTTTATAAACTGTTTCAAATCACATTTACTCATTTATTCGTCCTTCATCGGTCGTTGGTCGCTCTCATGTGAATAGTCCTTAAGGGCCAGTTTTTTCTCAGTGTGTCATCTGGAATCCATTTTTATTTCAACTCGTATCAAAAAATCCATAGCTTGAGTTGAAAATCATGGATTAAGCCACTTATTTAATAATACGCTTTTTTTAAAAGAAACCCATTTTTTAATAACAATTTCAAAACATGGGTTAGAACTTTTATATTAAACAAAGTTAAAACTCTTCATTTATAATTTTAGCTCTGTAGCTGGCAGCTTCTTTGCAGAATTCGGTGAGACGCTCCCAGCCTTCAATTCCGTTCAAAATATTTGTTGTTCTCTCCAGTGTTAGCATCTTGTTGTCAAAGAAGCCAATTCTGATCTCACTTAGTACAGGAAATATTGCGATAAAATGGAATACATCTTCCCGAACCCCATTGTTACATAAAGTGCAAAATAACGGAAGATCATCCCTGTGTGGTATAAAATTCAAATTAAGCAGTTCCCCTCTGGCCTTAAAGATCGTTGATATATCGATAGTATTATTTTCATTCCGGAAATAATTGATTTCAGTTAAGTCATAGTTCAGTGTGCTGTAAAACTGTCTGTAAAGAGATGACTTGGCTTGCTCTTGAAACTCCTCCCTTAATTTCTCATCCCGTCTTCTTATGAAAGTATACAAATTTTCTTTCCACTCATCCACATTTCCAACCGAAACGTTGAGATGCAGATTGTATCTCCTTGCCAAAAGGTCCCACTTTTTGTAAAAAAAAGGACTTCGAAGAGATAGCATGCGTAACAATAAGCTTCGTGAGCCGGTTCGATGAATGGGACATTGCTTTAATAACATAATCAAAATGTACCTAACTTCAAAGTTGAAATAAATAGCGGTGACATTCCCGTTTCTAATAAAAGCATATATTTTGGAGCGTTAGACGGCAGTTTGAATAATCTTTTCAGAAAAAATCTAAGTAATTTTTCAACTTCTTCGCTCTGTTCGTAACCCCAAACTTGCGCAGCATAAAACAAGACTGATTTAGAAGTTGCATCAAAAAGTTTATGCTTTGTACTAAAACTGAGAGCACTTGTACTAATACAGGATTTCCATGTACAATTTAGCGCTGTTTTTGCTAACTGAAGCTTTTTGGAAAGATGACTGTTTATACTTAAGTTTGACGAGTTTTTCATTCCGAGATACTCATACTCTTTAACGACTTGAATATCTTCTCCAGCAAATTTCCATTTTTCGTTTTGAGCATAGCGTCCACCGGCCTTTCTAAAATCATTATTTTGGACTTGTTCAAGTTTACAGTGAGATTCCATTTTGCCCAGTAATCTTCAAGGCCCAGAATCATGCGACTAAGTCCTTGAGGTGAGTCCGATAACAGGACTATATCATCAGCATACATATAAGTATTCTTATCCTCCTTCCAGCCCACAAGATTCCGCCACAGAGCACTTCATTCCGGTCGTCAAGAAATAGAACGAACAAAAGAGTACTCAATACACAACCCTGTTTTACTGCCACTGTTGTTGAAAACCATTCCGATAGAATCTTGCCATTCCATACCGCTGATTCTGTGACCATGTACAAGAGTTCAAGAATATTTTATCTTAAGATTTTTTCACTAAACGCACCCATACTAGTATGCAGATCGTTAAGTTGCACACCGTAACGTTGCACGACGTAACGTTGCACACGAACGTTCACGTTTATTTTCACTCTACCGCCAGCATAGATGTGTACACATCAAAAACGTGAACGTTCGTGTGCAACGTTACGTCGTGTACTTTACGTTGTAGCACGTTACGTTACGAAATCTGATTTGCCCCGACCAAAACAAATTGATTTTAACGCGACCGACGATTTTATCATTTTAACACTTATATTTTTATATTTTTTTCTTTAATTTTTAATTATTCCCCGAACAAAATGGACGCGACACTAGTTACTAAAAATAAAACAAAATCAAAACAAAAATAATAATAGTCAGCTGTAGGGATTGACAATCGACTGTAGGTATGGTTGGTCAATGGCTGTAGGTATGGTAGGATATCGGATGCGTTCAGTGATACAAATCTGAACTTAAATTCTACGTTTACATTATACTGCTTTTAAACGATGCAATTTCTTCTTGCAATTTTTAGGCAAGTAGGCGAGGGACGTAGGTGGCTGGGATATACAAAATAGCTGAGGTTGAACAAATTGCAGAGTTATCGGCTACTTTTGTACTTGCACGAAGTTAACATTCATTAAAAATCACAACATCCAATTCCATAGGCGATTTATGGTGTCAATCGATTGAAACTGCGATTTTAGTGATTTCCACGGACAACAACTGCAACTAAATATTTTCATTTGAGGTTCGTTAAGTATAAAATTAAGACTGAACTTTTTGTAAGTTTTACTCGATGGAAAGATGGAGTTTCATAAGGGTTGCATGTTCATTGACAGTTCTAACTGGATATTTTAATTCGGCCCCTGTCAGTCAAACCATTAAGTTCCTTTGGAATTTGTGTACGGTGTCATTTAATTGAAACCACGGTTTTAGTGCTCTCCGCTGACAGTTCTTGTTTGTCGATATGCTCAGAGAGTGATTACCATAAACAATAACCATGTGTAATGTGAAGTCATCTTAAAGTTCAGAGTGAACTACGAAGCAGGACCTTTCAGTTCCGAACCTTCACCCTTCGTTGGACAATTCACCACCAGCCTTTAAGTGCTTGGAAATTTCGTTACAGCGGTTCCTCCACTGGGTATTTCGCTGCCGTTCTTTCAACACTAAGCTTTTTAAGCACTGCCTACACATAGGTAATGTAGTGTTAATTATTCAATATGTTTCTTTTGATGACGTTCAGTAACAAAAATCAGGCACTTGGACAAACGTTGATGTTTACACATATTTAACCGTGAGTCCCGGCACTCACATGTTTTTTTTTAAACAACAATGCCTGCATACACTATCAGGAGATTGCACCGAAAATTGCCACTGAATAAAATAATGAGAACTGGCTGTTCAAATTTTCCGCAAAATTTCAAACACTAGCATAATCAGTCTGCCACCCAGGCACGAGCGGAAAATGATCGAGTTAACTCTACTCATAATTGAAAGCAAATCGTAAAGGCTTTTGTTAAAGAGCTTTCGGGTAATTTTTAACTTTTGAGCAAAATTTGAGTTACTGCGATTTTCGTTGTGGCTCGCCATTGGCAATATTTGAGGCAGTTTCAATTTAATGACAATAGCAAATTATTGCTTGGGTGGGCATTTTATTGCCAGCCAATTACAATTGTCAAATGTCAGTATAGAAATTGCGACGAAAACTCTTTATGCTGTCTAATTGTAAGATAACTGGTTTTGTTTTGATAAGATAACATTTACTTAATTTTTCGAGTGCCTTCTTATATTTTCACATTTAATTTCAAAACAAAGGGCAAGTCACTCAAAATAGCGGAGAAATCAATTTGAAAAAGGCGAAATGTCAAAATATATTACCTCAGCGGTGGGAAGCAATAATTGCCTTGCATCTACCAAGCAATATTTCCACTATCATTTCCAAGGAAATGGCAATTTATTGCCTTAAATATTGCCAATGGAGGCGCTGGGTTATGATGCAAACCAATAATGAAACAGAATTATTGTTGAACAGTGCCTACGTTTTGTAAATCTCGCATCGTTAAAATTCGTCGATAAACGACGAAATTGAAGCAAAAGAAATGAGTTTTAGTTCAATTTTTCAACATCTGCACAGAGAGTACCAATACTGAGTTATTTGTCTGTTGAGATTCAGGTACCTGTAGTTAATTTCAAGTTTTCCTTATACCCTGGACGGTGACGTGTAATAATTCATTTCATAAGATTGAACATGCACTGGAAATTTTTCCAAACTTCTGAATTCAGTATTTTTTTGTGTGCCATTTCTGTGGCAATCAATGCAGAAATAGTTTGACGCCTCCAATAGTTGAACTGACATCTGTGCTGACATATGAACGATGTTCACATTGGACTGCTTGCTTCGACTTCTGTTAACATATCTGTATTTTATCTCATGCCTGTTTTACAATGACTGCTTTTAAACGATGCAATTTCTTCTTGCGATTTTTAAGCATTATGTTTTAAAAATGATTTCGGGCAAGTGGCGGCCGCGGCTGGCTTAAATAAATTCCAGCCGAGAGGCCCAATTTTCAACCACTTTTTGCAACAATTGGCTCCGTATGTCAGCAATAACGCGCCGTATATTCTCTTCCAAAGCGTCAATCGTGTCGGGCTTATCTGCGTAGACAAGAGACTTCACAAAACCTCACAAAAAGTAGTCCAGCGGTGTTTAATCGCACGATCTTGGAAACCACGCCATCGGTCCACGTTGCGAGCTAATGCGCTCACCAAAAGTTTCCTTCAATAAATTGATTGTTTCGTTGGCTGTATGGCATGTAGCGCGGTATTGTTGGAACCAATGGCCGCCCACATCAACATTCCCCAATTCAGGCACGAAAAAGTCATTAATCATGGCCCTATAGCGTTGCCCATTGACTGTAACATTATGGCCGGCTTCATTTTTGAAGAAATATGGAGCATTCCTTCTGCCCATAGAGCACACCGAACAGAGACTTTTTGAGGATGTAACGGGGTCTCAACAATGGCTTGTGGATTATGATTACTCCAAATGCGACAATTTTGCTTATAAGCGCATCTATTCAACCAAAAGTGAGCTTCATCGCTAAACAAAATTCGCTTATGAAAATTGGGATCAACGGCAATCAAGTTTTGGGACCATTTGGGAACAATTTGGAAGCGTTGTTCAGGCGTCAGTCTATTCATTATGAAATGGCAAACCAAACTGAGCATAAATCAAGTGACAGCTGTCAAAAAGACCAACTCCGAAAAAAGTATTTCCAGATTGAAAACTACACGTCTAAAACAAACACCCGTTACATGTGACGCTTTGCTTTGTGTAAACTTGTCTTTCGTGAATCTGTCATGTCAATATATTGTTTGAGAGGTTTGTTTAAAGTTTATTTTCATAGACTGTAGCTAAGTTCATGTTTCACTAAACAATACAGTTTAAGATCCACAAATAGCTCCTACAGCATGGTATTCATTATTGAATTTAATGTGTTTATCAAAATATGTTTTCAACCGCTTACAATTCCTTTCTCTCTAACCATCAACACTTAAGCTACATAAGTGTAAACGATTTGAAGATCTTACAATATTGTCAGATCTGTCAGTGAAAAACATGCTTAGAATGTCTTACAACCGTTAAGTCTTACAATTATAAGATCATTGTCTGACAATTAATTGTAAGAAATCTGACAATCACGTGTACGCTAGCTGACAATCGTGTAATCTTGCAATTAATTGTCAGAAAATGTATCTGAAAATGTATTATCGTGTAAACACACAATTTATTGTATTGTTAGGCCTTCCAATTTTTATAGTTGTCTGACGTTTCTTTGATACAATGAAAAAATTGTCACATGTACCTACTTTTTTTTAACATCATACAATTTTTTCATTGTCAAACAATTTGCAGTGAATTTGGACGTTGATTTAAGTAATGCAGTGAGTTTATTTGCTTACAATTTATTGTATTTATTTCATTAATTTAATGGAAAACAAGATGGAAAGATGAGAAGTGGAAAGAATACTAGCAACTGATGCAATATTTCGACCTATTTTGCCATCAAACTGTGTTTAACTTTTTGATAGCTGGAAATATTTTGACAAAACTGACAATTAGTTGTGTGTTTACACGGTTGGTAGAAAATCTACCAATTTCTTACAATTTATTGGTTGATATTCAGCTTTCAGTCAACTATTTGACAGTAAATTGTCAGCCAAGTTCTGACAATAAATTTCCAAGAGATTGGTAGATTTTCTACAAACCGTGTAAACATACAACTTAATAGTCAGCTTATTTAGGTAGATAATTGTCAGGTCTGAAAATATAGTAAAATCTATCAATTGTGTACAGACTTACCTTTTTTCAATTCAATTAGTTTATATTCATCTTTAGCTTTAGTCTTGACCTTGAGTGTTGAGTGATATGAGTGATATGAGTAAAATCGCACGACACATCATCGATCATTTAATTTTATTTCTCGTACTCGGTGTAGTATCCAAAATTATAAATACGCCCCTGGTCGAAGCTCTATTTTGTTCTCTCCGCCTCGTATATTGGTGTTTTGCAATTAAAACTTTGGTGATAAAACGACAACAAACTATTTGGACATTAATAAAAACCGACAGTCTGGATAGATACTTTTGTATCCCTGATGAGTCTGGGCCTTTAGATAGATCGATAATAATATTAGGTTTAGGTGTGGCATTACTTGTATCTATTCATGTCGATAGGCATCTACCTACCTATATAAAATGTTAACGTTACTACTTCGATATTAGATTAACACATCGGAAAAGCGTAGGCAGGTAGATAATACCTGTGATGGCTTTGATCCCGTGAAGAACCACAAAATAATACAAAAAAAAAAAAAAAAAAAAAAAAACGAAAAAAAGATTCGAAACGTCAATGTTGATGATGATGAATGGTGGCAACTAGCTGAGCGCCACAATTCGAGGCATCTATTCTGATACTCTGATGCTGATGCCCCATCCCCATTTCCATCATCTCGACTTCTGTCACTATGCAGATGACGAAGACGACGTCGACTCTGTGATAAACATCTCGACGCGACGTGTGGGTTGGCCGATCAACTGGAAACGGGAACGGGAACGGGAACGAGAACGAGAACGAGAACGAGAACGGTCCGACAAGTCTAATTAAATGAATAAAAGTATTTTTGTTCTGCTATGTCGGGGAATTCGGTTCTGTAATTCTTTTCCTTCTTTAAGTCGAGGCGGGCTTCTGTAATCTTCTCGTGTTCTTCGTCTTCGCTCATTGCGTGATGTTGCGTGATGGTTTTTTATAAGTGCCCACTTTACGAGACGCATTGTTCAAGTTCAAGAAAAAAATTCAAAAAAAAAAAAAAAAAAAAAAAACAGACCAAAAAGTCACATTCAAGTGATTGTTGATAATTTGGTCGTTAAAAATGCCTTTCGGAATGATTTGGCTACTTGAAATGTGAGGAAGGAGGTCAATAGCTAATCGAGTGTAATGTAAACATGGTGTAAAGTCGTCTCACTGGCCGTACAATAAATTGTATTTTCAAGAGGTTCTTAATTTTTTTTTTGTAACGTAGGGTATATCAACCTAATCAAGATGAGTTTTTTTCTCTTTTTGTTTTTTGTTGCTCTTAAGGAAGTTCTCAATTTATTTTGTTGCTTCGATTTACACAAAGTTAACAAAAATAAAAATAAAAGAAGAAAATTCGACTTTACAAGAAAAAGTTTAAGCGACATGCGGTAGGTAAGGTAGCTTTACTATATTACCTATAACAGTATAACCTACTGCTAGCAGCATGACTTGCTTGCTTGGCACTTCCCAGGGAGAATAGGAAGTTTTGTAAAAATATATTCTCATGGGTAAAATCTACTCAAGCTGAATTTATAAACAGGCAGGTACGTGTGATTTGGCGACTACGTACGACGGGGAATACTCACAGAAGTTCGTTCCCTGATTGCTTTGCAAACTCCTGCCTTCTGGTTTTATATATTTTTTTTTTTTTTTGTGTTGTTGCTGTCTTTTTTTTCAACCTGCATAATATGGGTAGTTACATTAAGGGTAAGTTGAAAATTCGGAAAAGAAAACCGAACACAGATTTAGAACTATTAAACAAAACAGCTAAAAGGTCTGAGAAATAAAAACAGTTTATTCCTTTAAACTAAAGGTTTTTGAAACTTTTCAGAGAATTTCTTCGATTCGAGAGAACCAATATAAGATTCAAATAAATAGCTTTGAATAAAGCTAACAAAATAAAGTATGCTCGATGTTACCATTAAAATATTGCAATGAATGTTTTCTACATATTCGAGTCTTTTTTGTCAACCGATATCATTTTTTTTTCGACACAAGCAAACCGAAGGCAATGTGAATGTTTGTCTATTAAAGTAAAGCTTAGAACCAAACATTGATATACTATATCAAAATAAGGACTGTAATTGGTCCCCATATATCATCAAGGTGTTATTCGTTTTTTTTTAATGTTAGAAAAAAGACGGCCGAAGGAGGAGTGTCTTGAAGGATGTCTTAAAAATAAGACAAAACCCTCTTTTTCACCAACTTTCTCGTGTGTAGCTCAAGCCTGTTAAAGGGTTAGTTTTCTTAATAAAAAGACAAATACAGGGTGTTTTTTTTTATACGTGTGGTTTTCAGTCTGGCAATACTTTTTTCAGAGTTTTTTTTTTTTTTGACATTCGTTATTTGATTTATGCTCAGTTCGGTTTGCCATTTCATAATAAATAGACTTACTCCTGAACAACAAGGCGTAGATTCAGTGAACGGGCCCAAAACAAGATTGCCGTTGACCCCGATTTTCACAAGAAAATTTTGTTCAGCGATGAAGCTCATTTTTGGTTGAATGGTACGTTAACAAGCAAAATTGTCGTATTTGCAGTGATCATAATCCACAAGCCATTATTGTTGAGACCGCCGCCATTACATCCTCAAAAAGTCACTGTTTGGTGTGCTCTATGGGCAGAGGGAATCATTGGTCCATATTTCTTCAAAAATGAAGCCGGCCATAATGTTACAGTCAATGGGGAACGCTATAGAGCTTTGATTAATGAATTTTTCGTGCCTGAATTGGAGGATGTTGATGTGGGCTACCTTTGGTTCCAACAAGACCGCGCTACATGCCATACAGCCAACGAAACAATCAATTTATTGAAGGAAACTTTTGGTGAGCGCATTAGCTCACTTCGTGGGCCTGTGGCGTGGCCTCCAAGATCGTGCGATTAAACACCGCTGGACTAATTTTTGTGAGGTCTCTTGTCGACGCAGATAAGCCCGAGACGATTGACGCTTTGGAAGAGAATATACGGCTCGTTTTTGCTGACATACGGACCCAATTGCTACAAAAAATGGTCAAAAATTGGGCCTCTCGGCTAGAATTTATTCGAGCCAGCCGCAGCGGCCACTTGCCTGAAATCATTTTAAAAACATTATGGCAAACCCTTTTCTTTATAATAAAGCTGAATTCTTGGCCAAAATATTAAATCACATGAGTTTTATTTCTTCTTGAAAACTACACGTCTAAAAAAAAACAGCTTTTATTTAACTAAAAAATTGATTTTTTGTTTAATTTTTTTTTTGTTTATAAAACAATGTTTTTAAAAATTTGTAAATGCAATATTATTAACACTATTAAGAAGTACCAGTTTGCAAAATTAAAACAAAATCGGTTCCACCATCGAAAAGATATACTCGAATGACAAAAAAATAAGATCATTTTGAGGGGAAAAAAACAATTGACTTCGTTATTACAGGTACGAAGTTAAATCAAAATCGTTAAAGCCCTTTGCGAGAAAATTTGAAAAACCAAATTGTTTTAATGGCAGCTACCCGTTCTAGATGAGCTTTAACAAAAACATAAAAATGCCCTGTACCAAATTTCATGCAAATCGGTTGACCAATTCAGTCTCTAGCTCAAATTACAGTTGACGCACAGACACACAGACCGACGGACGGCATGATAAAACCCACTTTTTCGATTTTTTTTTTAACGAATACTATTACAAATAGTGTAGGAAAGGGGGTCTAGTTCCCCATTTACAGATTTTTGTTGATTTTTTGAAAACTATCTTTTTTGTTTCGATAAAATGTCAAGCCAAAAATTGTATATACATAAAAGATGACACTTTTTTTCTTTACAGAAGAGCAATATGTATGTTTTAAGAAAAGCGTAACAAAAACAGCTTTCTGTTTTAACAAAATATTATCCATCAGACCCATCGCTGGCTGATTGTAAGTACTGGGCGCCACATTTAAGCACTTTCTTAAGATCTAGTGTTCTTAGTTCTTATGAACTCTTTCGAAGAACATTAAGATTTAATTAGTTAAACCTATTAGCTAGACATTTTTTTCAAAAAGCTGATAAAAAAACTAGAATAAAACGAGGGGAGGGGGGGGGGGTAAAGGTCCCCTTTTTTTTTAGTATTTTGCGAATATTTTGAAAACCAAGCGTTTCAGCGGAAAAGTCCATAAAGCAAAATGAAGATAAATTAAATGTTGAAAAAAAAATTTGTTCACATTTTTGGCAGGAGCAATACTAAAGGAAATGCGGGGGGTTGAAATGTCAACAAATCTGAAACACCATGTTATTGCCTCACAAAGTTAATGTTTATTAATCAATTAACCCAGAAATATTATAAAAAGTTATGTTCATTCAAAATACATAATTCTATTACAGTAACGGGAGAGAGGGCAGGTAGTTAAAGAAGGTGGTGGGGGTTAAAATATCCTTATTTAATTTATTTGAAACATTTTTTATTGTCAAATGAAAAAAAAGTCTATCTTTAAAGGAAGAACTTCACAGGGTTCTTCAAAGTTATTGAGCAACACTTTTTGAAATGATTATGGGGGTTTCTTAAAAAATCGCTTTGGAAAAGGGAGTGCATTTGCTCCCGTTTATAAGGGAGATATCATTTTCTAAAACATTGGTTAAAAGATGAAAAATAATCATTTAAAAAAAAATAAACGGAAATACTTATAATAAAGGGTTTTCCAATAAGAGGTTTTATTTTGAATAGCCCGCTATTTCGGTAGCTGTCATTTTTTGACATTTGACAAGTAGAAACTACGCCATTAATAAAAATGGAACGATACACGCTTCAACAACGCATTGAAATTATTAAAATTCACTATAAAAATGGTGAAAATTTGGCAGAGACGGTTCGTAAAACTAAAACATTTTTGGGTCGTCGTGAAGCACCTTGTCGCACCGCAATACAGAAATTGGTGGACAAATTCGAGCTGTTGGGACAAGTTAGTGATGTGGAGAATAAAACCCGTGCACGTCGCTCAAGAACAACTGAGAATATTGCTGTTGTAGCCCAAAGTGTTGAAGAAAACCCAGGTTTGTCCATTCCTCGTCGTTCTTTGGAATTAGGCATTCCACAAACGTCATTACACCGTATTTTGCATAAAGACTTGGGTCTTAAGGCTTATAAAGTTCAGTTAACACAAGAACTCAAGCCGGCTGATCATCAACAACGTCGTGTCTTTGCTGATTGGGTCCTTGAAATGCATGAAAATGATCCGGAATTTCATCGAAAAATCATCTTGACTGAGGAGGCCCATTTCCACCTCGGAGGCTACGTCAACAAGCAAAACTGTCGCATCTGGGGCTCGGAAAACCCAAGAGTTATTGTTTAAAAGCCTCTCCATCCTCAACGCGTCACTGTTTGGTGCGGTTTATGGTCCGGCGGGGTCATTGGACCTTACTTTTTCGAAAATGAGGCTGGAGCAACAGTTACGGCCAATGGATTGCGCTATCGAGAGATGATTAATGATTTTTTATGGGCGGAATTGGATGGTATTGATCTGGACAACGTTTACTTTCAACAAGACGGCGCTACGTGCCACACAAGCAATGAAACCATCGATCTTTTACGGGAAAAGTTTCCGGACCGTGTTATCTCTCGAAGAGGTGATCACAATTGGCCACCGAGATCTTGTGATTTAACACCTTGCGACTTCTTCCTTTAGGGCCATGTGAAAGATAAGGTCTACGCCAACAGCCCAGCGTCGATTCAAGACCTCAAAGATGGAATTCGTGAGGCTATCGAGGACATAGGGCAGCCACTTTGGTCCTGTAAGCGTGGTCGTGGCGGCCATTTGGCTGATGTTGTGTTCCATTATTAACGGCATACCTTCTTCTTTATAATGAAATAAACATCCGATCATTTATCTCAAAAAATGCCATTTTTCTTTGAATATCAAAATAACACCTCTTATTGGAGAACCCTTTACTTACTATACTATAGCTTTTTTGAAAATCAAAAAACTTTTATTATTTTATTCTTAAATCAAAAATCTTAAATCTTAATTTAAAAATGAAATGATGAAAAAATTTAATTTATAATATTTATTTTCCATTTTTTTTGTTGTAAATTACTAAATTTTCGAAAGAATTTAATTCCGATATTAATCTTAAGTCGAAAGCTAAAAACCAGAGGGTGGTAAGTCTTTTAGTTTCTGAGGAAATTTAAAATTATGAAAACTATACTACTTTCTTAAAAAATATTTCTGTTCTACAAAAGGGGACCTCTACCCCCCCTCCAATCTAAAGCTCGTGGGCTTGTGTCGGGGGCTTTTAATATGTTGTACCTGGGGGTCACCCCTACCACTTAAATTGCTAACCCAGACTAAATTATGTTTTTTATTTATTTTTCCTTCGTTGACTGGATTATAGACCATTATTAGTTGGTTACTTAATATAAAGTAGATATACATGATGATGTGCTCATCTCAAATAATTTTTAATAAGCTTCAACTAAGAGAAACTTATTTCACAGTCAGCATTGTTTATGACAATAATTGTTAGGAATTTGTGATGCATTATTATTAAATGTATTTGGCAGGCCAAATTGTTAATTGAGCTTGAATTCTTCTTTGTCAATGTCATGATTATAAGATGCGAAATCTTAATCGCATTCATCGTTATGATCCAACAGTTTGTCCGGTAGCGCAGCAATAGAAATGCAAATTTTCTCTCCATATTCACTAGCTATATGAAACCTTTTCTGAAGAAGGAAATAATTTTTTATAGCTACGCAACTCATTTTTATTTTCGTCACCAAAAATTAAATTTCAAATTGAGGTTTAATAAAAATGCCTTAGTTTTCAGACAAAATTTTAGCCGGCGCCGCCGCCGGATTCTTTTTTTTATATTTTGTGCACAGTCAAAGGATTGTGACCAAAAATACTCCATTTGAAGATGAGAATGTTTCGTACGTTTCACCCTCCAAAAGCCATTTGTTTACATTGTTGTTTTTGTAATTCCATCCCGTGTGGATGCATAGATGTGAATTGCAACAACAATTTAACTAGGTGTGTGAAGATCCCAACTGTCTATGTGTGCGGTTTTTGTACATTCTCATTTCTTATCTAGAATCTGACAGTTCAAGTTAGTAGGCAAATTTAAATGGCTACCGGGGATTCTCATCTTCATGTGAGTAATCTGTGGTTGTGACTACCTTTATAATGATGCATAATAGACAGTGCGAGCGTTTAGGAAAGTTGGATAGGATTTGAAAGAAAAACCGATGCACATTGGGGACATTTTTAAGAAAAATCCCTTCAGATAGTCCGAAAATTCCCTTTTTGTCCCACAAACATTTTCATTAAGTACCAATTTACATATTCGGACTTTTTTGAGTAAATTTAATTTCCTTTAAACAGCATTCAATTTTATCCCGGAAGTCTTCTATAGGTATTATTGAAAGAATCTTTTGCTTTGAATGAAGGAAGTTGCGATGACTGAAAAGAATAACTTTTAAAATTTTCTAAGAAGATATTTTTATATTTTCGTTTTTCCTAAATTTAGTCTTTCAGTTGAAATATAGGCGTCTTTAGTTAATTTTGAGAGGAAATCGATTTGTTTAATTTATGTAAAGACAAACTATTTAAAAAAAATCAATACAGCTGTTATTTTCGTCTCATTTCCGAGTAAATTTGATAAACAAGAAATTCCCACAAAATGAGTCGGTTTTCTCTTCCTCCTTCATAATTCCCCGAGAAAGGGATTTTTCCATGATACCCCAGCACTGGTGGGAATATCAAAATGGCAAGGAAAAATTGAGCCGAATGAAGCATTTCACATTCGTGCAGTAAGTACGACTATAGAAAGAATGCTTTACTTATTGCTCTCTATTTTTTCTCATCTTCTTTTTGTAGTGTGAAAATATTTGATATTTGGAAATGTTCGTTCAATTCCTCCACAAGTATTTCTTATTATCATTATAAAGTGCTTCTCATCTTAGCCAATCCGATACAGCAGGGAAAAAAATTGTAGGTCCCGTCCATACTTGCCGACAACAACAACACGTACCCAGGAATGGTGGAGAGTGTAAGTCTCTAGGTTCTATAAAACTCCTGTCGCGCCACCATTTATTTTTTTATTTTATCTAGTTTATAAATCACAAGCTAAAAGACATTTTTTAAGAAAGTTTTATATGCGGAATTTTATGGTTTATTTATAAAGGGTGATTCGCATAAAATATTGAAAAATATTAGTTTGATTTTTTTTTTTCTAATTTTTTTTTCAAAACTTTGAGTTTGAAAATTAATTTTTCAAAACATTCTCTTAAACAAAATTATTTAAAAATACAATAAAAGAGGAGATTTCTGGCTTTTTTCTGATGTTTTTAAATAATTTTTTTTTCTGTTTTGTGTCTGTTTTTGTATAAAATTGCCGCTCCTGGCTAGAAGGGGGGAATAGACCCCCCTCCCATACGATTTTTTTCTTGTCTCGACTCAACCTACACGCTCTAGCTTTTTGTCACACATTATGCGAATCACCCTGCATAATAATATTTATATAACTGTATTAAGGACAGTAATATTTATTCATGAATTATTGAAATACATTTGAACGACTGTAAAAGCAAGAACACACGACCAGTTCCTGGTGCCTTATTCCAATTTTTCGTTTCTATTCTATGTATACCTTGCCAGGTTAAAGGAGGGGGTTGCTCTTGCTATACATAGTGTGTGGATGGGGTAGCAAAGAGCTTATTATTACTGCAGTAAAAACTGTGTGAGATTTAAATTCATTATAAATATAGGGTAAACAGGAAAAGAAGGCTCGCTGGCATCATTTAATTTTTTTTTTTTTTTTTGAAATAGCTTTAAAATCAAATCCTAGATGAAGCGAAAATTCCCAAAGTTAGAGCTGCTTAATGAATCGGAACGTAATATAAGAAGGCTTATATTCCGGCAAACATTTGGTATGCTCCCTTAAGATTTCAATAGGGTCTTCCTTCTCGTCTAAGTATATAAAACGCACGTCTAAGGGCGACGGACGTGAGAGTTCTTGTAACACTCTCTACCTATAGCATAACGATGGTTTTGGAATATTATATTTAGTCGCTTTCTTGTTGTTGTTATTTTGCTTTTGCTTAAATATAAAATTGAATTTGTAATGATTTTTAAGGCTTAAATTGAATTTCAAAACTGAAGTTCGGGATTTTGTAAAATTTGGCAAAATACTCGTATACAAAAGCAATTATTGAAATTGCTTTTTTCAAATCCCACCGCAAAATTGTAGGAAAATGTGGGAAATTGAGTTGAAAATTTTTAGTTGTTACTTTGGATAAGTACGTTAAAACAAATTGTCAATAGCTCGTATACAGAGGACGACGAAGGACGTGACGTGGGAAAATACTATGAAGGTACCTATATACCTCTACACCCATATGTACCCATTGTACTATTCTCAAAATGACGACACAAACAAACATATGGATATAAGTTAGCTCGAATTTATATTCAGTTGCATTTATGACTTTTAGCTTTTAGGGAAGTTTTGGGAGCCTCTGACCGCAAGTTGTTTGAATGTTGGTGGTGAACTCGTATGTATAGTTTAAAGTATTGTAACGGGTACTCCTCCTTGGATATATTTTTGGACAATCATGCTCGAGATGTAGGTACCATTAGTGAAGGGTAATTCTTAGAAGGCGAAGTTTAAAGTTGCATATATACAGTTTTATGGAAGGATGCGTGCCAAGAATCAACTATTCCTCTATAACATAGATGTCATCCCCATAAAGCCCAATGGAATAAATCGTTAGTTGGAACTTGGAAGTTAGCAAACATTAAGTACGAAGAAAATAAATTTTTTGTATATGCGATATGCAGGGATCGACTAGAGCGGGTAAGTTTTATGGAAAGGAGGGTCCATTTCCCCTGGCGAGGACTTTTCCTTTTAAAGCGAAATATAGCATCTATTGTTCACCACGTGACTTTTCCACACAATTCGGCTGGTATCTCGGCCAATACTTGACGAATGTTCGTTTTCAACTGTTCAAGAGTATGAGGATTGTCCAAGAAAAAACGGGTTTTTTAACTTGCCTGTCACTAGAAGTGCAACGGTGACAAATCGCAAGACGTCTTCTGACAATTAAAATCACCAAATTTCGAATTTACTCCGCTAGGGGACTTTTTGCAAAAATTTGTTGTGTTGTGTAGCTTGTGGTGCCGTCGTCTTGTTACGTTATAGTTGAACTTTAGGATGAAAATTCAAGTCCTATGATAGGTGCGTTTTCTTACAAGCCAGGAGGAAATTGATCGAAAAAAATGAGGCCGAGACTAAGAAATTTACATGTTACAAATATAAGACAGCAACTAATCCCCTTCTGGCTTAGCTAAGCACAAAAAATTCTCTGGGCTTAACTCATATAGGCGCCCGGAGGATTTTGTCCAGAGGGAGGAAAACCATGAACTCCATAAAGAAGCTGTGAAGAAAATATCCATATTGTCCAACAATATCGAAAATAAGGACATTTTCAGATATATTTGGCATGGTCCAGAGCAAGGGGGGGGGGGTTGCAAATCATGAAGAGAAGACAAGTATTTGTTAAAATTAATAGTTAAAATTGAAAAAAATTGTTAGTTGTGTGGTTTTGTCCAGAGCAAAGTGCAAATGACTTATTACATAACTTATAAAACATGGCTTTTCTATCAATCTTGTCGAAAGCTGCTTTAAAATCAACTTAAAAAGCGTACAAGGTACAATTAATCCATTTGACTGAGCTTCGACCGAGCAAGGCTTCCAAGAACAAATATCTTTTCCATTGTTGAATACCCTTTGCGAAAGCCAGACTGACATTCACCAAAAGATCTGGGTAGAAATCCTTAATTAGTCATTGGAATGTGTCTTTCATCACCACTGTGCTGGTGTGTGTGTATTGATGGAACTGCATTTAAACAGGGAATGTCCTTTGGGTCGATACTATAATCACTATATCCATTAACTTAAGTATATTTAAATAAAATAGAACTTGAGACACGCATCACTCAAAGAAGGATTATCATATTTTTGAAGGATTACTTCTTTAAATCTTCAAAGTATTTGAATATTTTAACCTCACTTAACTCAAAAAAACAAAACAGAAAAGAAGAAAATAAATAAAAAGGATAAATCGAAAATACCAAACCATTACTAAATCATGATTGATCCACTATATACCTACCCAAAAAAAAAAACAATAACAACAAAAAGAAAAACAAAACAAAAACATAAATAAGTAATTTGTCAACCACATCAATAAAAGTCCAGAATTCTTCTCATTATTCCGAGTATTAAAAGCATAAAAACCAAACCTAAGCGAAGCGAAGCGAACCGAAACCAATTCAAATTGGCCACAAATTTCATTCTTCCACACCAAAAAATGTGAGTTATAATGCCAGAACCAGAAAAGAGCGGCCTTTATATTTACGAGAAAATTGTCTTCTTTGTCTATGTATAGAAGGTATAATGGTATGAGTATTAGGTGGTAGAGAGAAGGTTATAGGTTTGTACATACCTAAATACGAAGTACGAGTATATGTATTAAGCCAACCCTGGGGGGCTGACATTAAAGAAATTACTTATGAAAATGCTCTTCTATTATAATGGTTTTGTCGATGTTGAATGTCGACGTTGTTTTGTGGCGCGCTTTTGGATTCGACTTCGGCTTCTTTGTTACTCTTAATAGTGCCTCGAAGCCCCATCTTCCTTTCATCCTTAGAATTCAGGGCCGCAGAAGGTATGTCATTAAAACTAGCGCCCGTCTTAAACATTGTTCAGCTTTCCATACTTAAGTACCTTCAAAGATGACTTGATATAACTGCTCTATGTTCACAACATTTAATTTGTGTGTGTAGTCAATATTATACAGCTATTCCGGCTGCATTTCCAGTTGCAGCTCCTTTTCCATTGTGTTGAGGCAGTAATTCAGAATTTCGAAAGTAATTCATCTTCTTACGAATTTGATGCTTTGTCCGACTCCATCCATAGAATTCTTTCCCATTATCCTCACAATCGTCATTATCGGTGGCCGGCGTACATCGTTCTAACTGGCTTTTATCTTCTGGGCAGAAAGCATTGCCATAAGTGCAGATTTGTCTGAATTGCGCATATTGTTTACCCATCAGCTACAGACTTTTAAAAATCCTTAAATCTGCGTGGCAGATAACTAAAATATTTGTTCTTTTTAAAAACTATTTTCTACAATATATTCCACACGTACCAGAACTTCAAATATTACATTAGAAGCCTATAGATGTCAAAGAGGTTTTAGGCTGGTTCAATGTTATTGTTGCTCAGATTTTTTTAAGAAGCAAGAGTTTTCAAAGTATCTTTTTCAGATACACCTTCTTTTACCTTTGTAGTCTGTCTCTGTACCTAAAAATACGAAAAGAAAATGTTATTTGTATTTAATTGAAATTATTTAGGTATATTTTGTATATTTGTTAAATAAATACAAATTAATGAAGTCAGATATTATCCATAAAAACCTGCATTGCAGACTTTTTTATATTATAATTGCAGATTTTTTAAAATATGTGTATGGCATGTTCATATGTGACTCTGGTCACAGTGATGAACTAAACCATCTGATTCGGTTTTTGGAATTTCCAACGTTGCAGGTCAATCCGCCAAAACTCTATAGTCTTGTTTCATACTTCTGACCCCCCGTAAAAAAAACTGTAATTTATGTTTTAATTATCGCCTATTTTTAGGCACATTAAATCAGTGTGTGATATTCACAAATTTCTAATCCCTAAAGAATTCAGTTAGAAATAAAAACTGCCAACTCAGACCATATTAGCTATTTTCCAGGAAGTTTAACTAGTCGTATAGTCACTATGCTTCCTCTTGCTCTGTTACTTATACTCAAGTACAGCTATTAGGATCAGAAAAGTGAGCTCTTGTAGGTAGATAAAAGGCCAACCCTACTGAGGAAAACTGAAATTTTTTCATCACCAAAAATGAAGGCAAAATAATGTGACATTAACTTTCAAAACGGGGGCCTATCTATCGGAATTTTGCAACCGAGATAAATGTCATTTGTAAACCGTACGAGATAACCTTACAAAATAAATTGTAAATGACTTGTGAATGCCTTTTCTATAAGGACATCTCCTTAGTTTTTTGGAAGGATTCATTTCAAATGATATAAAGTGCCCAATTGAAACTGAAAATGAAATAAAACTTCAAGTTCTTATAACAATAAAATAAATACTCTTTATTAATAATAAGAAGTCTTTTGAATTCACAGTCTTTACAACTTCTTCCTCTAAGTAGATATTCACAGCAATCTCCGTCGTCGATTTCATCAAGATCAACTTTACAGGTACAACTCTTGGTAAATACGGTTTAACTCCAAATTAGCAACGCCTTTTCCATTTCGAGGTCTTATAACTGTCTATGCCACAAACAGACGGCTTTGTTGGCTGGAATTTAAAATGCCAAAATTTGGTCGGTTTCATCAGGTATTCAGCTGCAGCTGCTTTCCAATCATACACTGGACATAGTCTTTCTGATCCAAGTCTCACTACAGTTCCATGATCGTTGAAGATTTCGAAATATTTTTATGGACTCAAAATAGCTTCTTCCTGTCGTATACATCCTTTTCTATGCCAGCGAATACCTGATCATTTTTATGAATTCGAGCGCCAAAATTTTTGAAAGTAACTCTATTATATTTCAACGAGTAGTAGGTAATATGGCCTATTTTTGAAAATAAAACCATTTTTGTAAGAAAAATAGCCCTGTTTTGAAAGTGATAAGAAAAAATATAGTCCCGGCGTTATGATTCTCATACAGATTTTCAAACCGCGATATCTTTTTAACTCAGAACTATTTTGATTTCAACTAATAATGTAGATTTATAGCTTTCTTTGAGACGAAGATTTTGGTGTACCACACTCCATTCATGCCAAAAACTATTATAGGACCGTTTTGAAAGTTAATGTCACATAAACTACGATATTAAATTAATTTCGTAATTTTTGAAGAAAAAAAAAAACATTCAAAATTCAGCGTTTTCAACGCTCGTCTAGACAAATACACTCTACACTATGTCTTTCAGCTCACTAAAGAAATCCAATTTGCTTGCAGCATTAGTTCGCTTTCAAATCGGTTTTGCCAGAAAGTGTCATGACTATCGCTATGTACTTGAAGCAAGCTTTTCAATCTTTCCTACTCTACTGGACTTTCGCGAAAGGGAGGAAAAAGTCAAATTTTCTTCCCCTCTTACTAAAGGGTTTTCCAATAAGAGGTGTTATTTTGATATTCAAAGAAAAATGGCATTTTTTGAAATAAATGATCGGATGTTTATTTCATTATAAAGAGGAAGGTATGCCGTTAATAATGGAACACAACATCAGCCAAATGGCCGCCACGATCACGCTTACGGGACCATATCCTTTTCATGAAATTTTCCATAACCAAATCGCAAAGTGGCTGCCCTCAATTGCTTTGATTGCAGCCTGGCTGTCTTGTCTATATACAGATGGCCAGGCTTAAAATTTTAGTAATCAACTGCGTGTCCAAGCCTTTCCACATGGACTGGACCTGCAACATTATTGTTCTTAAACCGAAGCATTATCGAAAATTTTAAATTTAGTGACGAATCGATTTGTTTCTTAGCAACTGTGAGCTTGTAAAATTAAAAGTATTTTTGGAATATGAGTCTGCTACTGAGGTGTTGCGGCTAAGACATGCTATCTCGACCCCATTGAAAACTCATTTCTCATTACTCATTTGCTGGTAGCTGTTGATTGATTGATTGGATGATAGGCTTCCCATGATAATTTGATATTTGGTCTCCAGCACCTCAATCATTGAGAATGTGTGGTACTCCTTCGTATGTACCTACTTATGTAGAAAATTCCCAAAATAATTTGTTTAAGTTTAAAGCTTTGCACCGAGGATATCCAGAATCCTTGGTAAATCCAGGTTTAAGTCTTCAAGGCAGGTGCCTACAACCCTACTTAAACAGTTTTCTAACTCAATTTCAAGTTTGGTACTTAGTTTATAAATAAAATAAAATAAAATCAAATAAAATAAAATAAAATAAAATAAAATAAAATAAAATAAAATAAAATAAAATAAAATAAAATAAAATAAAATAAAATAAAATAAAATAAAACAAAATAAAATATAATAACAGACAAATAAAATAAAATAAAATTAAATTAAATTAAATTAAATAAAATAAAATAAAATAAAATAAAATAAAATAAAATAAAATAAAATAAAATAAAATAAAATAAAATAAAATAAAATAAAATAAAATAAAATAAAATAAAATAAAGTAAAATAATAAAAAATAAAATAAAATAAAATAAAATAAAATAAAATAAAATAAAATAAAATAAAATAAAATAAAATAAAATAAAATAAAATATAATAACAGACATCTGGCAATTAAAAAAGGTAAGATAGTACAATGTTGGAAGCGTTGCCGTTGTTTTTCAATAATGTATTTTTATTTAGTCATTTAAACAAATAAATATATATTAGAAAATGTTTGGATTTTGTCCTTGTAGAGACAAGAATCCGTTTATACTTTGCGGTGCCTTAGTTATCATATTCCCCCCAGTTACTGGTTTAATTTGAGTTTTCTTTGAACATCTCATACCTCAAGTTGAAATTTGAAAAAAGTATTTGATCAATTCTTCCTAGTTCACTATGGAAACCCTCTGAGTATCACTGTCAAATATTTTTTAAAGAGTATATTTTGTGGCCCCCTGACATTTCGCCTGCAAGTGACCCAAGCACTTCGCACTCCTTACCGCCGCACCTGAATTTACCTCTTTGTGCCCTCCTTAACCTACTCCCTTCGGAGTTATGTTATATCCTTCACCATATTTCATCTAATTCCTCGCCTCTTTTATATATTTTCCAAACAATTTCCCGAAACAAATCTTCTCACTTGGTTCGGGATCTTGGTTCTGTTGTGATGAAAATGATGGAAATGATGATGGTGATGGTTTTGGTATAAATAAATGTGTGGCTAATAACATTCATCCATCGATGCTGAGAAACCAAACTCCTATATAAATATAAACATCACATATACACACAACAAATTGAGGAATCTTTCAATTTATTATTGACAAGCATGATGTCCGATTAAATGATATATGTATCTCTTAGATACTTATTTATTTTATGGCTTCCAAAATTACGTTAGAAATCGAAACTAGGTTCACAACACACATATAAGTACCTATAGATCTACAGATACATCATATAGTGTAGAAGTTTTGCCAAAAATTTATTTGCGTTTGCGGTGAGGCATAATTGAAAGTTTTCAATCTATAGATACATCGTAGACCATGTTGGATAGAGGGGTTCCAAAATACCGACATGTCGGTCATTGCGTCGACGTCGTCGTTATGTTCGGATCCGATGAGAAATGTATAGTTGCAGTGGGTACTCGTATGCTCGTATAGTTATTGTACTTGTACCTCTAGATAACCACATTTGAACCATATGAACCACCCAACCGAATAAGAATGAAATTTGTTTAGCTAGCCCGCGGCATTGATGTCAATACATGAGAATTAAATTATCCGCTTAATGTACAGAGAACTATATATATTAATGTTGCCGTCGCCGCCGCTTTCATAACACCCTTCTACCCGGCCACCCGATCGCCAACGTCATCTCCATCATCATACCACACCAGCCAGAGCCACCAGCGACCAGCAGCAGCACATAAGTTAGTTTATAGAGCTAGAGTTAGCCTTTATAGAAGAGGGTATAATTCTTATGTACAATGTACAGCATATAATTTGATCCCCATGGAGAGGAGGATGACTTTCGTAGCCCCTACGGCCAGAAATCCAGTTTACCACCAGCATCATCATAGAAGCAGCTCATATATAGCCAGAGCGCTCTAAATTGCTACGCGCTGACTAAGGGTGTTGTGGGTGATGAGGTAGACGGGTGAACAGGGGCCAAAGATATGTTGTGTCTGCTTTCCTATTTCCCGGGTTCCAGGATGGCATCTCTAGCACCATCATCATCAACACCATATATCCACTGCCGCCACACCACTGCGTCGATTCGGGAAGGTGGTGGCAGCGGGTGTGTTGTATGTTGTATGCTGTGGTGCGGCAGTAATTTAAAAAAAATATAAAAAAAAACATTGCCACGTTCACAATAGTGGCGCTTTCCGCTCTACGTGTTGATTGCATACAACACAGTGTTTATATTTGTTAATTTAACGTGAAGGGAAGTATATAATAAATTATGGTTTACGAAAAAAAAAAAAAAAAAATTATAACAACAACAACAGCAGCAACTAAAATATCGCCATCAACAGGCGTGAGTCTGAAGTGTTATGGATTGTTGTTTTCTTTTTTTTTATGATGCGTATACGCGTACGGGTACCTACAACAGCGTTGTTAATCATATCAGCCGAACTGAGAAGCCAGCAGAGAGTCCCATCAGATCGGGTTACAAAAACAAAACCGCAAAGCCAATATACGTCGAACACATGCCCCACTGTATTTATCTGTAATATCGGATCACGGTTCATGGATCAACCTTAAACCTATAAACCTATGAATAGTACATACAAGCCAGCAAACAACTCTGACTCTGATGTGTATAGTCTATAGTTTGCCGACTTTTGTATGGAGATGTCACTCATTCGAATAGTGCTTCAGAGTTCGGAAACGTAATTAATTTTCGTTTCCATAATATTAAGTATTCTTTTCCTGCTGAATCGCGAATGACTATTGATATTTTTTTTTTTGTTGTGTCTGCGATACGATAACTGGAGAGATATCAGAGTTGTCGGAGGAAAGGCTATGTATTGAAGAAGGATATTATTTTTGAACAGAAGGATATTTTTACAAGTTCCAACACATGTGCCTAGAAGTATACGTAGTTTCATTTCGGAATGATTTTAAGACCAAAAGAAATACTTCAAACATTTGCGATATTGCTGTTTTTCCCGTTAATGTGATATAAGTTGACATTTGTCATTTTTTCGCAAAAAACACAGAAAAAAGGCCTGTTTTTATGAAAAGTGTATAGCCAGCTCAGCAAAAAAAAAAAAAAAACGTACCTATCATGGATGCTAAGTTATTAAAGTAACATTCGCCGATCGAAAAGTGGCTAGTTGGAAAATTTGCCCTTAAATTGTTGTGGTAATCTCGAATTTGTCGTTCAATGTTTTTTATGTTTTTTAGTTGCTTTCCCAAGGGGTCAGAACTCATTATATAGTTAATGGTTGTTTAGTGCTTAATAATCTGGCGTTCATTAGTCGTGAACTAGTTGCAATAGTTTCAATTTCGTCGTGCGATGTTTTCTATGTTTTTTTTTTTATTTTGTTTGTAGTCATATTTTCTATGTTTTTTTTTACGAAATTCATATAAATTTGTTAAAACACTATGTTTCAGTGTTTTTAGTTTTTTTTTATTTAGTTCATGAAGTTAAAAAAAAAACGCAAATAAAAACATAGAAACAGGTGTTTGTTTAATTTGTATGAAAAAAAAAAGAAATGAATTTAGCAACAAAACTTAACAAACAAAAACATAGAAATTATCTTACGAAAAAATTATCACAACTATCATATTATCCAACTATCCACTTTTGGTTCGGCGAATGTTGCTCCGCTAACTTGGTTTTTATTTTATGAATTTTTAAAGATTTGTACAAGGTCACATAATGTAGGTCGTATAGACCTTGACAAAAACTTATCTATGCCAGACCAATTATTGAAATAACTTGACCTTTTTATGAGGACCTAGTGAATTTTCAGATAGTTTATTTTTTGGAATAAGCCTATCTCGAAAATGAGGTGCTTAATTTTGCTGATGATCTTGAAAAATTGTAAACATTATTATTTCAAAATTTACTATGGCTCACCAATTTATGAAACTATTTGACTTTTTTTTTACCAATTACTGACCTTTAGATGACATACTTTTTTTAACGACTATCCCACTTACACGGGATGCCAAGATCTCGAAACCGAAACTAATGATAATTTTGAGAATATGAGGTATTTTACTCGCATAAATATAGAATTTGCTAATATCATGACTACTGCGCCACCCAATAGGTTTAAGTTTTGTCTTAAAACATCTTACCCTAAAGTCTTCCTCTAAGTCCATCCCCTAAATACAGGGTTGCCCACGAATCGTGCTACAAAAATAAAACGTAGGTAATAACTTTTTTTCGGTTTTTTCTGTGTGAGTAATCGGCTTATTTTTTGTTTTTATTTTGAAGGTTACTATTTACTATTTAGATTTATCACAATGAATGCTGTAACGGTACCATCATGCTTTGCAGTCCGTTAATTCCGTCCAAAATGAATTTAGGCGGGAGTTTGGCGGTACTCCCCCGAGTAGATGGACTAGTATGAGGCTGGTGAACATGTTTGCCGAATCTGGAAGCATCGCACGAAGAACATACCATCGATATTCCAATGTTCGGGTTCAGGATACAATTGCGGCTGTAGCATCGGCAATAAAGGCAAATCCGACCATTTCGACTCGAAACTTATCGGGGCTGATTGGAGTTTGCAGACGGTCATTAGAAAGGATACTTCATGATGGCTTAAACTTGTTTCCGTACAAAGTCTAAATTACAAGCAATTTAAACCCTCAGGATTTGCCTGTTCGCGTGGAATTTTTCCACTGCTAACTTAGAGGTGTGGGTTTGAGCCCCATTCTAGGCAGCATTCTTTTCTATATTCCCCCAGTTATACCACTGGACGCCACCCGTGGGATTCCATGAGACAATCAATACCTTATTTTTCAGTCTACAGTGCCAAAAAAAATTCTTTCCTCTCCTTCTATACCTTCTAACTAGTGCCGTGCAATTCAGGTTGCATTTAAAAGACCTTAGGTCTTACAGGCATACAGTTAAAATTATTATGGCCGAGTTCAAGGCACATCTGAATATTCAGAATTCTGAATTTTTGAAGCTCTTGATTGGCCAGCTGTCAGAAAAAGTTCTGAAAATTCAGATGACTTCTGACAGCTGGCCAATCAAGAGCTTCAAAAATTCAGAATTCTGAATATTCAGATGTGTGTTGAACTCGGTCATTACACTACGATGATCGAGAAGTCCGAAAAAATTGAGTTTCGTCATGCCATATGTTGCCTGCGTCGATCTGTGCGTGTTTGCGTCCACTGCCCCTGCCATACAAACATTTTGGTTTTTATAAGATCAAGTTCGTGCGATCCAGTTGTGTATATTTTTTCTGTCACAGATTGTGAGCTAAAATAGGATTAATTCATTTTCATATAATACAAATTGATTCAGTATCAGTAGAGCTAATTAAGCTGTTCAACCGCCCTGAGATAACTATTTAGCCCAAGGACAACGATAATAGTGAGGACAAGGAAATTGTGGTTAATAACTGGCCAGTTATTTATACCCTTTTTCTAAGAGAGATAAAAGCGACCTTCCATTTACCAGTCCGATTTGTTAAATGTTTAAAAATTCAATATTTACTGCCTGAACACAATGGAGGCGGAGCTGCAACTAGAACTGCAGCCGGAATAGCTGTCAAAATATTCAGTGTTGCAAGCAGAACGCAACGTAACTGCAATCGGAGCTGCAGCCACAGGTACAAGAGTTCATCAACTTTTAACTTTTGTGTGCAGTACTTTTGACATTTCAATATTTTAGAAGAAATTACTAAACAATCGAAAAATAAAAAAATGTCAGAATTAAAAGTTAAGAAAAACCAAGCCGGTGCAATTCAAAATATACTAAAAGCTGTAACTATACATCATCATTGTGATGGAAACGTAACAAAAGGCACGTACGACACTTTTTGCCAGCTGTTGCAGCTCCCACCAGCGTTATCTTCGTTACTCTTTAGATTCACTTTGACTTTTTTTTTAACACTTTTGCCAGATGTCACAGCTCCAGCTCCATCAGTTCCAGTTATGCTTTATTCTATTGAAGGTTTGCATTCTATTGTCTTCAGGCAGTTAGAGAGCTGATAATTTTCTTTTGAGTACCATAAACTAATTTCTCAAATTTTAATATAGGATAGCAGGCCGAAAATTATTTTAATTGCGGTGTTAATTCAATATAGAATTAGTATTTCAATACAAAAAAAAAACTGTTGAACTTCATTTTTGAAAAATAAAAATATTGCTCAGTGACACACCAAAAAACTTAACCGTTTGATCAATTATTCTCCGTGATTTTCAAAGTCGATGGATTTGCTTAATTTCGCCGTTAGTAATGTCGTTTTCGAGTGGACGTACAGAGCTACTACTTTTTCACTCCTTTTACTTCAAATTTCCCATTTTCGATAGGAATGGAACAGTTGCGAAATTTAAACGAAAACGACAAAAGTATTGCAAATGAACATCACCTAGAATGTTCTTCTTTTTATGAAAATATTTTCAGTAGTTAGTTTTTCATTGTCATCAAATTCAATTAGCTAAGCATATGTATGTTATAATTTTCAGGAACATTTTTAGCTACTTAATCATTGGTAAGAATCAATTAAAATGTCTTCAAACTGCTACAACTGCGCTTCTCCACAGACAGCACTGTATCGATACCCTTCGTATTAATCTCCATGTTTTTTCAAATTTACGCCTTAAATCACGTGTTTTTTTAAATAATTAAACCCCAAATAGTTACAGCCTCCTTATCTATTATTTTACCTTTTATTATAATTTTATAATCATTCCGATTGCCTATTTCAATAATATTTGTTTCATTTCATTGGCTTGGTTTAATTTCTTTTAACAAACCAATTTTATCTTTTACCAAGCCATCACAAAACCACAACAAGTTGTTAACCTACATTATATAAGGGTTAATCCCACTTCTGAACAATTACGTTAGTAATTTTCTTATATCGAGCTATTAAAACTGTCCCATTAAATTTACAAACAGTATTCAAACACAAAAGCTTGATTAAAATGATGTTAATAACGTCATTTAGAGTAAGAATTATACAATTCGACAGCACTGATTGCACCAAACAATCATCTATGTATGTTCTCTAGAGACCCCACAGTTGTACATCTTTATACTTAAACCATAAGCAACGTCAGCAGCCAATCCCAATAATATAAATGACGATGAAAGTACTTTCCTTTGCATTCTCAATCATTTAAGTCCATTAATCAATTTAATTTTATTGTGTGAATACAACGAGAGGCTGTGATATTGTATAGATAAATGCGAGAGACAACAAACAGACACATAAGTAGGTAGTTACCTATCTGACAGACATACAATACGTTGTTTATATAGGTTGTGTCTCGTCAGAACAGAAGTCGGTGTGTATAGGATGAGTGTATAGCTATTGTATAGTATAGAAGCCGGCACATTTAATTTGGGTAACGCAATTATCCATCACACTTTCTCTCTAAATCCCAATAATATACAAAACCATTATTTCTAGACCGAAAGCCGAGATAAACGTGGCGCTCCCTTTATTTATTTTTTTTTTGTTATTTTTGTTTTAATAAAAAGGATTAAAAACTTAAAAGGAAAATTTTGTGCTGAGTGCCAGAGAAATCTTTTTCAAGTGGGTATATCTATGTATCTATCGTCATTAAGCGCTTAACCCTCTCTTTATACCTCTACTATAGCCCTCTATAGCTGGCTGGCATATCTATCCGCTTCCTTATCTAACTGCTGCTGGTGCCGGTATACTGCTACTGGTCCATTCATTCACTTGGTTCATTCATTCATTCGATGCTCAGTCATCAGATCTATTCCACATCTATCCAATCCACCCATTTAATCGTCATCGTCGTTGTGTGTTTGTAACTCTCTCTGAAATTGTATATCTTGTGTATCCTTTTCATGATATATACCATAGTGATGGTGTGGCACACTGGCAATGGCTCGAGAATAGGCTGGCTGTCCAGACGACCTAAATAAAGTCTGTTTGCGCACTTCACATCAATCTTTGCTAATCAGAAAAAAGGCGGAATTTCAACCAAATCACATATTATGTCAAGCGTTACGCTCAAGAGACCTAACAAACTTTCAAAGGACGTTAAATATGAGAAAACTCAAATAACAGAAGAGTAGGCGTACCAGAAGGTGGACTCTTAAGCCAAGTATTACAACCGAATTAAGTGACACTAACGTGGCCAATATTGAAGAATAAGGGCCGATTTCACAGTCCAAACTTACCAGAATAAGTGTCACTTAAGCTTCCATATTGGTCACTTAAGTGCCACTAACTCAGATTGTAACACTGGGCTTAAAGTACCAATATGATAATCTTATGTGTCACTTGTTCTAGAAAGTGTGGACTGTGAAACTGGCCCTTAAAGACCTTCTAAATGTCATATAGATTTAAAAGAGCTCATTTGAGCTAAATTTCAAATGTTTAGGAAAGTTAAATATGGAGAAAACTTAGATATAAGAAAAGAGGGCGTGGTCGTAGGCGGACTTTCAGAAATACAGGTAATGTCTTACTGAATGTAGGCAGTTGGACTTGGCAGTGGGAAGGAATAAGTACACGTATTATGTCCTAATAGCCTTAATACACCTTAAGGACAACATTTCTTCTTTAAGTAATGGGTGTTTTCAGACGTGTGGTTTTCAATCTGGCAATACTTTTTTCGGAGTTGATCTTTTTGACAGCTGTCACTTGATTTATGCTCAGTTTGGTTTGCCATTTTATAGTGAATATACTTACTCCTGAACAACGTTTGCATATCGTGCAAATTTATTACCAAAATAATGGCTCGGTTCACGCGACGCATCCAATATTCGGTCGACATAATCGCAAAATCGCAAAAATTCGAGCAACCATGGATCGGTTACGCACCACGTTTACTCTAGAGGATAATGCGCATCCTCAGAGACACCGTACAGTGCGCACTGAAGACGCTTTTGCTGCTGTGGAGCAGAGTATCGAGAAAGACCCGAATGAGTCCATCCGCCATCGCGCGCAACAATTGGAGCTGTCGAAAATTGGCCCTCTCGGCTGGAATTTATTCGACCCAGCCGCGGGGGACACTTGCCCGAAATCATTTTTAAAACAAAATGGCAAACCCTTGTCTTTATAATAAAGCTTAATTCTTGGCCATAACATTAAATTATATGCGTTTTACTTCTTCTTGAAAACAACACGTCTGAAAAAAACATCCTTTACAATAAGTTAGGAAATACAATTTAAGTGGGCATATCAGTAGACGGGTTTGAATTTGATTGAAACTAGTTTTTAAACCTTGCCGCTGCTTATTGGAACAAACTCTGAAACTTTCAACGAAATCGCTTGATTAGTTTTGGAGTTTATAGAGGACAAAGACAAACACATTGATATGTAAACCTATTTACAGGTATTAAAAAAGAAGAATATAAACGCTATGACTGTCAAAATTGAAGCTTAATTCAGACAAGATGAATGTAAAATTAAACCCAAATATCTCAACTTCACCTTCAATCACTATTTTAAACCATATCGGAAAAAAAACTTTTTCCTTTTTTTATATAATCTGGTCACCCTATTCTGGGAAAATTTTGTAAAGAATGTCTGAAAGGGATGTGAAACTGACTAAAAGGTACTGAGACTCATTGACTGCATGGCTTGGGTAAATGTATAGCTCGCACAGCTAATAAAGAACGCACACACAACCCACGCACAGCCATACAAACACACACACTAACACAGACATACTATCACATAAAACATGTTAAAATGTGAAAATGGAAAATTATCTAAATGTATTTACTTTGAAATTACGGCGTTTTGTCTAATGAATATTTTACATGAACCGCCGCCGCCGCCGCCGCTGCCGAAGACAACGACGATGAAGAGCCTTGATGTATACCCTCTGCCATAGTCATCTTGTGAAGTGAACAACTTTAAAGTACTTCAGGAGAATAAAGTGAATAAAAAAGAGAGGTTGTCCCACTTATGACGATGCAGAGGCAACATTATAAGAACCTATACCATTCAGCAGCATCAGCCAGCATCTAGCGATTCATATAGATAAAAAGTATTGAAATAGATACTTTTAGGTACTTAAAAGAGAGTAGTTGTGTATAATTACTCTTGAGAGAGGTGTAATGGAGACTCAATTGGCTGTTAAATGAGAATATAAATTATTTGTGCAGAGAAAATTTCCCTAAGGGATTGGCTTTAATGTCACAGTCATTGGCATTCTGGGTACTGGGGTAGCTGAAGCTGCCTCAAATGAGATTAGAGAAACCCACTTTAGTTTAGAAAGATAGAAGATATTAATGAATCCATTAAATTTGTTGATGAAACGTTCCGTTTTCAAAGACTCAGCCACTCACTTGTTGATGAGTATGGACTGGGGTGGGGGTTGGTTGATAGGTATATATAGTCTGGTGGTCGGTTATCTGATTTGGGAGGAAGGTTAGATTGTTTTATGGAATAATTGAACTGGCAAAGAGCAAAAAGTAGATATACCCTATCTCTTAGTTTGTGCAGTAGCTATATTACCTATATCTTGTCATGGGAGAAGTTGTATCTAGCTCTTGAATTTATTAATGATGAAAATGGTTTGAAATTCAATATTTACTTGGGGGCAATTAAATCATTTATAAGCATTCCCACTCCATCCCATGGGAATTGGGAACTATATAGGTACAAGCTGAGTGGGTTGAAATTGGTTGGTAGATGGCAACATATTTACTGCATCTTTAGCCTTTGAGTTGGTTCTTGTTGTGCTCTATACCTACCTATATACCTGTATCGTATGTATATAATAACGTCGAGTATTGATTTTGAGTTGGTTATCCAGAGCGAATCAAAAATTCATTTCGGTTTGTTTTCTTGTTTGCATCCATACTCTGTTGAGTTTGCAGGAGCTGGATTTCTGTGTCAGATTTCTTTACATCTTCCCAGCAATAATTTCCTTGCTCTTCCCCTTTAAACTTTCTTCTCAACTTTGGTGCGGAAATATTTTCTTCCGGATGAAGAATAAAGACGAATTCTCTTTACAATTAGGTACCTAAAGAAAACTTCTTTAAAAGTAAAAAGTTCAAAAATTTTCTTGACTTTTGTAGGTATTGGTACATTTCTGTAGTAGCCTTTAAATGTATCGCAAAAACCTTAACGTAGGTAGGTAACATAAGAAGTAGAAAAATTGATGTCAAAAATTAAGACCAATAAGTCGAAAAAACACGTAGCGGTTGTGCCAGAAGGCACAGTTGTTCTTTTAAATATAGATATATTCAAATCGTCTCCGTTGTTCTCTAGTAGATCAAAAAAAGTACTAATAAGCTAATGAGGAGTGAGCAATGGAAAATAAGTATGTCTCGGAAACCCTTTATAAATATTTTTGATCAAAATTCAAATACCTATCTACCTATACTCAGGGTGAGTCTAAATCTGTTCTCAAAACAAAAAATTAAATGAATAAAATTAAGAATCTCAAATGCCGACAGTTTTATAGGAACCTGTAAATAGATAGTTGCTTTCTTATAAAGGGTGTTTCTTTTAAGACGTGTGGTTTCCAATCTGGCAATACTTTTTTCGGAATTGGTCTTTTTGACAGCTGTCACTTGATTTATGCTCAGTTTGGTTTGCTATTTCATAATCAATAGATTTACTCTAGTGGATAATTCGCATCCTCAGAGAAGCCGTACAGTGCGCACCGAAGACGCTATTGCTACTGTGGAGCAGATTATCGAAGAAGTCCCGAATGAATCCATCTGCCATCGCTCGCAACAATTGGAGCTGTCGAAAATTGGGCCCAAAATAATTTCTAAAGCATAATGGCAAACCCTTATCTTTCTAATAAAGCTTAATTCTTGGCCATAACATTAAATTATAAGCGTTTTATTTCTTCTTGAAAACAACACGTCTTAAAAAAAAAACACCCTTTAAGTGATGTACTTTTACATCCTAATTTTTGTTTATTTTTGTGGTTAAAAATGAATTGCACATAACGGACGAGAAAAGTCGAGACTTTTGTAAGTTTCGTCTAGGCTTGAAAAATGTCTCTTCTCGGTATCGGATTCCAAGCAAATACCATAGCCAATCCTGCAGTGCGTCAGAAGGTGTTGGCTCTTGACTCTTCTTATAACTTGTCAAGTTAAACCTCGAAATTGAACTGTAAGGCCAAGTTTTTCAGTGAGGCCTTAAACCAGAGTTAGCTAACTTTAGAAGTAAATTAACCCATAGTGAACTTAGAAAGCAGTTTTTCCGTGGAGAATGCATGCAGAGCGACTTAGCAGACTGAGTGGATAAAAAATCAAAAGCATCTGTTCAGTTAGCCCTGAGGTAACTCACCAAATATGATGAGTTGTTAACTCGGGTTTAACTTTAATCTCGCTCTGAAAAACTTTATCAAAGTCTATCTTTTCTTCCCAGCAGCATGGTTTCGTAAAGGGTAGATCGACTACAACTAACTTAACTGAATTTGTCTCTATAGGACACTTAATTACATTTGAGAAAGGAAAAGTAGTTGATGTCATAACCACAGATTTTAGCAAAGCTTTTGACAAAATCTATCACCAAACTATAGACCTTAAACTCAATGCCCTTGGATTCCAAACCTTTATTCATTTCATGGTTTAGATCTTATCTAGAACAACGTCAATACGCAGGGTTTTCTTCGGGTTCTCATTCTCTGATCCCATTAACGCCACTTCAGGTGTTCCTCAAGGCAGTCTCTTGGGCCCTCTTATATTTGTCCTAACAATAAACGATGTTAAAAATATAATTAGTGACTCATATGCGTCTGTTAACGCAGATGATATGAAAATCATTAAGGTCATTTCTACCCTTTCTTAGAACTTAACGTTGCTAAATGTCAATCTATAACCCTGACCCCCAGAACTTATTACTTTTGTAATGAAGCTATTCCCATAGTTTGTTCCATTAGAGACCTTGGGATTATTTCTGACAGTGAACTTAACTTCCGCTCTCATTTTAATCAAATAATATTAACAAAGCCAATTCCTCTCTCGGCTTCAAAAATCGTTGGTCTAAAGAATTCTAGCACCCTTACGACGAAAATATATAAAAATATTTAGGGACACAATATTTTCTTTACACATTTATTTATCATCAAGAAAAATAAGAATTAAAAGGTTTTTTTTTTTTAATAAAATATTAGAGAGCCAATTTTTGTGTTTTTCAAAAAAAAAAAAACGTTTTGAAGACCGTATCTTTAAAAATAGGCCTAAACAACTTTAGTTTTTTTGGAACAATTTTTAGAAGACTTTTTAAAACCAAAACAAAATTAAAAAGTTCAATAAGGGTCCAAAACTTGGACAAATGTTTTGAACAGCTAGAACAATTTTCAAAAATTGGATTTTCGAAAAAAGGGGGTAAGTTCAAAAACCATTACATGCGTTTAAAGCCCCATTTTTGAATATTTTTTCAAAAAAATGTGGAACAATGCTGACAAATCGGGAAGAACCTGGAACAATTTTCACAAATAATAAATTCATAAAAAGGGGGGTTAACTTCACACACTCGATATATTCGGCTTGATGGGCCAGAGCCAGAGGGAGAAAAACCGACCTCTGACAGACAAAGTAGAATAAAAACTACTATTGGTAAATTGTTATGGCTCTGATCCAAGGGAGTGGACAATATCAGTCAAATGGCCAAGATTATATGGTTGTAATTTGTTGTTCAAATCTAGTATCAATTTTGTTCAAATTCATAAAGATATACCTTTAAAATATCTTTGGAATTATTCTTGAAAAAAGCTATTTTTTAACTTTTACATAATTTCAATTTACAAATTTTAATTGCTTGATTTTTAAAACTTTTTTGTTTTTTTTTTCTCTTTTCAGGTATGTACAATTCATCAAAAGTTTAACCAGCGAAGAAAGTATGCGGGAATAAAGTATAAACTTAAATGACTTTTATTAATAACTAATTTTTTTATTATTTTAAATATTATTCTTCAAAAACTGAAGGTATTTGTACTGCTTTTAGAAACCCCGTACTGCCCTACTGATAACACAGGCAAAGTACTGCTTACTTTCCTGAACTACACTTTTCCATACAAAAACTTCAAATGAATCATTTTCATTAATCCTATTGCTCTCTGAACGCAGTTCTTCTCTCATAGCTAAAAAAAGCCAAAATATTTCTAAAAAAAAATTCAAGAGTAGGTATTTCTATGTGAAAAATCATAAAATTTTAAAACTGTCTCACAAGATGCCTGTCTCTTGAAAGCATTGTCAACAGTCATGTCAACATGAGTATCTCTTAAACTTTTTTTCTTCTTCCTTAGTTCGAAGCAAATTGTGACCTAGCAGATGCTATACGCCCAAATATGCACGACTTGATCTCACGAACTTGTTCTCTAAGTTAACAACTATGCCGAACCACACATTGAAGATACATGATGTATAGTAGTATAGTATATAAAGGGTTTTCCAATAAGAGGTGTTATTTTGAATAGCCCGCTATTTCGGTAGCTGTCACTTTTGAAGCTGTTATTTTTTGACATTTGACAAGTAGAAACTACGCCATTAATAAAAATGGAACGATACACGCTTCAACAACGCATTGAAATTATTAAAATTCACTATAAAAATGGTGTAAATTTGGCAGAGACGGTTCGTAAAACTAAAACATTTTTGGGTCGTCGTGAAGCACCTTGTCGGACCGCAATACAGAAATTGGTGGACAAATTCGAGCTGTTGGGACAAGTTAGTGATGTGAAGAATAAAACCCGTGCACGTCGCTCAAGAACAACTGAGAATATTGCTGTTGTAGCCCAAATTGTTGAAGAAAACCCAGGTTTGTCCATTCCTCGTCGTTCTTTGGAATTAGGCATTCCACAAACGTCATTACACTGTATTTTGCATACAGACTTGGGTCTTAAGGCTTATAAAGTTCAGTTAACATAAGAACTCAAGCCGGCTGATCATCAACAACGTCGTGTCTTTGCTGATTGGGTCCTTGAAATGCATGAAAATGATCCGAAATTTCATCGAAAAATCATCTTGACTGATGAGGCCCATTTCCACCTCGGAGGCTACGTCAACAAGCAAAACTGTCGCATCTGGGGCTCGGAAAACCCAAGAGTTATTGTTGAAAAGCCTCTCCATCCTCAACGCGTGACTGTTTGGTGCGGTTTATGGTCCGGCGGGGTCATTGGACCTTACTTTTTCGAAAATGAGGCTGGAGCAACAGTTACGGTCAATGGATTGCGCTATCGAGAGATGATTAATGATTTTTTATGGCCGGAATTGGATGGTATTGATCTGGACAACGTTTACTTCCAACAAGACGGCGCTACGTGCCACACAAGCAATGAAACCATCGATCTTTTACAGGAAAAGTTTGCGGACCGTGTTTTCTCTCGAAGAGGTGATCACAATTGGCCACCGAGATCTTGTGATTTAACACATTGCGACTTCTTCCTTTGGGGCCACGTGAAAGATAAGGTCTACGCCAACAGCCCATACGATTCAAGACCTCAAAGATGGAATTCGTGAGGCTCTCGAGGACATAGGGCAGCCACTTTGCGATTTGGTTATGGAAAATTTCATGAAAAGGATATGGTCCTGTAAGCGTGGTCGTGGCGGCCATTTGGCTGATGTTGTGTTCCCTTATTAACGGCATACCTTACTCTTTATAATGAAATAAACATCCGATCATTTATCTCAAAAAATGCCATTTTTCTTTGAATATCAAAATAACACCTCTTATTGGAAAACCCTTTATTTAACGAGAAAATACTATAAAATTGATTTTTTGTTTGATTTTTGTTTGTTTATAAAACGATGTTTTTCAAAATTTTTAAATGCAATATTGTACCTGAAACGCAGTTTTCTTACAATTGACTTGGTTATTGCAGGTACGAAGAAGTTTAATCAAAATCGTTAGAGCCGTTTTCGAGAAAATTTGAAGAAACTAAAAAATTTTTGTTGAGCTAAGACAATAATTCGAATTTTCCCTCTAGAAAATTACATAATTTGTATGTCTCTGTTCCAAATTTGAAGCATATCGGTTCACCTGTTCAAGCTCTAGCTCAAATAACAGTGAACGCACAGACACTCAGAAACCAATACACACGAAACCAACCAATATACTTGCCCTATAGAGCAAGTATAAAGTGAATTTCGCAATTACGTCCGTCTTTCTGTTGTGCTACAGCCTATAAAGATGGGTCGATTTTCTTTAAACCTAGCGTTTTAGCGTTTTTTGGAGATTCCCCCGACAGGTTTTTTAAATTTTTTTTTGGACCAAAAATAACAGTGTCTTTCATACAAAATTTTTTGACCAAAAAGAAAATCGAGGTTTTTGTGGCCTTTCTTCAAAATAGCGCACTTCTACTAACCAAATCAAACGCAGCTTTAAAGTCCACAAAAATGCAAAGGTTTTTCTTGTTTTGTGCTTAAAACGCTCCAGCCATGTATATCTAAGTGAAAAAATCTTATCGATAGTGAAATACCTAGTTCCTCATGGATAGAATGTTATTTTCGTTCATTCACCTTTACAGTCCATGTCTGTAATTAAAACTATATTCACGAGTGAGAAGCGTTTCCAAACAGATGATGTAGCTTCTGACCAAAGAAACTTGTACCCATTTGAATATGCGATAAAACCACGACTAGTCCGCAAACGTGTATCACCTCCTACCATTTTGTTTCGAAGTCATTGACTGCATTTTAGGCGAAATTACAAAAAAAAATATAGATACTAAACTGTCATATTTTACCGGCTTCGTGGGAAGATACTAATCAACGGTTTATTTATTTTGCAAGTTAGAAGGTATGATAGCTTTTTTTTATGAAATTTTTAAGAGTTAATATTATTGTATCACATCTCACAAGTTACTACATATTTATTAATACACAAACAATATCTTAACTTATTCGTCGTTTATTAATAGTAAGGTGAATTCATAGCATTTACTAACAATACATGTATGAAGTTGTTCCACCCACTTTGTAATAAAAGCATTTTTTTAAGGAACAACATAACACCCTATACTATACTATAAACATGAGCTATAAAAAAAAACCTCTAAACTTTGAACTTCTCCATACGAACGAGATGATGTTTTCATAAATTATCAAATCAAAACAACACTTAAATTCATTTTAGCCCCGGAAGCTGTGTTCGTTTTGCCTGAGATGTTACCATCAGTATGTTACTCTACCTACAGACTCTAATTAATGAAAAAAATATATACACTATGCAGTATAGGTACACCTGTAAAACATCCTACACAAAACTTAAGACTACATCCCATAAATATTGTGTTGCTACAGTGAAAACATGACAAGCTTGAAAAGAAGTGTGTTGTTGATGGAGAAGTACATAATTACCGCACTTTTTTTCATTTACATGTGTAGGTAGCCTAGCAATCATTTAGGTAGCAGCGATATTAATATATGAATTTAGTGTCGATACTACTCTACTTCTTAAAGTGTATTTAGTTCAGTGATAAATTGTCATCGGTTGACTATACAAGTGTACAAGTGTACAACGAAGAATTTGTTGTCACCCCGCACTGTATTTTGAAATTATCATGCAATAGTAGGTCCCGCAGACTTGCTTTTATCGGTTTATCGTTTTTCATGATTTCTTCAAACACTTAAACAAAAAGGAAGGAGATTTTAAGATCTTTTTTCTAAAAGGGTAATACTACATTTTGGAGCTCGAAATAAGATTTTAAAAAATAAATTTGATGGCGCGATAGCTCTTGGAGAGCCAAGGCCTATTGACTTAATTACAACTCTCAACCATTCCTGTGTGATTGTATGCTTGCCTGGCCTACAATTTTCTACCGAATCCCAATGGCTAAGGTGAGAGGCACTTATTCATGACAACAGATACTCTCGCAAGAGACAGTTACCAGTTTTTTTTTTTTTTTTCGTTGTATAAAGGTGGACGAGCGACGAGGCTGGGAACCGAACACAGACCTCCGGTATGACAGTCCTACGCACTAACCATTACGCCACTGCATGATTAGCTTTCATATTTATGTGTAACTAGCTGGCCCACCCGGCTTCGCACGGGTAGACAGACCTAAGCTTCGCACAAAAATTACAAAAGAAAATATAAGTAAATATTTAAGCAAATTTTTGTAATTGACTACTACTTTATGGGTTTTAACCTACTTCCTCTAAGTCAAACCGTTATAACAATACAGAGACAATTTTTGTAATAAAAAAAAAACACTTCTTTGTTTTTATCCCATTTCATTCTTTAAATATCTATTTTTGTACATAACCTTTCACACACAAAAAGTAATTATGAAATCAGATGCTACTTTTCGTCCATTTCATCCTATAAATACAAATTTTCTGACAAAAATCTCTAAGGCTATCCACTAAAAACAACCTTTCAAACACCGAAAGAATTTCTTAAATCAGATAATTTTTTATTTTTTTCCCCATTTCACCCTACAAATAACAAAATTGGAATAAAAATATCCCAAAAGACATTTCTTAACAGCCTACAGCGCCACATGTTGAACGGTAATTGAATTGAACTGAAAATCGTAATGTGCGCCTGCAGCGCCACCTGTTGAGAATTTTCTGATTTTTATTTTCTCCTTAACCTTTGCGGAGCAATTGCCTACAAATTAACCTGTAGAATGAAGTATCCAATTTGGTCCAGACGTTTTCGAGTTTTAAGCACCGGTAGACAAACCTACGCTTTTCGTACAAAAATTACAAAATAAAATATAAGTAAATATTTAAGCTAATTTTTGTAATCAAATACTACTTTTTGGGTTTTAACTTACCACGTTATGAATGGCTTTATATGTTAAAACATGATCCTCTAAGTCCAACCTAAGACCAACGTTTTTATCCCATTTTACCCTATAAATAGCAATTTTTTTTAAAATAACTTTTCAAACACCAAAAGAATTTTTTAAATCGGATTTGTTAACCCTATTTTACCCTACAAATGTTATAATTTTGGAAAAGAATATCCCTTAAACTATTTCCTAAGAAAAACCTTTCAAACAAAAAAGAATTTCTTAAATCTGACAATTATTTTATTTTGACCCCATTTCAGCCTAAAAATAACAAAAAGTTAAAAAGGAATATCCCAAAAGCCATTTCCTAACCGCCTACAGAGACACCTACTGAACGGTATAATTAAATTAAACGGAAAAACGAAATGTTCGCCTATAGCGCCACCTGTTGAGACTTTTCAGATTTTTCTTTTTTCCCTAAACCTTCGCGGTATAATTACGAACAAACCCGTAGAAGGAAGTACCCAATTTGGTCCAGTCGTTCTCAAGTTTTAAGCATCCGAACCCACCACGATCCATTTTTATATATATTGATTAGGGGATAGGGGTGCAAGACGGTCATCGAGGTATAAAAGGTCCAAACCGTTAAGATGTTTGGCTTAGTATTAAACTCCATAGTATATTCAGCGTTTAGAATTAATTAGGGTGGTTTGCGAAAATTGGATAGCGCTTCGCCATAAGATTGTGTATTCTTTGCCTCGAGATAAACAAAATCGAATTATTTTGGATTCGATGCTGCGTCTTCCGCATACCAATCCGATACTGAGGACTGAGCTAATTCACAATACGGTTCTACGATGTGGAAAATGGATAAGTATACACTTAAATTTTTCATACAATTGTATGGTTTGTTATAAAGTTTTTGTTTCTGTTTTGTATTTTACCTGGAAATATGGCAGGTTTTTATCAAGTTTAGTCAAGGCCCTGGAAAGATTTCGGTAAGAAAAATCTAGACGAAAAAACTTATCAAATACTCGTAAGGCCCTTGTTTGTAAAATCTTGCTGGGCAAGTTTGATCGAAATTAAATTGCATGGCCGAATTTATCGGAAGAAGCCCTTGGTGACACTCAAGAAACGCAAAATGCGTGTTTCATTCGCTAGGTTCCATTCCTCCTGGACACTGAATCAATGGAAATTTAAGATTTGGAGCGATGAATCAAATTAATCGCTTGGGTCCTAATGGCAGACGCTTTGCTCGTAGACCAAAAAATGCTGCGCATTCGTTCCCAGATACACTCTACCCGTTAAGCACGGAGGAGGATCGATAAACGTGTTGGGATACTTCTCATGGCTCAGCGGCATTGGACCGATTCATCGAATTATTGGCATCCCCACTAAAGAGAAATACAAACGTGGAAATATTCCACAACGTTATGCTGCTGTGGGATGAAGAGAATTCGCCTGTAATATGGAGATTTCAACAGGATAATGATCCAAAACACATGGCAAAGCTTCCTCAAAAGTGGTTCCAATACAAATCAATCAGCAAGTCCAGGCCTGAACCCTATAGCGCATCTCTGTGCCACCGACTGTCTGCTGTCCAAACATCACATATTTGGACGACCTCTACGCCAAGGTTAAAGCGGCTTGGTTTTCCATTTCTGTGGACTATCAGGCCCTAATTCGCAACGCCAATGTAAAGATGTTCTACGACAAAAAGTATTTCCTACCAAATATTAGGCAGAGACTTAACTAATTTTACAAACGGTAAAAATTGCCCTATAGGGCAAGTATTGGTTTCGTGTAGAAAAAAATTTCGAGGTTATAATCAAAACTATCACTACGATAATCGAGAAGTCCGAAAAATGGGTTTCGTATTGCCGTCCGTCGGTCTGTGCGTCGCGTCGCCGTCGGTGCGTCCACTGTAATTTAAGCTAGAGCCTAAACGGGTGGACCAATTTGCATGAAATTTGGTACAGAGCATTTTTATGTGATTCCCTAGAGGGAAAATTCGAATTTTTGTTTTAGCTCATCTAGAACGGGTAGCTGCCATACAAATATTTTGGTTTCTTCAAATTTTCTCGAAAACGGCTCTAACAATTTTGATTAAACTTCGTACCCTTTAATAACCAAGTCAATTGTAAGAAAACTGTATTCCAGGTTTTTCTCAAAAAATGCACATTACGGAATTAGGTATTCAACGTTTTTTTGAGAAAATGGTCTTATTTTTGGGTTATTCGCGTATATCTTTGCCATGGTTAAATCGATTTTGTTATTATTTTGTAATCTGATGCTTCTCAATAATTTAAACAATTATGCATTTAAAAATTTTTGCAAATATTATTTTATAAGCAAAAAAAAAATCAATTTTTTAGTTCTTTTGACTCTTTTAATATCTTCAATGTTGGGTTACATATAATTGATTTTTTAAGAGGTTTAGAACTTTTTTAAAAAAAAAAACACAAAAATTTCGAAAAAATGAATGAAATATTTATTTGAATCGATAGTTTGAACCTTGCAATTTAATGTTTAAAGATAATTTCATGCAAATGTTGACCGCGGCTGCGTCTCAGGTAGCCCATCCGCTGAGTCCAATTTTGGCATACTCTTTCACACATATCGGCCGGTATCTCACGAATGAATGCATGGATGTTGGCTTCCAGTGTGTCAATCGAAGCGGGCTCGTCCCTATAGACATTAGCCTTGACATACCCCCACAAAAAATAATCTAATGGTGTCAAATCGCACGATCTAGGCGGCCAATTGACCGGCCCGAAACGTGAAATTAACTGTTCACCAAACTCGCCTCGCAATTGCGCCATTGTTTCGCGTGCTGTGTGGCATGTGGCACCGTCTTGTTGAAACCACATATCATGCAAGTCAAGAACTTCCATTTCGGGCAAAAAAAAGTTTGTTATCATCGCTCGGTAGCGTTCACCATTGACAGTAACGCTGCGATTCGCATCATCTTTGAAGAAATAGGCCCAATAATGCCGCCGGCCCATAAACCGCACCAAACAGTGGCTTTTTCGGGATGCATTGGTAGCTGTTGCAATGCTTCTGGCTGATCTTCACTCCAAATGCGGCAATTTTGCTTATTTACGTACCCATTCAACCAAAAATGAGCCTCATCGCTGAACACAAGCAGCGCGCGATGAACATTTCGAACCGAGCACGAATATTGATAGTAAAATTCAATAATTTGCAAGCGTTGTTCATTTGTAAGACGATCCATGGTTAAATTGCAAACCAAACTGAAGCTGTTTGACAGTGACACAAGGTACTAAACACACGTCAGCTGTCAAAACCAGTGTTGCCAAAACCAAACCAGCCAAAAAATCACCCGTTAGTATTTAACCAGAAGAGCAAGTTGGTGCGATCAAGTCGTGCATATTTTTTTTATATAATTTTGAAGTTCTTATAAGTAATTTTTGTAAAATAAAATAAAAAAGATGAATAAAATAAAATTATAAAAATTTTGGAAAACAAGTTTACTTCATTGAATTCAAAGGTGGCTTAGTTATATTTCCATATACATGTACGTACACCTACGTGTAATTAAAGTATCTTGCGTTGAAAAACTGAAATTACAAATCCCCAAACTGACATTAAGTCCCTTTCCCATTAGGATGGAAATTGAAGTTTAGAGACATGTATGAACCATTGGAGTAGACAAAGCGAAAATAGCTGTTTTATAATGAATGGAATAACAAAAATTGTTATGGTATTTATATTAGGTAAACGTTAAAAGAATTAATTGTTAGAATAAAAGAGCATCTAAATTATAAACAAAATAAAAAAATATGTTATCTAAAAGAGAACCGATTTAAGGGGTCGTTCTCTTTTAATCTTCCAGGGAAAGTGGGAGGATTTCCTCCAACGCAGAAACACACCAGTTTCTTTCCTACGACTTAATTTTGGCAAATTTTTTACCTTGCACAGCACAATTTGTTTTCATAAACAGAAAAAATGAATATTTTGTAATTATGTACGGTCGGAAAAATAAACATTCAAGTACCTATAACACATCCATCTTTATGATATTTTTGTTCATACAAAAAATTAGATAAAACTGTCGATGCTATCGATAGTTTCTACGAAAAACATCGATAATATCGATAGATACATTTTATCGATGTTTAACCAACACTAGTAGCAGTTTTTCCTCTGATTAGCTGATTGAGGTGAAATCAGATTCTTACCGTTGTTCTCCATGCTTGGTCGTTCTGATTCTGAGTGAGATCTTGGACCAAAGTAGTTTTCGCTTGGGTTAGCTTTGAGCATTGGGGTGATCGGGAATCAGATTCTTACCGTTTAGTCCCTATTACACTTCTTCTAAGTGAATATCGTGCGCTGAGTTTACTTCTGTAGCTCTCCACAAAAGCTTTGCGATACTTGAAATAATACCATCTAGAGTCTCATTTAAAACTAGATTGTTTTTTGATTTTCAGGCGAGAGAGATACTTGCCCAAAAAGTTTATTTTTCACCAAAATTGTGATTGTCAATTGATAGTTGAAAAATTCTGAAAATCGATATTTGACAACGCAATAGATAAAAGTTATGATCATTGTGAATGGCTCAGATGATTGTGAATTACAAAAAAATCAATAATTATCATAAAAAGTAGTTCAGTTTTTTTTTTTTTAATTGGGTTTTAATGTATCTACCAATTTTAATATCTATCGTCTATTAATTGATGATTGACAACCACAATAGTAGTGATTATCAAGGACCTCACGAGTATTTGACCTGCTTTCCTCGTCTATTGCAAAACAAAACTCTCCAAGGTATCGGCTATAAACTCGACAAAACCTTGCAATTATTTTCCAACTGGAAACTGTCACTTCCACTCCACATAAGTTTCTCTGAGTGTAGGTTTGTACCAACAAAATAAAAATACATACTTAAAGTAAGTTTTATTTCGATCTATTATCCTGGTTTAAATTAAAACAAAAATATTGTAACTTTCAAAAAAGTTTGATATCCTTGCTGTATTTTATGTAACCTTGTACATGTACAACAATATATACATAAAACAAAATTTTCTCCTCTAATTAATGATAACTTTTCTAAAACAAAGTTCATCAAAAATGTTATACGTAATTTTGTTCAATTAAAATAGTGCAACTGATATAATATTGAAGAGTAAAGCAATCGATAAGCTTTTAACGAACTTCCTGCCTTTGCTATAATATCTATAGTATACTAACTCCTATTTCCAAATGCGAATTATAGCAAGCTTATGGGAATAATATTTCCCCTTGTTTATGTACGTAGCTCTAAAAAAAAGTTTTAGAATTAACAAACTTTTACTAAAATATTTTTCAAAACATTTTCATATTCGTTACATTTTCCGCTTATTAAAAATAATTAAAACTAATCCCCGACCAACAACATTTCATTCAATAGATATGCACATCAATATCATACCTAGCTAAAAATAACTTTTATCCGTGTTTCCTGGATAAACTATAACATGCCAAAAAGCAAATTTGAAGAGCTAAACTTCACACATCAGGGAATTTGAAACTTTTTTTTTTTTTTTATTTTTATCCTTGGCTCGTATTCCATTCCAACTCAAATTCGAAAGAGAAATTCAATAAAATTTGTTTTTTTTTTTCAAATAGGTACAAACATAATTTGTTGAATGGTGGCTTGGATAATACCTGCACAATAGCTAGAATTTTTACAGGATGTTTCCAGGTTAGTTGTTGTCAACATTCGGACGAGATGATTCATAAAACAAATAAACAAGTGAAAGAAAATTTAGAGATTCTAATCAAATTGAACATTCCGAAGGTCCCTTTCCAAATCTTACGCCACTTATACAGATAATACAGGGTCATCCATTTCGTAGTTTCAAGTTGGTAGTGCTGGCATTTGACAGCTGTCAAACTCAGCTGTCATTTGAAGTGTCATAATATTAGTTGAATGTTTGACATTTATGATAATGGATCGCTTATTTGCGTAGACAAGCGACTTTACATAGTCCCACAAAAATTAGCCCAGCGGTGTTAAATCGCACGATCTTGGAGGCCACGCCACAGGCCCACGACGCGAGATAATGCGCTCACCAAAAGTTTCCTTCAATAAATCGATTGTTTCGTTGGCTGTATGGCATGTAGCGCCATCTTGTTGGAACCAAAGGTCGTCCACAACAACATTCTCCAATTCAGGCACGAAAAAGTCATTAATCATGGCTCTATAGCGTTCCCCATTGATTGTAACATTATGACCGGCTTCATTTTTGAAGAAATAAGGACCAATGATTCCCTCTGCCCATAAAGCACACCAAACAGTGACTTTTTGAGGATGTAACGGCGCGGCGGCGTCTCAACATACTTGAGAATTATCATCACTCTAAATACGGCAGTTTTGGTTATTGACGTATCCATTCAACCAAAAGTGGGCTTCATCGATAAACAAAAAATTCGCTCATGAAAATTGGGATCAACGGCAATCTTGTTTTGGGCCCATTTGGGCACAATTTGGAAGCGTTGTTCAGAAATAAGTTTAATCATTATAAAATGGTAAACCAAACTGAGAATAAATCAAGTGACAGCTGTCAAAAATACCAACTCCGAAAAAGTATTGCCAGATTGAAAACCACACGTCTAATAAAAACATCCATTACAATTATAAAAGTGATGATTCAAACAAAGCCACTTTTCGCGGGCTACGCGATGATTATGGTCGTCATAATCGACCGACTACGGCAGAAAATCGGTAAAATTGTGAAAAAATTTGAAGAGAGTGGAAGCGTTACTGATCGTAAGGCCTGTGCATCATAGTAATGCACGCTCAGTCGAAATTATTGCTGCTGCAAGTGCAAGTGTTGCTGATGAACTGAATTTATCGATTTCCTGGCGTTAGCAGGAAATGCACGTGTCGTACGGATATTTTTTGGCCGGCGATTGAAGATCATGACTTGGACGATATATGGTTCCAACATGACGGGGGAAAAGCCACACAACATCACCAATTATGGATTTATTGCGTGCGAAGTTTCCTGGTCGCGCAATTTCACGTTTTGGCGACGTCAATTGGCCACCAAGATCATGTGATTTGACACCGTTGGATTTTTTTTCTGTAGGGCTACGCAAAATACCGTGTTTACAGGAATATTCGCCGAACTTTAGACGCATTGAAAACCAACATTACTCAAGTTATGGCCGAGATGTGCGAAAAAGTGGTTAAAAATTACCTCAAAAGAATCGCATGCTGCTTATCTTCCCGAGGAGGCCATTTGAATGATATTGTTTTTCACACTTAATGACAAAGTCAAAACTTTATAATGAAATAAAATTTTCATCAAAAATGTATCGCTGTGTGTTTTATTTAGCTTTACTTTCGAAAACGAAAAATTAATGACACTTTACTTTGTAAGTTTAGTCGGAAACGCCTTTAAAAATTCAAAGATACCTACATATATATATCTACTATACTATAATACGTATACATAAAAATATTATAGCTTGACATCATAAGGTCAATTTAAATTGTCTGTCCCTATTAATAAAAATGGGCGTGTGAAACAAATGTTACACATTTATTGTTTCAGTTTTTATATTATACGTCTTCGCACTCTTCATTGTCAGAGAAAATTTATCTAGCATGATTTTCATTTTATCATTCGTTGCGCATAATGTATTCCTATTAACTCTTTTGGTCGTAAATCAAAAGTAAATAGGGTAGAGTCTATGTTGGGCTTCAGGTGGCGATTTAAACGAAGAAAAAGTTTTTTTTTTTGTTTTTTTGTTCTTTTTTTTTTGAGATAAAAAAGAATTTTGTTTTTCTTTAAGGAAAAACAGTTGTCGTCAATTTATTCTTTTAAACCAATTTATATATATTTTTTTTTTTTTTTTTGACTTCAGGAAACTGAATTTTCTAGAGATTATTTATGCAGGCTTAAAAGATTTTCCTCTTGAAATGTCAACTTCTTTCTTTCCACTGTTGAGTTTTTGTTTGTTTGGATTTTGATGGAATGGAACTGGAGATATTTTGTAGTCTTCAAGGTGAAGGTGAGAGGTGACCAATATATGTATATAGACATTGTTCATTAAAGTAGTTTTATTTGGTTTTATTTTCCTTAGTTTAAGGTGACTGTCATAGATGTTGTGCCTAAAGTTATAAGCGGGGCTTATCGAATCCATATCAAATTTCATATCACTCGCACTTACGCCTGCCAGAAGTCCCGATTTAAACGGGACAGTTGTGATATTTGAACCCTGTCCCGATATCTATCCCGATTAACAAAATAAAAGATAAATTAATATTAGGCGTGTTTTTTTGAAAAAGTGAATAGCCAGATCAGCAAATTTTTACACGCAAACAACAACAAATCGAAAAATCAATATAGTTAAGGTCAGTAATCAGAGTGAACATAGAATGGATATAAATTGTTGAAATGTTAAGATGTTTAGATGCCGCTTAATTCGGTTGCAGGAAAATATTCGTTTCCGAATGGTTGGTAGCCATAGCCATAGATTTTTTGTCTTACAATAGGATGTGTTCTCAAATGCATCCCGGATAAAAAAAAGTCGGCTGCATGTAAATACTTTTTTTTTCATATATGCGTATTATGTTCAGGCATTTCATTTCAATATAAAAATTCACTTTAAACGAAATGAAATTTGACATTGTTTGACAGTTAGGGGACAAATTCTAAAATTGCTCTTTTCAAAAATTAAAATTTCATTTTTTTTTTGGATTTTTAGAGGTTTTTTAATTCATCGACATCGTACAGACATCTTTCAATGAAATTTAACAGTTTATTGCTTGATAGTCTACATTAACCAAAATTGGTGTCGGAATCAACCTTGTTCTGAAAAAAAGAATCAATTCTTCTGAATTCACATGTGTTGACACATTTGGAATTGAACTATGCCCCGTGTAAGCCGAATGGAAAAAGATACCTTCGAGGCTTCGAAATTTTCATCAATTAGTGAGTGTAGAAGTGGTAATAAGACCCATAATTGAATAGTTTATTGTTTGGTACATAAAGTATTATGTTTTTAAGCTATGATTAGACGGTCAAAGGAAATGGCCAACGCATTGACTCTCTGACGTCACCAAAAAAGTATCAACACACTGCCAATGGACCGTCATCAATGCATAACACATTGACGATCACACGAATGAAGCTATTCCGTCAATGTCACGGAAGTCAACGCAGACCACAGTACACAAATCTAATGGCCTTTTCGATTGGTAATCCGGGAGAACGATTTGATACGTGTGAAACCTTCTGGAACGATTCTGAAAACAAAATTAGAAGCAAATTTATCTCCTTTTCAGAAGAAAAACTGTCATTCCGACTCCAATCGAAAAGGCCATAAGGTAATATATTGATTGCGCAGGTTGTCTGTCAGAAATTAAACATGGCGGCTCGAAAGCCCACGAAAATTGCACATGGCATTAGTAGAAACAACAACAAATATAAGCATCTTGAAAAGTAAAGAGACACTGCATCCGCCATTTTCACAGATGCGCAGAACCCAACAAAAATGAAAACGCTAATGATATAACCTTTAATATGTCTACTGTGAACGCAGACTACGTTGACGTGGCAGCAAAGTAAGCCACGTCAACGTTTTGATTATGGTCAATGCTTTGCGTCAATGTGTCCTCAGCCTAACATTTGCTCAATTTATTACACGTTCAACTAAAAAAGTCAATGCGTTCAAGGTAAAAACAATGTCAACGTCGGTGTCATCGCAGCCGCCAACGAATGGACAGTATTCTGCCTGGAATTTGACGTCATTTTGACGTCAGAGAGTCAACGCGTTGACCATTTTCGTTAACCGTCTAATCGTAGCTTTACTCTTTTGTTTCGTTATCCATCATATCAATTATTAAAGTTTGTTAATTTTATGATTGTTTGTGAAAGATAAGGAATTTATTTTGACATCGAATGATATTCAATTTGTCACGATTAACAATTTTAAAATTACAGAAGAAAAGTAAATATAAATATAAGTGATTAGCTTCGTTCCTTGAACTTTACCCAGGTTTTCTTGACAACCACCCCAAGAATTGTAAAAAAACCTGGGTTTTTTGGTTCTCAAAAAACACTAAAGGGGTGTAGACATTTAAAGCAAGACAAAAAAGTTGTATCCTTAGATAATTAAAACATAAAATTTGTTTCAAATATGTCTTAAAAATGAATAAATAGAACTTCTAACGTTTCAATTTTTTGTTTATTACCATTTAATTAAATTTGTATACTATTTCAATTTATTTTTCAAAAATAAACAATAACCTGCAGCACGGAATCCCCAACAAACCATATAAAGGGTCCGCCAAATAACTTCTTTTTTTTTGAAAATGGAGCAAAACATCGAGTGTAACTTCGGCAGTGTGGCACGTAACGTTGTCCTGTTGAAACCAAATGTTGCCAATATCCTCCTCTTCAATTTTTGTGAACAAAAATTCGTTCAACATGGCCCGATAACGATCGCCATTGACTGTATGGGCCACTCCTTGCTCATTTTCGAAAAATGGCCCAATTATGCCTCTGGACCAAAATCCGCACCAAACAGTAACTCGTTTTGGGTGTATCGGCTTTTCAATGTATGCGTGCGGGTTTCCTGTGACCCAAATGCGACAATTTTGCTTGTTTAATACCCGCCAAGATCAAAATGAGCTTCATCTGAAAAGATGATTTTTTTTGGCAAAATCGGCATCTTCTCTAAGTCGATCGCAGGCCCACTTAGCGAAGCGTATACACAACCATATTCGTTCAGCGGAAGGATAAAACTAATTATCTGTCAAATCAGACATGAGCTAAGTGTAACCATTCACTAAATAAGCACTCCTTGAAAAAAAAACGTTAGATGGCGGACCCTTTATATGCTTAACAACAACACATTTCACTTTGGCAGTTTATTCTTTACCTCTACTCGCCACACCAAAAAACTTAAGAAGTTCAGGGCGAGTTCAGGTCAATCTCAGGTCTCAAAAAACACATAATTTTTCACCAGGGTGACTTCAGGTCTTTTAAAAAACACTTTAGGGCGACCCCAGGATGACTTCATGGCTCATTAACGAACAAACCTAGTATTAGCGCTTTATTCCTAATTCATTACTCCCCTGGCTATAATTTTCACCAAAACACGGCTATTAACATGTGCTAGCACCTTAGCATACATTTCACATAAACAAGTACACGAGCCCACATATATAAGGGGCAGCGTTGCCGTTTGGCGCCTTAAGTTTGTATCTGAACAAAATAAGCTGGATTCATGTCAAACAAAAGTCAGACGAGTGAGACCAATTCGAACACCGTTAAATAACCCAAAACAGTTTCAGACCGCCAGATTTAGTTATTGTGCTTACTTGCTATAAAGAGAGAGCGCTCAAATGAGAGTAAAACATTCCCCAACTTACCAGTTTTAGACCGACAAATTTCGTCTGGCTATTTCTTCCTGATTGTCAAATGCCAAGTTGACTTATGCCAGATGACAACATTTGTCGATTGAATTCAAATAACAAGGTTGCCCAAGTGTTAATTTTATTTTAGTTTGAGTTTTCGTAGATGGGCTTTTTTTTATTATTTTACTATCTAATCTTTTAATTGATCAAATTATTTTTATGAAACGTTAATCATTTAACAAAACTACATATATCTGGAGAATAAAATTTTGAATCTAATATTACATAATTCTCGTAGATTGTAAATGGAATAATCAAAAGCATTTGCAACACGCTTTATTGAAAACGTTATTGTTGGGCATTTGGAAGGGTCTTCTTATCACACCAAAAGAAAAGCTTTCAATATCGGGCTGCAGAAGCTCTTATTTTCTTAAAAATCCTTATATCATCGGCAAATATGAGAATTTCACTAGAACGTATACATGATATAACATCATTTATAAGATGGATGAATAGAAAAGGGCCTAGATGACTTCCTTGAGGAACACCGGAGTGAGCTGTGAATCGATTTCTGTGCAAATAATAAAGGAACTGACATATTTATGCATAGTGACTTCTTAAACTAAATTCAGAAGAGTTTTCGCTCTCTTTTTGTCTAAGCGGTTCAAAAGGCTATTCTGTTTTTGTCGAATCTCACACGACACGAACATGAAATTTTGTCTTGAACAGACTTTTAAAAAAATTTTGTTCAGCTTAGTTTGATTGAGCTATAAACCGCCTGAAATTTATCAATTAAGACTGTTTGGTGCTTGTAGATATATAGTTTAACTGATTATTAAAATCTCTTTTAACCCCGTGGCGTAATGGCAAGTACTTTCGACTGTCACGCCAGAGGTTTGGAGAAAAATTCTCTTAAAGGAAAACCTACTGCCTCTTGCGAAGAAGTGACGAACACTCCAAAAAATATCCATCTAACTTGTACGTCCCCTCTATTCCTTTTAGTCACTATCAAAGTTGTAAAGACTGCAGTCAATTGAAGACTACAGTCAGTAAAGTCACAGTCAATTGACTAAAAACATTGAATTGTAGTTAAAACGTGGACTTCATGACTTTAACTTAAAAACTAAAGTCAGCAGTGATTTGAATTATTCTGACTTTGCAGTTAGTTAACACAGTCAGTTGTCCAGCAGTTAATTTACTGCAGTACTTCTTTGATTGCTTTCAGTCTTTTAAGTCACCTAAAAGTCAACTTAAAATCCTAGTCAATACTGGCAGTCAGTAAGTCAGTTGACTGCAGTCTTTTAACTTAAGTCAATTGACTTTTTTTTAAGTCTTTTAAAGGCTTTCAAGTCTTTTGAATAAAACTATTTTGATACGTTAACATCTATACCCTCGACAGAGTGGATAAAAACGTGTAATTTCTTCTGTGCGACGTTACGAGATCACACTTTACGATGTAGCACGTTACGTTACGAAAATCTCCATAGTAGGATATTTGATACGTTCATTGCCAAAAATCTGATGATCCCCTTCAAGCAAACTAGTCCGTGTTTGATCCGTGCACGTTGTCAAGTTTGAATAAAAGTCTAGGTTTTTTTTAATTTTATTGACTTAACCCATTTAAAAGTTCATATTAGAAAAAAACCATTTGTTTTAAGAAAAGTGGTTGGACCCGTGGTCTGGCTGTCTGTCTGACCAAATTAAATATTAAATTATTCAAGTAGAACTCATAAAAAAAAATATCAACTCACTATATTACTCAAAATGCTTCATTTTTATAAACACCATGTAGCCATTCCATGACCCTTTTTTGATGCTGTGTGCTTACGTTTCGCCTAAATCATAGTTTCAGATTGATAATGATTATTTAAATAATTTAATAGTAAGCAAAAATAAATAATTTTATTCAACAGATTTAAAATCAGTTAAAAGACTTAAAAAAAGTCAATTGACTTAAGTTAAAAGACTGCAGTCAACTGACTTACTGACTGCCAGGATTGACTAGGATTTTAAGTTGACTTTTAAGTGACTTAAAAGACTGGAAGCAGTCGAAGAAGTACTGCAGTCAATCAACTGCTACACAACTGACTGTGTTAGCTAACTATAAATTCAGAATAATTCAAATGACTGCTGACTGTAGTTTTTTGAGTTAAGGACATTCAGTAAGTCAAAAGACTTATAAAAGAAGTCTTTTTAGTCTTGACTACAGTCACCAATTGACTGCAGTTTTTACATCTCTGGTCACTATATGCCCTTCACAAGCTGTCGTGCTCCCAATTTGTTTTACAATCCCGTTAAATAAAAAAAAAAAAAGAAATCAATAGTAACCAAAAACCAGATTTGAAATGATACCTATTAGCTTTTGTAAGAAAATCTTCTTGATATGATGCAAAGACTTTATCAATAAGAGGGTTAAATGTGACTCGTATATTCCTATGTATATATGAAAAATCAATATCCTTCTCATTTTACATTAGATCATTTCAAATATTTTCCTTTGCAAGTTTCAAATGCTGATGGAATGCATACCTCAAGTAGCATTCTACTGAATCAACTTAAATAACAATCACAGGTAGGTACTCTCTTACTGCATTTTAATGTATGTCAAGTAGGTATAGGTAAGTCTAGGTATATCCTTTGAATTTGAAAATATCCTTGAAAATTCACTCCTCAGTTAAGTTTGTTTGTTATAGCATTTTCATTGCAAATAAAAAACGATTAAATATGCTTCAATTTTGCAATTTTCTTTTCTCTACCCCTTCCCTTACCTGCTCGAGGAAATTACTTCCAATTTTGAGTTAAACAAAAAGAAATCCTTTTCAAGAGGTACCGAATGAGTCCGGAATATACCTTCAATCTAATTACAAAAAATAAAACAGAATTTCTTTTTAAATGACTCTCTGTCTCTGTCTCTTTATCTATTCCAATTTGACTTAATTTTCAGGTTCAGATAGCTAAATAGAAGGAAATCCTTCAGTTTAGCTATGATATTAAAAGAACCTCAGTCCCCAAACACTCTTCATTACCGGCCCGGCCAGCAAGTGAACGCCCTTTGTTAAATAGTTCCTTTCGCCACTCAAAATTTTAATTTAATTTCCTTGGTTTATCTCTTTGAACCCATCTCAGGCCACTTTCATGCAAATTTAGTCTTCTTATAATATTGCGGTTGGTATAAGTATACGAGTGTTGTATAGTTGAAATGTAAAATTATATCATTTTGGTTGGTATTGTGGTTTTATAAATTGTATTTAAACTCTTATGGAGTCACCATAATGTGTGTGTGTACCTAAGTGGGATGATGTTGGATTGTGTCACCACCGCACTACTTACTTCTGGAAATCAAGGAGTCAGTAGTTTTATAAACACCTTTATCCCTTTATCTACATAATATTATACAATCATAGGTTTATCCTAAATGTAAGCAACCATAAAACCAACAACATTTACAACAAAATTTATATGCTTTTCTCTAGAGACTATAATGGGGGTTGACCACTATTTAAGATTTTCCTTATCATTTATTTCTCTGGGAATCTTTTGGAAGTGTAAGTAATTGAATGAAGGGAACTTGATTAGTTTAAATAAATCAATAACCAACTACATAGGTAGATAAATCCAAATTTCATGAGAATCAAAATACCTATTGCCTATTGCAAATGATTTGAAAGAGTTTACAAAAGTTCATATGCTGTGCTGCGTGCGGCATCACACGCATCCTACGTGTCATAGTATATGCACCAAGCCTTAAGGCCAATTCGTTCATAGTGGGTTAAATTTGTACCATGACTTTCAGAGATACTAACTAAACTGCGCTTATCAACCAAAATCGGCTGTAAAATGCACATTTGCTGATTTACCAATTTGCACTTATCATTGATTTAAGATGATTTAGTTGTGAAGAAACTGGCCACTAGGGCTTGGGCACGCAGTGAATGACTTAGCGACAATTTCAAGCGCCAACTGGCCATTTATTGAGTGACAAACTGACAATTATCTTGTTGTGAAAATTCCTTTGCTAATTAACAATTGGCATTCAGGATCCAAGAACAAATATTGAACAGATTTGAAAGCAGAGCGACGTAGCTTTTCGTTCAATGAATATACGTGGCCGGCCGCAACCATACAATTTTATAGCTTTGCGCAAACCGACTCGATGGCGGATGAGGGTGGCGATTGCGAAAACAATGTGGATGCCTCACTAGCTAGACGCAACGCAAAGTAGCTGCAAACGGAGATGACGCCGCAGCGGCTAGAGTTCACCAACTTTTAACTTTCACGTGCAACTTTTAACTTTCACATTTCAGAATTAATGGAGGCGAATCAAGCCCATATTTCAACTCGATGAGGGTTTATATAGGGGTTGAAATGAGCTTCAAGCTATCTTCAATTCCTCATGTTGTAGCTATCAATGCTTCTGTAGCACTGATCTCTATAATACACTGGATAGTGGATTCCCTTTATGTATAACAGTTTTTTTTGACTCCAATTGAAGATGACATTCTGGTGCCAAGCGCACCTTTTGACGTCTGTATTTAAAAAAAAAAAAGTAATTTGACGTACATTTTTCAGTTCACTGGTTGAACACAGTACGCGCGTCAGGACGCGCGCCAGGGAGCGCGTTCACATGAGCGTGATTATTAAAACTTGTGTCGAATTTCTTTCAACCATTTCAGGTGGCTTATTTTTGTATACGATGGTGTGAGTTCTATTTGACAATAATTTGAACACAAAAAATAATGCTCCTACAAATTCACAACAAATATTTCAAACTGCCTTTAATTTACCATTACCCTTTTATAAGATTAAGTGCGTTTATCCAAGCAACAAAAAATTACAATTCAGTATTTGTTAGAATTTGTGCAAATTCGCAAGAAATGTCACCTACTATTTAACTCCCAGAATCGCGTTTGTGGCTACAGACACGAAACCTAATGTGAACACATCCGACTCATTCTGACGTGCAGCAGTAGTTAAAACAAAACAAAAATCTTTGCCCGTTGAAGGATTAATTAGAAACATTTCACTTACAAAATATAAATCTTATTAGGAAAATGCTTTCAATTAAAAAAATTGGATTCCGTAGGATTTAAGTGCCAAAGATAAGGTACAGACAGAGAGAACAGATATCACAAAAGAAAACGTCAACAAAATGAACAATCTTAAGCAAAAAATCAAAAAAATCCTTACTTTCTTCGCCATCATTTTCTCACCATGAAGTGGAGTGAGATAAAGTACAGAGACGCCAAAAAAAGTCGAAGGAGACATTCCAATGTGAATACCGTTCTATAACGAGATTTTATGTATTTTAACATTGTAAGATAAGGACGCGCGCCATGACTCGCGTGTATTGTGTTCAGCCACTTTGACTAAAAGAAGTTATACTGTTATACAAACCTGGTGCCAAGCGCACCGTATAACAATCTTCAATTGGAGTAATTTTGTTTGTATGAATACGCTATCCAGTGTATTATAGAGATCAGTGTTCTGTAGTCAGAATTATGGAAAGATATACAGCTGCATTGTGGGCACGTAACAAAAACGCACGTACCACACTTTTTGACAGCTATTGCAGTTCCAGTTGGAGCAGTCTACTGTGTTCAAGCAGTTACGTGACTTTTGCTCGCCCTACCCTATCGCACGATATTTCAATTGAAGTTCACCCTGTCAGACTGTTTTGTGAGATCTCAGCTTCTCTTTCTGAAATAGGAAATAGAATTTAGATATAAAGGCTGTTTTTTTTAGACGTGTGGTTTTCAAGAAGAAATAAAACCCATATAATTTAATGTTGTGGCCAAGAATTTAGCTTTATTATAAAGATAAGGGTTTACCATTATGTTTTAAAAATGATTTCGGGCAAGTGGCTGCCGCGGCTGGCTCGAATAAATTCCACCCGAGAGGCCCAATTTTCGACCACTTTTTGCAGCAATTAGAGCCGTATCAATAACGCGACGAATATTCTCTTTCGAGACGTCAATCGTCTGCGTAGACAAGCGACTTCACATGACATAACCCAACAAAAAAAAATCCAGCGGTGTTAAATCGCACGATCTTGGAGGCCACGCCACAGGCCCACGATGCGAGATAATGCGCTCACCAAAAGTTTCCTTCAATAAATTGATTGATGTAGCGCAACCTTGTTGGAACCAAAGGTCGTCCACAACAACATTCTCCAATTCAGGCACGAAAAAGTCATTAATCATGGCTCTATAGCGTTCCCCACATTATGACTGGCTTCATTTTTGAAGAAATGTGGACCAATTATTCCCTCTGCCCATATAGCACACCAAACAGTGACTTTTTGAGGATTTAATGGCGTCTTAACAAAGGCTTGTGGATTATTATCACTCCAAATACGACAATTTTCCTTATTAACGCATCCCTTCAACCAAAAATGACTTTCATCGCTGAACAAAATTTTCTTGTGAAAATCGGGATCGGTGGCCATCTTGTTTTGGGCCCATTCACCGAACGTACTACGCGCTTGACGGTCGTTTGGCTTCAATTCAATCAAATGGCAATATAAACTGAGCATAAATCAAGTGACAGCTGTCAAAAAGACCAGCTCCGACAAAAAGTATTGCCAGATTGAAAACCACACGTCTAAAAAAAAACACCCATTGGTATAGAAAATATTATTTGCACGAAAGGCTTAAACGGTATCAAAAACACAACAGGGTGGTCTCTATATAGTCTCTATATAATTCATATAGAAAGCATTGTAGAATTTACTGTCAATTTGAGTAAAATGGCAGGAACTTATCCTCGTAACAGTACAAGTTATATATAAAGCTATTAGATTACATTTGGCGAAATATTATAAGACTTACTTCGCACCTATAATTAGGTATTAATTAAATAATAACCTACACAAAACCAAAACAATTTAAACATTAAATGAAGTAATGTGTATAATTAAAATCATTTTTGATTGCTATGACATTTTGTGGATCTAAAGATAAAAGGATTAGGAATTAGGATGAGGATGTGAACGAGGAAGATACATTCTTAAATTAAATAAACTAATCAAAAATGTTACTAGCTATGTAATTATGTGTACCACCACTGCCGTATTAAGTTAGGTATTTCTTACACACGTCATTAACCTAGCAATTCTCAATTCCTCAAACCATGGCAATACAGTTTGTGCGGGTTTTTTTTTTTTTTTTAATCCGTATCCCTGTTAACATTACGTTTACATTGACAACATTCAAGTAATTAAGACAATGAGACTGACGTTAACTACGATCAAAATAAAACCACCCTCATCTTGAACTACAATCTTTCAGACAAAAGTTACACTGAAAGAGAAATATCTTCAAAGAGACCGGTTTCTTCTTTTTCTGTACACGGTGGCACAAAAGTTAAAGCGGTCGTTTTTTGAACTAGATATCCGTTGGTCCAAGTCTTTAAAAAAAAATTAAAAAAAAATTATTGAACGAATCATAGTGAGTAAATTCTCGGGAATATAGTCCACTGAGGGTTGTCTATTCTCTCCTAGTTAGTAATAAACAACTTAACTGAAGTTGACTAAGCTTTCATGCAATGTTTTTTTAGTTTAAGTCAGGGGTAGGGTTGTCCAATAAGCTCCTGATGTTACACAAGTTTTCTGCTTTTTCTTTAAATTTATTGCCAGCAGATAGAAATCAAGCTGTCTCGGTCTGCTTTGCTTTCCAATACTCTAGGGGCCCTACAAGGCTCAATATTGGAACCTTTACTTTTTTCATTTTATGTAAATGAACTCCCTTTACAAATCTCAACTATTTCTCCCTTCAGATGTATGCTGATGATGTCCAATTATTTAATAGTAGCCCCCTTGCTCTCATTGAAGATTGTGCTATCTCCATTCATCTTGATCTCCGGAGTAATTCGTTTTGGTCAACAAGGAAGGCATCGTTTTATAATTTAATAATTATTAATAGGAAATCGTTGGATCTTTCATATTTTCCCACCATAATATTTAACAACTCCCCTATAGACTATTTTCAAACAGCAAAAAATCTCGGATTGATTTTAATGAGACTTAAAGTGGATGTAGTTGTTGGGAAAGTGTATGGAATCCTTCGTCTACTATACATTTATCCTCACAATATTGTTCACCTTTAAAAACACGTTCAATGCTGGCAAAAACGAGATAGATATAGGTAGTACAAAACTGACGCAAACAGCAGGCGTAAGTTTAACGTTGCCTGCAACAACACTTAATATGAAATTGGAGGTAGTAGCTAGCTCTAAGCTTACTAAAGGGTGTTTTTTTAGAGGTATAGAACTTTAAGTTAGCAACACTATTTTGACTGGCGGCTATTCTGCCAGCTTTCAAGTGATTTCTTTTTAGTTTGGTTTGGCATTTCAACATGGATAGACTGACGCCTGAGCAACGCTTCCAAATTGTGCAAATTTATTTTGAAAATCATAGACGGTGACCACAATTTTCATAAGCGAATTTTGGTTAGCGATGAAGCTCACTTTTGTTGTATCTTGTATGGATACGTCAATAAACAAAAGCGCCATAATTGGAGTGATGATAATCTTCAAGTTTATGTTGAGACACCGTTACATCCACAAAAACTGACTGTTTGGTGTAATACTTGGTCCGTACTTCCTTAAAAACGATGCTGGCCAGAACGTTACAGTCAATGGTGACCGCAATACAGCCAATATTACTGACTTTTTCGTTCGGGAGCTGTGGTTCCAACAAGACGGCGCATCATGTCACACAGCTCGTACTTCAATTGATTTATTGAAGGAAACGTTTGGTAACCGCATAGTTTCACGTCAAGTACCCGTGAATTGGCCTCCAAGATTGTGCGATTTAACGCCGCTTGACTATTTACTGTGGGGATATGTGAAGTCGTTAGTCTACGCCGATAAGCCCAAAACGATTGACCACTTGGAGGACAACATTCGCCGCGTTATTGCCGATATACGGCCACAAATGTTGGAAAAAGTCATCAAAAATTGGACCTCCAGATAAGACTACGTCCGAGCGAGTCCTGGTGGTCATATGCCAGAAATCTAATATTTAAATTATAATCCCATAAGGTTATCTTTCGAATAAAGTAAATTTCATGTCAATTTAAAAAAAAATAATCTTTGTTCTGTTCCATTTCAAAGTTCTATACCTCTAAAAAAAATACCCTTTACAACAAAGAAGTGTGAAAAAAATAAAACATTGCATCTATATGCTAAGATTCGATTACATTTCAAGTTTTTTTTTCAAAAAGAATTAATAATAATCAGCCCTATTCTGCTATTCATCGGGGGAAGTTTTTCTTGAATTTTCACTAATCACTATTCTGCTATTCATTAGAAGTGAATCTGGGTTAAAGTAGGTGAAGTCGGTAATAATCCGCGGTCATTGACTTATTATATATGGACTGCCAGGAGCCAACTTCACGTTGACGCCACTTTAAGCTATACGTTACAAGCGCCGAGTTCAGTCCTATCGGAAAATACAGACACTACTGTTTGACATTTGTATCGAGGATTTTTTTGAAGGATTTTTTTCCATCTGATTTAATTTTTCATTGTGTACGTTCAGCAGACACAAGGGACTACATTTATGTAGTCAAGTGCTTTCATTGAACGCAAATTTTACAAAGGAAACTAGTTATTTTTTGAGATGTCATTAATACCAAAATTTAAACTTTACTTCCAACCTTTACCTTCCGTCGATAGTGCAGATAGTATTTATAATAATATTTTTATCTGAAAAATACCTCACCCAAATGAATTACGAATTGTATATTATAATATCTTCAATACATGCATTCTGTCATTCCGACATCCTTCACGTTGTGTGACGCTGAACATGACTGAGATTTTTCACTTCTTGTCTAGGAGCAAATAAAATTTTCTTTCACTTAAACCGATAACCATTGCCGCTGTTTGTTGATTTCATTGGTTGTTATTGTTAATTAGTTTCGCAATGATTCAACTTTGTTTTAATACTTTTTTTAATTAATAACAACAAACTAATAACCAAACATCATCGAGAAGAATTCTGAAACTGAATTGCAAAATAAAAACAAACAATAAATGTCAAACCAGTGCTAAGGGTTATTTGAAAGAAAAAAAAATCCCTTAACCAAATCCGAAAATTTCCTTTTTTTTACAAACAACTTCTCGCTTAATTTTCAAAACTGTTAATTCATACAAATTTTAGTCATGTCGAAGTTCATAAAATAAAATAAAATTAGTAGAAACTGGCAGATTTGAAAAGTAAATGAGTAGAGGTAGTATATTGCTTTACACTTTTTGCTAAGAACATTGAATATATTTAGTAGGCGTGTTTTTTGCAAGTCCATATGGATTTGTCGAAAAAACGACATCGGGACTTCTTACTTACAGTACGAAAGTCTCGATAATTATCTGGACTTAGAGATTTAAGTTGTTGTTGTATTTACGTGTAAAACAATTAGTTCCGATGTTGTTTTTTCGACAAATCCACATGGACCTGCAAAAAAAAACGCCTAGTAGTTTTAAGTACACAGTTTAAGCGCGTTTTTATAGGGAATTCTAATCCTCTACAATTTCGGGTAAGATAAATTTTACTGATAAATTAAAAGTAAAATTCATTCCTTTACTCCAAATTTTTGGGCATTTTTGTACAATTTTATTGTTTTTTTACGAACTTTGACAGAACTTTGGACAGAAATGCACAAAAATCAGAATTTTAAAATACAGGAATGAACCTATGAATAAGTTATAATTAAAAAAAATACGAAAGTTTTCAAGAAAAATAAGATATGTATCTAAAAAGCTGCTCGGAAGTTGCCTAGTGGGCAAGTCGTATTTATTAGATTTTTGACTAGTTGGACAGTTTATAATTATTTCGAAATAGTTGGAAAATACTTTATTTGATATATACAAAAAATATTGCAATATTGCAGGTTTAGACAATAGATTCCATTGTCTTAAGGTAGGTAAAAAGTTAGAAAACTTCAGACATTAAAAATGTTTTTTTTATAACTTGGACGGCCGTCTAAAGTAAGACGGCGTTTGTAAATACGATTGTACGAATTTTTCCTTGAAATAATGTTTTAAAAATATCGTCCTTCACTACATCTCTTGAAATGGAGAAAATAAATTTCATTGAAAAATCTTTTATTTCGAATATGACTCTAAAATCAAAGGTTTTATAAAATAAATCAAAAAAGGATTTTTTTCAGTGCTCCCCCAACACTACGCCGATTGGTGACTTCCTATGATAATAGATGGCCTTACCTTCTATGAATGAAATTTCATTCTAAGGCGAAGTATGTAACAGATGGCGCTAAAAACAGTATTTATTATTATCGGTAGGCCCGAACTTGTCGCTGATTTCGCTTTGAGAACTGGAACCATCATCTCCGCAGGTTATGTATGGAATTGACAACCAACTAGCAGTCCATATATAATAAGTCAATGTCCGCGGTATTCTCTTATTGACGTGAACGCATTCACTCTATGCAATTCAGTTGCGGATTTTTTCATTTTTATTGGATTGCCTGGGAAGTGATTAGTAAAATATAAGTAATATCTAGTTTATTGCCTAATTTAAAATATTTTTGTCTGTAAATGATAGCTTATTATTATTTTTCGGGGTAGAAAACAACAAATAGAGATCAATTCATCACTCTATTTTCCGCAATGAAATTTAATCCAGTTTTTCAAAAGCAAGTGCTCTGTTTGTTGATTTTCTTATTCCTCTGTTTGGAAGTGGAAAAAAAAGTTTGATAACTGTTTATATTTGTTGATTTTTTAATTTAAAATGATTAACCAAAACAATTGACCCAAATTTCCCAAGATTTTCACATGAACAGCTGTTTACGTTTGGGATAATGAAGTTCACCCGACGGATAACAGAATGGAAATGTAGAGCGAAAGGGAATCGAATGGGTGAATGATAAACCCAGGTCTAAGATAAACTGGAGTTTAAAAGTGACTATGAATATGCCCCATTATCTCTCTCCGAATTTACCCTCAGAACGTCAGATATTCAATAACTAAATTCACTTGTGGAACTGCTAACCAAGGCATGCTTCAGCTTGGAACGTGTGGGATATAATAATTTTTCATAGAGAACTACCCATCCACTTCCAATTCCAATTATTTTGAGAAAAGGGTGCTCAAATGCATCCAGTAATTTACTCCAGACACCAGTGGATGGTTAATAGAAACAAAAAGAACGCGATGTTGTAACAACTACGGACGTTTTCCTCAAATTCTATTGCACTAACAAAATAACATGTCAGGATCTTTCTTGTGTAGAATTTTAAAAGCAACTATAACTTTTTCTGACATTTCTTAAGAAAAACTTTCTCATTTTGAAATATTTACAAAAAAATTATTTTTTCTCATTTCACCTCATAAAATGCGGCTTTTCGGAATTTTTTTAAAGTCCAAAATTTCCAAAATTTCACCAAGAGAATATGAGTTCACGTAACGCAAAAAAATAAAAGTTTTCGAAATTTGTACAAAAAAAAACTTAATTTCAGCCCCCTTTAACCCCATTGAAAACTTAACCCATGGTCCAAATTCAAGGTACTTTTTAGGATATGCGTTTTAAATGGATGATAAAGCTCTGCTCCAAATTCAGCAATGTTGGAATTTTTTTCAAATTTTCCTGGGCTGTCCCGGTGATTGCCCTGTATTTAGCTTCGCTTAACACTTATTGACCTTCTCCATTGTCTATAAGTTTTTTTTTTCCTGAGTGTAGATTAATTTTGTGAAACTTGCTTTCCTTGAGGGTGGAAAGGAGATCCTTAAAAAATGTATCCGTATATCATTCTTAGTTCTCAAACGCTTACATCAACGGAAGTAAATTATATTTGTAGAATGTTTTATTTGTTTTGCCTTTTGTTTTAATTTGCTACCAAGCATTAGGCACAATGATACACTACTTTCCTTATCCCGGCCGTTTAATTTTACTGTCGTCAAAGGAATTTCGCCAAAATATACCCATACCGCTACTCTTGGTTCATAGCAAAGAAACCACAACCACCCCTGTTGGTTAACTTCAAACGAAACCAGAATATTTAGGTATTTTTACTCCCTGGGCTTCAATATGTTTACTTCGCGATGTCAACTGAGGCATAACTAACTACGCCTTTTGGGCATAATTTCATTGACATAATACTTTTCGTTTAATATGTAGTAGGGCAAGTACTTGCTCTTATGGTTCAAGTTGCTCAAAATATGTTTCAACTTCTGAATAAAATGAATTTATGCAAGAAACTAAATTTTTTTTAAAATGATACAAATTTTGATCGAAATAGAGAAAGCCGTACACCATTATTTCCAAATAACAGCAAAAAACCGCAGACAAAAATAGAAAAAAAAGAACAGAAGTCAACATTTTTATTGACAACTATATTGTCAATGGATCTTCCGGGGAGAAAAGTTAAAAGTTCGGCTACATTTTCCGTTGCCTCCGTCGCGTCGCATGCGTTGGCTGTGGGTCGCTTCTCATATGAACATTGGCCGAGTTCGGGTAACGATCCAAAGCTATCCGGATTGGTTTCTGTTGTTGTAATCGCATAGAAAAATTCAGCTGATGAACCAATCACCTGTTGTCAGACCTCAGAAACAAATCCTAAGCTATCCTAAAATTTTCGGTATAACTATCCGATGGATATTTGGGGAACAGCTGATCAAAGCTGATTATACCTACAGCCGACTACATATTTTGCTTTTTGGTGTCGTTTCTGTTTTTGTTCATTTAGAGAATAAAATAACAAAAAAGGGTTAAAATGTATACCAGTGTGATATGAAATGGTACTAGATACTTAATTGATGATTCAGAAGGGATTTGCAATAAAATGGGAATCAAATCGTTGCGTTATAAACTCAATAGTTTTCTCTTTTATTAGCAGCCTTGTGTTTTGACAGCAAATGTAACCTATCTGCTTTTGGTGGTTCGAAAACATATCGGATACTAAGGTATCTTGGATAGCCTGGCACTTGAACCACTTATGAGTGGTTGGTGAATACCACAAATAATTTTCAAGTTAAGAGCCTCCTCCGTTTAAGAGCGCTCGGTGAATACCAGCCTAGGTCCGTCGATCGTCAAATCCGTTGAGAAAAGTTTGTAGTCTTTGTCCGCTGTGTCTATCAATCTATCTCTCTGTGTCATATGGGCTGCTTGCTTTTTGATGTGTAAGCATCTATGCCGGCGACGCGGCGCGGCGGTAGAGTGAAATAAAAACATGGACTTTCCTCTGTGCAACGTTACTAAGTAGCACGTTACGTAGCACGTATTCTCGGAATTCTGATTTGACATTTTGATACCTGTCAAATTAAAAGTGTTATTTTGTAACGATTTAATAATTACCCAACTACTTTGAATTTGAAACAAGAGAAAATCCTCTAACTGTTTGCAGCGCCATCTCTCGGAAATACTAAACACCAACGCTTCAACCGTTCACAGCGCCATCTTATGATTCAGCTGAGTATCAATTCCAATGTTACATCTGTCAGCGACTGGAAATCAAACTTCTAGAAGGAGATATACTCGAATATTATTATTATTTATTGTACTATTCATACTAGAATGTCACTTTTTATTAGACTTGACCATTCTTTATTCCGTCAATTTTATTGAATTTTTGAACAACAACAACAACAACATAAAAGTTCTACCACCAATTGTTTACGAATTAATTTATAATTCGTTTATTTGGCTAGAGATACAGCTGTTTCAAGGGGTGCCAAGCCGTTTATTATCAGTCTCCTCCTGATTAATATTGCTGAGCTTTAATCCAATTTTATTATGAAAAACTTTCTACATGCCCACCATAGGAATCGAACCCACGCATTTCAGATTTGCTCAGTCTTAGAAGTCGTATGCACTATACGCAATGTTCATATGTATATCCAAAATTGTATCTTTAACCTGAATCTTGAGAAATAAACATACTAAATAATAATCTATGCGGGCGATAGAGTGAAATAAAAACTGTGCATCGTTACGAGGTAGCACGTTCCGTAGCACGTATTCTTGGAATTCTGATTTCACATTTTGACATCATTTTCATCTATAAGCTGACGCAACGGACGTGACGGATACAACAGGTGTTTTCTATTTAAGAACTAAGTCGACCACAGAGACCGACCATTGTGATACACATATTATAGGTAATATCACTTACGTTTTCATTTTCGTTCAGTTCTGGGCCTCTGTAAAAATCGAAAGAAAATCACGGATCCAGTGCCTCTTAACTTGTCAAATAATATCAATGTTGGTTGCTGTTTCTAATAATGCGATGTGATACCGATAGTGATACTTCAACAGGCACATTTAATTTCCGACACTTTTAATTTTGATAAGCTGCGCAGATTTGTGTGCTGTCTGACTGAACTAAGTTTACTTCCCAAAACTGCTAATTTTTAGCATTTTAAGCCCAAAGTTTTGTGAAAGTTCATATAAAAAAAAATTAAATTATTCTATAAATGTTAGACCTTGACATCGGCAGTTGTGGGAAGTAAACGAACAGAAACACATTTGAGTACTGAATTGTCATTATGATAAGAGTAATCTGTCAACAACGCTCAGACCAAGTTGAGCGATCTGACGTTTGATGTAGGTATCCGAGCTAAAAAAGAAACAGATTTGTTTTTTGACAGCCCAGTGCTTTATTCTTAGGTAAAAAAGAAAAACGCCTTATAAATAGTAAAATATGAGACAGAAAATTTTAAAGACAGTGTTCACATTAGAGATTAGACTGACCTTCCGATTTTTTCTTTGACGTCTTTGCGCTTTTGCTCACTCCCACTTCATGGTGAGAAAGAGATGGCCAGAAAAGGCAGGATTTTTTAATTTTTTGTTTTTAAATAAGTTGATTTTTTGTTGATGTTTTCTTTTGTGACATCTGTTCTCTCTTTCTGTTATTTATCTTTGACACTTAAATCCTACAGATTCCAATTTTTTCAATTAGAAAAATATTTCTTTAAGAAGATTTATATTTTGTAAGTGAAAAATGTCTAATTAATCCTTCAAACAGCACAGATTTTTGTTTTGTATTAATGACGGCTGAACGTCAAAGTGAGTCGGATGTGTTCACATTAGTTTGTGGTTGAACAATACAAGTTGGATTCATGTCAAAAAAAAGTCGTAAGACAATAGTGTAACAGACATTTTAATAGTCAAAATGAAGACAGTAAAATTATTCTCTGGTTCAAATGTTGGATTAAATTTGATCATTTGTTATTTTTTGACATACCTAATCAAGAATTAAATTCAACGAACTTTTAAAGGGTTTTCCAATAAGAGGTGTTATTTTGATATTCAAAGAAAAATGTCATTTTTTGAGATAAATGATCGGATGTTTATTTCATTATAAAGAGGAAGGTATGCCGTTAATATTGGAACACAACATCAGCCAAATGGCCGCCACGACCACGCTTACAGGACCATATCCTTTTCATGAAATTTTCCATAACCAAATCGCAAAGTGGCTGCCCTATGTCCTCTATAGCCTCTCGAATTCCATCTTTGAGGTCTTGAATCGACGCTGGGCTGTTGGCGTAGACCTTATCTTTCACGTGGCCCCAAAGGAAGAAGTCGCAAGGTGTTAAATCACAAGATCTCGGTGGCCAATTGTGATCACCTCTTCGAGAGATAACACGGTCCGGAAACTTTTCCCGTAAAAGATCGATGGTTTCATTGCTTGTGTGGCACGTAGCGCCGTCTTGTTGAAAGTAAACGTTGTCCAGATCAATACCATCCAATTCCGGCCATAAAAAATCATTAATCATCTCTCGATAGCGCAATCCATTGACCGTAACTGTTGCTCCAGCCTCATTTTCGAAAAAGTAAGGTCCAATGACCCCGCCGGACCATAAACCGCACCAAACAGTCACGCGTTGAGGATGGAGAGGCTTTTCAACAATAACTCTTGGGTTTTCCGAGCCCCAGATGCCTCCGAGGTGGAAATGGACCTCATCAGTCAAGATGATTTTTCGATGAAATTCCGGATCATTTTCATGCATTTCAAGGACCCAATCAGCAAACACACGACGTTGTTGATGATCAGCCGGCTTGAGTTCTTGTGTAAACTGAACTTTATAAGCCTTAAGACCCAAGTCTTTATGCAAAATACGGTGTAATGACGTTTGTGGAATGCCTAATTCCAAAGAACGACGAGGAATGGACAAACCTGGGTTTTCTTCAACACTTTGGGCTACAACAGCAATATTCTCAGTTGTTCTTGAGCGACGTTCACGGGTTTTATTCTTCACATCACTAACTTGTCCCAACAGTTTTATTAATGGCGTAGTTTCTACTTGTCAAATATCAAAAAATGACAGCTTCAAAAGTGACAGCTACCGAAATAGCGGGCTATTCAAAATAACACCTCTTATTGGAAAACCCTTTTTTTCATTTGACACTCACACATAAAGCAAACACACTTCTATAGAGAATTTAATGCAATGTTAAAGCATTTTTTTTTTTGATTCTAGGTTAAAAAGAGTGATTTCGAAATAAATTTCAAACGAGTAACGTAGGTACTATCTTTTTAACACTTTATTAAAGTTAAAATTACAAAATGCATATTTTATGTTTTTAGTATCATACTCCATGTGTCACTTTGACAGTTATAGCAAATTGTTTAAAAAAGTTATGTTTGCTTAATTGTTTGCACCAGCTGACACTGTTTTAGACTTGTTTAGCTTTAGTGTGTATTTAAAAAAAAAGGATAATAAACATTTTTTAAAACAAAGAATTGGGCCTATCCTGCCACATCTCTTATTCTGCAATGAATTTTCTGTTATGAATCAGGTATTCGATCTTTTATTAAATTCTGTTATGAAACTTCTAAAACGAAATCTGCTATAAACAACGTAAACAGAACTTAAATATGTTGTCATATATCAGCTGTTTTAAATAAGAAATTTCATCGCTGACGTTGCCTAATGAATTAGAGGTGTGTCAATCGTTCATTTTAAAAGATTCAATCGTTCATAATATGTGTGTCGTTCAGTTCAATGATTCGTTCTTTTTAATCGTTCATTTTTCCAATCATTTTGGTTTCTGCTTCTTTTTTGTTACGAATAAATGGGAAAACTTCGATTCAAAGATATATTTCAGATAAAATACCTACCTATTAATGATGAAAATGGATAATTTTTCCATTAGAATCCCAGCTATGTGGCGTTCACAGATTGAAAACTACTCATCGCGGTGATGCCAACAAGAACCAAGTTGCCCTGAATTGGACGAAAAATTGACGAACAGAAGTTTCAGGATGACATGAAATATGGGCCAATCAAAGTTTTGAGCGTTTGCGAAAAACCAAAGATCAGTGTTGAGTTCAAGGGGAAGCAAAAGACATTCGCTCCCGCGAGGAAATCAGCTCAATGGTTCTGACGAAAATGAAAAGACTGAAGATACCCTCCAAGACGCGGTGATCACAGTTCCAGCATATTTCCATGACTCGCAGGGCCAAGCAACTAAATATGCTGGAGCCATTGCAGGGTTGATGGTGCTCAAAATCAGCAATGAACCAACCAACAGCAGAAGCCTTGGCTTATGGTTTCGACAAGAATCTATCTGGCGAATGAAATGTGCTCATATTCGATTTGGAAGGTAGAACTTTTGATGTGTCCATACTCAAAATCGATGAAGGGTCTCTGTTCGATGTGAGATTGATAGCTGGAGACACACACTTGGGAGGTGAAGACTTCATCAGAAGAATTCAAGCGCATAATTATAAGAACAAGAAGGATCGAAAATCGAATCAACGAGCACCTCGAAGCTTGAGAACAGCAGCTGAAAGAGCCAAGCGCAAACTCTCAGGTCTCAGCCAGTACTCAGGCGACGACGCTTCCATTAGAATTGTTTGTTTGGAAATTCTAACAGAATAGCGGAATAACAGATCTCGCCGAATAGGCCTTAATATTTTAGTAAAGAGCTTTAAAGTAAGAAAATTTATTTATTTTAAAATTTTGTTGCATTGAATTTTACCTTATTCTAAGAAGGTATAAGACAAATATAAATAAAAGAACTCAAAAAACTAAAGTCTGTTTCTGAACTGAATACAAAAAACAACATACCTAAGACTTTGGCAAGAAGCATATATCACGATGTTTTACAGACTTCGTGACAATAGAGAGGTTATCCGATTCTATGATGATATTGATGTTGATTTTGAATGTTTATTCTTGAAATTGTGAATGATGTCTATTGAATTATCATACCGTACACATTTCCTTTTGAAAGCGATGGATTTTCTAAAACATTTTTCCATTGAACATTTTTCATTTCCATTTTCTTCAAGCTCATTAAGCAAGCAATATCATTGCAAAATGATTCGCTGGCACATATCCTTTCAACATAAAAAAAAACAAGCTATCTTACAAAAGTCTTTACTCAGCAGCTGAACGTTGTTGGTTTTTTTTTTTTTTTTTATGTTGGAATAACAAAATAAACAACGCGATATGCTTAAATTGTTTACATTGGCTGTTATGTCCTCTCTTTGTGCTGTGGCACTATTGGTATCCTTCAGGCTTTATGTTGCACCCTCTCTATTTATAACAAGTTATATCCTTTATGGAAAAGAATAAGTTGAAAAAGGGATGAAATTAAATGTGGGATGGGATGGGTATTTTTTTTTAAGATAAAGCTATTTAACATTTCATTGTGCTCGAGAAAATGTATACAAAAATGGAATCTTTGTTAAATTGCCTCGATTTTTATTTAACTTCTTTTTATTTTTATTAACTGCTTTTCTTTTTTAACCGCAAACAAAACATAAATGATAAGGAAGCGAAAACTATTGACAATCAATAAAATCAAAAAAATATAAACGATAAAAAAGGAAATTTTGTTCTAGAAATAAGGAAAATTTGAATAAGGGCGCAAATACCTATCTTGTGAAAATGGAAATGGGCTTGGAAGCAATGTGAAGTTAAGCCTAATCTAGTCACCAATGGGTAAAGTGGAACAAAACAAGTTCTTTCGTTCTCTTCATGATAGTTTTTCTGTAATATGTAATTTGAAAACGTTTCACAAAGATAATAATAACAAAAGGGTTTCTTACAACAGTTTGGATTAGATAAAAAAAACCACAAAAGTAAAACAGTTTGATGAACTACAAAGTACCAATATTCGAGAGTATCTCCTCTATTATAAATAGGCTATTTGAGGAATAAATATTCTGTAAAAGAGGCAAATAGTCAATTATCATTTTTTAACAACCAACAACTATACATTTTTTTCTCAAATTTATTTTAAATGGTGTTTTTTGTAAAAGTGTGTAATTTAATGTTATTTCCAAGAATTTAGCTGTATATTATAAAGATAATGATAATAAATGATTTTGGGCAAGTGGCTGCAGCGGATGGCTCGAATAAATTCCAGCCGAGAGGCCCAATTTTCGACCACTTTTTGCAGCAATTGGGGCCGTATGTCATCAATAACGCGCCGAAAATTCTCTTCCGTCAATCGTCTCGGGCTTATCTGCGTAGACAAGCGTTCTTGGAGGCCACGCCACAGGCCCACGATGGGAGATAATGCGCTCCTCAAAAGTTTCCTTTAATAAATTGTTTTTTTCGTTGACTATATGGCATGTAGCGCCGTCTTGTTGGAACCAAAGGTCGTCCACATTAACATCCTCCAATTCAGGCACGAAAAAATCATTAATTATGGCTGTAACATTAACCATTGACTGTAACATTATGGCCGGATTCATTTTTGAAGAAATATAGACCAATGATTCCCTCTGCCCATATAGATCACACCAAACAGTGACTTTTTGAGGATGTAACGGCGGCGGCCGGCGTCTCAACAATGGCTTGTGGATTATTTTCACTCCAAATACGACAATGTTGCTCATTAACGTAACCATTCAACCAAAAGGGTAGACACGGTGCATTCAAGAGGACACAAGCGTCCACAAGCTTTTCTCAAAGCGAAGCTCTGTCTATCAACTCCTACTCTCAACTCCCCGTGGTGAACATTGGGTGCCTAGTACCATTAATTGAAGATGGGGTTTCAACCCTTGTGGACGGTTTTAGGCGGCAGCAAACGAGATAGGGGGGGAGGAGTGTTCCCACTAAGGCACTTCTCCTTCATCCAGGCGGCAGCGGAGGAATTCCCCAGATGGAATCAACGGTGGCGTCTACAGTTCCAGTTAGGCTGAACTACTTAGTGAACACCTTATATGGGCTACTACGACATATCCGTAGCTCAGGCCTATAAGGAGTGGTTTATCCGGCTCCCCACCCTTGGAGTTATAATAAGGGTCTGGTCCTCCAGGCTAGGGGGTTGTGCGTCGGGGTAACTTCCATACCACGGAAAAAGTTTTATTCGGTTCCGAAACAACAACAAACCTCGGATATGGATGATTTTAATGTTGACGACCTAAGCAAACGAAACAAGGACAATGAATTTCGGATTTGTACGTGGAACAACTAGTGGAGAGCCTGGATAGGCTAAAGGCTGACATTACAGCCATTCAGGAAGTGCGATGGGATGGAGAAGGCATACGAAGGATGAAAGCGTGTGATATTTACTTCGGCGAGTGCTGCAAGGAGTAGGGTCAGCGGCTTTTTGGTTGTGGTTTTGTGGTAAGGGGAAGACTTAGGCAAGAAGTCTTAGGCCCCAAGTACGACGTCAAGATTATTCTTGGCGACTTCAACGCCAAGATCGGAAAAGAGGACATCTTTGGTTCGTTAGTCGGAGGATACAGCCTGCACGACAACACTTCCGGTAACGGACTCAGGCTGATTGACTTTGCGGCGGGGCGAAACGTCATCATAGCAAGTACTCGATTCCCACACCTCAATATACACAAAGGGACTTGGCGGTCTCCAGATCAACGAACCGTCAACCAGATTGATCATGTTGCGATAGACGCCAGGCGCGCTTCCAGTATCCTGGATATCCGAACGTTCCGAGGTGCCAACATAGACTCGGATCACTACTTGGTGGTAGCTCAAGTACGTATGCGGATATCCATGACGCCACAACGACGAGCGGATGCTGTGGAAAGATTTAACGTCGCGAAGTTAAAATCGCAAGAGATCGCCAGGACCCTGTCAAAAATGGATGAGAACCTGCTTGGGTGCTTTGAGAGGAAGATTCTTCGGGTGATCTATGGTCCAGTCTGTATCGATGGAGTATGGAGCAGAAGATTCAACAACGAGCTGTACGGGCCTTACAGCGACGTCGAACTGGTCAAAAAGCTGAAAATACAGCGGCTGAGATGGCTGGGACACGTGGAGCGTATGGACACCAACGCACCAGCCCGACGAGTCTTCGAATCTACCCCTGATGGTCTGCGCAGCAGAGGAAGACCCCACTTTAGGTGGCGCACACAAGTGGAGAACGACCTCAGCCAACTTGGAGTGCGAAACTGGAGGCAGCTAGCTAGGGACCGAGCTGGCTGGAGGGGCTTGTTGGTTGAGGCCGTAGTCTATCCTGGACTGTAAGCGCCATCAAAAGTAAAGCAAGTAAGTATTCAACCAAAAATGAGCTTCATCGCTAAACAAAATTCACTTATGAAAATTGGGATCAATGGCAATCTTGTTTTGGGCCGATTTTTGGACACGATTTACAAACGTTGTTCAAGATTAAGTCTATTTATTATAAAATGGCAAACCAAACTGAGCATAAATCAAGTAACAGCTGTCAAAAAGACCAACTCCGTAAAAAGTATTGCCAGATTGAAAACCACACGCCTAAAAAAACACCCTGTGCCTGCCTGATATCATTCAAATTCATTAAATATTGATTGGGCAATGATGATGGCAATAATTGAACTTATTTTTCTTAAAAATTCAATTGATTAGATAAGTAAATTTTATTCAATAAAAAAAAACAAAAATACCTAAATGATTCTGACAATTTTTGTGGTAATTTGTTTCGGTTTAGATTTTATAAACAATTAATTCCCCTAAATTGACTCTGTTTTCCATTTGTGCCTTTTGAGGTCGAAATTCTCAACAAAACTGATTTTTCCCGCGATACCCATTACTGGCTTGTATATAACAAATACAGGGTTGGTCTGAGAACACTTCCTTGTGGTACACCAGCTTCAATTTTCTTAATTTCCGAATACTCTTCATCGTGCCGTGCTCTAAAGAGCACATAAGTCACATAAGATTTCTGTGTTTCGTAGAACTGGATTGGAAGATTCTTAAGCAGTTTGTATACTCAAGTCCCAGATGCTATACCTCGTCAAAAGGCTAGAGCACCATCAAGAAATAGAGCAGAACTTACATACTTGTTTTTCTTTAATTGCCTTTTCTACAACCTCCGTTATTTATATGATACCCTTGGTCTATCGTAAAATATTTGTTTCTAAATCCAAACTGTTGGTTTGGTATTAGTCTTCTTTCTTCTATTATTTTGCTTAGTCTTTGCAGGAGAAGTTTTTGGAAAACTTTTGCCATAATCGGTATAAGTGATATTCGCCTGAATGAAGATACTACTTCTGTTGGTGGCTTTGGTTTGGTTAGGTTAGGTTAGAATTGGTGTTAATACGACAAGCCGCATCATCGCACTCGGATCTCAATGGATCCATTGTGGTCCCCAGGGTAGGTGAGGTGAAAGAGGACGGGCGAGGGAAGGATTTAGTATGGAGCCTAGGTGTGATTATAAGGTGCCGCCCTGAACTCTTGACAAATTTCAGGATTTTCCTTAGTGGTAGAGACGAGATGTCATTCAGTTCTTCACAGAAGTATTCTCCGAGGGCTATTTTTCTAGTTCTTACTAAACTAGGGCATTCACAAAGAAAGTGATAAGAGCAATCCTCTGCCTCTTCATCTTGACACCCACAGCATAAGTCAGATGAGCTGATGCCCATTCTTCGCATGTGGGTTCCCATTGTGTTGTGACCTGTTAGGATTCTAACCAAAAGGGATAGTTTAGTTTAGTTCGAGAAGGAAGTATCAATTTGCGGCTTCGAGGAAAAATTTGTGAATTCTACCTTTTTCTACTTCTAGTGGCATGAACACAGAGGATTCAGTTTGGCTTAGATCAAGAGAAGAACCTATTTTGGCCAATTTATCCGCCATTTCGTTTCCATTTGTGTCACGATGTCCTGGGACCCATTGAAGGGTAATTGTATTTGATGCACTGAATAATTTTTACTCCTTACGGCAACTGTCTACTAGTTTAGACTTAGTGACGATTAAGGCAATGGATTTAAATGCCGCCTGACTATCAATGAAGATATCAATGTTTCTATTTACTAATTAAAAAGTGGCAAGACTTTTTGCCGCTTCGTGAATTGCAAGCACTTCCGCTTGGAAAACACTGCAAAAATCTGGAAATCTTATTGATCTGTTTAGGGGTGGGTTGCTGAGAAGATTCCTGACCCTACCCGCCTCAACCGCCTTGGAACCATCTGTAAAAACCGAGACATGATCAGTGTTTATGATCCGGGGGGGTATCTGTAAGTCACTGGGTTGAAATCAATGTGCGGTGCAGTATAGTCCGTTTGAATTTCTTTGACCATGAAAGTAGTTATGGTTTTGTACCCTAAGTTGCGCCCTTTACCCAACTGTTACATTGGTTAAGCCTTAGAGCACTGTTGGCGGCTTCTTCCTTTGAGAATAAATCAAGTGGGGCAAGTGAAAGAAATCTTTCCAGGGCTGCGGTTGGAGTAGTTTTCAATACAATACATTCCAGTCTTTGAATTTTTGTCATACTTAAAATTGGCCTCATTATGAACCTGAACATGTAATGAATGGTTTTGGGGCTGGGACTCTATATTTTTCCAAAAATTCGACTACAGGTGCAGAGAAAGCTATTGAAGCTTTCCTTTCTCGTTCTTTAATGTTTTTTTTTTTTCAGGATATTTTGCCGTACCAATGATCTGGAGCGGTCTGTTGGTGGCTTAGCTCGCTCAGGTATAACAATGACTTCTGTTATTTTCCAAAGATGTGGCACATATCGGATTAAGGCGTGCGTTTATTACACGTTTTGGAGTGTTTTGAAGTCTGTTGATGACATTTCTTTCAAAAGCTAAGCTTTTTGATGTGTAAACATCTATGCTGGAGGTAGAGAAAAAAAAAAACGTGAACGTTCGTGTGCAACGTTACGTCGTGCAACGTTACGTCGTGCAACGTTACGATCTGCATACTAGGATGGATGCGTTCAGTGAAAACAATCTTAAGGTCCCCTTCAAGCATAAACAAGTCCGTTTTGGATCCGCGCACGCTGATGTTTACACATATTAACCGTGAGTTTCGGCACTCACACAATTTTTTGTTTGATAACTTGTATTTGCACATTCTTCTTACTTCTTTGAGCATGACGAAGGGAATTCGTCGTTTTTATCAAAAAAATGTTAGTTGCCTCTGCATTTGCTGAGAATAGCTTAAAAACATTCGAGATATGTTCTGCGAAGAGGTCGGCCTTCTATTTCGGGTTTGTGATCCATTTTCCATTTTGCAAAATAAAATACTTTTAAGATTCCATATTGTTAGGAACCATAAGACTTTCTTCAACATAATTGTTGCCCATTGCAATGTTTTGGACCTGAATGGGGTGTGGTGAATGAATATGTAGGTATACTATGGAGAAATTTCATCACCCTATAATTTATCAAACGAAATTACCTGTGCCGTCCACCTCTACTATCAGTGTTTGCCGCAAGGACACTAGCTTTAAACCTTAGACAAAAAAAAATAATGGATTGTATTTTCCGCAGTCAAACTGTTGCGGAATCAAATCCTTAGGTTGCCGGCGGTAAACCACAAAAAAGATCGAATGCAGAAAGAAAAATCACAGAAGCAGAAACAAAAGAAATGTTCCCTTCCTTTTACAAAATGAAAAAAAATGCAAAACTTATAGTTTATATTCTATAACACCTAGTCTTTTATTTTGTGAACTTCTCATGCACAATTTTGATTTGGGAATGAAATAATATGCATTTTTACTTGCATACAACAAATCGGTTTTTCTGCTCGTCTATAGATATAGCTGTAAGCATCAAGATCATTATACCCTCACGCAGATCTTAATCCACCAGCTGGTAATTCTTGCGGTCCAGCTATAGTTCGTTGACACATAGTGGTTCATCTTCCAAAGTTTTTTTCTATGCTGACTCTGGTTAAGTCGTCCATCATCCCGCACCTCTCATCTTAGTTATCACCACCGAACGATCGTCGACTGCTGACCACTGGGCTTGACCACTGCATACATACACACAATTTAAAACATCGCATCGTGGGTGGGTCCAACTAAAAACATCGCATAGTGGGCGTATTAAATCCCACAAGTAGACAATTATGATCGATAATATTTTGAGTGTCATCTATTGTTATGATCTCCCAAATTTAACAAAAAAAAGAATATTGTATGCAGGGTGCAGGTATTTTGGATTAGCCGCCGGTAATTGGATTTTGTATGCCGATGCCGTCGGTGATTTGTATCTTGGCAGGTGATGATTGTTTTGTTGAGATTTATGTTTCATGTTGCGTTGCAACATCCTGCCGGGCCCCCCGGGATAAGAAACGATTTCATCAAAAGAATGAGTTGTATGCATGCGTCTTGTTAAGTAAATTTTAGACCTTTGAATCGAGATGATGATTAGGATGGTTGATCCTCGACGTATGACAGGTGGGTACATGAAAGAGAGAAAAAAAAGGTAGGTTTGGTGAATGGTGTGTGGCTATATTGCGTTATATATTTGAAATTGATTTTTGTGTTAAGTTTTATGTAATTAAGTTGAAATTAAGCTTAAATTAAGATTTTAAATTTGATGAAATAATATAAAGTAGATAATATATTTAAAGTGTGTGTGTTTGGGTTTGTATGTTTGACTCGTTTAGCATTGGCAGGAAACAAAGTTTGGCTATAGGGCGCTTTAATGAGGTGGCTGCTGTTTTTATTGTGACCACACGAACCTTTCCATCTGTTCCGGGGTGCATCTCCGTGATTTTTCCTATCTGCCAAAGAGTAGGAGGTGTTTGTTCGTCAGGCAAGAGTACAAGATTACCCACTTTGAGTTCGTTGTTCGGCGTTAGCCACTTTGGACGCTTTTGTAGTCGCACCAAGTATTCCGACTTCCACTTTTTCCAAATGTCTTGGTGAATTTTTTGCATGAGCTGCCACCTGTCTAAATGAGATTCCTTAACTCCTGTTAAGTCCCTTTCCGGGGCTGTGTTAAGCGCTGATCCAATTAAAAAATGTCCTGGTGTCAGAATTGAGAGATCTTCAGGATCTTCATTTACAGGACAGAGTGGTCGAGAATTCAAGCAAGCCTCTACTTGTGCAAGTATGGTTGCGTATTCCTCAAAGGTAAGAGTGTAGTGTCCTATTATCCGCTTTAAGTGGTATTTCATGGACTTCACACCTGCTTCCCAAAGACCGCCAAAATGCGGAGCTGCAGGAGGATTGAAATGCCATTGTGTGCCATTTTCTTGAAGCGACCTAGCGATATCGTATGTCCATTGCTTGGGCATGAATGTCCTTTCAGATTCCATTACATTGGCAGCTCCTTTGAAGTTCGTACCGCAGTCACTGTACAAGTTTGCACATATTCCACGACGAGCAGTGAAACGCTTAAAAGCTGCAAGAAATGCGGATGTGGTGTAGTCGCTTACGAGTTCTAAATGAACTGCTTTTGTGCAAAAACAGACAAAAATCGCTATGTAGGCTTTTGTAACTTTGTTACATCGACCTTTCCAAGCTTTAAGCTGAACAGGACCAGCATAGTCCACTCCCGATGTTTGAAAAGGTCGCGCTTGAATCACTCGAAGGGTTGGCAAATTACCCATTTTCTGCTGCATGCGTGTTGCATTAAACCTGTAACATTTCAAGCATTTGTGAATACATTTTTTAGTAGCAGATTTTAAACGCAATATCCAGTACTCTGTTCGAAGCGTAGCCATCATCAATTGTTGGCCGCCATGGAGAGTTTTCATATGGACATCGTGCACGATGAGTGAAGTAAGGAAGTTGCTTGGTGGGCGTATTACCGGATGCTTTTGTGAATAAGGGAGATTAGCATTTTCTAATCGACCTCCAACTCGCAAGATACCTTCTTCATCGATGAATGGTGAAAGTTTCGCAATTTGACTCTGTTTAGAGACCATTTCTCCTTTGCTTAGTTTAGTGATTTCGTCAGTAAAATGTTCCTTCTGAACAAAAGCAATCAAACGAAGTCGAGCTGAGGATATTTCATTGACTGATAATGGTCCACGCACACGAGTTGATAATTTTTTTGCTTTAAATTGAAAATTGGTTAAGAATCGACGCCAATACGCTACAGCTCGATATAACCGATTAAGGGATGAAAAACGATTGAATAGAAGTTGATTTGATTTGAATGTAGTGAAGTGAACGCAGAGCTGAAAAATGTTAATAATGGGGTACCCAGATGCGATCAACTTACTTTTGGTTTTGGAACTACCTGAACCTTTCCTTTCAAGTTCGGTTGGTTTGATTTCAACAGAAGGGTGAACAGTTTTATCAAACGATTGAAGGAAGTCAGGTCCATACCACCATTGACGGTTCTGAATGAGCTCACTTGGAGAGACTCCTCGCGACGCCATGTCAGCGGGGTTGTCCTTGGATGGAACGTAATTCCAACACTCAGCATCAATAAGTTCTTGGATTTCTGCTACTCTGTTGGCCACAAACGTAGTTCTCAAATATGGTGCGCTTTTAATCCAGGCTAAAGTTATTTGAGAGTCACACCAAGTGAAAATCTTTGCCGATTGGAGTTCCATCGTGTCTATCGTGTTAACTAATAACTGTGCCAACAGCAAAGCTCCACAAAGCTCCAACCGAGCCAGTGATTTGGTTTTAAGAGGTGCCACTCTAGTTTTTGACACGATGAGATTAACGAAGGTTTCGTTTTTGGTGGTAACCCTAAGGTATATGGTTGCCGCATATGCCTTTTCAGATGCATCGCAGAATCCGTGAACCTCGACCTGTGATTCGTTGGTGAGATTAATCCAGCGAGGGATCTCGATTGCACTTAAAAGGCTCAGTCTAGCTTTCAACGTTTGCCACGCAGAAATTATGGTTGATGGGAGCTCAGAATCCCATGTTTGTTTGTCTTTCCAAATATCTTGCATTATTATTTTGCCAACGATGACGCAGGGTGCTATCCACCCCATTGGATCGTAAAGGCGAGCAAGATCTGATAGTATGGTCCTCTTCGTAATTGTCTTATGTTCCGGAAGAGAGATTTTGAATGTGAAAATGTCCTTTGCGGGGTGCCACTGGATCCCGAGAGCCTTAATTGAATTTTTCTCATCGAAAGATAATGGAATTTGTATTTCCCTGTCTTCTTCTGGCACCGACATTAAAAGCTCCTCGCAGTTACTTGCCCATTTTCTTAACGGAAAGCCTCCTTTCTTCAACATCTTTAGGAGCTGTGTCTGCATCTCCAACGCTTCATCTACTGAGTCTGCCCCATGAATAACATCATCGACGTAAAGATTCTTCATAGCTATCTTCGATGCAAGAGGGAAGTCATCGCGTTCATCAGATGCCAGTTGTTGAAGCGTTCGGATAGCTAAATAAGGTGCAGCAGCAGTACCGAAGGTGACTGTGTTAAGTCGATACGTTTCTACGTCTTTGCCTTCCACATCTCGCCATAAAACTAATTGATACATTGAATCACTTGGGGTGACCCAAATTTGTCGATACATTTTATTTATGTCAGCAGTGAATGCAATTTTAAACCTCCTAAAACGTGCGATATGGTCGAATATATCATCTTGCAATCTAGGGCCAACATGCATATGATCATTGAGCGACGTCCCGTCGGATGTTTTACAGGACGCGTCAAAAACAATTCTTAATTTTGTCGTTGAACTGGCTTCCTTCAGCACTGCGTGGTGAGGGAGGTAATAATGAGGATATTTTGTTGCAGCAAATGGTACTTTGGTCATATGACCAAGCTCTTTGTATTCATTGAACACCTTTGTGTATTCAGCCTTAAAAGAAGTGTTAGTTTGGAATTTTCTTTCCAATTGTAAGAATCTTACAAGAGCTGATTTTTGAGACAACCCTAGTAAAGGATATGTTCCTTCTTTGAATGGAAGTTGGACAACATATTTTCCATCTAATTGTCGTTGATGTGTCCTGCGAAAATGGTTTTCACATTTTTCTTCGTCTGGTGATAGGAACTTTCGACCTTGAACTTCTTCAAGTTCCCAAAACTTGCTCAACAAGGTATCTAAGACTTGAGACTCAGTTTTTATATGAAACGCCTGGACCTTTGATTGGCTATGAGGTGAAATGCCCCCAGAAAGCACCCACCCAAGTTCTGTCCTCTGAGCAATAGGGGTACCTGGCTCTCCCTTTACCAAACCTTCAAGGATAATGGATGGGTAAACATCGCTACCTAATAACACATCAATTTTGCTGGGTTTGTTGTAGTCTGGATCAGCAAGTTCTAGCATCTTTAAATGGTTCCAATTATCGTTGGGTATCTTTCGTGTGGGAAGAACAGCTGTTAATTTGGGTAGGACCAAGGCATTTAGCTGGAGATTAAAATCATGGTTTACGTTGGATAAAATCTTGAACGTCACCCTCCAATTTGAGGTACTTGCATTGCTTTCTCCAACGCCAATTACGTCTACACAACTTCTTACCCTTTTTAATTTGAGAAGTTGAGCGGCAGACTCAGTAATGAATGAGGATTCTGATCCTTGATCTAATAACGCCCGCAGCAGCAACGGTTGGCCAGCAGGTGTCAAAACCTTTACAAGGGCCGTAGCCAGAAGAACGGGTGCAAGCTTGTTTTCGGCTAGAGACGCGTTGTTTGCTGAAGCAAGTGGGATAGAATTTCGAAAATTTTCTGACGATCCCGATCCCGTGGGAGTTGAATTAACAGTTCCCTTAATTGGTTGTGAAACCGGAGTGTTTTCGGTGCCTTGCAATGCCGTTGTTGCATCGTTCAGGTGCAATAATGAATGATGCTTTTTGTGGCAAGTCGGACACGTAAATGTGCTTGTGCAATTTTGAGTAAAATGTGCATTTGAAAGGCAGTTAAAGCAAAGGTTATTTGTTTTAACGAATTCATGCCTTTTTTTTACGTTAAAGGCTTTAAACTTAAAGCAATTTCGAATCGAGTGTGAGCCCTTACATAATACACACTTGGTGAAAATTTTAGAGTTGTGCGCTCGAACTGTACTCGGCGAAGGTTTTTTAGCTTTCTGCTGATTTAAGTCGGAAGAGGATGGTCCAATGACATCCAATGTCCTTGATCTCATTAAAATGAAATCTTCTAAGACGCTGTATTGCGGGTAGTCAACATGCGTCGAAATATGCGATTCCCATAGCCCACGAGTTGTAAAAGGAAGTTTCTGAACCGTATGAAAGATAAGAACGTCTTCCCACGATTCCACAGCTACTCCAAGGTTTTTTAATGATTGTTTGGCTTCGTTTGTTGTATCTAATAAAACTTTGAGATCTTCAGATGACTCTTGAGTTATTTTTGGCTGATCGAAAAGAAGTTTGAATTGATTATCTTTCAATAACCTGACATTTTGAAATCTTTTGACCAACAAAGCCCACGCAGATTCAAAGTTTGTATCGGTATTTCGAAGTATTCGCGCCGCTTCACCAGATAAATTACCTTTCAAATACTGCAACTTATGAGCATCAGATATTGAAGTATTTTTATTTACCATTGCTTCAAACAAGCTTTTAAATTCTGGCCACATTTTAAGAGAACCATCAAAAGTAGGAATTTTGATAGGAGGGAGTTTAAGTTCTACCGACGGTGATGGTACATTTGATCCGTTGAGTGACCTATTGTGTAGGCTATGGCTGTCAATTTTTGAGAGTACCTCTTTTAATTGACATGAATAATTGAAATAAATTTCTTTTAATTTATGAAAAACGAGGGCATCCATATAATTGACCTTTGCTTCTTCAGTAGGAGCTTCAACGATTTTTTGGTGAAGGACTCTAGCCTCTTCAAAAGATGCCTCTAAATTTATTAAACGTGCTTCATTCATGTGAATCGATGTCTTTGATTTAAAATCCAATTTTTCATACGCCTTGTAATCAGCATCTAAATCTCGAAGAATGGTTGAAACCGAATCGATTACACAAGGAACCTTTATTTTGCTCATGTTGAATATAAATACTTAATAAATATACCCAGAAACACAACACACGTTTTAATTAAGATCGAATATGATCAATGAATAAAAAGCAGTATAAATTATTTTATTAAAAAGCCACACACCTGTAGAAATGCGTTGCTCCCTCGCTGCACCAGCTTCCAGATCTTCACAGGATAGTTCAGGATAATCTTAAAATCTCCACACGAACTTCGAATGTCTTTTCTTTTACACGACGCGACGCACAAACGCGATTGTCTTTTAGGTTTGTTTCTAACCTTCACGCACACGAAATTGTTTTTTATCGTCTTTTACGCGCACTATTTGTATGATCCTTTTTTAGGAATCCTTTAATATCCGGCTCGAAGGACCAATGTTTGCCGCAAGGACACTAGCTTTAAACCTTAGACAAAAAAAAATAATGGATTGTATTTTCCGCAGTCAAACTGTTGCGGAATCAAATCCTTAGGTTGCCGGCGGTAAACCACAAAAAAGATCGAATGCAGAAAGAAAAATCACAGAAGCAGAAACAAAAGAAATGTTCCCTTCCTTTTACAAAATGAAAAAAAATGCAAAACTTATAGTTTATATTCTATAACACCTAGTCTTTTATTTTGTGAACTTCTCATGCACAATTTTGATTTGGGAATGAAATAATATGCATTTTTACTTGCATACAACAAATCGGTTTTTCTGCTCGTCTATAGATATAGCTGTAAGCATCAAGATCATTATACCCTCACGCAGATCTTAATCCACCAGCTGGTAATTCTTGCGGTCCAGCTATAGTTCGTTGACACATAGTGGTTCATCTTCCAAAGTTTTTTTCTATGCTGACTCTGGTTAAGTCGTCCATCATCCCGCACCTCTCATCTTAGTTATCACCACCGAACGATCGTCGACTGCTGACCACTGGGCTTGACCACTGCATACATACACACAATTTAAAACATCGCATCGTGGGTGGGTCCAACTAAAAACATCGCATAGTGGGCGTATTAAATCCCACAAGTAGACAATTATGATCGATAATATTTTGAGTGTCATCTATTGTTATGATCTCCCAAATTTAACAAAAAAAAGAATATTGTATGCAGGGTGCAGGTATTTTGGATTAGCCGCCGGTAATTGGATTTTGTATGCCGATGCCGTCGGTGATTTGTATCTTGGCAGGTGATGATTGTTTTGTTGAGATTTATGTTTCATGTTGCGTTGCAACAATCAGCAAAGCAACAATCAGGAGCAATTATTTCTCCCTTTTATCAGCTTTCATTAAAAACTCTTAACATCAGTCACGAAAAAAAGAAAAGAAAAAAAAAAAAAACAAACAAAAAATGACCACGACCCCTTTTTTCGAGTCATTAAATCTTTAAATATCAACCCTAATTAATTTTAACAATCAGATTCTTTCAATTAACGATATAAAAATGCAGAACCGCTTAACTAAGCATTTCGCACTTAAAACATAAATTTATTATAATTATAATTTTCACATCGTGAGCCGGTCGCTCGGTCGGTTGGTCGTCTGTTTCGTCGGCATCGTCATCATCGTCGTCGTCGTTTTGCGTACAATTATAATAACTTGTCCAATCACACGTAGGAGTGAACATTCGGTCATAAAATAAATAGGATATTTTTTTTTCCCCCAAGAAATTCATCCTACAATGTATCACTTTTTATAGGTTTTTCTTTTGTATGGTTGGTATATTTATTTTACGACGCACGGCGACGGCGACGGCGACGGGCGTAGGCCGAGCCAAGAATCTGTTAAGCACCCATTTGCAATTTGTTAATGACAAACTGATATTGCTGCCAAGTACTTCATCAAATAATTTCACAAAAAAAAAAAAAAACAAAAACAAAATATGAAATACGCAATAAAAAGAAAATAATAATAAATAAAAAAATAATCACTCTCCCCCGGCACTAAGATATATTAGTTTTAGTATCTTCATTATTTACATATCTTTCAGAATCAATCCCTTCGACTATAAATTCATTTCGTGCCATGTGTAAGTGACGCAAGGGGTAATGCCATCGTCAGCGAACTGTGGAACTTTTGGAGTAAAAATGCTGGCAAAATTAAATGTTTTACATATCTGTAAAACTGAGCCTGTATAATTACCATTTGTTTCGTAAAGTAAAAAATATGCACGACTGGATCGCAAGAACTTGCTCTTGTGGTTAAATGCTGAGTGTAACCCCACTCCCCACATTGAAGATGCATGATGTATATATTTAACGAGAAAATATTAAAAGAGCCAAAAGTACTAAAAAATTGATTTTTTGTTTAATTTTTTTTTTTACTGATAAAAAATGTTTTTTTAAACGCATTATTGTTTTAACTATTAAGAAGCATCAGATTGCAAAATTATAGCATAATCGGTCTAACTATGGCAAAGATATACGCGAATAACCCAAAAATAAGACCATTCTGTCAAAAATACCGGAATTCCTAATTCCGTAATGTGAATTTTTTTGAGAAAAACCTGAAATGCAGTTTTCTTAAAATTGACTTCGTTATTACAGGTACGAAGTTTAATCAAAATCTTTTGAGCCGTTTTCGAGAAAATTTGAAGAAACCAAAATATTTGTATGGCAGCTACCCGTTATAGATGAGCTAAAACAAAAATTCGAATTTTCCCTCTAGGGAATCACATAAAAGTGTTCTGAACCAAATTTCATGCAAATCGGTCCACCCAGTTGTAAGCTTTGCACAATTTTCAAAGAACTCTCAACATTCTCAACTTTTGAGCATGCATGCATATGTATTTATGTACGTTTTTAATTTTAAAAAACAATAAAAAAAAAACATTTTTAAAGAAGGTACTAAGTAAAAAAGAAAATTTGTTTAGGGTTTTCTTCACAATGTCTGAGTAAAGTTCCAATTCCTTAAGTCACATTTAATTTATCCGCGAATTAAATCCTCTCAGTAAAAATGCGTTGCGTTTCACAATGTATTGCAATAAGAAATAGTTGTGGGATTCTTTATCGAGTGTTTTGCGCCAGATTTTCTTTTAGGTTCCATCTCTCCTTCATCTTCCACTCCATAGCTTGTCTCTCTGAAACGTTGAAAAACTTTGTTTCCCAGAGTTGATCACCAGCCCGAGTTTGCTCGCTTCGTTTTAAAATCATCTATAAGTAGATCCCATTTGCTGCCCCGCAAGTCTAGGGTCCTCTGCCTCTCGATGGGCATTCTTTGGGCACTCAAACCACGCGAAGTTCATTTAATCATTAAAAGCCCAGAGTTCTTACGACTTCTTACTGTACAGTACAACAGAATTTTCGAGACAGGTGACGTTCCTGGAAGTTTTCGATCTGCTATTATCTTCCCGCTACATAAAAAAGGTTAAACACAGCGGCAAAGCTTTTTGGATCAATATTATTCAATAGACTCAGTAAATGCGTGGAAAGTAAGCGGATCTCTTAAACGAGTATCAAGCGGGATTTAGGAATAACTACTCGACAGTCGATCAAATTTTTTTCCTAATGAATATTGCTGATATTTATGAAAAGAAAGGAAAAAAGCTGTATGCTTTCTTCGTCGATTTTCGGGCAGCGTTCGATTCAATTTCCCGGGAAGCACTTTTGTACAAGCTTTACAAATATGGAATTTCAACAAAAATGGTATCTGTCATTAGAGCAATGTATTTATAAAGAAAATGTTGCGCGAGTTTGGGATGGAAAAGTTCTTTCAGACGAGTTTGATACTTCGATGATGGGCGTCAAGCAGGGATGCGTTCTCAGTACTCTTCTCTTCCATACATAAATGACATAACGGATTCTGTGAAAGGCGGTATCGCTCTAAGAGGAAAAAATATTCCAAGACTAATGTACGCAGACGATATAGTCTTCCTAGCGGGAACTAAAGGGTTTTCCAGTAAGAGGTGTTATTTTGAATAGCCCGCTATTTCGGTAGCTGTCACGCCATTAATAAAAATGGAACGATACACGCTTAAACAACGCATTGAAATTATTAAAATTCACTATAAAAATGTTGAAAATTTGGCAGAGACGGTTCGTAAAACTAAAACATTTTTGGGTCGTCGTGAAGCACCTTGTCGGACCGCAATACAGAAATGGGTGGACAAATTCGAGCTGTTGGGACAAGTTAGTGATGTGAAGAATAAAACCCGTGCACGTCGCTCAAGAACAACTGAGAATATTGCTGTTGTAGCCCAAAGTGTTGAAGAAAACCCAGGTTTGTCCAATCCTCGTCGTTCTTTGGAATTAGGCATTCCACAAACGTCATTACACCGTATTTTGCATAAAGACTTGGGTCTTAAGGCTTATAAAGTTCAGTTAATACAAGAACTCAAGCCGGCTGATCATCAACAACATCGTGTCTTTGCTGATTGGGTCCTTGAAATGCATGAAAATGATCCGGAATTTCATCGAAAAATCATCTTGACTGATGAGGCACATTTCCACCTCGGAGGCTACGTCAACAAGCAAAACTGTCGCATCTGGGGCTCGGAAAACCCAAGAGTTATTGTTGAAAAGCCTCTCCATCCTCAACGCGTGACTGTTTGGTGCGGTTTATGGTTCGGCGGGGTCATTGGACCTTACTTTTTCGAAAATGAGGCTGGAGCAACAGTTACGGTCAATGGATTGCGCTATAGAGAGATGATTAATGATTTTTTATGGCCGGAATTGGATCGTATTGATCTGGACAACGTTTACTTTCAACAAGACGGCGCTACGTGCCACACAAGCAATGAAACCATCGATCTTTTACGAGAAAAGTTTCCGGACCGTGTTTTCTCTCGAAGAGGTGATCACAATTGGCCACCGAGATCTTGTGATTTAACACCTTGCGACTTCTTCCTTTGGGGCCACGTGAAAGATAAGGTCTACGCCAACAGCCCAGCGTCGATTCAAGACCTCAAAGATGGAATTCGTGAGGCTGTCGAGGACATAGGGCAGCCACTTTGCGATTTGGTTATGGAAAATTTCATGAAAAGAATATGGTCCTGTAAGCGTGGTCGTGGCGGCCATTTGGCTGATGTTGTATTCCATTATTAACGGCATACCTTCCTCTTTATATTGAAATAAACATCCGATCATTTATCTCAAAAAATGCCATTTTTCTTTGAATATCAAATTAACCCCTCTTATTGGAAAACCCTTTATAAACGGTATGCAGCTGATGATAAATAGGCTAGAACTTTATTGTAAAATCTGGAATCTATCGGTAAATCTTTCCAAGTCACAAATGATGATACTTAGAGTCGGTGGTGGCAGATATTCTAGAGAAGAAAAGTGGATGTTTGAAGAGGAGCCGATAGAAATAGTTAAGGAGTACAAGTACCTAGGAGTCTTGATTACTGCAAACTTAAACCTAGGTAAGGATCTTCAAATGAAATTAGCCGAAGCTAAGCGTGCTATGTGTACTGTATGGAGAAGTTGCATCCTTGAGAAAAACGTTTCACACATAGCAAAATATAAAGTCCTTCGAGCAACTGCAATCGCAATTCTGTTTTATGGAGCTCAAGTGTGGGGATATCTTTCTTTTGAAGCTGTGGAAAAATGTCTTCGCTTTTTTACTAAAAGTACGTTTAGACTGCCAAACCGGAATAGCACCGCTCTTTTTGGACACGCTTAAATTGCATTTTAATTACGTGGCAAGAGTTATGGCGATGGGTGAAGAAAGAATTCCACTGCTAGTATTCTCACAAATTATAAACTCAGAGGGAGCGTGTGTAAAAGAGTGGAAGAAACTGGCAATCGAATGTTCAACTACTTTTTCTATATCAGCCGACGAAAACCCTGACTCGCTGAAGGTGAAACTTGACGATTTGCTTAAGAAAGCCGGCAATATGATGTATGATAAGTTTGTAAATAAAGCTGAATTGTCCATATACAGAGCTTACTACAGTAAATTAAACCACTTCCTAGACCAAAACACCTACTTTCTAGCTAACAACACCGCTGAAAAAATAAGCCTGTTATTTAAAGTAAGAGGTGAACTCATCAGTTTGAACTACATTCCTCATCGACCAGAGTTACCGATTTTGTGTGATCTACATATGTAATCTCAAAGCACGTGAAGATGTGTATCATTTTCTAGGAATTTGCCCCATACTAAAGGAACTCCGTAAACGTTTCTTTGACGTAGAAAAGCTTAGTTTAGAAGAAACTATCAACATTTTGAATGGAGAATGAGGTTGGAACCTTCTTTATGAGTATTCTATGAAGGCTATGCGATACAGAACCCTGATGGTTCAGGAAAGTTTTTAAAAGTTTTGATTTGGAAAATTGGTAGAAACATATTTACAATGTAAAATGAATAATTACTGATTTTAAGTTTTTTCTTATAATGTTTAAAATATAAATCAAATGTCAGTCTGATAGACGGGCTTCGGCCAAACCAATCAAAGACTTAAGTCATACTTACAACTAAGAAAATGTTTATTTGTATTATTTTTGAAGTCAATATATCTAAATCTTAAAAGCCTATGCCATGCCAAGTTAGTTAAGCAACATTCGCCGATTGAAAAGTAGTAACGTGGATAATTTTGACATAATTTAGTTGTGATAATTTCGAATTAATCGTTCTATGTTTTCTATGATGATGCTATGATGAGTATACAACCTTGTTATATTGAATGGTTTATTGCTAAATAATTTGGTATTCATCAGTTTTAAATTAATTGTGACAATTTTGTCTTGCGATGTTTTCTATGTTTTTTGATAAATTCATATTTTCTTTTTTTTTCTAAATTCATTCATCCTACGAATCCAAAAAAAAACATAAAAACAGAAGTTTTGTTTCATTCATATGAATTGTACACAAAAAAAAACATAGAAAACATTCGACGACAAAGTTGATATTATCACAGCTCATTCGCGACTGATGAACGGCAAAGCTATAAAAAAATAAACTATTTAATATAACAAGTCTTAACGCCTTTTCGAGGGAGTGCTTCGCTAACTTGATATCAGCCTAGCAAGGCATAGAAAAAAACATAAAAAATATCGAACGACAAATTCGAAATTATCACATCTAATTAACGGCAATTTATTCACCTAACCACTTTCTGATCGCCAAATGTTGCTTCTCTAACCGGTAAAATGGGGAGTGGGAGGGGTGGAATTAAAGGTCCTTTTTCAAAACGACTACATATATCTTGATGTGATAAATTCAGCTTGCGCGAAATACCCTATTCGAGTGATAGGTCCCATATGCAACTACGTATATATTGTACTCTCTTAAGTGTTATTATTTTTGTATCCGAAAAATATTCCAAAGAATCGACTGTGAGACGTCCGTTCCTCCGGCATTTAAAACGCATTATTTGCAGAAAACTAAAAACGCGTAGGTGTTCCAATATGCCTGCTCCATGTCCACTTTATTATATTTGTGCTCTTCTTCGACCAACCATCCCACCAGCAGCAAGCACAAGCACCAAGAATGAGCTGCGAGGTCAAGTTGAAATTGAAATACGTAATTAAAAATATAAAGCTGCTCACTAAGGAGAATGCAAATAAAATATTTGTATTTAATATCTTCGCTCTTTGAAACGCAAGTATCTATACAAGCAGTCAAAGCATTCGAAATTCGTCGTTTGCCGGGCGCTGTATCTGCCCCCAGATTGCAGATTGTGTGTAGTGACGTGACCACTTATCATCTCCAGCCGGCAGGGTGCAGGGAATATGAGTTTATTGAGTGCTTGATATGTTATTTTCCCCGGGACAAGTAGGAGGTTAGCAGTTTAATGAAAGAAGAAAAAAAAAAAATTGCGAAAAAAAATATTTTTTTTTCATCTTCCTCCTCAGTGTTGACTTTGTGATTGAAAGAATTTGAAGTCCTTTTTTATTTGCTGAGGTGTCAACAGGCAATTTGAGGCCTTTTCAACAATATTCTGGGTGTAATTGTTGTCGTCGTGTATATATGCAATAGAACTTTTTCATCCAGTCCTATTTATAAATATAAAATTAAAAAAAAAAACCATTGGGATCTTGATGTGTGATTTGTGGGAAGGATAACATCGGTGTGATTGGGGACAAGGTGCTTCCAATGACAATGACAACAATAGAATGAGTTTGATTTTTGACGTTGTTATTTCTCCATCAGGTACGAGTAGGTCTAGATGGGTAAGTTGTGTTCGTTTATTTGTTTTGCAAGCACCTGTCACTATCATATAAAAATCAAATTCGTTGACAAGGACTATAGTATTGGTATAGAATGTGCGATGATGTTTGTTGGATGCTTAATTGAAAATTTTAAATGCAAAAATTTTTCTTCCAAAGTTACGGTCGAAAACTTTTTTAATTTTCTCAAAAATACTTGTATTTCAACAAACAAACAAAAAATATCAAAGAAATATATACCATATAGCTATAGAAATGTCTATGAAGGAAAATATACCTAGCTCCATGCAGAGCTGTCGTTTCATAAAATTGAAAAGAACAATTGTTTAAAAACTCGGGTAGATTTTTTATGATTAGGTACTTGTACATTGTGAATAAATAGCAATGATAATTTTTACAATTGTTATGTTTCAGCAGCTGTCAAAGTTACCAATGACATCCAGCTGTCAAAGCATTCTGTAAGGTTTGTCAATTCATCGTGCCCTCGTTTCAAGCTTGCCAGATATGTGGAAATTATTAAAAAAAATATTATTGTCATTCCGGTTCAGTTGTAAATACGTAACGTGAATTTCATCGTGAGGTCAGTCTTCATCAAAGGTTCAGTACGCAGGCAATTTGTCACAGCGTGAAAAACTTTGAGCATGGGTACAAACTTTTGGACATTAAGCCACCAACCGGACAGAGATTTGTGTGTAGGTAATGAAGAAAAAATAGCCACGGTAGTGGCCATAGTATCGAAGAAGACCCAGAAGTGTATAGATTCGGCACCGATCATCTGAATTAGCATAATTTGCGGTTTGATTTGGGCCCAGTGGATCTAGACGATAAAGACTGACTCAAGAATTTAAGCCGAAGAACCATAGACAACACTAACACCGCGTCAGTTCGCTAGTTGGGTGTTAGAAATGTTTGCCGGTGGTTCGGATTTTGGCCCAAAAATCATCGGACAAGGATTTGGCTCAGCGGCCCCCAAATTAATTTTTTTTTTCGATGCCACTCAGAAGTCCAGAGGTCACATGTGCGTGACAAAACCTGAGGCGTTGCTCTTTTCTAACCGGGTTAAGGGGTGGCTTCTTCTTGATTTTCAGTCTTTTTATATGCTTAGCTTTCGAAATAACACGACGCACAGTTGTGAGACTTGCCTTGATACCGCACATTTTTCCCTGATTTTTGCTAAGGAATCGTGAGAATATGACGCTTTTCTTAATACAAGTCGCCTTTATTCCTATATTTCGAGTTATGAGCAATTGCAAAAGGAGTTTACAGGGTGTTATATTCAAGTGGCTAGGAGTGTATGTGTGTCAACAAGCGAAATTGTCGCTCCACCGTTGTTGGAGTGCACACAATCCACAAGAGTGCTCGACCAACTATCAATGCATCCACAAAGATTGACTGCTTGCTGCGGTTTGTGGCTTATATTGGACCGAGTCATCAAAAATTGGACCGACCGCCTAAAGCACTGCCAGCGAAGCCGAGGAGGCCTTCTGCATAAAAATACTTGACCTTGACTTTAATCGTTTTCGAAATATAAATAAATGCTTCCGTTGGAGATACCATTATTAACCAGTTTTTTTGGAGAAAACAAATGTATACGAGAAGCAAGCAGATAAGTAAGTAAAAGAATTCATTTATTGAAAATTTGGGTATGTTACATTTACATAGATTTTTACGAATTTTCGAGCTTTGGCTTTTCCGTCAGCTCGAATGGTAACTTTTTAAAATAGAATAAAATACAAGGTGTAAGTATTCTCCAGTCAGATACATTTACCTAAGATATGAATTGTCTCCTCCATTGAAAGAACACCTTTAGCAAAGTACGGCTTTCTGCACTTTTTGAAGATTGGACATACGCTTATTAGATGAACACAAGTCTTATATTTGGCTTTCATGTTATATAGAGTACAGAACTGTTTAAAACTTCCATTGTAAAGGACATCCGTTTGAGACTTTGATGTTCACATCATACATGGAAAATTATAGAAATTTCTCTATAGCTGAAGGAATCCTTTAAATAATTTTTATCACAGAGATCAAATTCCAATTGGCTGTATAGATAGTATTCTGCTTCCCGATTGACAGCTTTTACTATCAAAAGATTTTAAACAGAGTCTTCTTGGTTTCTGTATGATTTTTAAAAGTTGATCATTTAAAAATTGAAGGTTATTCGGGTCCACATGTAATTCTTCTCCATAAGTAGTACCAATATTATGCCATCTCTCCATCCACCAATCCTTATTTCTCGCTTCATAAATTAGCATCTTTCTACTCAACCGAGAGTCCTGGTATCCCAAAACTTTAATGATAAATATCGGGTTTTTCAGTAAGAGCGCTACAAAAGTTTTTTTAAAATAAAACAAAAACGGTTTTGGATATCAATGAAATTCTTTATTCCTGTGAAAGTACGTTCAATGCCATTATGTATGGAACTCCTTTGTTTTTGCATGGCCATCACGGGCACGCTTGCAGATTTCCAGACGCTGAACCCAATTTTCGACGGTTTTCAAGCATAAATCGGCCGATACTGCTGCAATTTCACGTTCGATATTCGTACGAAGTTCATCAATCGTCGCTGGCTTGTTTGCATAGACCATAGACTTGACGTAGCCCCACAGGAAATAGTCTAACGGCGTCAAATCGCACGACCGAGGCGGCCAATCGACTGGACCATTTCGTGAGATAACACGTTTTCCAAACTTGGTTTCCAATAAATTGATTGTGACATTCGCTGTGTGGCTTGTGGCGCTGCCGTCCTGTTGGAACCACATGTCCTCTAAGTCCATATCATCCAATTGGGGCCCAAAATATTCGGTTATCATTGAACGGTAGCGGTCCCCATTCACAGTAACGTGTCGGTCTTGATCTTCACGAAGAAGTACGGCCCACTGACGCCGCCGGCCCATAAACCACACCAAACCGTAAATTTTTCGGGATGCAATGATGACTCATAGAGTACGTGTGGATTGCTGCCTGACCAATACCGCATATTTTGTTTATTGACGAAGCCATTCAGCCAGAAATGAGCCTCATCGCTGAAGATGATTTTTCGATGAAAATCCAAATCATTTTCAAGTTGTTGCTCAGCCCAATTCACGAACATACGACGCTTCTGGTGGTCAAGCGGCTTCAGTTCTTGAGTCAATTTAATCTTGTAAGGATGTAGGCCAAGATCTTTTCGCAAAATTCGCCACAACGACGTCACAGAGAACGCTTGAGAACGACGTGTGAGAGACACATTTGGGCTTTCTGCAACTGAAGCCTCAGCGGCAGCAATATTCTCGACACTACGGGCACTTCTTTGTCTCGCTGGTACGGGAACATTTTGTACTGTGCCTGTGGATTCAAAATTTTCCACTAGACGCTCAATTGTTGATCTGCTAGGGTGATTATAACGACCGTAAATTGGACGTAGCGCTCTTAACGTTGAGGCCACTGACTCCGAATTTCGGTAGTTAATTTTAATAATTTCGACTCGTTGTTGGCTCGTAAATCTTTCCATCATGAAATGGCAAACCTTACTGAAGAGAAATGTCAAAAGAGCCGCAAGAAATATGGCGTCGTTTGCTGTCCCTGTTGCTCTACTTTTGCAGCGTCCCTGTTTAAAGTTTTGACAGGTATGTTTGTTAGTAGTTTGCGTAATTTGGCGTTTTGATTGGAAGACAAAACATTTTTTCAATACAATTTCTTTGCACTTTTTCAATTTCTTCATACTCTTGTACCCCGCAATAGATTGTACAACGGAATCGTAAATTTTATGTTTTATGGATAGATTTATATATTGATTTGAGAATACGTTGTTCAACGTTAAATTAATGAGACTTTGCGAAGCCTTAGTTTTCTGTAAGGTACTTAACTAAAATCCAGCATTGAGTTCAGCTTAACTCCAAGATATTTATATTCTTTCATCTAAATGAATATCACTAAAAATCCAGTTATATCTCACTTCACTGCAGTTGGATCGTGAGAAAACCATAATTTTTGACTTTTTAGTATTGATCATAAGTTTTTGCAATATTCTGCAAGACCATTTATCATTAGTTGCAAATTTTCTGTTGACTTGGATAATATAACTAGGTCATCGGCGTACAGCAATACATCTATGAGACTGCCTGTGATTCGAATAACTCCGGGAAGATGAGTATCAACTTAGCGAAACAACATTCAACATGATCGAAAAGTGGTTAGGTGGATAATTAGTTGATATCAACTTAGCGAAGCAGCAAAAAAAACATAGAAAACATGGAACGACAAATTCTAAATTATCACAACTAATTAACGACTAATTATCCACCTAACCACTTTTCGATCAGTGAATGTTGTTTCGCTAAGTTGATACTCATCAGATATTCGGTTCCAGGTATGCAAACGTTAAATGTGATTTATTTTTCAGAAGATTCTTGAAATAAACTGAAGGGTCATCTGCAGATATCCCTGAACCTGCTATCTTCCAGAATTCCTTGGTGTTTTAATGTTGTCCTAGAGATAATGCCTGACTTGTTTTAAAATTGATATTCTTTGAGAGAAAAAGATTTTTGTACTTCATTTTTGATTTGATGTACCATTTTTGAAGTTCGTTATTAAAGAAGTTACGCCTCACGGGGCCCTGTTGGTCCATTCTCTTAATATAAAAAGCAGAGATGCTCCTAAACTATAATGACTGGCATAGACTGGTTCATTTGTGAACCAGCCTGTGGTCTATATATATATTTTCTCTTGTTTGCCATTGAGACCTGCGCTAGATCGTCTAGTTCTCCAACAAATCTGTGGCGAAATTACCGCATTAGTGACTGATCGAGTGAGTGCCTTCAGTGATCGAATGCACGAGTAAACCCTATGGGGATAATGACTCCATAACGTGAGCGGTAATGCCAAACTCACATAATTCAGTCACGTATTACTCGATAACTGATGCGGTAATTCGGCTCCTGTTTCCAAAATATCGGAGACGATTTGTTTGAAGGTTTTGGACAATCGCAGAGCAGTTGTATAATGGTTTCAATTTCTTCGACATCCTGACAGCTCATACAGAAATTGGGTGCTTATACACTCAATCTAGTGGCCATTGTGCCAATGGGACACCTATGAAGGTTGTAATGTTTATCTTTCTTTTAATCATGCCAATCGGGACGTCCGTTCCCATATCTTCTTGGCTACTGTTTTCCCTATTTGATACTGACCTCTTCCTCTCCAGTTCATCTGCTATACGTATATCGTTCCCTTCTATATTGCTTTGTCCAGGAACCCAGCAGAGTTTGACTTGGTTGATGTTGCAAATATTGTTTAGTATGCCTCGGCATTTTGCTACTGTCTTTTATCTTATAGTCTCACTGGATAATGCTTTGATGGCAGCTTGGATGTCCACGAAAAATGTGATCTCCGAGGAGTTCAGTTTTTTCTTGTGAACCATTTCAGCTGCTTTTTCAATAGCGTGAATCTCAGCCTGAAAGACACTACACTCATCTGGGAGTTTATATGATTCTCTAATATGAAGAGCTTCACAGAACACCCCAGCTCCTGTTCCTTCTTCCATTTTTGACTCATCAGTGCAGAAGGGGATACCCTGTTCACTGATTAGTGAGTTGGGTTCCCATCGGGTATTAAAACAGAGAAGTTCTTGTTAAAATCTATTACAGGTGGTACGTAGGCAGTCGTCACATCAAGTCCGGCCGATGTGTCATACCCATGACCATATGAGCTGTGCTTCCAAGAGCCCATTTCTTTAAGTCGAAGTGCACTTTTGGCTGCTGTGCATCTTATGCACTCGTCCAGGACTGGAAGATTGAGAATAGTTTCCAGCCCTGCTTGTGGCGTAGATCTTTGTGCCCCTGTTATTCCTATACAAGCAAGTCTCTGTACCTTGTACAGGTTTTTGAGACAGCTTTCCACCACAAAATCGAACCGTAGGCAAGTATGGGACGAACAATCGCTGTGTACATCCACTGGATGACTTGCGGTCACATACCCAACCTTGTACCGAAGGTTTTTTTGCATGTGTAGAAAGCACAACGTGCTCTTTTCATGCTTTCCTATGTGTTCCGTTTCCAAGTTAGCTTGAAATCAAGGATTACACCAAGATACTTAGCTTCTTTGGAAAGTTTCAAAGGAATTTCTTTAAGCTTGAGAGGGGTACAGTCTTCTAATTTCCTTTTCTTCGTAAACAGAACTAGTTCAGTTTTTGTAGGGTTGACCCCGAGTCCGTTTTGTGCCGCCCAAGAAGATATTTCTTTAAGTGCAGATTCCATGATATCTTTGATATCGGTAAGATACTTACCCGATATCAAAATTACTATGTCTTCTGCATAGGCCACAATTTTAATACAATTTTAATAATGAGGAGTACCTTACGCATTCTTTTATATGTTCTGAGAAAGCGTCAGTTGTCTCGGGGACAGAAGATTTTCTAGAGAGAAATTCATCCAAATAGTGCTGGAAGGATTCAACATTATTACTATCCGATTTTAGGCGTGGAATCAAATCAAGATTCCTTTGTTGTAATAGCGTTTCATTTCTCCACTCAATAACTATTGGCAGATTGTAACGAAGCGTTCCATGCTACGTTTCTCCACGCCACTCTACCCACCATTTTATCAGCAGATTATCGATTGTGTTTTAACCGACTCAATTCACAACGAATGCAAACACGTGACGTCACGCGAAATATTATTTGCATTCATCGTTATTGAGTTCACACTCACTGTCACCAGCAAATATCATATGAGGACCTACCCGAATACAGGAAAGGCACCCTTTCGGTCATTGCTCAAGGCATATAAGGCAATACTAAACTAGATTATAGAATCAGTTTGGCTTTCGTTGCTGACGAGTAAAGTCGATTCGGTCACTTAGCTTGTTCGATCATTTCGTTCTTCAGGCTTCCCCCCACCCGTGGTAAGGGGTCTTTAGTTCGAAGCTTAGAACTTCTATAATTGCCACCAGGGGCTTTGGTACCTGCCGATCTATCAAGTTTTAGCTTGGTTCATAAGCTACTAGGGGCTTTAAATCCTACTGATCTACCAGTGCGAAAGCCTGCCGTTCCGAAAGCCACCAGGAGCGTAGTACCTGCTGATATAAAGCCACTAGGGGCTCTCAAACCTACTGATCTACCAGTACGAAAGCCTATTTCTATTATCGTAATGTCAAGCGAAATTGTATCAGTATTCAGTATACTCCGTAAGCACTTACTTCGGCAGCACTGCCTTTATAATACAACCTTCCCAACAGGACCTACAAAAATAAGTCTTTGATGAAATGAACAAAAAAAAAAAGTAGAAAATATATGTATTTTTGCACAGGAGGAAAAAAAATAGACGGCAGAGAAATGGTTGACAGAATGTTTCTTAGAATTTTGTGCACTCATGTTGTAGTCGATTTTGTAGTTGGATGCTTCATGGAATTCATATATGTGCTATGTGGAGGCTTTCGCTTGATGCGCACATCAACATCCATCTGATATATTGCAATGTCAATAATTGCAGAAACTTGTAAAAATGCACCACAATGAAGAGTTGTATGAAGTATTATAGAGGAAAAGGAATTTTGTAGCAATTTTTTTTTTGTATACTTTTTTGGTGGAAAGGACTATATGTATACCTACCTATACCCTATATAGCCTTTATCATCATCTGTTTGCTATTACGCCAACGAATGCATCAAAACCGAAAGAAATAAAAAATGACGACGTGGTGCACTCTGCAGATATGTATGTGATGCAGACTTGAAGAAGATTCATAAGCGTGTTACGGTGTTATATTGTGAAAATGAAAAAAAAAAAAATACCTTTTATGAAACCTTTTGCAAAGGGAAAGCAATTTATTTATGGACTGCTGAAAGTCTATTGTTCATTTTAAATAATAAAAAAAAAACAAAATATATAGGGCAAAGTTTTCTTCTGGTAAAATACAAAAAAAAAATGTGTAAAGTAAATGGGATTCACTTTGTAAATTATCTTATTTTAATTTGGAAACCTCCTTTATGAATTCAAAACACGTAGGCAAGAGTAGAAGCTACAGCTTTTTTAATTCTCAACTATATTAGGATCTCTTAAAGCATTTTAATAGGAGCTTAGCTGGCATGAGTTAAGCATTCTTTTTTTCAAAATGAGTTTTTTCTTACTCCACTGCCTCCTTGGATGGCCTTATACAGGGTCTTTCATTAAATACTTCCTGTCTTTAAATTTAAATAAAACAAAGTGTGTGGGAGATAATATCTTCGAAATTTTGTATTCGTTTGAAAGGCCTATCGATGCCATTATGTACGGCAACGCGGCTTCTCTGGGCGGCACGCATCCGAAATGTCCAAATTTCCTCTGGCGCATAAATCAAGCTGAATTTGACCGATGGCATGGGTAATGTAAGCTTTGAGGGCCGCTGTGGTTTGTGACCTGCAACTCCAGGAAACCCCACAGGAAAAAGACTAACGGGGTCAAATCGCACGATATCGGTGGCCACATCACCTCCGCGTGAGATGACAATGCCCTCGAATTGCTCGTGCAGAATTTCCAATTTGCTGTGAGCTATATGTGGGAAGAAGCGCCGTCCTGTTGAATCCACATGTCGTTGGTGTCCATTTCATTTAATTCAGGCCAAAAGAAGTTGGTAATCATCAACCTGTAACATAGCGCTTGTCGTTGATGGTGATGGCCTGGCCAACGTCGTTCCCAAAGAAATATGGACCGATTACGCCGCCAGCCCAAAATCCACACCAAACATTGACTTTTTCATGATGCATTGGACGCTCTTAGATCTCATGTGGATTGGTATCGTCCCAAATTCGACAATTTTGTTTGTTGACGTACCCATTCACCAAGAAATGGGCCCAATCGCTGAAGATGACTTTTCGATGAAAATTAGGGTCTGTTTCCAACTGCTCCAGAGCCCATTCACCAAACAAACGTCGTTGTCTATACGGCCGTTTACCTTTAGCTCCGGGTCAGTTGAATTCTGTGTCTGTGCAGGCCCAAGTCACTACGCAAAATTCGCCAACTTGTAGCCGAGTTCTTGTTAGCGACGTGAAATCGACTGCCTAGGATTCTCCTGTACACTCTCACGGACATCGGTGATGTTTTCGGCAGATCTTGCGTTTCGATGACGTATGGGTGTTGGTTGATTGTTTACTGAACAAGTGGAATCAAATTTATCCACCACCCTGCGAATACTCCTCTCGGTAGGACGATTATGGCGATCGTATAATGGGCGAAGCGCGTGGAACGTTGCCCGAACATTTTAATAAAACATTTTTTTTGAACTCTATATCCGTCCCTGGTGATTTGCATTTGGCAAAACAAACTGATTGAATGACAGCCATTTTGACAGATTTACCTTCAACAATATTGTAGCTACCAACTGTCAAAGCTCGGAAGTCCCTATTGTAAGACCCTTTATATAAAATTCCAGTTTCTAAAATTCTGTCTTTAAAAAATTGGTTATTTATAAAATGGGGAAATGACCTGATTACACTTACAAAAAAATTAGGTTTCTTAAATGTTACTTTCTCAAAATTACGAAGAAGAAATTACAGCCAAATGTTAAAAATGAAGGGGCACTTAGGAAGGGTTGGCCTACCTATGGAGTACGGCAAAGAATACCCAATAGCCAATATTATTTCTGATGTCATGTCGATTTCTCAATGGTCCGGGAACATCAAAAAGCAAACGGTTTCGAATCAACCCTTAAATATTGGCTAGATTTTTTTAGCTCAATTAGCCTTCTATCGAGTTTTTCAATAAGAGCACTACAAATTTTTTTTTAAATAAAACAAAAACGGTTTTGGATATCAATGAAATTCTTTATTCTTGTGAAAGTGCGTTGGATGCCATTATGTATGGATTTCGATTTCTTTCGCATGGCCACCACGGGCACGCTTGCAGAAGTCCAGACGCTGAACCCAATTTTCGACGGTTTTCAAGCATAAATCGGCCGATACTGCTGCATTTTCACGTTCGATATTCGTACGAAGTTCATCAATCGTCGCTGGCTTGTTTGCATAGACCATAGACTTGATGTAGCCCCACAGGAAATAGTCTAACGGCGTCAAATCGCACGACCGAGGTGGCCAAGCGACTGGACCATTTCGTGAGATAACACGTTCTCCAAACTTAGTTTCCAATAAATTGATTGTGACATTCGCTGTGTGGCTTGTGGCACCGTCCTGTTGGAACCACATGTCCTCCAAGTCCATATCATCCAATTGGAGCCAAAAATATTCGGTTATCATTGAAAGGTAGCAATCCCCATTCACAGTAACGTGCCGGTCTTGATCATCACGGAAGAAGTACGGCCCAATGACGCCGCCGGCCCATAAACCTCACCAAACCGTAATTTTTTCGGGATGCAATGATGACTCATGGAGTACGTGTGGATTGCTGCCTGACCAATACCGCATATTTTGTTTATTGACGAAGCCATTCAGCCAGAAATGAGCCTCATCGCTGAAGATGATTTTTCGATTTTTAGCGCTCTTAACGTTGAGGCCACTGACTCCGAATTTCGGAAGTAAATTTTAATAATTTCGACTCGTTGTTGGCTCGTTGTTGATCAAAAGATCAACGTTAGCACAATTCAACTTAACTTTTAACCTTATGGTGAGCTCATGAAATTCTCTAAGCTCGAGCTTCTCGAACACCAAAGGGATTCCTTTCTGCATTCCAATGTTTTTTTTTATCATTTATTATACATTATCATTATATAATAAATCCAACGCGTTAAATGATCTTAAAATATAGAAATTCAAGCAAAATAGCTCTGTCAGCTAAGCGCGTCACATTCCCTTTAAGCATTAAACGAACCGACATTTGACTTGGGTTAGAAATGCTTCAAGGTTCTTAACAACAAAAAAAATTCGTTCAATAAAAAAGGTCTAAGATTAATAAGCGTGTATCTGATAAGTTCACCGGAGAGGAGCCTTACGCTGCTTTATAATCACACACACTTATTCAAAGCAGCATATTTTTTCATAAAGCTGAAGCTCTTCTGTCGTTGACAGAGGGAAAAACCCCATTAGTCACCATAACTCCACACAAAGACGAACGTCCTTACTATACTTCAATATGAATCATTCCGGTCAATCCGTTGACTGGTTACCTAGCTCAATTTCAAACAATAATATAATCCAAATTACTCGCAATTGGTCAACGACCGGTATCGAAATTCGCAAAACAAAATAATTTTACCTTCAAAGGATTTCACTCTCGAGTAAAACAAAACAAAAAAACGGAAATCAACTTAAGTACAAAGCAAAGTCAAGTCAGAATTTTCTGCTTTATTGTATTCTCTATTGAAAACCATCAATCATTTCATTTACATATAGATACCCACATATATATAGGTACCGTTGCTATGGGTATCAAAAATTCAAAATTCCAAAATAATAAAACAATAAAAACGACAAAACCACTTAAAATATTTCAAAAGAACCCGAAGAAAAGGTTCAATGAATGCAGTAATTTGGATCCAAATCCGCCCCCAACAGAATAAAACACACCGCGCCCATCCATATTCATTGAATTTCATTTTATGGGCTATGAATTCTGATTTGCCCCCATCATCACCCGTATTTACCGTTCATACTAGGTATATACCTGCTGCCTGTGAGCCTGTCCCCCTTTTGTAAATTAAACAATTTATGTAAGTGAATCGCCGACTCCATTACTTATCTCTAATCACTTTCAACATCGCTAATGACAGCCTGAATCGACCCGAGCATACCAAGTGCCGACCCAAACTCGTGGCCCCCAAAAACCCCAACCCTCGCTGCGCCGCGCCGACCCACAAGACGAACATTGAATGGGAAATCCCATCTTCATTGAATTTAGGACGATGACGACGGCGGCAATGTTGGCGACGACGACGACGACGACGACGACGACGACGACGATAGCGATGACGAGGACGATAACTATAACCGACGACAACGACAACGACGTTCAGTATTCAGAGTCCAATAATTGCCTTACATCAAAAATTTTAATTAAAACCCCTCAATGAAGTGTCGCGGTGTTAATGCCGTTAAGTCCGACCTCTGCCAACCTACATAAGTACCTTATATTCCATACAAAACCCCGAAGTCCTCATAATCCTCTTGAACCATCCACTACCAGCATCAGTTAGTACCTAACCTACACATATAGTACAGCTACAGCTACAGCTACAGCAACAGCAACAGCATCCAATATCAGCACAAGCAGAGCAGTTAGTATAGTGGAAGCAGCAGCTATATAGCAGCACAGCACTTTCCTCCTCATCCTTCCGAAACACAGGATGTGGTTAATGAACCATTGGCTGTCGGTTTATTGGTTCCCACTTCCCATAAAAGGCAGCAAGCCGACTGCTTCTGCTATACACTCTCTTCTCTAATGATTCCCGAAAGTAAAAAAAAAATAGGAGAAAAAAAAAGAACTGCACAATATTCGCACGGTTAGCGAATTGCGAGTTCAAAAGGCGGCAAAATAAACGGACGCGCTTGATGATTATTCTTTGCTTTGGCAGTTGGTACTCGCATTCGAATTTCTTTGTGGTATCAGCAGCATCAGGCAGGATTAATTTTTAACACCCAAGTGACCTAAATTAAATCCATTTACATGAAAATGAGAGATACTATCATAATATCGCTGTCGCTGCCGTCGCCGTCGCGTCGCCTTGTGGTTGATTGACGCGTAAGGGATGTAGTATGCTTCATATATGAACGTTTAAGGCAAGGCTCTCTCACTGTCAAGAACCACAAGTGTTGGAAAACCTCTGAAGGTTTGGTTCTTCATGCTATATTTTATCTTAATCTCATTCAGGTACAGATACACTGCAAGTGACAAAGTACACATTCAGAGGATGTACTGGCTTTGACATAAATGCAAAACATACAGAGTCGTCTTCTTCTTCTTCTCGTACCACCAGAGGTGGAGGGCAGGGTTGCCGTCAGGTGATTTAATCAAGTTCAGAAGGCAATACCGCACAAAGAAGTAGGTATTTACATATATGCACGAATATGTGACACATGCAATGTGGGAATCTTGAAAGTTCTAGATTTATTGATGCAAATATACCTAAGTGGGAAGGAGAATGTGGAGTTAAAGTCTCTATTAAAATAAAGCCTCTGTGCTTCAATTCGTTACACAAATTTCACCTGTGGTACGTTCTTTTTCTAACAATAGTTAATAGTTGTTATGTCAAAAAAAAAATTGTTGAAGTGTCATTGTTAGAGAATTGTTAGGATTTTACGATTTCATTTAGGAACGATATATTGTTAGATTTTGTTGATCTGTCAAACGAAAATCAATGAAAAATAAAAAATATATTAATATTTTCATTTGTATGGCACAAAATCATATTTTTGTTAATGTAAATTCTGCTTTATCATTTTCAATTGAAAAAAAAAATGTATTTCAATCTTGTCCGTATTTCTTACTTCACCTAAAGTAACAAAATTTGAAAATAGTTTCAAAAAGTAACTATTTGATACTTCAAAATGAATTTAGGAACGAAGTGAATGTGTCAAATAGTTACAAATCGTACCTTTTTTTTTGATTAAAGGAACGACAATAGTCAACTATACTCTGTCCAACAAAAATTGGCAGTGTAGGCAAGAGAGGACGTTTGCCTCTCATTCTGTCTTCAGTGGATTGCATAAATCTTTTCTTCATTAAAGCTTTCACAGGGTTGTCGTAGTGTACACGATAACACTCACCATTAAAAGCTTTTTTTAAAGCTCGAAAATCAAAAGCACCTTAACAGAAACTCAAAAAAAAAAAAACTGAACGAATTACCAAATGGACAAGGGTAACTCTGAATGCACATCAAGCTGCAGCCAATCGCCATTGGCCCTAGCAATTCAGTGCACACTGCCACACTCAGATGTGCTTTGAATAGGACGTTAGGTCTGTGTCAGAGGCTATTGGAAATTCCCGGGCGGACAAACAGGAGGAGTTATTTCAATTTAATATGGTGCAAAAATATGGCACGCTACTGATTTTGAAAAAGCTTTCCCATAAGAAGTGTACTGCCTATTTTTGTTGGACAGAGTATAGTGTTAACAATAATAGTTAACTATTGTTAGAGAAAGAACGGACCACTGTACTATTTTGATGGTCGATTCCAACATGAAATCATTTTTTTTTTTTTTCTTGCAACTGATGTACATATTTTATCCTTTTAAATTTACTGCTGTTCCTATATTCTTTTAAATTTAATTTCACCTCAATCATTTTAAAAGAGAAGACGATTTTTTTTTTAGAGTATTTCAAATTGTAATACCTACTGTTGAACGCACCCAAATGACTGGCAGCCGATCGTCTCAGACAATGTGATAGTTCCACAAAAGGACGATGTTGACATTGTTTTTTTTTGACGTCTCTGTGCTTTATCTCACTCCATTTCTCACTGAAATAGAGTCACCATTTCATGGTGAAAAGGAAATTTCTTTTGACGTTTTCTTTTCGCTTTTTCGCTTTATTCCTACAGAATCCAATTGTTTGCAAACGTAATATTTATTTAATAAAATTAAAATATTGTAAGTGAATTTTATTTTATTAATCCTTCAACTAGCACCGATTTTTATTTTGTTTTAAAGTCTGCTGAACGTCAGAAGTGAGTCGAAATCTTTTACATTAGTTTGTGTCTGAACAATTAAAAATTGGACTCACTTCAATACAAAATATGTCAGAAGAGCGAGTCCAATGTGAACACGAAATTACTCCAATCTGACAGATTAACGACCATCATACAGCTGCAACTCTACATTAAATGTTCTGTGGCTAGATTATCAAATGTGCGAATGTCAAATATATTCCCAAAATTATAACCTGCAGCATTAAAAAAGTTTTTTTGTCAAAAGAAAGTTGTGTTGCGTTCTTTTTTCTATAAAAATATTTTACAGGCAAACAAATAGGTACATTAATTATCAAAAGACCGCTATTGAAAATCTCTAATCTTTCTAAATTAAATTCCATTCCATTCCCAATTTGGTGTAACAGTGCTTACGTTCTGTAATGTCGTTTTCGAGTGGACGTTTGGAGCTACTCCTTTTTCACTCCTTTTACTCCAAATTTCTCATTTAAGATAGGAATGGAACAGTTCTGAAATCCAAACGAAAACGACATAACTCTCGCATGGTTAAAATTGGTCGAGAAACGATGGAAAATGGAACAAAACTCATACGATTTGTTTCAATTTTCATCGTTTCTCGACTGATTTTATCGATGCGAGAGTTACAGAACGTAGGCACAGGTCTGGTTTAATTAGCAGAACAGAACACATCAGCCAATTCAGCAAAGACTAACAGCTGACATTAAAAGTGACGTTTAGCGTGAGTTCAAATTTAACTCTGTTGATGTAGATATTTTTCTGTTGCAATGAGGTTGGGCCTTAGGCGTTGCGGTATAGTAATAGTGCAGCAAGATTTTAATTAGTAAATTTTTTTGAGAGTGCAAGAAAATGTACCAGTTTTGCAAGTTACACACGATCATGAATACGACAAGTGTTATGTTGTTCATTATCTGTCGGTGTAGGGGGCAAAAATATGGACTTTTTGTTTATTCTGTAGGTGTATTTGTTTTGTTTTCATGTACCTACCATCACTGGTTGCGTTTTAAAATTACCCAAAGGTATGGAGATTGGAGTCTATATGGAAGCATTCCAGTGCCATTGTGTCAGAGTGCATTATTTGTATGAAAAAAGGCATTTAATATGTTCGTGTCCGTAAAAATGAGAAATGAGCTGAATTTTTCCATGATCTTGTATGAGTTCTTGTGTTCAGGAGACTATCAAAAGCAAAAAATCTCAGATCGGCACTCTGGCAGCTCTATACGCCTCAGAAAAGTAACTCGGGGTTTAAAAACAGCTGCAGTTTTTTGTTTTCAACGTTCATTTTCTGAAGCATTAAGAATATGTTCTCTTCATCTTTTATTTATCGAAGCTTAAAGAAAATGAACATATTAGCCGTGTTTTTTTTGCAAGTCCATATGGATTTGTCGAAAAAAACGACATCGGGACTAATAGTTTTACACGTAAATACAACAACAACTTAAATCCATATAGACTTAGCTAAGTCCAGATAATTATCGGGACTTACGTACTGTAAGTAAGAAGTTCCTAAGTCCCGATGTCGTTTTTTTCGACAAATCCATATGGACTTGCAAAAAAACACGCCTATTATTATACTTGGAGATTTTAATTTAACAAATATCGACTGGGTTGATGATCCCGAAGAGCTTCAGCTTTTATCTTACAATGTGAATAACGATTATGAAATGGAACTTATTGATTCTTTTGCTAGTTATGATTTAGTTCAATTTAGTTGTTGTAAGAATGATTTTAATCGGGTACTCGATCTTGTTTTTGCGGATAGAGAACTAATTATATCAGTTGATAAATCATTGTATCCGATTTTTCCCAACTCTGTTCATCATAACGCATTATCCGTGCAATTTTTGTTTTATGATTATTTTAAATCAATTAACAATAATAATTTTAAATTTAACTACTCAAAGGCTAATTTTGAAGGCATAGCGAGTTATATGTCGGAAATTCCGTGAAATATAAATTTTCATTCCTTAAATTTGTTACAATCTTATAACTTGTTCATGCATAATCTGAAAGAGGCAATTAATATATTTGTGCCTAAAGTCATAATTAACAGTAATTCAAAGCCTCCGTGGTTTAGTAAAAGACTGTGTAATTTAAGTAATAAAAAAAATAAGGCTTACAAACTAGTTCGAAATTTTCCAGATAATACTGTATTTAAAAGTAATTATATCAGGTTGGCGCGAGAATTCGATGTTCTTAACTAATTTCTTTACAAAAATTACAGGTTGTCAATTGAATCGAATTTTAAAAGGAATAGTAAGTGTTTTTGGTCTTTCATCAATAGTAAAAAGAAATCAAATGGTATTCCCAGCTCTATGCAATACATGGGTTCTACATATTTTGATCTACCGACTATATGTAATTTATTTAGCGAATATTTTAAATCCAATTATACAACTTCAAATGAAATAAATCCCCGAAGTACTGAATATTGTTCTTACAATATGGTTGACATTGGTCAGTTAGAGGTGAATATTTCCGAAGTCGAAGATGCTCTTGTAAATTTGGATTGTGATAACAATCCCGGTCCTGATGGAGTCCCTCCAATCGTTCTGAAGAAATGTGTAGCTGCTCTTTCTTTACCTATTTTTTATATCTTTAATAGATCTCTTGCGAGAGGTGAATTTCTCTCGGAGTGGAAAAAATCTTTTATCATTCCTATTCACAAAAGTGGCCCTAAACAAGAAATATCAAACTATCGTCCAATCTGTAAACTGTCGACTTTCCCAAAACTTTTTGAGAAAATTGTTTACGTTAAATTAGCTTTTTTACTGAAAAAATATATTTCACCATTTCAACATGGCTTTGTTGCAGGCAGATCAACAACCACCAATCTTTCAATTTTTTCCAATTTTGTATTGAATAAACTTGAAGAAGGGTATCAAATTGATGTGATATACACCGATTTTGCCAAGGCCTTCGATAGAGTTAGTCACTTAATTTTGATTGAGAAGATTGAAAGATTGGGCTTGCACTCAAGTATGTTGAAATGGCTAATATCTTACCTAAAAGGTCGTATACAATTTGTATCCATAGACCAAATACTCTCGAATCCTGTAAATGTTACATCAGGAGTACCCCAAGGAAGCCACCTGGGCCCACTTCTCTTTCTTATATTTATTAATGACATGCCTGACATCTTTTTAAATTCCGTTCGACTTCTTTTCGCTGATGACTTAAAATTCTTTCGATGTATAAAATCTATCGATGATTGTCTTCTTTTACAAGACGACATTTTAAGGCTAACAGAATGGTTATTATGGTTAAATTATTTTTAAATGTCTCTAAATGCCATTGTTTTTCTTTTTGTCGCAACTTTTCTGCTGTATTCTATGAATATAAAATTGAGAACCATGTTCTGGATAGAGTATCTGAAAAAAAGTCCTTGGTGTGGTTTTTGATTCAAAACTTAACTTTGTTAAACATGTGGATGTTAGGTTTTATAAAGCGTAACTCAAAAGACTTTAAGGATCCTTTTACTCTAAAATCCTTATATAACTCTTATATTCGGTCAATTTTAGAATACTGTTGTGTGATATGGAATCCATACTACAACATCCATTCCCATAGAATTGAAAATATTCAAAAAAATTTACTCGATTTGTAATTTGGAAATTAGATTGGAACATCGAAACTCCCTCTTACCCTACCAGATGCAAACTTCTTGGTCTTCAGTCGCTTGCAAATAGACGAAAAGTCTATTCGATCATGTTCATTAGTGATATTTTTAATAATCATATTAAATGCCCTTTTTTGTTATCTTTGATTGATATTTATGCACCATCTCGACAGCTGAGAGAGCGGTTTCTGCTACAGGAAAATGAACATCGAACGAACTATGCACTAAACGAACCTATAACTCGCTGTGTAAGAGAAACTAACCTTATTTCTGAGTATATTGATTTCAATGTTCACACAAGCAGAATAACTTTAAAAAAATAACCTACTGTTGTACTTTTTAAATTAGCTTTTTTATTGAATGTATATTATACTATATTTTATTATAATTATATTTATTTTTGTATATAGCCAACTATTTATTTATTAACTTTGTGTTTATTTCGCTAGTCTAATTGAAGTTCTAAATGATCTCTAACTGATGTTAAATAAATAAATAAATTTAGGTCTATAAGATCCTCATCAAGAATATCTATTGCGCCAAGGCATCTAGGCTTACGACTCTTCATACCAGTGGGTTCATTTATTGCACTGGAGCAGTGGCCTATTTCACCAAATTACAATCACAAATTTGTACTTGTAATCTACAATTAAAAATTTGTAAACTTAATTTCTGTTTCACAAACAACAAACATACAGCCCTATTCTGCTAAACGATTCGATCGAATCTTTCGATTCGCGTGAATGTTTTATTCAATTTTCTTCAAATCATTTATTTAAAACTTATGTCTTTCGAATTCAAATCTTAACCAGTTCTTTATTTTTGAAATTCTGAAGAGAATTTCATTGCATTCATTTTATTTTTATCGCAATTAATAGGCATTATGGAACAATCATTTCCTTCCCGCTGATAGCAGAATGCCAATGTTCACGCGAACGTTTAGCAGAATAGGGCTGATAATTCCCACAAATTATTAAAAAAAGAGTAAGAAAAGTAGAGGAAATTGTAGTTGATTTACAAATAAAAAAAAAATCGGGTGCACCACTTTTTTGCCAGACTTGTAAAAACAATTCTTTCTCACAAATTTGTGAGAGTCTGCTTCGTAGGTATTAAGCGTAAAGTGCACAATATAGCCTTCTATATTCTCAAAAAATACACCAACAACGACTGTACAAACACGATGGACACATTTGAACACCATGCATGTCTGAGAGCTCATGATAAAATGTCAAAATTTCCATTTTATGTCAATAAAAACATTTTTTTCAGGCTCGTTACCAATCGTGGTTCAATTATTCTAATTATTATCTACCCTTATACGGCTTATGTAAAACTTTTCCTTGAAAGCAAATGAATCTGCAAATACGCGACCGATAGATTCTTGAGCATTTTATCGCAAAATATTCACTTGTGTTACTATCGGTACTACTACAAATGCCTTCGCCGTAAATACATTTTTAGGTTCGGAAAGATATTTCTATTGAAAAATTACAAATTGTAAATAAAATTACACATGAGCTTTCTTCTGTAAGAATTTTTCTACAACTTAACAAATTTGTAAAATTCTTATATTTGGTGAAACAGAAACTTATAAAAACACCTGAATTTTCACAAATTTGTACTTGTAAACTACAAACAAAAATTACTCTTGGTGAAACGAAAATAAAGATATTCCCACAAATTTCCCTTTGTAAATTACAACTACAATTTTGTAATACAAACATTTTGTGAAACAGAATAAATCGATTTCTTAACAAAATTTGTAAGGAATCGCTTGTAAATTACAATTTGAAAGTTGGTGAAATAGGCCCCAGGTCTATCATGAGAGCAGTTAAAATTCAATTGGATTTATCTACATTATGGATTTAAAAAATCAAATTTAAATATGAGTTTAACGAGTGAATTGGAATTAATGCTTGAATTTAAATTAATTCAAATCAGGATTTAATTCTTAATCAGGATTAAGCAAGTGAATAATAGTGTAAGTCTAGAGACAGAAATGTATATTATTTACGAATCTAAACAAAAGTAGTACGTACTCCTCTGATCACAGTACACATATTAAAAGTACATGTATTATCATTAGGTTTGTTCGGGACACTTTAAAATAGATTAGAACAGAAAAGTAAAACTTTTTGCCGTTCAATGAGATTTTTTCTTTTCTAAACTATTCTGTTTACTGTTCAATGAGTCTCTCTGGAACACTTGGAATAGAATTTGCTGCACTTGCCTTTTAAGTAGAATAACTTACAACTGATTTGTGAGAAGTGTCAAAATCAGCTGTTGTAGTTTTTTTCAACGAAAATAGTGGGTTTTTTGATTGATTTTTTCTGAATCACTTTTAATAGTGAATTTCAATAAATTCTGATTCCATTTTAATAAAGTGATATTATTTTTAAGACGTGCATTTGTCGTTTTAAAAACTGCATAAATGCTCGGAAATTTTTTTGTTGATTTATTTAATGAAAGCGTAGATAGACATTTATTGTTCCAACTTGTTCTGACGTTTTTCACAAATCTGTGCTGTTCTGTTGTGTTCTAATATTACTTATTTCTCACTGAACAAAGCTATTAGTAATTTCATTTTTGTTCATTTCTGCGCAAATGTCAAAATGGAAACAAAATGATGAATCCAGAGCACCAGTGCAAGTTAACTTGTCAAATATTAATATTAGGTTTGTTCGAGTACTTTCCGGACCAAATATGGCAATCTGTCAAATTTTCAGGAGTGGGGATGAAATTCTCAGATACTGTCCAAAAGTACGCTAACGCTTTGTACCAAAAATATTGCCTTCTTTTTAAATGTCAAAAAAAAAGTAAACAAAAAAAGCCCCATAGCAAACAAAAATGTAAACAAAGCGACAAAATTGGAATTACTTTTGAAATTATACTTTCTTTATTGAATTTTATAACGAAGAAAACAACAGAAGTGAAAGCCATTCAATGTAATTTTTGAAAAATCGTAATTTAAACACAATTAAATTAAAAAGCACTCATTTAAATTACACCAAAGCAAAATTTCTTTAACTAAATATTTTAATTTCAATGTTTTTTTTTTTTGTAAACACAAAAACACTGCACATTACACAATATATAGCAGGTTTTGAACAGATAGATATTCTTTATTCAATACTTTTTTTTTTGGGAATTATTTCACTAATTTTAAACAAAATTCGCTTCAACACTTGAAAATAAAACTTAAAGCAAAAGTAAACAACAGCCATTTTGTATTTTTTTTGTGTTTCTTTAACTGGCTTTTGACAGAAAACAGAACTTACCAGATTCTGCCCGAAGAAATTTCTCGGGTAAAAATTGGCAAGAAGGGGAAATAGTTTTCTCTCTCGCGAGCACTCTCCTCTGCCCAAAATGACACGAAATGGAAGTACGCGAACAGGATTGGACCAAATCTGGTAAAATCAATAGTTTTGGGTGTTTTCGGACTAGTACGCGAACAGACTTATTTTTTTGTAGTTTCTGATGCGGTGTGTAGTTTTTGAAGGCATTCGAACAGTCATTTTTAATTTTTGACCCTTTCTATTTTGACAACCTGCGCATTAGGTATATTACCTTATATTATGCCTGTTTGGTAAATAATACTTTCACCAAATTTCCCGAAACTGTTTTTTTTTTCCTATACGTTTTGAGAGAAAATTGATAAAATTTGTGCAAAATTGCGAAAATTTGTAAAAAAGATTCATGTTACCAAACAGACCTATTTTTGTACAGTGATCGGTCTGATGAGTTGCTTATAAAAGAGCAGCTTCCTATTTTTCGTGATTGTGTTCTTTTTGCGCATCAAAGGGTAAATGTTGTGAAAGGTGAAGTTGGTATTTCTTATAGAATGGCAAGAATTGCTTGTGTTTTCAAACACAACAAAATACTCCCAACTAGGTATATTGATAGTTGTATTCCATCAAGTAGGTTGATCTCGAGGTTTCTGCAGTTTTAAGCTTAGCGTGCCCTTCCTGAGTTGCTTGATCATCAGAAGCAGACAAGATTGACGGATTTGTTTTGATGTTCCATCACCTTTCAGGTGGCTAAAGTTGGTTTTTATGATTTTGTGTTCGTCAGTGAATCGTCATCAATCAGGCGATTTTGGCCATTTTCAGGTTGAGTGTGGTTGGGTGTGGACATACTTAGATGCTGAATTTAGATACTCTTAATTTAGGTACATGTGCAATTGCAGCTCTGAGTGTACCTACTCATTGTGGATTGATAGTTTACACGAAGGAAGACCTGGAAACTCGTGACCAAAAGCGAACCTTCCCATTAAATTTTAGGATCAGGACCAATGTTCTGTAATTCTCGCATCGATAAAACGATGATGATAAACAACAAAGACGAACACAAATAAGACTCAAATATCAATTTTTCGCACACAATCAATGATCCGGGTAAATCCTGTGCGAAAAAAGAGCATAGACTTCTCCAAATAATCTGCTACACTAGCCGTGATATTTTGCAAGCCCGAAGGAAATTGGTCAAAATAAACGACAGCGGGGATTAGCGACGCCATCCCCAATTAAATGGAGTTTTCATACAAACTATCGATAACAAGTATCTAATTCACGCCGGTGACAAAGTTTCTCTCTGTGCTTAAGTTAAAACCCAAGAATTATCTAGAGTTGGGAAATAATGATTACAAAAATAAGTCAATTACAATTACTTGTAATTGAAATCTCCAAATACCTTTTTAATTACTTTTAAATGTAATTGAAGAATTTCAATTACTAATTACATGTAATTAAAAAAATTCAGTTACTAATTACATGTAATTGAAAATCGTCAAAAAAATCATTGATGTAATTAATTTATTTTTTTGTCAATTACATTGTACGTGATATTACACAAATGATTTAGTACATCAGACTCGTTGAAGGTCTTTTTTCTTTTGCGGGAATCTTAGCTACTCCTCGACAATAAAACCTCAACGAAACTAACATTAACATGTTAGTGCTGTTGTAGGTTAACCAACTGTTCTGCTAATAGTACAGTCAAATTATGTTTTTATAGCAATAAAATCATTTATCAATAAAGAAGTTAAAAATGAAAATTGGTTAAGTTTGTTTGTTAAAATGCCTTTTATTAACCTTCATTGTTATTTTTTTATTTATTGTAATTAATAAAAACATGTAATGAATTATAATCCAAGAAATCAATTAGGTCCTTCAAGTACTTGCAAAAAACCATTACTATATTCAATTAAATGTAATTTGTAATTGAATTTTTTTGATTACAAGTAATGTAAATGTATGTTTTATTCAATTACTAATTACTTGCAATTGAAATGAAAGTTGAAATAAATTACAAAAAGTAATCATTATTTTCCAACACTAATTCGTCTTAGCTAAGCCCGAAGGGGATTTTTCTATTCATAATCTCACTCTCAATTTTCGCTACAAATTGACTGGACAAAAAGTCGCTTCCTTCCCTATCTAAACAATTAGCAATAGGTATTTTAAGAAGAAAATTGTTTGAAAATTGCGTAAATCTCAAGAAAAAGTCCTCAATACGAAAATAAAGTTACTTAGCGGCAACCATGACAGCGGGCGGATCAGGTGAAGTGCAGAGAAGATTCCTGGGTGGCGGATGGCGGTGGTGGCGTAACCGCTCTTTGACACGTTCTGTTTTATGATACAACGATTTAATGGCACTGGGATTATTTATTGTAATTGAGATGAGACTTCTTTCCTCGGCTATTTTACTTTGGAGTTCTTGTTTTTTCTTATTTTTCTTATTTTTGTTTTTTTTTTTATCTCTTTGGTTTCGGTTTCTGATGTTTTCTGTGTGTGGTGTTCTTTCTGATGTCCTATAATAAGGTTAAAGCGTAAATCAAGCTCCGGGGAACGATTTATAGGTCAAGACCCCCGACTTGTTCGTCGTTGTTGGTGGTGGTGGTGGTGTAAGTAGTGGGAAAAAGGATTGCTTTTCGGTCGTGTCCTCTTTGTGCCTTTGTAAATATTCGGCCTATTCATCGAATTTTTCATTATTTGCACTTTGGTGTTATATTTATGTAGTAGTAGTAGTCGTGGCCGCGCATTGGATGTATAAAGAATTTGAAACCCAAAACCGAAATGAAGCTGATATCAGCTTGGCCTTATCTAGAGAGTCATAAAAATGAAATTCAATCCAACATTGATTAAAGTGTAGCAGCAGAGTGGTTGGCTGGTCGAGTGGGATAAATAAATAAAAATATAACTGCCTATTACTTCGAACTCGAGCTCAAACTGGATGATGAGGAAGGAAATAAAAAATTGCAATTAATAATGTTAAAAATAATTGTGTAGAATCGTGGAGCGTTGTGAACAAATATATGTTATGTAGGTATAGTTGTTGTTGTCACGGTCTCTTCTTCGTCGCAGTCATCGTCGTCGTTGTCATTGACAGAGAGATGGGGGCTAATAAACCTACGACATTATGGTGTGCAAAGTGTGGAACGACAATGACGACGACATAAAATATATAATCGACTCAGTGGAATAAATATATATACACTTAAGGTACATAGGTACATATCTCCAATTCTCCATGAGTGGGAATCTCCATATTCATACCTAGACTTACAGGGCTAAAGTAGATGTACAATTACAGGGTCGGATTAAAACTAAGAGCAGGGATTTTCGGTAGTGATCCTCTAAAAAAAGGGCCTTCACTATTTGCTTATACAAACAACTGTCAACATATAATATTACAGATTGCCAGATGTCATAGAATGTACCTATTATCTGTCAGATTAATGTTGTGTATAAGAGTCCATATTTCACTCCCAATGTAAAGAAATGGATTTTGGAGGGTAAAACGTACATCTCCATATGAGTAATCGGTACATTATAAGTTAGTCCTTCTTAAGAGTTGTTTTAAAGAATAAAGAAGATATAATTGAAATCGTTGTTTATTGAAATAACAATTTGTAGCTGTCAGAGTGACTTATATGGTCCCCTTTTGCGTTAGTTTCAGGAACTACATGAGTTACTTAAATGGATTATATTGATTTACCTTAAAATAAACAAAGGAAATATTGTTTCACTTTTCGTAAGAAATAAAGTAGATACGTGCTACTGCAGAAAGGAGACGAGGAGTCATTCTGACAGCCGCCAGTCTGACAGGTATCACGGTGACATTGCTGTCAATCTGACAATTCTATTTAAACAGTTTGTAGGTTTACAATTCTTTCTTGTTTTCCATGGACATTTTAAGTTTGTTCAAGATCTTGACCAATACTGCCAATTGTCACGATTTGTTACTAATTTTACCAATTTTTGGCAAAGTCCTGTTCCACACTTCACAAATTGGCTAGTTGTGGGCTGAAGATAGCGCTTATGAGAGAGTAAAATATTGGGTTTTTCAATAAGACCGCTTCAAAAGTTTTTTTAAACAAAACAAAAACGGTTTTGGATATCAATGAAATTCTTTATTCCTGTGAAATTCGATGCCATTATGTATGAAACTCGATTTCTTTTGCATGGCCACCACGGGAACGCTTGCAGAAGTCCAGACGCTGAACCCAATTTTCGACGGTTTTCAAGCATAAATCGGCCGATACTGCTACAATTTCACGTTCGATATTCATACGAAAGTTCATCAATCATCGCTGGCTTGTTGGCATAGACCATAGACTTGACGTAGCCCCACAGGAAATAGTCTAACGGTGTCAAATCGCACGACCGAGGCGACCAAGTGACTGGACCATTTTGTGACATAACACGTTCTCCAAACTTGGTTTCCAATAAAATGATTGTGACATTCGCTGTGTGGCTTGTGGCGCGCGCCGTCCTGTTGGAACCACATGTCCTCCAAGTCCATATCATCCAATTGGGGCTAAAAATATTCGATTATCATTGAACGGTAGCGATCCCCATTCACAGTAACGTGCCGGTCTTGATCATCACGGAAGAAGTACTGCCCAATGACGCCGCCGGCCCATAAACCACAACAAACCGTAATTTTTTCGGGATGCAATGATGACTCATGGAGTACGTGTGAATTGATGCCTGACCAATACCGCATATTTTGTTTATTGACGAAGCCATTCAGCCAGAAATGAGCCACATCGCTGAAGATGATTTTTCGATGAAAATCCGAATCATTTTCAAGTTGTTGCTCAGCCCAATTCACGAACATACGACGTTTCTGGTGGTCAAGCGGCTTCAGTTCTTGCGTCAATTTAATCTTGAAAGGATGTAGGCCAAGATCTTTTCGCAAAATTCGCCACAACGACGTCACAGAGATGCCCAACGCTTGAGAACGATGTGTGAGAGACACATTTGGGCTTTCTGCAACTGAAGCCTCAGCGGCAGTAATATCCTCGACACTGCGGGCACTTCTTTGTCTCACTGGCACGGGAACATTTTGTACTGTGCCTGTGGATTCAAATTTGTCCACTGGACGCTCAATTGTTGATCTGCTAGGACGATTATGACGACCATAAATTGCACGTAGCGCTCTTAAAGTTGAGGCCACTGACTGCGAATTTCGGTAGTAAATTTTAATAAGTTCGACTCGTTGTTGGCTCGTATATCTTTCCATCATGAAATGACAAACCTTACTGAAGAGAAATGTCAAAAGAGCGGCAAGAAATATGGCGTCGTTTGCTGTCCCTATTGCTCTACTTTTGTAGCGTCCTTGTTGAAAAACCCTTTATTTCCCCTTCATTAAGTGTTCAAGAAAATTCTTTGGGCAAAAATCAAACAAAGTAGGGTTGGTTTCTGTCAAAAAGATGTCAATTTAAATTCAAAAAAACAAAGAAAATTAAATAAATCTATTGACTGTGTTGCCCAAGTGTTACTTTTATTTCAGTTTGTTTTTTTGGCAGATGCGCACTTTTTATATAATATTTTATCAATCCCTATATTAATTTATTAATTAGGTTATTTTCATAGCATTTATCTTTCGTTTAACAAACGTTTTTCTGAAAATAGAAAATCTTTTTGCGATGCATTCACTTCTTCTATTTATAATTTATTGCTTCTTGACCCCGGAATATATTTAAGCTTTATAATTTAATGTTAAATTAAGGAAACTTCTGTTTCTATTACAATCAAATTTATATTATGAAAATTTGCAAACGTTTTTTTTGCTTTGGTTTTAGTTATTTATCATAGATCCCTGGCAACTCTAGTTTAATCTCGTTTTGACGTTCGAAAAGTGACAGGAATTATTGCCCACAAAGAGTTCGAATCTTTTTTTTTTTTTAGTTTTCTTTTCTCGGAGAGAATTTCATCGAAAAACAGACCGCCCATTTCTGCCCAAAAAAGTTTGAAACAAACTTATTATCACAGCTTATGAAGTGGCTGCTATTAATTGACATTTAAATTTGACAGCTGTTAATTTGACAATTTGTAATTTAATGACAGTTAAATGTCTGTTCAACGATCTGTCAAAACTAATTTGAACGTCAATCTAGTTCAATAGCGCGATCTTTGATGCAAAGTGAAATTCTTTTCACAACTCCAAGGAAATAATCCCGTTAGTATGTTGATTTACAACCATATTCATTAGAATTTGTAAACAACTCTAAATAGCTGAATAGTTATGTATGTATAGCATAAGCATTTAACGTTGCATAAATTCTTATTCATCTATCTATTAAATCTACTACGTTTTAATGCCAATACTGATTAACAAAATTCACCTAATTGTGAAAAATTAATACAAGAATTCTGCTCCACGCCGCCAATTGGATTCGTGTTAATTATTCTAATTATTGTTTATTTGTGTCATTTAAGTGTAAGTAAAAAAAAAGTTAAAAACTCATGTTTCTTTATTGATCTATTGAAATAATTTAGGCTCTCCCAAACCAGCCATGGCGCCGAAGTTAAAGTGACATTATGGATACTCAATCATCATTATATTGGCAGGTTTAGCTTAAAATGCTTCTATTCAACGTTGCATAAGTTTTATTAATAATATGTTCGCGTTTAAAGACATTATAAGGAGTGTTTAACTCTATGCATTCGCTATATCACGTTTATAAATTAGATTCTTACTATTTTAGATCGCGCCTTTATATTTTGAAATTTAGTTAAGCTAAAGTTCGCCCATGGCCAAAAAAAAAACCCCTGTGTGAGTTTTCCTAGTTGGATTCTGAAGTTCAATGGGTGGTCGTCGCGTTCCATGGTCGTATTAATACACAAGTATAGTTGGCAGCCCATGGGCTTGGGCAAGGTGGCAGTGACGGTAATGCTGATGTTGCTTGGCTTGTATGAACTGAGCGTATCGTATATAGTTCTGAATGAAAAGGAAGGCGAATAGATATAGACTGTGTGGGCTGAGGCTGGAGTTGGAGCTTGGGCTGAGTTGTGTGATGCGGTGCACAGCATCAAAACAAGTAATACACTGAGAAACACAACGGTAACGCATTTTATTGTTGAAATTACTTCCAGTGAAAATTGGGGAGGAATACCTTATACATGAACAAACGACGACGACAATACAGTAATGGGCATTTCTCACCTGGTATTTGAATGCATCTCCAGACATATACATTACATTTATACATATCTGTTTGTGTGTTATTCTGTTGTTTCTTTCAAAGTAGCTAACATGTAGATACATATACGCTTATATATTTATGTAGGCAAGGAAGGTATTCGTATCTTGTTGAAATCTATATGGATGGAGGGGGTGGTCATTTGTGTCTATTTGGCAACAGCAATAGTCGTTTAATTGTGTTGCAGAACAAGAGTGAGAGGATAACGTATTGCGGCATTATCTTGTAAAGGATATAGTTGTGTCATTTCCTGAGAAAAATACATTTGAACTTATACCTACCTAGGTATATACCTACCTACAATTGAATTGCTAAAGAGAGGATACATGCACAATTTATTTATTGCATATGGCGTGGAATAAAAGTTATTCTTTTTTGTTGGTTATCCTTTTGTTATTGAATTTAAGCATACGATGGTAACTTTTGCATACATCATTCTAGTTGGAAAGTTTTAATATTTTTTGAGAGTTCAACAGGATCAAAATAATTGAATGTATATTTTATAGACAAGTTTTAAATTTGTATTCGAAAAATCAATTATTATATTATGTAATATTCAAACTAAATTGGGTGTGTTTTGTGTTTCTCTTTTGGACTTAATTTGTGTAAAGATGCACCAACGGCAGTAATTTGCTTTTCAAATTATTTTGTCTTTATTAAGATTGTAATAGTTACACAGATTACACCAGAATAATTGAATTTTATGTGATGAATAGGTACGTGAAGATAGATAGTATAGAATAATTATGAAATTTAAATAATGCAGCCGCTTTTTCTAACTTCTATTGTAGTGTCGCGCTCATGGATATTAAGTTAACCATTTGAAGTCATAGATTAACGGTTCATTCTTAATGCTTGAGATGTGCTTTTTGATTTCCAGTCGAGGTAATGCTCGCGGCCGCCGGCTTTGCCAGGGTCCTTCTGAAGGAAAACACGAAACTTCAGTAGGAAAGGGTCTTATAACCTCATAACAAAATCTTTATTAAAACAACTCTTATAATAAATATATAAACTCATAAATAATAAAAGAAAGTCCAGTCCATACCCGTCTGCTCTCAAGTCGAATGGCATTTCAAGTCACGACCCTCGGGTTATCCCTTCGTTACCAAACAGCTTTTTATGACGTTTGTTAGGCCTATTCTTGAATACGCTTGTCAGGTTTGGTCACCCCATTACCATTGTCATAGAGCTAGACTGGAAAAGGTGCAAAAAAGATTCCTGAGGTTTGCACTCAGAGGGTTAGGCTGGGTAAATCCTTATGATCTCCCACCTTACCATAATAGACTGAAACTTATTGACATGCCTAGTCTTGAGAACAGACGATCGTATTTATGTTCTATCTTCATTGTAAAACTATTAAACGGAAAAATAGACTCATTGCACCTTCTGTCTCGTATAAACTTAAGGAACTTGTCCGAATGTCTGCATATTTCAAACTATCTGACCAATTATGAACGTTTTCTCCCTTAAATAAAACGTTTAATTTACTTAATATTTTCAATAATGTATATATATCAACTTGTTTGATCAAAACATAATTTTCACAAGTACCTAAATTTAAATCAACTTTTTTTTCAAATATATAAATTGTACTTAATACTTGTAAAGCTAGTAATTAGCTAAGTTGTAAATAAATAAATAAAAAGACTTGTAAGTAAACAAATAATAAACTGCTTGTCGATTGTACCTATTAATCTTAAAAATTCGGCGGTTAACGGGCGGTTAACGTCTTGGCCAATCGGCATACATCGGTACGGGTATATTCTGGTATTCTAGATCTAGTTCCCTGGATTTCCAATGTTTACGGTTGACGGCGATCGGTTAGTTTTGATGAGCTGACACTAAGACAATAAGTAGGGTTTAATACCCCTAATAAAGGGTTTCCCAATAAGAGGTGTTATTTTGAATAGCCCACTATTTCGGTAGTTGTCACTTTTGAAGCTGTCATTTTTTGACATTTGACAAGTAGAAACTACGCCATTAATGAAAATGGAACGATACACGCTTCAACAACGCATTGAAATTATTAAAATTCACTATAAAAATGGTGAAAATTTGGCAGAGACGGTTCGTAAAACTACAACATTTTTGGGTCGTCGTGAAGCACCTTGTCGGACCGCAATACAGAAATTGGTGGACAAATTCGAGCTGTTGAGACAAGTTAGTGATGTGAAGAATAAAACCCGTGCACGTCGCTCAAGAACAACTGAGAATATTGCTGTTGTAGCCCAAAGTGTTGAAGAAAACCCAGGTTTGTCCATTCCTCGTCGTTCTTTGGAATTAGGCATTCCACAAACGTCATTGGGTCTTAAGGCTTATAAAGTTCAGTTAACACAAGAACTCAAGCCGGCTGATCATCAACAACGTCGTGTCTTTGCTGATTGGGTCCTTGAAATGCATGAAAATGATCCGGAATGCATGAAATGGGCCTCACTGATGAGGCCCATTTCCACCTCGGAGGCTACGTCAACAAGCAAAACTGTCGTTGAAAAGCCTCTCCATCCTCAACGCGTGACTGTTTGGTGCGGTTTATGGTCCGGCGGGGTCATTGGACCTTACTTTTTCGAAAATGAGGCTGGAGCAACAGTTACGGTCAATGGATTGCGCTATCGAGAGATGATTAATGATTTTTTATGGCCGGAATTGGATGGTATTGATCTGGACAACGTTTACTTTCAACAAGACAGCGCTACGTGCCACACAAGCAATGAAACCATCGATCTTTTACGGGAAAAGCTTCCGGACCGTGTTATCTCTCGAAGAGGTGATCACAATTGGCCACCGAGATCTTGTGATTTAACACCTTGCGACTTCTTCCTTTGGGGCCACGTGAAAGATAAGGTCTACGATTCAAGACCTCAAAGATGGAATTCTTGAGGCTATCGAGGACATAGGGCAGCCACTTTGCGATTTGGTTATGGAAAATTTCATGAAAAGGATATGGTCCTGTAAGCGTGGTCGTGGCGGCCATTTGGCTGATGTTGTCTTCCATTATTAACGGCATACCTTCCTCTTTATAATGAAATTAACATCCGATCATTTATCTCAAAAAATGCCATTTTTCTTTGTATATCAAAATAACACCTCTTATTGGAAAACCCTTTATCTTAGGATTGGCAGGTACTACGCCCCTGGTGGCTTTCGGAACAACAGGCTTTTGCACTGGTAGATCAATAGGATTAAAAGCCCCTAGTAGCTTATGAACCAAGCTAAAGCTTGATAGATCAACAGGTACCGAAGTCCCTAGTGGCAATTATAAATGAAAATAGTGCTTGATAGGTCAACAGGTACCAAAACCCTTGGTGGCAATAAGGAAGTTCTAAACTTCGAACTAAAGACCCCTAAGCACGGGTGGGGGGCAGCCTGAAGAACGAAATGGTCGAACAAGCTAAGAGACCGAATCGACTTTACTCGTCAGCAAAGAAAGCGAAACTGATTCTATTATCTAGTTTACTATAACTTGAGCAATGACCAAAAGGGTGCCTTCCTGCATTCGAGCAGGTCCACATATGATATTTGCTGGTGAAAGTGAGTGTGAACTCCATAATGATAAACGCAAATACCATTTCGTGTGACGTCACGTGTCTGCATTGGTTGTGAATTGAGTCGGTTACAACGCAATCAATGTTCTGCTGATCAAATGGTGGATAGAGTGCGGTGGAGGAACGTAGCATGGTTAAATGTGACTTTGTCTGGTGTCTTTCCGTATTTTAAGCGAGCAAAATAATAGCAGTGTTATTGTCAAGATCAATTTAAAAAATTGTGTTTCCTTAAATTATGATTTGGATGTAATAAAATGTATGACCTATTTTTTTACTTTATTTCAACCGAATTTGTTTAAAAAAAATAATAATTTGTTCTGTTCTTATGAAGTGGGCCGTGGTAAACACTGTCACACCAGAAAGGCGCCAACTCATTAAAAACCTTATGAGAAAAAGGTGAGGAACTTGTTGGGTTTTCGCCGAAAATAGTAAGAAATTCCACAAAATTTAAGGGAAAAGTCGAAAGTTCGTACGCCATCTTATATAAAACGTGTTGTTCGGCTTTCAAGAATGCATCCTACTGCTGCAGCTAAACAGATTGTGGTTGAACTTGATTTACCATGCAGTATCCATATTGTAAGAAGACGATTGAGGGATCACAACTTGAATGCTTGCAGTCCAAGAAAAGCCCCACTTCTGAAGAAAACGCCCATAGCCAAAAGAATAAAGCTTGCGTGAGATCATTTGGGATGGGCTCCTGAATAATGGAGGATTATTCTTTGAACTGACGAGAGTAATGTTGTACTTTATGGTGGTAAAGGATTCCGGCAGTATGTAGGACGACCACCGAATACCGAATATGATACTAGATACACCACCAAAACGATAAAACACGAAGGGTCTTCTTATACTATCGAGTTGGTCCAATATATTGGATCAAAACTATTACTAACCAACACGAGTATGCGGAAATTTTGCAGAATATCATGCTACCATATGCAGACTTAGAAATGCCGCTTAAATGGGTCTTTCAGCAGGATAATGACCCAAAGCACACCAGCAGAACAGCTAAACAATGGTATCAGGACAAGAAGATTGCAGTCTAGGAGTTGCCTGCTCAGTCCCCGGACCTCAATCCAATTGAAAATTTTTGCGCGGACATAAAAGAGAAATCGCTAATGCCAAATCAAAAAAAGTGTTATAGACCGTATAGTTGAGCCGGTTTGGAAAAAAATACCACCACAAAGATGTGAGGAAGTTTTCGATTCATTGAAGCGTCGTTGCGAAGCTGTGTTAAAAAATAATATTTATGCTACTAAATACTAACTAAAATTACAATAAATTGAACTTTTTGAACCCTTGTTTTGACTTAACTAGGTACACAATAGGACAAGCACTGCTATTGTTTTGCTCCCTTTTAGTTTCGTATATTGTGTAGTTACTCGTACTATATTAATGATCAAAAAATTACCATTCAATTATTAAAAAAAAAAAATATTTCAATAAAACGTATGTAGAAAGTTTTACCAACAATAATTTCTAAAATCAAACTTCTTTTGATTTTTTATTTTTGACTGAATTTATTTTTCGTTGCATACTGCTTTTGTTTTGCTCGCAGCTGTCTGTAGGTACGTAGCTAATATGAATCAGCATTTTTTTCGGAAAGAATGATTAAAATTTAGTCTAATTTAAATCGCAACAGGCTTATGCTCCCAGATCGATGTTTGTTTTATCCAAGCACCCAGAAATAGGTATATCTAGGTACTTAGGTATGCCATTTTAAAATGGAGATCGTATTAAAATTAAATTGTTTATATTAAAATAAAATGTTGTAGATATTCAACTAATTTAATTTTTTTTTCACTATTAATATTCCTTGTTTAATCAACATAATTGTTGTTGTTGTTGCATAGATAACTGAAGTATGTAGGTAAAATGTGTAATAGTTATATAATGAGAATGATTGAAGAAAGGGAAAATACTATGAGTCACTCAACTTTTGTTATAACAATGAATGTTGTTTTAACATTGGATCGAACAAAAAGAACATCGAATATATCAAAATCAACATTCCCAACATGGGACATTTTTAAATCTTTGATTATATTTTTTGAAATCCAATTTCAGTAGGTACCTGTTTGTGCTTAGATATATTTCAAGGAAAAACAACAATGAATCATTTTGTTATAATATTGGTCTTTGTTAGTTTAACATTGAATCGTGTTAAAGTAAATTAAAATTTACAAGAAACTCTGTCATCATATCGTAAATGTTGACGTTGATAACACCTCCGATGCGATGCGATCCTTTATTCCAAACAGTGCAAAGGACATTGAGGCCAAGGAAAATGGGTGGTTAGATTCAAGCTGCAAAGAGGCTATCAAGTTGAGAGAATTTCATTTTCAATTATACAAAGCCAACCCATCTGCGAAAACCCGATCAAATTTTCGATGAGTCACAAATGACTGCGATGCTCACATTAAATATATCAAGTTCTACCAAAGTTGCCAAAGCTTAAGTCACTTTCTAGCTTAAGCTAGACTTGAATTCACAAGCTAGTTGGTGACTTGTGAATTAAAAAAAATATAATTCAAAAGCTACTGAGTGAATTCTGATTAGAAAAATTATGAATTGGAAAATTTATAAGCTAGCATGATCATTTTATGATTTTCAAGCCAGATTTGAAAGCTAAAAATAGATTCAAAATCTAAGTATACTAACTAAGCAGGTGCCAAAAGTTTCGAAGTACTTATGTAGGAAAATGGAATGTTTTTTTTTCCGATTTTATGTATTAAAAAAAAAAAAAATAAAAAAATCAATTCATTTAACATATGATAACGAAAAAAATCAAATGTAACTATAAACATAAATGTATGAAGGGACTGCATAAACGGCAACTCACACAAAATTCTCCAAAAGCTTGAAAACTATTATTATTATTTATTGTAATATTCATACTAGAATGTCAGTTTATTAGACTTGACCATTCTTTATTCCGTCAATATCATTGAATTTTTGGACAACAACAACAACTTAAAGGTGCTACCCCCAATTGTTTACGAATTAATTTATAATTCGTTTATTTTGGCTAGAGATACAGCTGTTTCAAGGGGTGCCAAGCCAACTATCATCAGTCTCCTCTTATTAGTGGTGCTGAGCTTTAATCCAATTTTATTATGAAAAACTTTTCTACATGCCCATCATAGGGATCGAACCCACGATATCAGATTTGCTCAGTCTTAGAAGCCGTATCGAAAATGGGTTGTTATTGTTTATCAAATGCATTTGGAGCATCAGCATTTTTCTAAGCGCCTTTAAGTATGCTGTTTTGTTCCGCCTCCATTTTTCCAAAACTACTTTCGTTAATAATTAAATAATTATGTTGTCAAAACAAGCTTAAGAATTTCCAATCTACCAACTAGCTTATTAATTAAATTTTTTTTAATTCATAAGTCACTAACTTGCTCATGACTTAAATTATTTTTAATTCACAAGTCATCTACGGACTTTTTACTCAATGATTTTTTAATTCAAAAATTCGCAACCCTGGTTCTTACATAACGAAAAACTACGGAAAAATACTAAGTTTGGCGTTTTTCTTTTTTAACTCAGAGCAGATCACTGAGCTGTCAGAAAAAAATTCTGTTTTTTTTTTAGCTCAGACGTATCAGAGCATAAGAAGTCAGTGGCGATTTCTGGTCTTGAGTTCTGGGTTGGCTACAAAATACATGACATATTAGCTGAGGCACAGCACTTAAAGCCGCGCCATTTTATTAATATATACTTTAAAACGACCCAAGAAAAAAACGTCCATCCCTTTGTATGGAGTAAAGTTATTTTCCAGTTAAAATGCTGTTTATTGGATATTTTAAGCATAAATTAGAATTCATAACTCTGTATTATAGATACCTTTTATTTCTTAATATTCAAGTTTTTTATTGACTTTCTAGGCTCGAAAGTAGTGATTTTTTCACTCTAAACCAATTTGCATCTCTTATAATAATTTCATGTTCATTCAAATTATTATAACTTTTAAAAAAATATATTCCTTGTTATTCTTGAAGTTCAAAAAAAAAGTGCCGAAGTTATACCCCATTCTCGAAGAGCTTATTCATGAATAATCATGTTCCATATCCTGGAATTTCAACGACCAATAGGCTATATACTATATAAAGAGCTCAGAAGAATTGAAAAACGGCTTCACAGACAGAAAAAATCAGCCTGGGAGAAGAACATAATCTGTGAAATAGAGAAAAGCCGAGAGCGAGGTCCGCACCAGGCGCGGAAGTTCTACCAATCCGTCCGAAACATGACGCAGTACACACCACGCTGCACATACTGCAAGGACGGAGAGGGAAATCTGATCACCGATCCTCAAAGCATACTGGAGCGATGGGAAGTGTACTTCAATGAATTGCTAAATGGTCAGCTCACTGCAGAAGTGGAGGCTCCACTACTTCAAGAAGAGTACCCTATGTTGCCGCAACCAAGCATAGAAGAGGTTGAGAAGGCTATAGGCCGGCTAAAGAAAAACAAAGCCCCGGGAGCCGATGGTATACCAGCCGAACTATTTCAACACGGTGGGCCAGCTTTACGTCAAGCAATTAATGAGATTATAGTGCACGTGTGGGAGCATGAAGAAATTCCAGAAGACTGGCGAAAAGGTATAATTTGCCCCATACATAAGAAGGGAGATGTCACAACGTGCAGCAATTATAGAGGTATCACGTTGTTGAGTACCGCCTATAAGATACTCTCCTCTATCCTACAAGACCGGATAACCCCATACGCTAAAACCATCATCGGACAATATCAGTGTGGTTTCATTCCAGGCAAATCAACAACTGATCAGATCTTTACCCTTAGGCAGGCGATGGAAAAATGTCTAGAATTTAACATCCCAACATACCACCTGTTTATAGACTTTAAGGCCGCCTACGATAGCATATTAGCCAGGGTAGAACTTTACAAAGCCATGAGAGAATTCGGCATCCCAAATAAATTGACACGACTATGTAGGTTGACCATGACCAACGTAACAAGCCAAGTAAAAATAGCCGGATTGCTATCCAAACCAATCAACATCTTTAATGGACTCCGACAAGGGGATGGTTTGGCCTGCCTCCTCTTCAACCTGGCGTTGGAGAAAGCAATCCGTGACTGGCATGGCAACAAGAGGGACCATCGTCAACAGGTCCAGCCAGATACTGGCTTACGCAGACGACATCGACATCATCGGAAGAACTGAGCAGGCTGTACATGATTCCTTCATCCAGATCGAGCAGGCGGCACAAAATCTGGGGCTGCACATTAGTGAAGGTAAAACAAAGTACATGGTGGCGTCGAATGCGAGAGGAACAGTTGGTCAAACAATCAAGGTAGCGGAGCACGAATTTGAAGTGGTGCAATCCTTTAAATACCTTGGGTCAATAGTAGCAGCCGATAACAATATAGAAGAAGAAATACGCGGGCGGCTTCTCAAATCCAACAGAGCCTACTATAGTCTGTCAAAGCTCTTCAAATCCAGAAATCTCACCATAACTTCAAAACTGCTGCTGTACAGGACCATGGTCCTGCTAGTACTCACATATGGATCCGAGACTTGGGTGCTTGGCAAAAGGCACTCCGACCTCTTAGCCGCGTTCGAGAGAAAAGTCTTAAGGAGAATTGTTGGCCCCATATGTGAGGAAGGACGATTCCGGAGACGGTACAATCATGAATTGTACGCAATCTACCTTGAAGCAGATATCGTGACAAAAATTAAGCTCGGTAGACTCCGGTGGGCAGGGCACCTAGCTCGCATGAGCGAAGAGGAACCTGCTCGGAAAGTTCTTTGTGGTACATTCTATGGTAGACGACAGCGTGGTAGACCATGCTTGCGCTGGAGAGATGGCGTAGACCAGGACGCCCGGAGCCTTGGGGTGCGCAACTGGATGGCGGCGGCTCGAGACCGGGATGGGTGGAGAGACTTGTTGAAGGAGGCCAGGACCGGACCCCGGTTGTCGAGCCGACGATGATGATGAATAGGCTGTACAAATTTGTGCTTAAGGTAGCAATATGTTTGATATACCAAAAAAACCGGTTATATTAGTACACATTTTTATAAAACATATATTTTGAAGATCGTTTGAAAAATTGGTAGATAATTGTAAATATAGTGAAAAAATTGTTTTTAAGCGCTTGGAAGCCTCTCAGCTACTGATAATTAATGCAAATATAATTCTAGTACGGTTTAAAAGATTGATTTCATAGATGGTTTTGAAAATCGAAGAAGTGTTTCTCGACTTATAGCTAATTTAATGCACTTGGATCGACAAATTTTGATTTTATTTTTATTGTTATAATCTTTCATTTGACAACTCTTTCAATTTCAAATTTCAAATAAAATTGTTTTAAGTTTTGTTTTTCAAAGTTTCAATGTAAAAACTGATAATTTTTTTCGCAAATCGAACAAATGCCTTAATTTTAGTATTTTAAGACCTTAATCATAAAGATTAATGCAGAACTTTTTGAGTAATCAATTTATTATTGAAGCAATGTCGATCTGTTTTTTTATTATAATGGAGCATATTCATAGTCACTTTTAAACTCCAGTTTATCTTAGACTGGGGTTTATTCAATGTTATTTAGATAGGTAAAGCCCAGGTCTACGATAAACTGGAGTTTAAAAGTGACTGAATAAGCCCCAATGCATTTAAAATAATTCTATCACCTCTCGTGTGGGCTTGATGGTAAGACATTGCAAAAAATAATTTTAGAAGAGAGGTTAGGCAATAAATTAGCATTTTTTGTTTTTTCAAATTGTGAATTTTTTCATCAACTTTTGAATTTAGAATACTGCAAATCGAATTGAGGGGTGACTTTTTCACCCTTTTAGTATAAAAATATCTGCCCTTCTTTCATGATTTTTTTTTACATAATGTAGCGTGTTATGTTGGCTTTACTTAGATGCCTTAACATTGAAGAACCAATTAGTAGAACGAGAGTTATGATTTTTTAAAGAAAACCATATCAAATTCGAATTAAAACATTCGATTCAGATAACGGGATTCTCCACTGGTAGGTACTAGTCGGCAATGGTCCAACCAGGTAATTTCTATGCAATTTTTTTGATTTTTCGATCAATTTAAAATCAAGATTGTGATGATTATATTCCACATAGGATAATAAGTGAGGTATTGAAATAACCGTAATTTTATTTATATGCAAAGTTAATAAAAATCAAAGATATCCATTTATGCACTCAAGAGATATAATTTCATATGTAAAAGCGCTCAAAAATTGTCGTTATCACCGTTCAAGGGTATTTTAGGATTATAAATTTTTTTTATTCATATTTATATTAGTAATTTCTATCATCTGCCAAAATTTAAGCCTTGTAGCACCACCCCTTAAAAAGATAAAAATCTAAAACTACATTTTGTATCGCATTTTTCTACCCAAGTTGGCTCTTTTATTAGAGCCAACCTTTGTGAATATTTTTTCGGTCTGTTCTTTAAGAAAAAATGAGACAGCACATCGGGAATAATAGTGTAGTTTGTATGAGACACCGAAGTTGAAAGCAAACTATGAAGCGAGATACTTTGTATGACGCGACGGTGTCCATATTGGACTACGGGATTAATATAGCACGGAGGTAGGGGTTGTAGTGATTTAATTAGGTTTTGCTGGCTTATAATGATTTAAACGCACAGGGATGTTATGTTTTTGTATTTAAAAAAAAATGTTCTGTATCTAAGTTTTTACTATGTACATATAAGTTGAAATTTTAGGTTTAACGCCGCCAAACTAACCAACTGAGAGGAATCGCCACTGTAAGAACTAAGAAGTGTGTTTCTTTTTTTCCAACGGAGTCATTTAACTCAGAATAAAATGCCCGAGCAAATCCAGCGCAACGCTGAGCGAAGCCAACTTCGCATGTTTCTTTTAGTGATGTGACAGACACACATGACATCACAGTTCAGTGCTCAAGTGTGTTTCATGAACAAAACTGAGGACTCTGATCATAATCTGCTCAGAGCTCTACTCTGATCGCTCAGAGCTTTGCTCAGATCCAAAAAACAAAAACGCCAATTGTTTAAAAACTTTTGGTCAAAAATATTAAGAACTCCACCACCACCTCGATCCCAACGCTCATTAGCAGTCACATTCCGATTGTCAAATCTTAAGCCAAAGCAAATCTACTTGCTTCAAATTTCGCTGCTAGCTCCTCGCTTGCAGAATACGAAAGGGCGCCACCTGTACTCGAAAGAGTTGAACATTTAATGGAACCTTTTATTCTTGCGAACACGTGTAGTTGCAAGAGTGCTCAAAGATCTTGAAATATACAAATCGGTTGGCCCGGATGGTATACCCCCCATTGTTTTGAAGAGCTTTTCTTCCACCCTGGAGAAACTACTGCGTAAGCTTTTTTATCTTTCCTTTTCTTCAGGACTCTTTCGTCTTTCCGAGTGGTTGGAAAAATGTCCCTTCATTTTACCAACCAATTGCACTAACGTCCCATATTTCTAAGGTCATGGAAAGGCTTATCAATCGTACAAGCTCATGAAATATCTTGAAGAATGAAAGCTCCTTAATGAACGTACAGCTTTCGTGCCAAACGATCCACTGTTGATTTGATGGCATATCTCACCGAAAAGTGGAACCAATCCATGGATCCCTCCGGTGAGTGCAAGGTTATTGCGCTTGATATTTCAAAAGCATTTGACACATTTTGGCACCGAGCTCTTTTGTTGAAAATGTGTTCATTTTGATATCGATGAAACTTAAGGTCGATGATGGACAGGCCCGAAGCCAGGATTTTGTTTAGGAGGGGGCTTGCTTCCAAGTTTTACGAACAATTCTTTGAACAAAAAATATAAAACTATAACACATTCCAATTCATAGATTTGTATTAGTTTTTAAATAAATGTAGATACGTTAAGTATAATACATTTTATTAAAATTATTTTTTTATTCACTTTTTTGTACAGCAGAAAAAGTCTTAATTTTTTGTTCATCTGCATCGACATCAATATCCGAATAAACAGATATCATAGCAAGTCCGTTTAGTCTTACATTGCTCATATGCCTTCGAGACACTGTTTTAATCATTTCCATCGTTGGAAAAGTTCTTTCAAGACGCTGTTGTCACAGATTCAATTCTGAACTGCAGGAGAGCCCTTAACTTTCAATATTGTTTTGTGGGCCGAATATAAGATATACATATAGTTCCACTATCGTCGTCAGCTCTGGTTCTGAATAATATGTCTTATTACAGCTTTATTTTCAGCTATTGCTCTTGCATTTGGTAGCAGCATCTTTTTGTTTTCCAGCAGCACCGTTTTCCAGTCACCCATATCATTATTTCTGTTCATTTGTGGTTTTTATTATTCTGAGATCATATCATTTTAATTATTTTTATTTTGCAATAGGTATTTTGGCTTCTTCTTCTTAATATAAACGAAGATAATAATTGAAGTCCTTAACTGATCTTTTTATTTTCATAAATTTGAATTGACATTAAAAATCATTAGTTTTTACTAAATTTGTTTAGATACAATTCATTTCGGGAGGGGCGTCAGCCCCTCAAGCTCCCCCCCTGACTACGTGCCTGTCGATGGATTAGAAACCATCTTCTGAACCGTTCAATACAAGTTGTTTTCGACGGTAGCAAGTCTGATGTTCACAAAATAAATGCTGAGGTCCCTCAAGGTTCCGTTCTGTCACTTTCTCTTTTTTGTTTCCATAAATGATCTCTTGTCTGTAACTACTAAACCATTTAATTATTGCTTTGCTGACGATAGAAGCTACCCTCAGTTTCTCATATTCGTTTCTAGATATATGTACGTCCAAGCCCTTCGGACGTGGAACGGGAATGGCACACACTGGTCCCTTTGATGAATTTTAGAAACTAACTATTTTTGTATGTTCGAAATATGGGGACTTCAAAATTTAATTCGGAATGTAATTATTCGATTCCAGATTTGTACCAAATTTTAAAAAGTAAATAAAAGCTGTTGCGGAATGTTATTGTGACTTCAGAGTACATTAGTTTCTATTAAAATACGATAGAATTTTACGAAGGGGGAGGGACAAGGGAGGGTCTAGAAATCTTTAAATTCCTATGAAGTATAATTTATGTACCACCACAGCCAAAATTATTAAATAAATTTCCTTTTTCTGACTCCATTCCTGGCAAAAATCAATTCTTTAATAGCTTAAAGGTTCTGATCCTGACACGGCTCCATGTTGTCACAAGTATTTATATTTAAAACCAACATAAAGAAAATCGTATATAATCGGATATAAAAATTTGAAAATTCAATTGTACGGTAACGCGCTTTGGGATTAAAGTAATTTAACTTCTTGTAATGTATGTATATTTTAAATTTCAAAGGACACCTTGAACGTATAACTTCCGTTTAGTGTTCTTTATTATTTTCATTTTTTTTTTTCTTCCTTAATTCTTCATTTTTATCAAGGTGTTGCCTCCTCACGTGCTCGCCAACTTATATGTAGGTACATTGAAAATAAGTTACTTACATATAGGTACAAACTTCTTGAGTTATTTCCGAACAATCTCGGTCTAATGATAAATCGATTTATCATTTGGAATTGAATTTATTCAGCGTGTGTTTATATTCATATTCATGGAGTCGGTGTGTTACTTAGGTATGCCGAAATATAGGCCTCTATACCGATAATTAAATACGAATAAATCATCCCTGCGCCACATAATAATCCATCCATACATCCCAAACAATATCCAAATCCAAAGCTCTACCGCCGCCGCCGCGCCGCGTCAGTGCCATCTACATAACTCAACCGAAACAATCCAATTAAAATGAAATATATACGAATAAAGTTGAAATTTGATATTCTCAATACGAAAAAGGGAAATATAATTGAACTTATGCAACTTTTCCAAACAGAAGCTATAGAGGTATAGTCAGGGAGGTAGTGTTTATTTAAAAATAAAATTCACATTCTCACTCAACTACACATAAGATTAGAAGGAAAAACATGGTGGGTGTTAGACAATAACGGCTAAATAAAAAACGCCCAAATTGTTTTTGGAAATAACATCCAAAATTAAAAAAACCAAATGGAAATAAAGTCCAACAAAATTATCTTAACGCCCAAAACTCCATGTCACTCAAATTGTTAAGGGGAAATATCGCCCAAAAATTTAAATGGAAATTGTTTTGAAATTTTGCAAGATATTGGCGCTAGGCAATAACGTCCAAGGAAATAACGCCCAAATCGATTTGGAAATATCGCCCAACAAAATTCTAAACAGTTGTTGTTTGCTTTTTTTTCTCGATTTCGGCGTTATTTCCAATCTTTCAATTTTTTTTTTAAAGGAAAGAACGCCTTAAATAATAATTTTAAAAGTCAAATGGGAAATAACGTCCAAAATTGGAAATATCGTCCAAAAAAAAAAAACAGAAAAAGGAAATAACTGCTGGGAAAAAACCCCAAATCAAAATCTTGCAATATGGATTTTTGAAAATTAAAATGCAACACCCCTGCTAGGGCACAGTAAGTAAGCAAATGAGGCCGCATACACCCCAACTCGCACCTACCCCCAAATCCTATAGTGTGCCCAAGCAGAGGGCACTGTTTATGCGGCGCAATTTTTGTAAAGATTATTTTATACTATACATACCTTTCGCAAATATTCCTAAAAACTTTGCGTATGCCGCAAGAAAAATTAGCTTCAATAAGCAGAACTTTGGAGCTTGAGCACTGTTTTTTATGCCACCCAAGGAGGCCTTCTTGAACAAGGCCTTCTTGAACAAGACCTTCTTGAAGAAGACTTCTTGGTTGGCATGATTATGCTCAAAGTTTTTTGTTTGTCAACAAGTTTCATTGAAATTTCACTCTGAAAATATCGCCAAAAATTTAGGATTCCAAATTGATTTGCGCGTTATTGCCTAACGGCCAAGATATTTCCATAATTTTTGGGCGTTATTTCCATATTTATTATTTGTCTTAGCTTTATGTGTAATAAGGAACACAGGAAAACTTGTCTCAAATTAATTGCGGTGGGGGGAGGTGCGACAGAGAGTATCGGACCCAAAACTGGAAATAAAAGTTGTTTTTTAGAGGTTGGCAGCACTATTTTCATTGATAGCCATTTTGTCATCAGCCATGTGATTTATCTCTAGTTTGATTTGCCATTGCCATTTCATCATGAATCGACTGTAGCCTGAACAACGCATGCAAATTGTGCATGTGCAGATTTATTTCGGAAAAAGATTGCTGTTGATATCGATTTTCGCAAGAAAATTTAATTCAGCGATGAAGCTGATTATTGGTTGAAAGGCTACGTCAATAAGCAAAACTGCCGCATTTGGAGTGTAGATAATCCTCAAGCCATTGTTGAGACGCCGCGCCGTTACACCCAGAAAAACTGACAGTTTGATGTGCTTTATGGGCTGGTGGAATCATTGGTCCTTTCTTCTTTAAACACGATGCCGTCCAGAGGGTTACAGAGATCGTTATAGAGCCATGATCAATGACTTTTTCGTTAGTGAATTGAATGCCCTTGATATGGGGGAGCTGTGGTTTCAACAATCGGCGCAACACAGCGCGTGACACAATTGATTTGTTGAAGGACACATTTGGTGAGCGCATAATTTCGCGTTTTGGACCTGTGAGTTGGCCTCCAATATCGTGCGATTTCAAACCGCTAGACTATTTTCTGTGAAGGTATGTGAAATCGCAAGTCTACAACGATAAGCCAGAGACGATTGACGACTTGGAAAACAACATTCGCCGCGTTATTTCCTATATAGACGACCCCAAATCCAGCAAAGAGTGATCGAAAATTGGACCGCAAGATTGGACTTGATCCGAGTTAGCCGCGGTGCCCATATGCCAGAAATGATATTCAAATAAAAATGACAAGGAATTATCTTTGAAATAAATTCGAACTTATGGCAATTAATACAATTAATTTCATTTTATAGTTGTGTACCTCTAAAAACAACACAGTTTACTTGTGAAAATTAGAGATGAGTTAAACTGTGATTTTCCAATCACAGGTATAACTGTGACTGTGATATCTGAAACGCTGTGAGTTTAATTTTTGATTGTGATTGGCAAGTTTCGAATATCTTTGGAGGCCAAAAAAAAATTCTCTGTAAGACTTAAAGTAATTAAATGAGGACAACAAATAAGTTATTAAAAGTACCTCGTAGGACATAACCATCACTACAAAAATGTTGAAAATCTCAAGTCCCGAATTCAAAATTATCGAATAACAAAATCTCGAATGTCTAAAATATCGAATGCCCAAAATTTCCAATACATACATACGGCGGATCGAAAAACGGAGTACGCCAATCGATTTAGGAGGTGGAAATTACTTAATTGTCTTGCCCAGCTCTCTAGCTCCAGTGGAGATCCGAACATTTGGACTGTGAAAATTTTTATTACGGCGGATCGAAAAACGGAGTACGCCAATCGATTTCGGAGGTGGAAATTACCTTAGTGTCTCGCCCAGCTCTCTAGCTCCAGTGGAAACCCGAAAATTTGCACTGTCAAAATTTTAATTTCACTTTTCCTTGTCCTTGTGTACAAAATCACAACCAGGCCAGTTCAGTTCTACCTTCTAGATCCTAAACTAAAAATAAAAGAATTAATCTATTCTTCATATTTTCAACTGAGTGCTGATATTTTGTTTTTCTGTATTGTGATTTCGTTCAGTTGCTAAAATAATAACTAAATCACGACTACAGTTCTCGTTCTGATTCATTTTACTCATTGTTGACTTTTCTCTCGTCGTGATTTTGTTCACAGTTCATAAAGTTCACTGTCCGATTGTCGTGATTTGTGAATCGTTTCTTTTTGTTGTGATTTAACTACAGTTGTGATTTTCAATCACATTTAGCAGTCACAGGTTTATTAAAGAGTCGCTCACAGGTAGTGATTGTGATTTTTGACTCTCGGGTCGAAAATCACAGGTCGTGATTTTTTTCTCATCTCTAGTGAAAATAATACATGCTTGCAGAAACCATTTTGTTAAAATGACTATGTAGTATGATGGAATTTGGAACGGCAAATGTTTGTATGCCATTGAACTCAAAAAGGAGTGAAATTTTCCGAAAATCCAATGAAAAACTCACATTATTAGCTATCGATTCCATATATGTATCAGCGTAGAAAATTTGCAACGCTATATCTTTTACTATTTAGAAAGGGGGGCGTCAATTTCGTAGATATACAAACATAACTTTTACTATACCTATTTATGTATACACCATTACTGCCCTTATGCCAGCCAGCTTACCTTGAACCTTGTTAGAGATTATATACATAGCTTCACATTTTGTTGTTATCATTGAAAATTGGGTCAACCCCGTTTACGCATCACTAAATAAGCCTCCCTTTGGCAGGCTATAAGCCAATCTAAATAAATTCGATTTGAAACTATTCCGTTGTCGGTGGTGGTTAGGGGGGGGAGGGAGAGGGAATGGCGGGAGGATGACTTTTTCGGGATAAATGGCTCCCAAAAGTATTGCAAATGCAATCATGTGCGAATTCTATATATATGAGACTGTTAAATCGATTGATTAAAATTTTTAAATGTTTTTTTTTTCTGGATAAAAAAGGAGAAATGTTTTTTTTGTTATTTTTTGTAGAAATTTAAATTTCATCGAACGGCTTATTTTTGAAGTGAAAATAAATATTCACTGTCAATTATGTGTATTCACTATATACATATATCCCAGTGTTCATTTATAGTGGATATGCGATGATGGAAAGAAAATATTCGAAATGGCATTTTGATAGACAATCAATGCTTTACCACATCTCTATGAAACTTTTTTACCTGCTAAAGCTCTCTTTATAGCCTCTGTAGGCGGTATTGCAATTCTTCAATAATTATTCATTTTAAATAATATTTTTATTTCACAAAAAAAAATAAAAAATACATACCTACCTATACTGGTGGTATTAAAATTCAATTTAAATTGATTATGTACATGAATATCAAATTTAATGTTTGTATTATATGCTTTTGATGAGCTTACAATCTATCAAAAATCGGAACAATTACCTACCGGAAAACAAAAACTATACTGGTAAATTAATAATTTCCCTCTTTTTACAAAAAAAAATATTGAAGTCGTGTTTAAATTAAATATGGACATATGTGACTACAATAGTTAACAATAGTTAAATACCTATCCCATTTGATTTTAACAATACAAAAAAAAAAATTGAAAATAAAAATAGAATTCAACATTTTCCATACAGAGACAAATTATTTACCTTATAAAGGTTTTTTTTTCAAAAAGGGCGGGTAGATGATCCAGAGTCCAGAGTAGATTGGAGCCAGCGGAAGCGCTATCCGTTGATGCCGAAGCAGGACTATTCAGTGCCGAACTTTCGCCGTTGGACACTTCACCACCAGATTTTCACCACCAGCCTTTTAGTGCTTGGAATTCTCGTTACAGCGGTTCCGCCACTGGGTAGTTCGTTGTCGATCTTTCAACACTAGACTTTTTTCCACTGCCTACACACAGGTATGGAACAATGAAGTGCTAATTATTCATATGCCCATTGTTTCTTTTGAAATAAAAATGTGGTTAGTCACAATAGAATACAGATTTGCCAGTTATAGCCATGTTTTTTTGACAACTTTTGCATGGTGCAACATTTTAGAACATTTTATTCATTGCAATGTAAAGTGAAATCTTGCTAAACAAGCGAATTCTGTAGTTTGTTTCAATTTTTGACGCAAATTTCAATTTGCTACGATTGACAATAAAACATGAAAAATTGCCTCCCGCCAGTAAAAATGGTGTTAAATAATGATTTTCTATTAATTTGCATAATTTATTTATTTATTTTCGTATTTTATTTTGCAAAAGTCGCTGTTCTGCAAAATTTCCTAAATAAAATGCAAATGATTAAATAAGCTGAAAAAGAATACGGTTTGTTATTGAAAACAATATGAATTCTTATTGTGAATTAACCATTTCTTAATAAAGATCCAACACCTAATCGGCGGTGGTGAAATGTCCGTCTATCAATTTGCGGTGGCCAATGGTTCCGTACCGGTTGATGCTGATGGCAATGGCCGCGTTCGAGCAACTATATCTAAAGCTATCCGTATAGGTTTGTGTTGTTGTAATCGCATAGAAAAATTCAGCTGATGAACCAATCAGCTGTTGTCAGAAACAAATCCCAAGCTATCCTAAAATTTTCGCGATACTAAACTATCCGATGGAAATTTCGGAACAGCTGATCACAGCTGATTATACCTACAGCTGACTACTTATTTTGCTTTTTGGTGTCGCGTCTGATTTTGTTCGATTAAAGAATAAAATAGCAAATACCAGTGTGATATTCAATACTTAATTGATGATTCAAAAGGGATTTGCAATAAAATGAAAATCAAATCGTTGCGTTAAAAACTGAATAGTTTTTCCTTTAATTAGCTGCCTTGTCTTTTGACAGCAAATGTAACATATATGGTTTTGGTCGTTCGAAAACATATCGGATACTAAGGTATCTTGGATAGCCTATCGGATTGGCACCCGAACGCGGCCAATGACAACGTGGTTTCCGAAGAGGAAGTGACTCTAGACATGCCAATTATAACAGTTTTGGTTTATAAAAGCACTGTTTATGCGACCCCGCAGGGCCAGGGCCCCCCCGCCGCCGGTGGGCATACTACAGGTACCCACATTTTTCTTTCAAGTCGCGCGAAGCGCGTTAACTCACGCCTACTTTAAATGGCGAAAAACTGTTATAACTGTTATAAATTGGCATGTCTCTAGTCTAGTCTTTTCGAAGAACTGTACGGACTCTCACAGACAGCGACGATGTTTTCGGTTGATATTGCGTTTCGTTGACGCAAGGGCGTTGGATGATTGTTCATTGAATTGGCTCAAAATAAGCCACCAAACTTTAGATAATCGACTTGGAGGGACAACCATGTAAACCGTAAAATGGGCGCAACGGGCACGAATTGTTGCCCCAAAAGATTTTGACTTTAAATTTGTATCATTTGGACTTCGTTTCACGTTTTCGTTTAATTTACCAGGGTGAATTGGTGGCATTAGTAACTGAATAATAAACAACAGATTTGACAGATGTCATGAAAACAACAAGGTCGCCACAGGCCGCAAAAGCCTACCAGCACCAGTTGGAAAACGCTATATATCTTTGGATTATGAGCACATCACTGCTAGGCAACATCATGGCCCCGAGGTGAATCGACCCCTCGGGTCGTTGGTTTCTGCATAAATCAACGCACTTCAAAATTCAAAGCTCTTATTAATTTTTAGTCAAAAACAGAAAAAAAATAGTTTGAACAACTTTTTTTATTTTTTTTCTCAAAATTTTGAGTTTAAAAATTAATTTTTCCGAAACTATTCACAAAACCTGAAACTCTTAGTTAATGCTCATTTTCCCGGGTGTAGCTCCAACCCGAGCTATTACCAGGTAACTGAGATCTATACAGACCACAGAGCACCGTCGGATATTGTAACGGAAGACAAGATTAAATGGGCTATAAATTCTTTCTCTCCTTATAAATCCCCGGGACTAGATGGCATTTTGTGAAAACCTTATTACTCCGAACCTAAAAAACATATTCTCAAGTAGCCTCAGATGGGGATATATACCTAAAGTATGGCGTGAAGTCAAGGTTGTTTTCATCCCGAAGGCTGGTAAACCTAGTCACACGGAAGCTAAATACTATAGACCAATCAGTCTCACGTCGTTTACTCTTAAAACTTTCGAGAGATTATTGGACATCTATATTCGCAGTACACTGAACCCGGAGGTAATTTCTCCAATGCAGCATGCCTATACAAAAGGCAAAAGCGTAGAAACAGCACTTCACTGTGTTGTTAATACAATTGAAAAAAAAAACCCTCAAAGACAAGGAATACACTCTTGCTGCCTTTCTGGATATTGAAGGAGCATTCAATAATGTGGAAAGCGATGCAGTTAAGAGAGCCCTTGTAGACCTGAATATCGAAAGTTTAATTATAAATTGGACTATGTGCATGTTAAGAAACAGGCATATAAACACAGAACTTGGAGAATCACGTCTAAAATTATCCACATCTTGAGGAACACCCCAGGGAGGGGTGCTCTCTCCACTTCTTTGGATACTAGTTATGAACGAACTTCTTGTAAAATTAAAATAAAGTGGAGTCAAAGTAGTAGCCTATGCTGACGACCTAGCACTACTTGCGACAGGAAAATTCCCATCCACTATTAGTGAACAAATGGAGTGTGCCCTTTCAAAGGTCAACAACTGGACAAAGGACTGTGGTCTAATCGTTAATCCATTGAAAACAGAATTGGTTCTCTTCACTAACAGAAGGAAAATACCAATGTTTAGACTAACATCAATAGAAGGGACACCACTCAAAATCTCAGATCAGGCCAGATACCTTGGTGTGATCCTAGACAAGAAACTGAACTGGTGTCTCAACACTAAAGAAAGATCAAAGAAAGCTATGGTCGCATTTTATTCCTGCAACAGGATTTTTGGAAAATCCTCGATACCCAACCCAAAACTTATCAAGTGGATGTACATGGCAATAGTTAGACCGATACTAACCTACGGTCATCTAGTTTGGTGGAATGCGACTGAGAAAACAACAAACCTGAAAACTTTAACAAAAGTTCAAAGATTAGCATGCGTAGGTATTACGAGGGGCGTTGAAAACCACCCCCACAGCGGGGCTGGAAGCGATACTCAACTTGAAACCCCTAGATGTATTCGTTCAAGAATCAGCAGCATACAGTGCCCTGCGACTAAGCCAGACTAACTGCTGGAAACAAAGCACAAGGGGGCACACTCAGATTCTTCAGAGATATGTGGGAAATAATGTTTGCACAGACTACACAATACCCCATTTAAACTTCAATAGACCATTCACAACCTCTTTTCCTAATAGAGAGGAGTGGAAAAACAACCAACCTCTCAGTAACGAATCAACGATAGCTGTCTTCACTGATGGTTCTAAGATGGACACTGGAGTTGTTGCAGGAATTTTCTCGGAAACTCTGGGACTAGCTAGCTCCCTCAGACTTCCGGACTCTTGGAGCGTCTTCCAAGCTGAGGTCTTGGCAGTGACCAAAGCAGCTACGCAAATATCAATGATGGCGATACCACGAGCTGACATCACCCTCTTTATTTCTGCCACCGAGATACATTCGAAGCTTGTAACTTGCTGTCGCGAAGAACCTAGGGTTCTTGGTATGCAGCATAACATTAGACTCTGCTGGGTTCCTGGTCACAGTAATATGCAAGGAAACGAAAGAGCTGATGAGCTGGCGAGAACGCGGGATCGTCGCTTGATTCAAGTCAAGCAGAACGACATATTAAAGTACCAAACTGTAACATCAAACAGGATATTGGTAACAAAATATCAGAAAAAACCAATGAAAAATTGAACCTGCTTCAAACATGCGCCACAACCAGAAAATTATGGCCAAATTTCAATAAGCAGAAGACGGACAAAATTAATCTAATGAACAAAAAGCTTCTTAGTTCCCTTGTTAGCATAATCACCGGACACAACCTACTGGGATACCACAAAAAGAAAATGGGGCTCAGTACTGACGACCTTTGCAGAAGGTGCAGCGATGAAGAAGCACATGAGGATACCTTACACTTCCTTTGTCACTGTCCAGCACTCTGTCACTTAAGAAAGAAACACCTAGGAAATCATTTCTTTGATGACTTAGAGGATCTTTCTAGAACTTCGGCGAATAGCCTTCTGAACTTCGTCAACGCCTCTAAATGGCTTGACTGCTAACAGAACACATAGGTTTTTACATTTAATGGGATACAATTTCCTAGGGTATCACAACGGATCTACATAGATCTAAGTGTGACGGTAACAAGATCAACTGTCAGCCCTTCTACCTAACCTAGAAAATTGCCCCTCCTTGGTAAACGGGGAGGTATAGCTCTCCCCCTACTGTACAATTTTTTACTTGTTTCGACCTAACCTACACGCTCAAGCTTTTTTGTCACACCTTATGCGAATCAAACTGTATATATATATCAGGTATCTAAAGAATCCGCCAAATAACTTCTTTTTTTTTTGAAAATGGCGCAAAACATCGAGTGTAGCTTCGGCTGTGTGGCACGTAGCGCCGTCCTGTTGAAACCAATTGTTGCCAATATCCTCCTCTTTAATTTTTGTGAACAAAAATTCGTTCAACATGGCCCCATAACGATCGCCATTCACTGTAACAGCCACTCCTTGCTCATTTTCGAAAAATTGCCCAATTATGCCTCTGGGCCAAAATCCGCACCAAACAGTGACTCGTTTTGGGTGTGTCGGCTTTTCAATGTATGCGTGCGGGTTTTCTGTGCCCCAAATGCTACAATTTTGCTTGTTTACTACCCACCAAGATCAAAATGAGCTTCATCTGAAAAGATGATTTTTTTTTGGCAAAATCGGCATCTTCTTTGAGTCGATCGCAGGCCCACTTAGCGAAGCGTATACACAACCATATTCGTTCAGCGGAAGGATAAAACTAATTATATGTCAAATCAGCCACGAAATAAGCACTAGTTGAAAAAAAAAAACGTTAGATGGCGGTCCCTTTATAATACTATATGGAAAGTTACGTATTCGTGCAAAAAATCGAATTCGACATTTAATCAAACTTGACATTACTATGACAGGGAAGACGAAAAAAGTGGGACTCACAAAAAAAACTCCATCTGTCTGTCTGTTAGACTACAACCTAAACGGATGGGTCGATTTTCGTTAAACTTGGTACTTAGCGTTTTTTGGACCCCGGCACGTTTTTTTTTCATTTTTGTTTAAGACCAAATATAACGGTACCACAGATTTCCAAAAAATAATTCAATGAATTAAAATAGTTACCAGCTGCCGTTTATTAAAGAAAATGGTTTCGAAAACTGAATCGATTTTTATTAAACTTGGTAAGAAGTAGTTTTTTACTTTATCTAGAAGATTTTTAACAAAAATTATTTTAACCAAAAATAAAAACCTATTTTGTTCTCAAAAATGACTCCTACAATTTTGATAAAATTTGTTTGTGTGTCGAAATTAGTAAAATCTAGCATTTGATTGACCTATTATTTACGGTTTTTTTGATCGACTTATCTCCTTATCTGACTAACCGATTAGAACTAATTTTTTTATACAGAATCTTGTAATAAGTTTAAATAGTTTTGGATATCAAAACTTTAAAAAAAAATTATTTTAGGATTTTAAAAAATATTTCAAAATTATTTTTTGAAAATTCTATATTTCAAAAACGGGAGGAATATTTTTTTGTAAAATTCAATTTTCATCTCCACATTAATAAATATGTATCTACTTAAATTGGTGCGGCGTAGGTACCAATTTTTTTTTTTTTTTTCTTAAAAAATGTTTACGAAATTTTATTAAAAAAAATTATTTATTTATAAAACAACTCATACGATGTATAAAATGTTGTTCTTATAAATTTGTATTTATAAAAGAAATCAGATGGGTTACATCGAATTGTGTTCGAAATAGTTTCAGAAGTATTTTAATCAATTTCTTTCTAATTTTGTTTATTTAAGACAATTTTCCAGTTTAAATAATATAATCTCCTTGCATGCATATTGCATATGTGCAACACGGGGCCAAAATTTATATTTTTTATTTAATCACATAATACTGCTTGCAACTTAAATAAGTTTTGACAAATGGAAAAAATATAGGCTCCCATAACACACAGTATACTGTGCCCATAACTAATTTGTTCCAGACTTTAGAACGACAGTGTGATCACACATGAGCAATTTCGTGTGACACAGTCATTTCTATTTTTTGTTTGTTTATTTCACTATATCGAGCTTCTATTGTCATTTGAAAAAAACGTTTTTATTTTATAAATTTTTGCTAAATTGCAATTCGTGTGAAAATAAAATATAATTATGCTTCGGTTCTCTACTTAATAAAAGTATTTCTTCTTTTAAAATTGAATCATACAAATTTAATTTTCTTCAGGAGATTCCGGTTATCCTCTATTTGCCCACTCCATTGAGGAATATAGATTCAATACATAGAAAAACATTATTAATTGCATTACATTTGAAATCGAGGAATATTATAGAAAGAACTATTATAGGAGTCTTAAAGAAGCGGTTCAGGTCTATTTTAAATGCAAGAAAACATCACTACAAGAAGAGAAAACGTACCTTGTGACCTACATAATATGAGTCGTAGCTACAACTTAGCTGTTCCAGAGGCAACAGAAGGAGAAAACACTGTGCTTCAAGATATACAATATGAACCATTTCATAATGAATATCACAGCACAAGCATAAAAGCCCAGCGAATCAGAAATGAGATTTAAGCGTTTTTGTATAGTTGAACAATGTTGTTTTTAATTTCTTTGGTTATTATTCAGTCTTTTATATAAAACTTTAAACGACTATTTATTCATTTTTATAAATTATTGCATTCATCAAAAATACAGGAAAATAAAATAATAAACTAAACCAAACAAAAATTCATTCATTGCAGATTTTGCATTTATTTTCAATTTTTTTAAATTTTAATTCACTCTTTCTCTTTCCTTTGCCTTGTCTCCTGAGCCTTCATAAGACCTAGTTTCTCCTTATCTAAGTCATAATTTTTCCTGGTATACCTTGCAAATTCTAAAAGATTCTTATCAATAGACCTGCGGCAACCTCTAGAAGATCTGATTGTGTATCAGTCTGGCCTCCTTTAAGCAAATTGAGTCGTTCGTTTTTCCTAGCAGTTATATTGTTCGTCACTCTATTTCGAGCAGGCAAACAACGCTGATGAACGGTTAAAGATGATCTTTGTTCCGGTTGTGTTTCTAAGTTTTTCGAAACTTGTTCTGTTCTAAAAGAGACAACGAAAGCTGGGAATACGGTCCTCCTCCTGTAGCTGTTACATCTTTTTTCTTCGTAGAATTTTTTTTTAGCTTAAACTTGAAGTCCAACCAAACCTAAACAAAAATTTGTGAGTGCCGGGACTCACGGTTAATATGTGTAAACATCAACGTTTGTTCAAGCGCAGTTTTGAGAAACTGAAAGTACCCAATATCCTACTGTGCAGATTTCGTAACGTAACGTTGCACAGAAAACCAGCATATATGTTTACACATCAAAAACAATGAATGAATTTGTCAATTCTTCGGTAAATCAAGCTTTAGGTTTAGGCTCCACTTAAACGACTGACATATTGGCAGTTTTCTGTCAGTAGACTTAAAAAACAATTAATTGGTCCATTCTGCTGTAAGTTTTTTGACAGTTTGGTGACAGGAAACCCCCAATTTGTCAGTCGTATATATCCAGCATTAGGTCTATGCTGGACTTAAACGAATGACGTATTGGCAGTTTTCTATCAGTAGGCTTCAAAAACAATGAATTGGACCATCCTTCTGTCAGTTTTTTGACAGTTTGCTGATAGGAAACCGCCAATTAGTCAGTCGTTTAATGCAGCATTAGATTTAAATTTATTCCAAATGTTAATTGTTGATTTTTGTTCAATCGATTTTTTTTAGAACGAACACCTACGCCACAGCAAGTACACAGATACGAATTCGATATGTAGTTTATGTACCCAATAGTCTAGCCAGTACCGGATCGTGCTACCTTCATTTATCTAACATGCCAAGTATGCAATTCACGCCGGTAACACAGTTTTCCTCCGTGGTTAAGTTAAGCCCGGAGAATTTTCCTCTCCTCGCCCGAAGGGAATTAGTTGTTGTTGCATTAAACTTGAAATTTCTGTTGTCCCAACGTCGTTTTTTGGACCAATTTCCTTGGGACTTGCAAAAAAACACGGCTAGTATCATCTTACTGCACTCTTTACTCCACTAGAGTGGACGACCAAAGAAAATAAAACACACTCAAACAATAAGGAGATGCAAAAAGAAGAGCGATAACCCTGCAATTTTTTCAACCTCAGCATTTTGTACCCCAGCCAACACATACGTGCCTCGCCAACGTGTTTAAAAAAAGAAATTGCATCGTTTAAAAGTAGTATATGTGAACGTAGAATATCTGCGAACGCGCGTTCGAACGCGCGTCTCTTGTGTTCAGCCAGTAAAGTGATCTTCAGATTTGTATTACTGAACGTACCCTATATCCTACTATATCTAAAGCTATTATTATTTTTTCTTTGTTTTTGTTTATAGTTTTCTATCTAGGCTCTAGTGTCGTGTATCGGGAGAATGTAAAAAAAATAAAAGAAAAACAATATAAAAAAAAGCTAAAATGTATCGGTATTTACATGATAGTTAGTAATTATAAACAAGTGATCGTGATAAAATATAATTTAATCGTCGGTCGTGTTAAAAACAATTTCACGTTTTTTTTCCACTCTACCGCGAACATAGATGTTTACACATCAAAAATAAAAAAACAGTTTTTAGTAAGTCCCCACTTCCTAGAATCTTTTAAACTTTACGCCAATCCTTTCCTTCGCGTAAAGGAAGACCCAGAGAGTTAAGTTGTATGGCGAATTGCTCCCAATATTCTGTCTGGTTTTTTTTTTTTATTAACCCAAACGCTCCTAAGCCTTTAGCTAGATCAGCATTCTGTTCCATCAGCTCCACTAGTTTCGAAAATCGATTGGCGTTTGTTCTCTAAATTTAAAATTATTTTGTTCATATTTTTTTAATAATACACGATCGAGTTGCACTAACCTCTTTCTAGAAAAACTCATAATTAAAAGCAATTAAAACATTCTTAAAATTCTAAAAAGCTCGTTCGTAACCGATATCACTTTTTATTTTGAGTCTAAGCCTGTATAAAATATGGATATTTATCAAGGCTTATGTTCTTAAAATGAATACATATTCTATTCAGTTTAATGAAATGTAAAGAAAATAAGACCTGATGCACATCCAGGCTAACGATAAGCTGTAAAGATTAGACAAAAAAAAAACACGCCTAATATTAAATACATACATAAAACTAACTTGCGATTTTTTTTAAATGTTAAAGAAATTTTATGTAAAAATATTTAATTTTTAAAAAAACAAAATTCAATTCTTTTAACATTAAAATTATAAAGATATAATCACATTATTGAACCATTAACATACACTGCGGTTCATTCGTTTAAATACAGTTTTTTTTCTATAAACTTTTTATGATTGATCCGTAACCTTTTATAATAAGGAAACATAAGAATTTATAGACTGTCATATGGAGATAAAGCTGCGTGGAGATCTTTGAATCTTCTTAAAAAAATTGTTAGTGCCATGGCTATTTTAACAATTTTATTCGTAAAGTCGACCATTTTTTTTTGTGTCATTCGTATTAATACACATCGAAAATGAAGGTGTTAAAGGAAAATACAAGAAAAATCCATTCAATGGTTGTATTCGAAATTTAGTTTTTATTGACTAAGATTATCTTTTAATTACATTTAATAGTGAGTACTACCTCCAGAATTTTCAATTACTTCCAAAAGCCTACGGTGCAGTGACTCATAAAGCGAACCCAAATAATGCAGTGAAATCTCCTTCCAAGATAAATTTATTGCTTCAATTAAGTCTTGTTTGGTTTCAAACTGCCTTCCTCCTTCGTTAACTTTCCGTGAGAGCCAACCCCTAACGTTTTCCATTATATTCAGGTCAGGTGAGTATGGCGGCCAAAGCAAAAGTTCCACATTTTGACCCTGAATCCAGGCTTTAGTAAGCTTGGCGGTATGTATGGGAGCGTTATCCTGCTGGAAAGTCCAAGGGTGTTCACCAAATAGTTCATTGAACTTGGGAAAGGCTCGCTCCAGTATGCATCTATAGGCTTCCGCCGTCATTCGTGAGCTTTGAAAGTCGAGTTCAACTCTGTGCCGTAGTAGCTTACTACTCCCCATACCATCACACCACCTCCCTTGCTATGTCTTCTATCCAAAGTAATTTCCTCTTTTCTCACGTCATGGAAATAGAAATTATAACCGTCAGGACCATCCAAATTGAACTTCTATTCGTCGGAAAAGACCACCTGATGCCATTCTCTTTCCCATCGAATTTTCTGCTTCGCAAAACTAAGGCACTGATTTCAACGAACTTCATTTAGTGGTGGTTTTTTTTCAATTTTTAGGTGCTTCAAATGAGTGGCTTGCCGAAAAATCCGATAAACAATTGATTTGCTGGCTTTAACTCCGGTTTTACCTTTGATTTTTGCAACTGATAAGGTTGAATTAGAGGCTTCTCGGAGTATAGCACGTCGATCTTGAGGTGTTGTAGCCATATTCATTCGTGGTTTGTAATTTTGTCCATACTTTTCTTTATTTCGAAGGTAGTTGCATACGACTGTATGGCTTGGTCCAATCTTGTGGTCTATATAGCGGCTGCTGTCACCACCGTCTTTATAAGCTCGAATTTGAGCCTTTTCCTTTACAGTTAGGTAACTATCTTTTGGCATGATGGTCAAATTGATGACATAATGTTGTTAACTATTAATTATTTGACTTTTTGAATATTATTTTTGAGCTACTAGATTGTTTTTAAAGGTGTATTTAAACGAATGACACAAAAAAACGTCTACTTTACGAATTTTTGATGAAATAGCCATGGCGCTTACAATTTTTTAAGGGGATTCAAAATTCTTCCCTCAGCTTTATCCTGATATGACAATTCTGTAGTTATATGTTTCCTAATTATAAAAAGTTACGTAGAAATCATAAAAAGTTTATAGAAAAAAGACTGTATTTAAACGAATGAAACGCAGTGTATATGTACATCTTTAATGTGGAGCAAATTATAGTTTTTAACTTAATCTTAACACCAAATTCGTGCGATGTAGTCTTTCATTTTATTTCTTCTGTTAAAAATTTTTGATGTGTAAACATCTATGCTGGCGGTAGAGTGAAAAAAAACGTGAAGGTTCGTGTGCAACGTTACGTCGTGCAACGTTACGGTGTGCAACGTTACGATCGGCATAATAGGATGGGTGCATTCACTGAAAAAAATCTTAAGATCCCCTTCAAGCAAAAACAAGTCCGTTTTGGATCCGCGCACGTTGATTTTTACACATATTAACCGTGAGTCCCGGCACTCACACAATGTTTTTTTCTTTAATTTTTAATTAATCCCCGAACAAAATGGACGCGACACTAGTAATTAAAAAGAAAACAAAATCAAAACAAAAATAATAATAATAGTCAGCTGTAGGGATTGACAATCGACTGTAGGTATGGTAGGTCAATGGCTGTAGGTATGGTAGGATATCGGATGCGTTCAGTGATACAAATCTGAACTTAAATTCTACGTTTACATTATACTGCTTTTAAACGATGCAATTTCTTCTTGCAATTTTTAGGCACGTAGGCGAGGGACGTAGGTGGCTGGGATATAGAAAATAGCTGAGGTTGAACAAATTGCAGAGTTATCGGCTACTTTTGTACTTGCACAAAGTTAACATTCATTAAAAATCACAGCGTCTAATTCCATAGGCGATTGATGGTGTCAATCGATTGAAACTGCGATTTTAGTGATTTCCACTGACAACAACTGCAATTAAATATTCTAAAAACTCAAGATATATAATTCGCCGGCTATCTCATAGTGACATTCATTTGAGGTTCGTTCAGTATAAAATGAAGATTGAACTTTTTCTAAGTTTTACTCAATGGAAAGATGGAGATTCATAAGGGTTGCAAGTTCGTTCTAACTGGATATTTTAATTCGGCCCCTTTCAGTCAAACCATTAAGTTCCTTTGGAATTTGGTTACGGTGTCATTTAATTGAAACCGCGATTTTAGTTCTCTCCGCTGACAGTTGTTGTTTGTCGATGCTCAGAGAGTGATTACCGTAAACAATAACCATGTGTAATGTGAAGTCATCTTAAAGTTGAGAGTTAACTACGAAGCAGGACCTTTCAGTACCGAACCTTCACCGTTCGTTGGACACTTCATCACCAGCCTTTTAGTGCTTGGAAATTTCGTTACAGCGGTTCCCCCACTGGGTATTTCGCTGCCGTTCTTTCAACACTAAGCTTTTTAAGCACTGCCTACAGATAGGTAATGTAGTGTTAATTATTCAATATGTTTCTTTTGATGGCGTTCAGTAACAAAAATTAGGCACTTGGACAAACGTTGATGTTTACACATATTTAACCGTGAGTCCCGGCACTCACATATTTTTTTTATCCTAGCTAGCTAGTATTTAAATAATTAAATGAAATTATAAACTATTCACTCTGTGTTTTCCCCTTATTGTTGATAAAAACAAAACTAATATAAACATATGTACCTAGTTTACATTTGTAGAACATAATTCTTTTCAAATATCTAATTTATAAATAAATCCGTACTTTTTTGCTCTGAATTAGTTTGAGTTTTTATTTGCATGACACTACATAGTACATATTCAAATTTGCAATGGAAATTATTCATTAAATTAACCCCATACGCAATATATTATTTTTTTTTTGTGTGATCCAATATTGTTTTGATGGATGAGCTTTAGGTCGTTCAAGCATCGCATCAACATTTAAATAAAATGTGGATATGTTCACTATATCATTTAATATTATTATAAATAGCAGATACTTTGGGCACTAACGAATGCGATTGTTATGTTTTTAATTTTAAAATTGTCTTTTTATGACTAAATGAAATGTATGCCTATGCGATATCCGAAACGGCTAATTAATATTTACATTTTCAGAAAAGAAAATAACGCAAAAAAAACACTTCGATTTAAATCTGTATAAATCGCCAATTCATTTTTTTTGTTTTGTTATACTAATGAATGATATCAATAAAATCTATCTGAGATAACATATTGATATAAATGTATCTGCATAACATACATACATATACCTGAATCCGCTCTGTATGGGTGGATGGATATGGGATACCTTCCTCAATTTCAGATATCACATTTCATTTTCTAAATAAATGTAATATGATTTTTCATCATGGTAACAATTAGAGTATGCTTGTTCTTCTTTTGCTTGGGGGGGGGGGGGGGGACTTTCTTTCTGCGAATGTCAACTCAAATTGGTTTTCATATTATTTGATTTGATTTTAAATTGAAAATTTTTGTTTTAAAAAAAATACATTCTGCTCTTCTTTATATAATATGTATATCTACATATTCTTGTTGTATTGAAATAATAATATAGGCGGGAATGTTATTATTATTATTTTTCTTTATTTTCGAATTAACGTTACTGTTGCGAAGTAATAAGTTGGATTTATGTATCAAGGCACCCTGTATTCATTTATTTATATTATACCAATTAATGATTAATGAAATGTCATAATACCAAATGTATCTATTAATTTCCGGGTGTCAAGTAGACATTATTAAATAGAAAAAGGTAACCTTTGTGAGAAGATCATTTGGCCTGAGTCTTTTAATTAAAATATTTAAAGTCCCTTTCTTATTTGCCATCATCGAAACTTATTTCATTATAATTTCGCTAAAACAGTTACAAAATAAATATTTAAAGAATAAATGGACATGGCTAGTTGCCGTCTGCCAGGAAATGACATTAATTACAAAAAATAAAAGATGAATATATAAAATTGATAGATTTTTTTTACTTTTAGTTTAAATTTAAAATTATTAGCTTAATAATTTAAATATTTAATTAATAAAAATTATTTAGAATGTTGATATTTTATTTGTAATTATTATTTATAATAATTTATCGTAAAAATATTTTCCTTTTATATTTGGATTTAAATTATTGACAAAAATAAATATGTATAAAATTAAAAGATATCTAAAATAACTTAAAAAAATACTGCGATAAGTGAGAGCATGGTCACATCAATTTGTAAAGATTTGCCCAACCTAAGGATCCGTTCAAAATGTCTAACAGTTCCAATCTAGAGAGGACACTTTGACGGAAGTAAAGCCTACGAATCTCTTGCAAAATTGGACAAATGGCCACAAAATGTTAAACATCATCTCGCTCATACCTGTTGCAGAGGTCACACAGAATTGGTAGGTCGGAACGATGAGGGACATAGTTCAGGTTAAGAGTTTCTATTCTAACTCTAAAGATAATGCTTCACAGGTAAATCCATTCGGAAATAATTAGCTGATTGGAGTCGGTGATTTAAATCTATATATATAGCCCTTGTTGAAGATACAGATGCACGATTCAAATGCTGAAGATAGATTTGTTCGTCTACTTTCGATATGACATTCGCAAAAAGTTCCTGCCAACTATCTTTATTAGATTCCGTAAGATCCAAAACGATACCATGGGATTGTGCAAGAGCACTCCATTCTTTAAACGGTGATGATTTTGTCCGCAGAAGGTTTGTCATAATAGATTTATGAAGGCTTTCCCCGGGTTTTTTCATCGTCTTAATCAGGAAATCAGAATTTGCTTTTAAGTTCTTAATGTAGATGGGGGTAATACCCGACTCGACATGGATGGCGTATGTTGGTAAGTCGCATTTGGTAAGCGAAACAGACGTTTGAAAAACTTCAAGCTTCAAAAACACGATACTTAGAGCCCAAGTCTATATTTTGGTTTGCAAAAAAATTCGGCCACATAACGCTAAGTCCAATTTTGGCTTCTTTACTCTTTTCTTTCACATGATTCGTAAAGCTAACGTTTGCTGACAAAAGTACTCCTATAGATATTTGAATTCCTGCACCACCTCCTTGCGCTCGTTATTGAGAAACCAACACTCCTCCCTCAGCCTCTTATTTTTTCGAGCTTCAAACACCATTATTTTTGTTTGTGGCTGTTTATCTTCAGATCCGAGTGTTTACAGTATCTCTGAAGCTTGTTAATTTGGAGCTGAAGAGAAGAAGGATTGTCTGCCAACATGACAAGATCGTCCGCATAGAGTAGTACTTTGATAAAAATATATCAGAAATACCAACACCCACAGGCAGGCTGTCACAAATATCGTCAATAAAAAGACCAAAGAATATTGGACTCAAGATACATCCCTGCGGAACACCTGTTGTCGTATCAAACCAGTTTGATGACTCTGACCCATGCCAAACTGGCGCATTCGTCCCACACAAAAACTTTTCATACATCGACAGGAATTTCCTAGATAAGCCTAAGAAGGCCATTTTAAATATCAATGCTTGACGGTTAACAGTGTCAAAGGCTGCTTTGAAATCAACAAAGCAGGCATACAATTTTTTTTCCTCTGTGTGTATTTGTAAGCAATGCTGGACAATGCAAAACTGTAGTCAACAGTAGAAAAACCGGCTTGATAAAAGCTTAACCGTTGTTTTGATTCTATCCAGTTAGATAGCCTTTTATATAAAATTGTAGCAAACACCTTTCTAATCGAGTTGAGTATTGAAAGACCTCTGTAATTTTCAGGCAAACCAGCGTCGCCTTTTTTGAAAATCAAAAAGATAACAGCTCTGTTAAACCATTGAGGAACACATGCATTCTCAAAAAAGTAGTTATACAACACCAGCAAATAATGTTTAAATTCCAACGTTGAATGTTTGAAAAACTCTGCAGGGACTCCGTCAATCCCCGGAGCTTTGTTATTCTTCATTTTTGAAAGAGCCAATTCGAGTTCAGACAAGATGATTGGCGAGTCAAGCTCTTCCACTGTTGTATTTTGCAAGGCATAGTAAAATGATTGCAGTTCAGAACTCCTTGTCAATAGCGATTGGAAGTGGGAGGCTAAAATAACGGCTTGAAGGCAGCTTTTGGACGAACGACTATTGCCACTAAGTTCTCTCTTTCTAGGTTATTGGCAAGACTTTTTGTGTAAATAAGCCTTTTATTTTGACAAACTTGTTTATAGACTTTGTTTGCTTCTAAATATATGTGTAGATTTAAAAAACTCAGAGTTTGATTTTCTAAATAAGTTTAAGAAAAAAAACTCCTTCTTACGAAGTCTTCTGCACTCATAATCAAACCAATTACAAACGACTCCTATACTGACTGATTAACGATAGAATTTTGCGGACTGGAAGATCTAATTGCATTCAGAATTTTCTGAATAACTTGGTCGATTGGAGCAGAACTTGGAGAGGGAAGTGAGATAATGTTACGATTTAACTTATTTTGATAAATATCTGCCTCATGAGGTAACCATCTGAGTTTAGTCAGATTATTTGCCTCTCTAGCAGCAAATTCTTGAGTAAAGCTTGCAGAAGTGAGAATCGGAAAATGGGTAGAGAAATTTTCTGGAAGGACTTCAAAGTTATTAATATAAATAATAATATTATAGGGAATGAAATTCTATTATATCAACGAATGGATATTATGGAAAACTTTCTGGGCTAAACTACAGTGGACGCACAGGTGCACAAGCCGACGGTGACAGACGGTATGGTGGAACCTTCTTCTTGATTATCGTAGTGTTAATTCTGATTTTTCTTAGCATTTTATTAAATTTAAAATCTTTAACCTTCACGATCTAACCATTAGAACTCCAGTTATAAATCTAGCCTATTTTAATGTGTCAATCGTTTCACAGACTATATTCTAAGTGTAGCTTGACAATTTACCAACGTTTTGAGACATCACACTAATAGATCGGTTTATAAAACCCGAAGTTTTTGGATTCTTAATGCACGCACCATCGACTAATTTCGATTTACATTTTAATTTTCACCGGTGAGTCAAAAATCACAATCACTACCTGTGAGCGATTTTGTAATAAACCTGTGAGTGCCCTGAAAGTGATGAAATCATAACTGTATAGTAAAATCAAATAAAAAGGAAACGATTCACAAATCACAACTTAAAATTATAAACAAATTAAAATTTATTTTACGGATGATCTTAAGGCTGGCAGCTTTAATTTGAGTCAGGTAGTCGAGTGATGTACCTACTCGTGCAGGTCTACGGGTATCCTGGTAATGGGTAGATATGTATTAGGCCGTGAGAAGCAGAGTGTCCTAACTGATTTTCGCACTTTCTTTTAAAAAGGCGGAATCTTATGTTTATTTTACCAAAACTCTGTTTATTTGAAACAATAATATCTATAGATTGATGAAGCATACAACTGCTCCAAAAAAAGTTTTTTTTGTTGACTGTAAATATTAGTTTTACCTGGTATCGGGTAATCTGGTTTCCTTTCACTGAATTTGAAAAATAGAGTTTGCCCTGGTGGCACTATTCAGCAGGTATGATGCACCTGGTGGCACTCGACACAGCAGGCATTCGCTCTGGTGATCAGCTCTCGTTGGCAATTAGGACGTTAAGCTTCGAACCAAGGTTGCCTACTACTGGTAGTGAGGAAACCTTTGTAAGAAATAGCTGGACAAATTTCACCTTCCTAAACTTTCACTGAAACGCCTTACCACTGGGAGGCGGGGGGTAAGCTTCAAGAAAACAAATAAACTAAATGAATGGTGATTTTCGTCCATCCGAGTAGGTCGTCTTGTGACATTTACAGCAAAGAGTGAATGTTAACTATATAATGATGAATGAAAATAGTTATAGTTTTTCGGTGACGTTAGGTGTCTGTGGTGGATGTGAATCGTATGATTCAGTACTACAATCCTCGCTGTCTGATAGCTGAGGTGTGGCATGGAACGCTTCGTTACAATATTTCAAAAGCATTTGATACAGTTTGGCACAAAGCTGTTTTATCGAAAATGGCTACATTTGGTATCCATGAGTTTCTTCTTCAGTGAATTAGAAATAACCATTCAAATAGTGCAATTCGAGTTGGTTTGCACAGTTTTAAGCCTGGTTTTCATAAAATAAATGCTATAGTGTGCCCCAAGGCTCCGTTTTGTCTACGACTCTCTTCCTGATTTTCATAAATGTTCTCTCTTTTCCTGAAAATTCTAATCCGCCAAATTGTTTCGCTGAAGATAGCAGAGAGCACCCTAAGAATTTCATATTTGTTTTCAGCTTCATCACCCTGTTCTTCGGCTGTGGAACTGAATCGGCAGTGCATGATACACTCATTAAATTCCGACCTTGACAGAATTATACGCAATAGGGTTTTAACAACCGCATGGAATTTAATGCTCTGAAAACTCAAAGCTGTCTTTTTTCGGCCAAGCGAAACCATAATATCATATTTACATGAATCATGAATGGCATTTTAATAGAAGCAACCGAAAACCTTTCCATTCTCGGTATGTGTACTGTGCACTCGTAGTTCGTAGGTATTACCAACCATCTCTTATGGTATGGTCACATATTTGATGTTGCATACTTCGGCTAAAACTTGAGTGTAACTCTCATATCTGAGCAGGTACCCCTATTACACATTTGTAAATAAAATCAACAAAATTCTCCAACAAAAAGAGGATAAGAATCGTTTTTAACAGCTTATAAAGGGTTTTCCAATAAGAGGTGTTATTTTGAATAGCCCGCTATTTCGGTAGCTGTCACTTTTGAAGCTGTCATTTTTTGACATTTGAAAAGTAGAAACTACGCCATTAATAAAAATGGAACGATACACGCTTCAACAACGCATTGAAATTATTAAAATTCACTATAAAAATGGTGAAAATTTGGCAGAGACGGTTCGTAAAACTAAAACATTTTTGGGTCGTCGTGAAGCACCTTATCGGACCGCAATACAGAAATTGGTGGACAAATTCGAGCTGTTGGGACAAGTTAGTGATGTGAAGAATAAAACCCGTGCACGTCGCTCAAGAATAACTGAGAATATTGCTGTTGTAGCCCAAAGTGTTGAAGAAAACCCAGGTTTGTCCATTCCTCGTCGTTCTTTGGAATTAGGCATTCCACAAACGTCATTACACCGTATTTTGCATAAAGACTTGGGTCTTAAGGCTTATAAAGTTCAGTTAACACAAGAACTCAAGCCGGCTGATCATCAACAACGTCGTGTCTTTGCTGATTGGGTCCTTGAAATGCATGAAAATGATCCGGAATTTCATCGAAAAATCATCTTGACTGATGAGGCCCATTTCCACCTCGGAGGCTACGTCAACAAGCAAAACTGTCGCATCTGGGGCTCGGAAAACCCAAGAGTTATTGTTGAAAAGCCTCTCCATCCTCAACGCGTGACTGTTTGGTGCGGTTTATGGTCCGGCGGGGTCATTGGATCTTACTTTTTTCGAAAATGAGGCTGGAGCAACAGTTACGGTCAATGATTTTTTATGGCCGGAATTGGATGGTATTGATCTGGACAACGTTTACTTTCAACAAGACGGCGCTACGTGCCACACAAGCAATGAAACCATCGATCTTTTACGGGAAAAGTTTCCGGACCGTGTTATCTCTCGAAGAGGTGATCACAATTGGCCACCGAGATCTTGTGATTTAACACCTTGCGACTTCTTCCTTTGGGGCCACGTGAAAGATAAGGTCTACGCCAACAGCCCAGCGTCGATTCAAGACCTCAAAGATGGAATTCGTGAGGCTATCGAGGACATAGGGCAGTCACTTTGCGATTTGGTTAAGGAAAATTTCATGAAAAGGATATGGTCCTGTAAGCGTGGTCGTGGCGGTCATTTGGCTGATGTTGTGTTCCATTAAATGCCATTTTTCTTTGAATATCAAAATAACACCTCTTATTGGAAAACCCTTTATCATGAGTTCTATTAATTTTAACGTCAAGATAAAAGCCCTTACAATTAGTAGAAATGACAGTGCATCATTTCTTATTTTAAGAAAAGAATTAATTTTAGTGATTATTCTTCTGAAATAAAACCGTTATTTTGGTGGTTTCCGTAAGCATTTCGCTGTCGTAATACATTTGTATGGAGTTGAAGAATTTTCTCTACAGCCTAAAATTGAAGATTGGTTTCGTGGATTTTTGGAGAGTTATTTCTCATTTTGTTTCAGTTTCAAAATTGTAGATTTTATTCACGATGAAATAAGTCCTTAAGTTTGAGAAGGAAATACATCCCCAAGTTTGGAGACTTATTTCATTGTTCTGCTTTTAAGCTAACATATGTAGTTATGTCACTTTTACAGTTGCAAATATGAAAAAAAAATTATGTTTATGAACTGACACTGTTTTAGGCGTGTTACTAGTTTACATTTTTTTTTTTTTTTAACTAAGAGTCAGTTTAGTAAAGAGTTTCAGTCGGAAAAATGTTAGATATGTGGTTATAAGTTTCTTAAAATGTTAAAAAGTTTGCTCCCATACCTTTAAACAAAAAAAGGAAAACACTCTTTACTTTCAATCCAATTGAATGAGTTATCCGCTCAAAAATAAAGATTTAGACCGTCATTTTATTTAAGGACTCATTTGGATAGGAAATTTCGAGAATCACTGCCCCTCCCTGTACTCATCTTTTACAATGCAAGTTCGACGCTCGACTACAAACCATCATCCTTATGTTCTATTCTTGTATCCCTATATTTTATTTAGCTCTAAAGATAAATAAATGAATGGCATTGTCACCAGGCGTTTTCTTTCAAGAATATCTACTCTTTTGTCTATATTATCTACCCATACCCACTTGGCTCTTTAAAAATAGAAAACTGAACAAGAACAAAAAAGTCCAATCAATCAAATATTTTGACAATATAGCCTACGTAAAACTGTGCTGTCACCAGCATAAACCCGCACACAAATTAAAATGTTCAAAACGATCCTTTAATCACTTTTTCTGTAACTTCATGTCTCTTAAGCAAAGAAGAAAAATAAAGTCAACATAAAAGGTAGGTATACCTACTATAGACCCTACCTACATATCTTTAGCATGCATGTTCTTTTAGATCATCTAAAGCTGTCTGTTTTCTTGTTGTTGTTTTTTTTTTTTTTTGTACTGTTCAATTTGTAAGTTCATTTTTTCCTTTAGGCAGTTTGTCTTTCCCATAACATTATTTAACTCGGCAGTCAAAAGCACTGCTGTCCACCGGATTCATTCAGTTGGAGTATTTAAAGCCATCACATGTCCATCTACAGCAAAGCACACATTCCTCACATACATACATACTTAAATGCCTATAGAACTCAAATAAACGCTCGAAGCTCTACCATTTTCCATTTCCTGCCATCATGGACGCCATGGGTCGTCTCCACCGCAACATCAACCCCAAATCACCCTAACATCCTAACGTCTAACGACATAGCAAAGGAAAAAAAAAAAAAATATCACACACATAAAAAAAGTACTAGAGCACAGGAGATAGAGCCAACAAAAAAAACTTCCCACAAATAACATGAAAGAACGTTGTTCAATGCAACAAAGCAGGGGATACAAAAAAAATTGAAAAAAAAAGACAAGATATAGCGACAGGACGAAGGATTTTCTTTTCAATAGATCTGCTCTGACTGCTCCACTATATACTCTGGCTAGCTCCAACTTTGACTCGAGTAGCAGCTATATGGCTAAGTGTAGATCTCTTATGTTCCATCTGCAATGCGTATTGTTACACCAACCAACGGATGAGATAGGTGATGCTGATTGGGATGAAGATGGGGGGAAATGTGTCACTTTATTACAAAATATTTGCCATTTATGAGCCCACAGTACAATGTGTCATTAAAAGTCCCATTGTCGTTGGCCAGCAGATGGATTCTTTGCGATACGCACGTGAACGTGAGGTTGTTCACAATTAGGCGAAATTGCTTCAATGGTGGCAGGTTCGTTGTCCGTACGGACGGCCGGCCGGTGCGGCGCAGCGTCCTTTCGTGTTCACCATTATTCAATCTCAGTGTGAAGTGTCCCTACTCGTATCTCTGTTATTTTTTGTATCTTGATATCTTGTTTGTAGATTTGTTGCTCTCTAAGGTTGCCAGCGTTTCTTTTTTTTTTTATTCAGGTCAGACTATCAGCTATCAGGACTAACTATTTTTTCATGGAAACGAAAATATCCTTTTCAAAAAAAAAAAAAAAAAAAATAACAACCAACACGATTATAGTTTCCCTCTGGACCTAGAGGGGCATCAGTCGAATCGAAACCTGCCTACCTATATTTTCGTGTTTCAAACACGTTTACGGACAGTTGGTCTTGTGGTCTTCAGTTTCCCACAACGCTAATTGCCATTACTATGTTTTGACTCCTCTGGGCTATGTTCTTATGGATGTCAGTGGATTCGTTTTCGATCCTGTGTCAAATTCTCGTAAAACTGATTGTACGTTTACCACCATTAAATTAATGAAGTCTTTTAGTTTTCAGCGGTTTATTTCCGCTGTTTTGTCAACACAAATGCTAAGTAGGCCCTGCAGAGATTTGAATCACATGAAGGTAAAAAATAAATGAATTAATTTGCAGGACAGAGCTCATCCCACAATTTTTTGCTATTCAAATTTATTTATTGAATTTAATTTAAAGCGTTTTTGAATAGGGACGGGTCGATGTTGGTTGACAGCCTGCGGTGACCATGTTTTGATGTCGTTGGCAGCCATTTTGATGCTATTTAAAAGCTGAAGGTTCGAGCCAGCGCAATGCGGACTCGATCCAGTGCTCGATCAATGTGCGCGAACAACTCTCGATAACTGAAACTGACTGTGAATACAGATAAATGCGCTTAATAATACCAACCGGAGTGTCTTCATCTGCGGACACCTCTTTTACTTTGACTTCTTTTTCACGAGAGCAATTTTTAATCTTCGTTTCTCTTTTGGTTTCCTTCTAATTGCAAATACTTTTTAAACGCTGCGATTTTTAATGAAAAGTTAACTTTGTGCACTTGAAGAAGTATCATCTCCCTGGACTCTTTACTCAACTTGATTAAGCCAAGTTATCTGAGTGGACGACGAATGGAAATAAAACACACTCGAACAATAAGGAAAAGCATAAAGAAGAATGAGCGATAGCGCTGCAATTTGTTCAACCTCATATGACGATGTCATATTCCACACATATTGGCATTCTTGGGCCTTTATTCCATTTCAATATCGATCGGCCCTTATTGCAAAAGCCTTTGTAAAGGGTTTTCCAATAAGAGGTGTTATTTTGATATTCAAAGAAAAATGGCATTTTTTGAGATAAATGATCGGATGTTTATTTCATTATAAAGAGGAAGGTATGCCGTTAATAATGGAACACAACATCAGCCAAATGGCCGCCACGACCACGCTTACAGGACCATATCCTTTTCATGAAATTTTCCATAACCAAATCGCAAAGTGGCTGTCCTATGTCCTCGATAGCCTCACGAATTCCATCTTTGAGGTCTTGAATCGACGCTGGGCTGTTGGCGTAGACCTTATATTTCACATGACCCCAAAGGAAGAAGTCGCAAGGTGTTAAATCACAAGATCTCGGTGGCCAATTGTGATCACCTCTTCGAGAGATAACACGGTCCGGAAACTTTTCCCGTAAAAGATCGATGGTTTCATTGCTTGTGTGGCACGTAGCGCCGTCTTGTTGAAAGTAAACGTTGTCCAGATCAATACCATCCAATTCCGGCCACAAAAAATCATTAATCATCTCTCGATAGCGCAATTCATTGACCGTAACTGTTGCTCCAGCCTCATTTTCGAAAAAGTAAGGTCCAATGACCTCGCCGGACCATAAACCGCACCAAACAGTCACGCGTTGAGGATGGAGAGGCTTTTCAACAATAACTCTTGGGTTTTCCGAGCCCCAGGTGCGACAGTTTTGCTTGTTGACGTAGCCTCCGAGGTGGAAATGGGCCTCATCAGTCAAGATGATTTTTCGATGAAATTCCGGATCATTTTCATGCATTTCAAGGACCCAATCAGCAAAGACACGACGTTGTTGATGATCAGCCGGCTTGAGTTCTTGTGTTAACTGAACTTTATAAGCCTTAAGACCCAAGTCTTTATGCAAAATACGGTGTAATGACGTTTGTGGAATGCCTAATTCCAAAGAACGACGAGGAATGGACAAACCTGGGTTTTCTTCAACACTTTGGGCTACAACAGCAATATTCTCAGTTGTTCTTGAGCGACGTGCACGGGTTTTATTCTTCACATCACTAACTTGTCCCAACAGCTCGAATTTGTCTACCAATTTCTGTATTGCGGTCCGACAAGGTGCTTCACGACGACCCAAAAATGTTTTAGTTTTACGAACCGTCTCTGCCAAATTTCCACCATTTTTATAGTGAATTTTAATAATTTCAATGCGTTGTTGAAGCGTGTATCGATTCATTTTATTAATGGCGTAGTTTCTACTTGTCAAATGTCAAAAAATGACAGCTTCAAAAGTGACAACTACCGAAATAGCGGGCTATTCAAAATAACACCTCTTATTGGAAAACCCTTTACTTAAGCAGTTTTACAGCAAATAAAGGGTGTGTTTTTTTTTAAAAAGACAAAGAATTTTAAATTTAAATCAAACACAGAAAAATATTTTTAATATTTATGATATTGGCTTTATTTGACAGACTATTTTATGGCATTAATGTGTTTGAATATGATTTCGGACATGTGGGCGCCACAGATGGTACGTATGTACATGGCGTCATCTGGAGGTCTTAAACTCCGAATCTGTATATAGAGACCCTTGTCCCGAGTACACAACCTAAGGAACAAAGCGGGTGGAACTACTCTCGAAGTAGAAGACGTCAAGAGAAACTTTGAGGAGCTAAACGGTCGGGGATTCTTATGAAAACCCTTGTCCCTAGTATACAACCTAACAAATAAAACGGTCGGAATCGGAACTCTTGGAGGTGAACGTTGTCCAATGAGCTCAATGAGCAGTGTTGCCATTTTGACTGGTTTCCAGTCAGATTTGACTAGATTTTATCGGCGTTGGCTGGAAATGAAAAACAAATCCAGTCAACTGTTTGTTTGACTGGTTTTTTGACTGGATTTAATAATTCAATTTGCACCTGAACTTAAAAAAAAAAATGTTTAAATACACTTCCAAGTCAGTGTTAACTGAGTGTAAACGAGTAATTATGCAGTGAAATCAACGAACACATCAATTTTTGAATCTTTCTGACAAGACATCTCAGTTGACAACAACCAATGGCCAATGGCAAAGTTTTTGTGTTAAATTTTGTTTTGAACTTCTGATTGCTGGTTTTTCTATCCACTATCAATAAAATATATTATTGTTTTCATTAGAAAAAAAATTCGTACAGTAGCCCCTCGATAATGTGAATTACCGATAATGTGAATTTCTCTAAAATGTGAACCGCCGAAAATTTACATTGTCATTTCTATAATGTGAAGTCCTGAAGTTTTCGAACTCTATAATCAGAATTTCTTTTGTTAAAAGTTTTATATAATTTTCTCTTGTTAGTTTTGCGTGCGATATGAAGGACTAATTAACCGTTTTTATTTGTTTTAATAAAATAAAATAAGTAAACAATTACACAAATGTTTTTTATTTAATTATTTATTTATTTAAATTTTAATTTTAAATTTTACAACTTTTATTTGATTTTGTAACGACGACGCGTTTCGGAGCTGCTACTCCATCTTCAGGTCGAATACTTTGTTGTTCACTGTTGCTGCTTTCCATCATTTGACCTAAGCTTTTTTTATCTTCTGTTGTTGTTGTTGGTGAAAGTTTAGTTGTTCTTTGGTTGGAGTTTTTATTATGATGATTTTTTCTTTTTCTTAAGTTTTATTTTGTTGTTGTTTATTGTTTTGGTTGATTTTATTTAATTTTGAGCTTTTTATGATTATAATGTTGTTTACTTTTTTCTTATTGTTTATGTTCAAATACTATTGCTGTTTCATATAATGCGTTTGGTTTAATTGTTAGTTTGTCGTTTAGTATATTGTCCTGTTCTTGTCTGTAAGCTTTGTAAATTTCAAATTCTTCTGTCGCGTCAAGAATTCTGCCTTTTCTGCATATATGTAATGTTTGTAAGTTAGTTTCAATGTCTGTGTAGTTATGGTTGTGTTCTATTAAATGTAATGCGTATTTAGATCTGGTGTATGGTTTGGGTTTGTGTTCTTTGAATCTTTCTTCGAAGGTTCTACCTGTTTGTCCAATGTAATGTAATTAACCGTTGTTTGTCTGGACATATTAGAAGGTTTTTAATGCAACTGCAGGACAGACAGTGTGTCCTGCGAGTTTTGTAGAAACATTTTATATTGCCATGCTTTTGTTTTGATGTTTTATGATCATTATTTTATTTTTCATTCTTCCAAAATTAATAAATGTTGAAACTGTGCTTTAGGAAATTATTTTGTGTTGTTATAAATGAATACGAAATTTGTTTCAATCGGTTTGCAAAAACTGAAAAATGTTCCAGTAATGTGAATCCCTCTAAAATGCGAAAAAAAAAACTTGTTTTAATTAGTTCGAATTATCGAGGGTCTACTGTATTTTCATATTTGACTGTTTTTTTGGACTTGAAAACAGATTTAATTATGTTTGACACAAATCCAGTCAACAAGTCAGATTTGACTGGATTTGGAATTTTGAACTGGGAACACTGTCATTGAGCTACTTGAACAGGAGCTCAGAGGAACAAAATGGTCGAGGGTTCTTATAAATAAATACTATATAATACTATGTACTAAGAAAAAATAATAATAATGTTTACCGCGTTTGCCCTACTCTAGCTTAGAGCTAAAGTCATTAACAAATTAATACCAAAAATTTAAATTGGCTTCTCAAGCAGATTAAACTCCGGTAAGCAATACCTATCTGCATCTGTCATCGAAATACCTTATGAACAATGAAAGACTTTTGTTACGGCCCGATCTTTAATCCTCTATACTCTTGATTTTGATTGGTACCCTAACTTCGGGGAGAAAGAAAGACAATTTTTTTATTTTCTTCACCTCCTCTTATATTATAATATCTGCGGTTATAACACAGTGTGAATTATAAAAAATAAATGACAAAATTGTATGAAATTTTGTAACCTCCAGTTTTGTTCGAGGTATATGATAGTACGGGTGGTTTCACAGTGAATTGTGCAATATGTTTAATATGAGATCGTATATAGCAGTTGTAATGCTTCATTACACATTTTACACCATATTAGATGCCACCCTGTAACGCACCTACATTTGAGCCTAAATTCAGTGTAGTAATATTTATATAAAGGAAATCGTGCGTTTTAAAGAATATTGTATAAATAACAATTTGTAAACGAGTGTCTGTGTCACACCCGTAACAGTGAAAAACACCCACATCAATATGCAGCGAAATAACTCACGTTTTCTGTTAGATACAATTAAAACAATTCCCGAACAAAAAATGTCAAAAAAACCTGGCAACAGTTTTCCTCTCTTCACATACAAATATATTAATTTTTTTTCTACTAAAATTAGAACTATTCACTTGGAACACGGAGAAGGAGGATCTGCAGCAATTTAACTTAACACAACAACAAAGCTGTAGGCTGGCTATGGCTAAACGCCTATCCTGTTGACACATTCATTAACTCGTAAGTAAATAAATTGGGGAATTTTCCGACCCGCCTAGCAAAGCAATAAATTAATTCCAGAGTGTAACAATTAATTGCACTCGACTGCGGACTAATTCATGAAAAAATATCTCAACTTTTATGAATTATTATGAAATAGAACGCTACATGGAGGTTTTTGTGTAGGTAATGTGTGTAGCTCTTGTTCTCGTTTGGTGTTGCATTGCATATAGGATAAGGCTAAGGCCTAATGATTTTCCGACGTGATAAGCCCTGCCGATCGTTTCGATTGCTCCATATGGGAATTACTGGAATAGGGAGATTGTCACAATGGAGCTCTGTGTTTGTGTGGATGTGTGGAACGATTAATTAATTTCATTGACAGCATTGTCCAAAATTATGGCAAGTGTCATGTCCGACATACGACGACGATTAAGAGCACTCATAAAAACATTCGTTGTTGCTGTCAGCTCGGCCATAATAGATGCGGATGCGGATGAAATGCAGAGGAGGGGCAAAGGCAATTCATTCCAAGGAATGTAGAACTTCGTGCCTAGCGAGTGATTTAGCACTCTCGTTGTTTTTTCTGTTTGCTGGGGAAGGGGGAACTGGCACTGGGAGGATTTCATTTTGCCTAGTCATAGGCTGGCACTGGCACCAACCTCCGCAATCCACATCCTTTATTTCTTTTTCACGTTTTCCCCACTGTGCGTCGCGTCGTCGCTTGTTCCAAGCTCCATCCGCTTCCACTGTTTCTGTTTCTGTTTCTGTTGATATAATTTCAATATTTAGATTGGCTCTCTGTGTTTGGTTTGCCTATTTGTTTTGTTGTTCTTTTGTGTGTTAATAATGGAATTCCAAAAGAATTGTCACAAAGTGACGATTGATGGCAATGTCGTTCGTTGGTATTCGACGAGCATTTAGGATTTTAAATTTATAAAAAAAAAAATCAATGAACCAGGATTTTTTTTTGTTTTGCTTTCAGGTTTCAGATGCAGGAACTCGAAATGTAATTGTTTAGATTTATTTTTTCTTTTTTTTTATTCAAATGGCGATACAAAAAAAAATCGAATGTGGTAGGCAGTACTACGCTTTCGTACATTTTTATGTAGCGAACCCATTATGCAATGTGTTCGGCAGTTTTAATTGAAAAAATACTGATAGCGTGAGAAGCGAGCTTGATGGTTTTCCTGTCACAAGGATTATCTGAAAATTGTTGCCAATTTAGGGTGATGACTTGGCATACTAAAATAAAAAAAAAGTTCTTTTTAATTTAAACATTTTTTCATGTAGAAAATGTGATCCGAATATAAATAGAAAAGCGCTAGGTCTAGGTACCTATATACAATACATATATTTATATATATGTTGTATTTATGTATGTCTACAATGTTTTAAAACATATTTCTTTCCTATTTTAAAAAATATTTTGGGGATTTTTCATGCATAGGTATTCATAATGTGATGCATTGGAATTTTAAAAAAGTTGGTTAAATAGAAGTTTTGTTTAAAATATTTAAACAATGAATTTATTGTTTTGATTTCATACAAAAATCCGTATATAACGGGTGATTTTTAAGCTGGTTTGGTTTTGGCAACACTGGTATTGACAGCTGACGTGTGTTTAGTACCTTGTGTCACTGTCAAACAGCTTCAGTTTGGTTTGCAATTTAACCATGGATCGTCTAACAAATGAACAACGCTTGCAAATTATTGAATTTTACTATCAAAATTCGTGCTCGGTTCGAAATGTTCATCGCGCGCTGCTTGTGTTCAGCGATGAGGCTCATTTTTGGTTGAATGGGTACGTAAATAAGCAAAATTGCCGCATTTGGAGTGAAGATCAGCCAGAAGCATTGCAACAGCTATTAATGCATCCCGAAAAAGCCACTGTTTGGTGCGGTTTATGGACCGGCGGCATTATTGGGCCTATTTCTTCAAAGATGATGCGAATCGCAGCGTTACTGTCAATGGTGAACGCTACCGAGCGATGATAACAAACTTTTTTTGCCCGAAATGGAAGTTCTTGACTTGCATGATATGTGGTTTCAACAAGACGGTGCCACATGCCACACAGCACGCGAAACAATGGCGCAATTGCGAGGCGAGTTTGGTGAACAGTTAATTTCACGTTTCGGGCCGGTCAATTGGCCGCCTAGATCGTGCGATTTGACACCATTAGATTATTTTTTGTGGGGGTATGTCAAGGCTAATGTCTATAGGGACAAGCCCGCTTCGATTGACACACTGGAAGCCAACATCCATGCATTCATTCGTGAGATACCGGCCGATATGTGTGAAAGAGTATGCCAAAATTGGACTCAGCGGATGGGCTACCTGAGACGCAGCCGCGGTCAACATTTGCATAAAATTATCTTTAAACATTAAATTGCAAGGTTCAAACTATCGATTCAAATAAATATTTCATTCATTTTTTCGAATTTTTTGTGTTTTTTTTTTTAAAAAGTTCTAAACCTCTTAAAAAATCACCCATTATTATTGAGTAACTACATTTTATTCATGAGTTTTGTTATAAGTTTCATATTTGATGGTTTTTTGGGGATTTATATTTTTAGGAAGAACGCAATATTCTTTTGGTTTCTATTTTCTTTTTTTTTATGAATTAATGGAAAAATAGCTTAAAAGTGAAATTTTAATTTATTGTTTCCTGGAAACATTATCTACTAATTGAGACCTTTGTTAGGACTCTTTTTGTTTTTATATCCGCAGCAGGTATAGATATAATGGCCTTATTGATTGGTTCTTGAACGGTTCTTCTTCTGAAAAGAAGAGAAATTTTCTTCTGGATTTGTTTTCAGAATTGTTCCATAAGCATTCAATTTCACATGTATCAAATTGTTCCTCCGGATTAAAAATCGAAAAAGCGTCGAAATATTTAAGATTCTTAGGATAGGTATAGGGGGGACCTCACAGCCTGTATAAATGTATTGAAGCATTTCGTTTTACTTGTAGGTATGCAGTTTTGTAAACAATTTAACTCTTCTCTTTACTAAAAACTAGTTTTCGATCGGTCGTGAGAATCGTGTCACCGTGAAACAAAAGGAGATGTCATCATTTAAAATTTATTTATGGCTGACGTGGATGTGGACAATAGTTATACTAAACCATGGGGACGAATGGAACAAGTGCTAGGGCCGCCGCATAACATAGAAAACATCGCACTACAAAATTTAAATTATCAGAGCTAATTCAAAACTGATGAACGGCAATTATTGAGCAATAAACCATTCAATATTAGAAGCTTTTAACCCCTTTTGAGGGGGTCCTTTGCTATCATCATATGAATTTAGCAAATAGGCAGAAAAAACATAGAATAATAACGAATAATTAACGTCAAATCATTGGGCAGTATTCCATTCAATACAAGAAGTTTTAACCCCTTTTCGAGAGGGTGCTTCGCTTAATTGATGTCATATAGTGTGTTTTTTTTTTTGCTTGATCGGTGTATCAAAAAATCACATCTGTGACGTTGGCAGGACAAATTTCACCTAGACCAATGGGACCACAGTATGCAAATGAATATTTCGAGAGCGCCTTCCATTTAAATAATCTCCCTGAGAGCCCACTCACAATGCGTCCCTAGAAAACGTAGAGACTACCCTTAATCCACTGCATGACCTAGTAAGGTTTTTTGTGGGGCCCTCCTCTTTCATGATATTTGCTACTGCCTTCAGTAGCCTTCAGACGCTTTGTTAAGTATAATTTATTTTACTTTGGCAATTGAGTGTGTGAAGTTAGTTGTTCCAGGTTGTTCCCCATTTGTTCCGCATTGTTTGAAAAATATTCAAAAATGGGGGTTTTAGACCTTTCCTAAAATTGATTTTTAGTATGAACAAATTTCAAAAACATCTTTAAAATTTTCATAGTAAAAATCAATATTATGAAACGAAATTCTGGAACAATTTAGAAGAGCCCTAGAACAACCTGGAACAATTTTTTGAATTTTTTATTTCTGAAAAGGGGGCCCAGAGCAAGGATAATAGGATTTTTTCATTTAAGGGAGTTGTCTTTGGTTTTTTTTTTAAATTCGATTTTAGGGTGATTTTATAAATTTAGGGATACAATATTTTCTTAACACATGTAGTTATGATCAAAAAATATGAATCAAAGGTTCTTAAAAAAAAAAAAACAATTTGGAGAACCAATTTTCGCGTTTTTGAAAAAAAGGTTTTGAAGGCCTTTTCTTTAAAAATAGGCCTTTGACAGCTATATTTTTTTGGAACAATGTTCAGAACACTTTTAAATCTAAAAAAAAAATAAAAAGTTCAATTTTCGTAAAAAGGGGGGCTACAATTTTTTCGAATTTTGGCCATAACTTTTGAAATTTTTACTATAGAGGTCCAAAAACTTGGAACAATGTTCAGAACAACTAGAACAACCTAGAAGAATTTTCAAAAATTTGATTTTCGAAAAAAGGGGGCTAGGTCAAAAACCGTTTTTTGGGACTAAAACCCCCATTTTTGAATATTTTTCAAATTTATATGTAACTATTTGATCTCTCCACTTGACAAATAGCCAACCGGTTGGTAAGAAGCCACAGCCAACATCACGAAACAACCCCTTGAGGGGTTCGTCCCATTGGGTGACCTTAAACATATTTTCATATATATAAGGGGCATATCACCCCCCGTGGTACCCAATTAGGGTATTATTCATAACATCGTACGTAAAGTTATGTTATTTAGTTTTTTTTTCCGCAGAAGAGTATAGGTATACATGTCCTAGATGACCACATCCAATTATTTAAAGGGACGTATCCAATTAATCGAAGTGTCATCGGACTAGTCTGGATCTAGACTTTAAATAGACATTTTTTAGAAATAGAGGCTTTCACCACCAATACCTCAATATATGCAAAATATACCTATTAATAAATTAATAAGTTATACAATCCTCTTTAGCCATGTCCTTGGGTAAGGATTCGAGATTCGAGTTGAACTACTTAAGTCCGTTTTGTTAGCCAGTTTTCAGTATACTTATAAGCGAACAGTGAAAAATCAGCCCTTTCAATCGGTCAAAGATCACTGCAAGGATTGATCAATCCTAAAAGAGGGCATAAACCCAATGTCACCGCCAGCTGTGTACCATATAAAGGTTTCATTTCTTCACAAAATCTTGATGTCCACCCGTCGATCTGTTACCACCTTCCACCGACCGTGCGGAGGTATAAGCCTGCACGTCTTAACCAACGCAAATATTATATTTCTCCAGTGCTTAAGTGCGGAAGGCACCAATAGTAACAAGAAAACTATTTATTAACATCCAAAATGAAAACACATTTTTAATTATAATTTTTATAATAATTTATTTATTTGGTTCAATTAAAAAAAAAACTTTAGTCCTAATGGTTAATCGTGTAACACTCGACTGACTCTCTTTCTAGAAAACTTCTTAAAATTCATAACGGACCAGCATCAATCATATACAGGGTTGCCAGTTAAGGGGTTTTCCCCCTAGATTTAGGGGATTTTTTTGTCGTTGGGTGGTAATCTGGAGGGGCCAAGATGTTTGGGGGAAATTTGGGGAGATTCATTTAGAGATAAAAGGTTGAGGAATCGTATGGGTATTGAAACAGCTGACAGTATTCTACGAGTTAGATATTCTTCACATTCTGGATGTCAGAATTTTACACCAACATCAACACAAGAAATGCTGAAAATTTTCACAAGTGAGGAGATGTATCAAACCGACCGACGGGCGACGCGAGGGCAAAACGAAGATGACTTTAGGTCTGTTTCTTTACTTTTTGGGAAAAGTTCGAGAAAAAGTTTGGACTCGAGCTTTTGATGTTGTTGTTGTAATGTGACATGATGCGCCGTCTTGTTGGAACCACAGCTCCTGCACATCATGGTTATTCAATAATTGATGAACGAAAAAGTCAGTAATCATTACCTTATACCGGGCACCATTAATTGTAACGTTCTTGCCAGCATCGTTTTCAAAGAAGTACGGACCAATTATTCCATCAAACCAAAAAGTACACCAAACAGTCATTTGTGGATACAACAGTGTCTCAACATACACTTGAAGGTTATCATCACTCCAATTATGGCGCTTTTGTTGATTGACGTATCCATTCAAACAAAAGTGAGCTTCATCGCTGAACAAAATTCGCTTCTGAAAATTGAGATCAACGGCAATCTTGATTTGGGCACTATTTCGAAGCGTTGTTCAGGCGTCAATCTATCCATGTTGAAATGCCAAACCAAACTAAAAATAAATCACTTGACAGCTGATAAAATGAAGCTTGATTCACAATGCGGCGAGGAAACGAGACTTGAACTTGACGAGAGCCACTGTCATCTTTTTCTAGTTACAAAATCATCGCCCAATTGAAAATTCAACGAGCGTTTAGAGACAAAAATTCATTTTTGTAAAAAAAATAAATCAGTAAAATATAATTTATTTGTAAGATACATTTGATCATTTCTTGTTTTGAAAAATCTGTAAATTACTTGGAAAAAATGGAAATCGTCGTCACGACGCGTCTTTTTTTCAATTTTTCGAATTCTTGGCGTGAAGTGACGACGAGAAACGCCGCATTGTGTATATCCAGGTATGCTTTCATTGTTTGAAATTGGTTTGACAACTACAACGAGTTCTCGTCACGCTCACGTCTCGCTTCCTCGCCACATTGTGAATCAGGCTTGAATGCCAGTTACAAAAGTGTTGCCAACTTAAGGTTTTATACCTCTAAAAAAACACTATTTATATTTTTTTTTTATTTCAAGAATAGGTTTTTACTACAAATTTATAGCTTGCCCGATTGGGTTGTTGATGTACGCGACGTGAACTAACTTAAGTGTTAAGTTAGGACTTCAAAATTTTGTACCTAGCCTATAATTGCAATCGAAAAAAATTGCAAATTCCCATTGGTCTAAGTGCAAATTGCCCTGCCATCTACACAGACAGACGCCAAGAAAACTGCAGTTTGATCTAAATACGTATGAAGTCAATCTTAAAGTGATTCAACTTCTTAATCTGTTGTAGTCTGTTTTTTTGGATGGATGTTCAGTTAAAAAATCAACAGAAATACGGTAACAGATTAAACTCAGTCTTTATACCTACTACATTTTGTGCTTTATTTTTAACAGTTCACTTCTGCTTGGTGAGTTTATACCTGAATGGAAAATATCCTTCATCACTCCTATTCACAAGAGTGGCACAAAACAAGATATTTCGAACTACCGTCCAATCTGTAAATTATCTGCAATACCCAAGCTATTCGAAAAAGTAGTATGCGATAAACTTAATTTTTTATTAAAAGAAATAATTTCCCCTTTTCAACACGGTTTTACATCAGGTAGATCGACGTCTACAAACCTCACCATTTTTACTAATTATGTCCTCAATTCATTAGAAAAAGGTTACCAAGTTGATGTTATCTACACCGATTTTGCCAAAGCGTTTGATAGGGTGCATCTTGAAATCCTTATACCAAAATTAGAAAAAATAGGTTTCCACTCAAACATGCTTAAGTGGTTTATATCATATCTTAATGGACGCATCCAATATGTTTGCATAGATTTAATTACCTCAAATCCTATTTTAGTCTCTTCTGGTGTTCCTCAGGGGAGCCATTTAGGTCCAATTTTGTTCCTTTTATTTATAAATGACTTACCTGATGTTCTTTCAAATTCAATGAGTCTATTGTTTGCTGATGATCTAAAATTATTTAGATGTGTACATAGTTTAAACGACTGTTTGCTTCTTCAAGATGACATCATAAAGCTTTCCGAATGGTGTAGACACAACCAACTAAGTCTAAACATCTCGAAATGTCAGTGTTTTTCTTTTACTCGTCGCTTATTACCAATCAGATATGATTATAATATTAAGGACAAAATTCTTGAGAAAGTTTTATCAAAAAAAGATCTTGGAGTTATTTTTGATTCCAAACTCAATTTTGCAAAGCATATTGAGTTCACTGTGAATAAGGCTAACTCGATGCTTGGTTTTATCTTCCGCAATTCTTATGGCTTAAACGATCCTTATACATTAAAGTCACTATATATTTCCTATGTAAGATCGATTCTAGAGTATTGCTGCGTTGTATGGAATCCATTTTACAATACTCATTCAAAAAGAATTGAAAAAGTCCAAAAAAAATTTACAAGATTTGTAATAAACAAACAAAGCTGGAATATTGAAATGCCATCTTATAATACAAGACGTCAACTTATTGGCATGCAGTCTCTTGAGAACCGCCGCAAGATGTTTGCTGTAATTTTTATTAGAGATATAATTTTGTGTCGTATAAATTGTCCTTATCTACTATCTTTAATCGATATATATGCTCCTTCTCGAGAGCTAAGAATTCGAACCATGTTTCAAGAGAAGACCCATAGGGTGAATTATGCTTTTAACGAGCCTATAACTCGCTGTGTCAGGGAGACTAATAACGCTTCAAACATTATCGATTTCAACTTTCATTTGAGTAGAGACTCTTTTAAAAATATCCTAAGCTTATACTTTTTGACATGTTTATGATTAAAGCAATCATTTAAATTATTGTATTATTGTATTAATGTATTTTTTTTTTATATATATATCGTTAGTCTATTTTGAGTAAAACTGTTAACTCTAATTGATGATAAATAAATAAATAAATTAGCTTAACAATTTAAAGTTCATCTTCATTTGGATTTTTACTAAAATTTATCAAAACCTGAGCTTGCTCCCATCAAAACCTTAAGCTCATAATATAGACTATATATGTAGACTTCACAATCGACTTCATTTGATAGCTTTAAAAGTTTATTTGCTTTTCACATTGAAGTATATTTTGCGTACATTGAAGTATCTTTAGACGACACTCAACTCTTAATCCACCTCGGTTCGATTTCAAAGGGAAAAGTCAACATTCGATTTAACACCTTTATCATTCAATTTAACACCATCATTCTGATGATACAAAAGTATACATAAATACTTCAATGCGGTCCTTATAACTTTGCTACGACGACGACGCTACGCTACGAGTTATGGGTGATATCTCTTCTTCTTGTTGTTCCCTTATGTTGATGATGACACCTTCGCATAAAACACCGCCGCGTTCCTTATTCACTGATTTTATTTTCCATTCAAATTTTGTGAGGACTTAATCCTGTTTAGAAACGAAAACGACAACTTGATGGAGAAATATGTATACCTCCTTTACCTATCTAAATAATGTGTATATCCCTATACGTAAATGAAGCATCCATACCTTAATTCTTATATTTTCACCTTAAAAAAGAGCATCTTTTTGATACCTTTTTATGGGAGTATATAGCTACCCGCTATACAACGACAAAGGCTTATGAAAAAAGCATTCACTTCGCTTGCCCCGACTTGAAAAAATGAATCTTTTTAAAAAACTCTAAGCCGCTTTGTGACAACCTAAACCTTGGGTTATTTTATGAATCTTTTTTTTTATGAAGTGTCATCCCATAACACAGGTTGCGTACTAGATACAACTGTGTACTTATAACAATCCTTTCAGTAAAATATATATTTATACATAAAAGCAAAAATATTTCAAATAGCTCTCATAACCAAACGAAAAAAATTCGATGTAATAAAAAATAAAATATTTTATTATTTTTTTTTTTTTTTTCAGGACCACCAGGTCCACCAGGGCCTCCGGGAAAACGAGGGAAACGTGGTAAGAAAGGCGATCCTGGAGAAATAGGACCAGTGGTAAGTAATGCGAACCAAAAACCGAACACCACTATGTTTCAGGTTTTCAGACGAAGGGGGATTTGTAAATTAAAAAGAAAAAAAAAATATGAAAACCATATAAATATTTCGATTCGATATGTTTTTTTAGGGACCTGCCGGTGTTAATGGTGAAAAGGGTGAACCGGTAAGTGAAATTTATTTAACGTTGTTAAGGTTCCAACTGCTGCAGTGACAGTGCAGTTCACTTGATTAGACATAGGTTATTAAAAAAAAGATAAAAGTTGTAAGCGAGGAAATAAAATATATATTTTTTTATCAGTAATTGACATTTCAAGGGAGAGAAAGACAAGGGTGTCTCGATAAAATCTGTGGGAAAGGAAACGTTAGTCGTTTAAATTTTTGAATGCAACAACTAGCTTATAATGGCCGATTTCATTAGGCCCTTTTATAACTGTTTAACATGCTTTTAAATATTTAAATGACGTTTGTTCCGTCATTTAAAAATTTAAAATTCTGTTAAATATTTGTGAAATCGAACATAAGAGTGTGCTACAACCTAGTTGAGGCTTGAGTTATTGACTATTACACAGGGCCAACTCGATCACGAGACTGTATTTACTTTTCAGATTTTTGGGACGCCATGACACTAAGGAAATCCGCCATTTTTAAAAACGCTCAATGAAATTTATATTCTATAACTCCAAAACTATTTCTTTTAGCGGGATAGTTTTCAAGACCAAAATTGAAGGGAATGAAATTTAATAAAATAAAATAAATAAAATCTTATATATATATATTTTTTTTCTGCGCGCAATATTTTCGAGGTTATGACATTTGATATTTTATTTTTTTTTTACTCTATCGTATTTTTTTGTTCACTTAAAAGCTTACGTCGATTTTTCCTTAAATAAATTCGTAGACTACAAAATTTCGAACATTTTGATATGTTTTTGAAGATGATATCTACGCTATCGCAGTACACAGTTACAACTCTAGAAAGTCAGCTGTGATATTGATTTAACAATTTATAAATGGTGTTTTTTTTAAGCGGAGATTTCCAAATTGAAATAAAACACAGAAAAATGTTTTTAATATCCATAGTAAAGGGTTTTCCAATAAGAGGTGTTATTTTGATATTCAAAGAAAAATGGCATTTTTTGAGATAAATGATCGGATGTTTATTTCATTATAAAGAGGAAGGTATGCCGTTAATAATGGAACACAACATCAACAACAAATGACCGCCACGACCACGCTTACAGGACCATATCCTTTTCATGAAATTTTCCATAACCAAATCGCAAAGTGGCTGCCCTATGTCCTCGATAGCCTCACCTCTTCGAGAGATAACACGGTCCGGAAACTTTTCCCGTAAAAGATCGTCTTGTTGAAAGAAAATGTGTCCAGATCAATACCATCCAATTCCGGACATAAAAAATCATTAATCATCTCTCGATAGCGCAATCCATTGACCGTAACTGTTGCTCCAGCCTCATTTTCGAAAAAGTAAGTTCCAATGACCCCGCCGGATCATAAACCGCACCAAACAGTCACGCGTTGAGGATGGAGAGGCTTTTCAACAATAACTCTTGGGTTTTCCGAGCCCCAGATGCGACAGTTTTGCTTGTTGACGTAGCCTCCGAGGTGGAAATGGGCCTCATTAGTCAAGATGATTTTTCGATGAAATTCCGGATCATTTTCATGCATTTCAAGGACCCAATCAGCAAAGACACGACGTTGTTGATGATCAGCCGGCTTGAGTTCTTGTGTTAACTGAACTTTATAAGCCTTAAGACCCAAGTCTTTATGCAAAATACGGTGTAATGACGTTTGTGGAATGCCTAATTCCAAAGAACGACGAGGAATGGACAAACCTGGGTTTTCTTCAACACTTTGGGCTACAACAGCAATATTCTCAGTTGTTCTTGAGCGACGTGCACGGGTTTTATTCTTCACATCACTAACTTGTCCCAACAGCTCGAATTTGTCCACCAATTTCTGTATTGCGGTCCGACAAGGTGCTTCACGACGACCCAAAAATGTTTTAGTTTTACGAACCGTCTCTGCCAAATTTTCACCATTTTTATAGTGAATTTTAATAATTTCAATACGTTTTTGAAGCGTGTGTCGTTCCATTTTTATTAATGGCGTAGTTTCTACTTGTCAAATGTCAAAAAATGACAGCTTCAAAAGTGACAGCTACCGAAATAGCGGGCTATTCAAAATAACACCTCTTATTGGCTTTATTCGACAAATAAATTGAGCCGTATTTTTTGCAAGCATATTGGTTGAAGAAACGACGTCTGGGCTAAGAAATTTACATGTTAAATTAAACAACAACTAACCTCCTTCGGGCTTGATAAGCACAGAGAATTCTCGGGGAGAAAAACCGTGTCACCGGCGTGAAGTACATACTTGCTATCGTATATTGATAGTTTGTATGCAAACTCCATTTTTTTTGTATGTGATGGCTTCGCTAATCCCTTATTTGTTTTTTTTTTCAACCAAATCGCTCCGAGCTTTCAAAAAAACTTGCCTTTTATGGCATTAATGTTTGAATGTGATTGCGGAAATGTGGCGCCGCGCACGCCGGCCGCCTGCGCGTATTTAGCTTCATCTGGAGTTTCGTTTTTCACACACTCTTCGCAGTAAATCAGACTTTATTTCGCAAATGACGCGTTGGCTTCCAAGGGCTCAATTTTTCGCCCTAGTGACACAAAAACGTAACTACATTTTTGACGATTTTGGACTGGGTATGCCTTCTCTAGAAATTTGAATCATGATACGTTTGTATGGCAATAAGCTTTTACCGTTTGACCTGGGCCCTATTCCACCAACAACTTATCACTAATCACTTAGCAAATATCATGAAATTTGAAGACATGACATAATGTCTGCGGATATAATGTACATGGGCCTTAAGTCGGAACCGAGAACTGTCAAATCGGCTGTCACACAAAAGAGTGTTGCCAATTTGTTATCCCCCTCTAAAGAAAACACCCTTTACAAATCCTTGTGTCAATATGAATGTTTTTAATAAGTTAACGATACGTTAATAATTTTTGACACTGATATTGGGCACGTTCAATCACAAAATCTGAACATTCAGATCTGAATCTATGCAGTTGAACGCACAAAAAATTTGAATATTCAGTCCAAAGTTGTTGTGTTAAATGATATTATTTACCTAAAGGATTTACGTTAAAACGAAATAAAATAGAACTTTAATTATATTCTTAAATTAAAAGTTAAGCGTCAGCAGTTCTGGTGGTGACGTATTTAACTAAATCAGCAACAAATTACAGCAAGACTATGTGAAGTTTAATGAAAAAATAATTCCACAATGTTGCGATGTAGAATTCTGGGAACATTTTTCTAAGAATAGTTTATCTTTTGATTTAGAAACTCACTTATCAATAAACGATAAATCCTTTTATGTAAAAAGTAGTAATTTGTTCGTGATGAAATCATCCCAAATCAACCCCTAACCACAGCGATAATCATAAAGTTCAAGTTCTATGTAAAGTACTTCAACATTTCCCCCACCACTATCACTTTACTCTGAATTTTCAGATGAGAATTTTTGGCTGAGTTCACTGAAAATGAAATTGACAACTTAGAAAATATATCCCGGTCAGAAAAAAATTTTTCATAACAGATCAAAGATTAATGCATTACCTACAACTGGTCCTAGACTTAAGCCTTTATATAGCCCTCTTTCAAATAAATAAACAAATAATGTGGTGCCACGGCAGCTCGTCTAGAACCAGGTCCTAGTCAACTACAATTTTAAGCTACTCAGGTGCGCATGTTTGTTTGCTGGAATGGAGGGGACCTTCAATTTTCTGTCAAATCGTGGCTAAGTTGAGATATATTTATTTATGACAAGAGGTTCTTTCACTTCCTCGCAAGCACAGTAGCCACGGAAAAAAAATGTTGTTGTTTTTAGGCGGAAGAGGCTGGGAATTGAACCCTGACCTCTGGCATGCCAGTCCTATATGCACTTACCACTATGTCACTAGATAATACTCGCTTATGGCCCTCTTTCATATACACAAAAATCAGCAGCCCCATATTTCGTTTAACAAGACAGGCTGTGATTTAAAACTAAGCACCATAAAAACAAGTCCGATGGTTGGGTTGGACCCGTGAAAAAGCTATTACTCCAGCCAAAACTAAGAGGTAGTACACTAATCAATTGCAAAATTTTCAGTGCCACATAATTAAATAAATAATTTTAATAATTGATTTTAATATACTACCATGTTTTAAAAACGAACTTAAAACTAAAAAATTAATTCCTTCCAGCCCCATACATTTAAAACAAAAAACTTGGGCCCATGCAAATGATAATAGAATAGTTTTCCCAAGTCACCAAAAATTTGTATTGCACTGCAAATGATACGAACTGTTATGTGAGTTTTCTCAACCATAACTACTCTCTTCACTCCTCGTCATTATCTAATTATATCATTCGCCACACGTTAAGTGCATGGAGCTAAGAGAAGCTAACTTATACCCTTTTTAACGTGAAATATAGACAGTTGATTTTTTTAAGTATTTAGTCCACTTTGTCTTTTTTTAATTGCGTCTAATCAAGTGAACCGAATTGTATTTTTGTAAAACCAAAAAAAAAAAAAAAAAAAAAAAATATTTACATATAAATGAGTTAATTAATGCGAATTTTTGTTTTAACCATACGCATGCAAACACACAAATACGACAACAGGGACGACCAGGAGACAAAGGATCACGAGGAGAGGTGGGTCATCCCGGCATTGATGTTTTCCAAACAGTTAAGGTAATTAGCGTCGTTGTTATTTCAGGATACGAATATGTTATTCCAAAGAACAAGGGTGAAGTCCACATTAAATCTCTCTCTCTCTGAAGTACATAATTGGAATCTACGACTTTGCTTGATACTCTTTGCAGGGACTTAAACGGTCAGTGACAACGTTACACGGTGGTACGCTAGGTTACGCGGAAATTGTTGCCGTTAAGGTATTTTATTTAAAAACAAACAGACAAAAAATACAAAACAAATTATTCCTAGAGTCTTTTTCTCCACACACCGGATGAAAATGAAAAAAAATAATATTTCTTTTTTGTTGTACCTACTAGAGATACATATATGTACCTGTAGTTTAGCTTTTTTTGATTAATTGATTCTCGGTGTTGTATCTTATTTATTTATTTATTTTTTTGTTTAGTTTATAGATTGATGGTTTATTGTGTGTAGTTTTATATATTTACTATAGAATAGATGCTGTTAATTTATCTTGTAACGATTGATTTTTTTTTTGTTTGTTGTTGGTATATTTTTTTGAAGGTAATTTATTTTCTTTTGATTTCAATTCGAGTCAGTAGACATTTTGTTGAGGAGATTATATTTCAAAACGGCAAAAGGTTCTTTTTCGTCTCTGAAATGGGCCTTAGGTGTATTTTCGTCATTGAATATGATTTATTTCGATTTGAGAAATCAGATACTTTATTAGACGCCATTTGGTAATGTTAATAATTTTAAAGAATTAATATACCTACTAATATTAAAATTTAAATCATTTTCGTATGCTTTGACAGTGTTTTAGGTAGGATACAGTTAATCATATTTTAACGTAAAATTAAACATTCCAGAGTAGTGACTTTACTATAGCAGATAAATCGAATTACAAACGAAATGTAGTTTCCTTTGACATTATACAGGGTTTTCCAATAAGAGGTGTTATTTTGAATAGCCCGCTATTTCCGTAGCTGTCACTTTTGAAGCTGTCATTTTTTGACATTTGACAAGTAGAAACTACGCCATTAATAAAACTGGAACGATACACGCTTCAACAACGCATTGAAATTATTAAAATTCACTATAAAAATGGTGAAAATTTGGCAGAGACGGTTCGTAAAACTAAAACATTTTTGGGTCGTCGTGAAGCACCTTGTCGGACCGCAATACAGAAATTGGTAGACAAATTCGAGCTGTTGGGACAAGTTAGTGATGTGAAGAATAAAACCCGTGCACGTCGCTCAAGAACAACTGAGAATATTGCTGTTGTAGCCCAAAGTGTTGAAGAAAACCCAGGTTTGTCCATTCCTCGTCGTTCTTTGGAATTAGGCATTCCACAAACGTCATTACACCGTATTTTGCATAAAGACTTGGGTCTTAAGGCTTATAAAGTTCAGTTAACACAAGAACTCAAGCCGGCTGATCATCAACAACGTCGTGTCTTTGCTGATTGGGTCCTTGAAATGCATGAAAATGATCCGGAATTTCATCGAAAAATCATCTTGACTAATGAGGCCCATTTCCACCTCGGAGGCTACGTCAACAAGCAAAACTGTCGCATCTGGGGCTCGGAAAACCCAAGAGTTATTGTTGAAAAGCCTCTCCATCCTCAACGCGTGACTGTTTGGTGCGGTTTATGGTCCGGCGGGGTCATTGGACCTTACTTTTTCGAAAATGAGGCTGGAGCAACAGTCACGGTCAATGGATTGCGCTATCGAGAGATGATTAATGATTCTTTATGGCCGGAATCGGATGGTATTAATCTGGACAACGTTTACTTTCAACAAGACGGCGCTACGTGCCACACAAGCAATGAAACCATCGATCTTTTACGGGAAAAGTTTCCGGACCGTGTTATCTCTCGAAGAGGTGATCACAATTGGCCACCGAGATCTTGTGATTTAACACCTTGCGACTTCTTCCTTTGGGGCCACGTGAAAGATAAGGTCTACGCCAACGCCAACGCCAGCGTCGATTCAAGACCTCAAAGATGGAATTCGTGAGGCTATCGAGGATATAGGACAGCCACTTTGCGATTTGGCTATGCAAAATTTCATGAAAAGGATATGGTCCTGTAAGCGTGGTTGTGGCGGCCATTTGGCTGATGTTGTGTTCCATTATTAACAGCATATACCTTCCTCTTTATAATGAAATAAACATCCGATCATTTATCAAAAAATGCCATTTTTCTTCGAATATCAAAATAACACCTCTTATTGGAAAACCCTTTACATTCGGGAAGTATTGCCGGGATTCACGGTTTAAATGTGTAAACTCCTTTGTCCAAGAGCCTGATTTTGTTACTGAATTTTCTAAATATACATTACAATGCAAGCGTATAGTTACGTATTACACATAACGCCCACGTTTTTAGTTAAGCCTATCCCCAGCATAAACCTTTACACTTAATGGTTTGACAGATTAGGGGCAGGACGTATAAGCCATGTTTTATTATCTTAGGATCTGGATCAGGATAATTTTTTAACACCTACTGCAACAACCCGAGATCCTGCTTTCTATCGGGATCACTTTTCATGAACCAAAAGGGAATGACCATTTAACTATGGAGCTTTGGCCCAGAGTGTACACGAACGAGTTTGGTATCAAATGAAAGGTGACGTTAAGCCCGATACATAAGTAAAATATTTTCGAAATTTCTGATGGAAAAGTCGAGATATTCTGGCTTGAAGTTGCCGATTGCTAAATAATGACTTCAGATCTTTTTCCAAATAATTATCCATAACGGGCGAAATAATTGACACAGAAAAAACTCGTTTGTGTACACTCTGGGAAAAAAATGGGCAATTCCCTTTAGTGTTTATTGTGGCAGATATAGCCTTTTCATGGTAATGTAGTGTAAGCTATAGCATATCTAAAGAAAAAGACGACAAATACTTAGAAAAAAAAAATTATGAAAAACGAGATGGATATATAACACTATGATCCGTATCGTTTAATTTTCATGGGCTGATCTAAATATATGGATGTGGAAAATATGGAATATGGAATTTTCGAAGACCGAAGATTGGTCAAAGATTCGTAGTGTGGGTACTCTCATTAATAACCATGTAGGTAAATTAATTTAGACAGGCGAAAGTTTCGTTCCGTTGCTTAGTATTCGTTTTGGTTTGAGAGAGCGTCTAATCCAACTCGATCTTTCGGTCATGTATGTAAACGTAGAATACAATTCATATCTTCAGATTTTTGGCACTGGCCACGTTCAGGATTCACTAGGCTAGCCTATCTTATACTCGAGTTAAATTCGCTGCTAAAATCAGGAGTGACATTCACATTCTCTATATCTTTTCGTTTGTGCGAAAGACTTGCATAAAGATTTGAATCAAATCTTTCGTACAAACGAAAACGTTTGATCGCTTTCGCCATACAGAATGTCACCCAGTTTTGTAGTCAGCTGTTACTGACAGTTCTCATCGGATAGATGATTACTTATACCAGAATTTTTTGGATAGCTTGTGATTTCTTTTTTGGCAACAGCTGTTTTATCCTCAGATTTGTTTTTACAAGAGATTACAACAGCACAAAAGCTATCCAGATTGCTTTGGATACAAATCTGAACGCGCCCATTGTTGAATGTACCCATCATCCTACTATTTCGACTCTAACTGGCTGAGCACAATAGACGTGCGATTGTTCGCAAGCGCGTGAATATTAAAACTCATTTAACTCCCAGAGTTGCGATCGTATGACTGCGTCTACATTGTATTGACTTTAGCGAGATTGGATGTATTTTAACTATGACAGTAACGCATGTTTTGGATTAAATAATACACTTATTGGTCAACGCACTAGACAAGGTTGTCTAATCAATCTCTCAGCGTGAATATTCAACGATCGGGAAGATCCGAAAAATATACGACTGTAGCGCTAAATATAATGTTTCCACTGAAAGTAATCTGTTTAGATTAAATAAATCTGTGTACTATAGTTAAATCTATAAATCTATGTTGACTGCATCTTTAATGCGTTTGATAACCTCTCGCATAAGATTTTGCCAAATAAAGGTCAAAAATCTTGGTTTAAGCGAAAATTTTGTTTTCAATCATACTTATTAAACAGATATTAATCAGTGTTGCTTAGCTGAAATACCACATGGCAGTCATTTAAGCCTTTTTTATTAATTTTATTATGAAATGACCTACCATCTGTCTCGAAAGATTTTAAGGTCCGGTTTTTCAGTGTGATATTAAAGTTAAATACGAGTTAAGTCATCAAATTTAATGAGTTAACTCAGGATTAACTTAACCGAGTTTGTTTTGTTTAGTCGTTCCGTAGCATTCTCCACCGAAAAACTGCTTCCGGAGTTCACTGTGGGTTAATTAGAGTAAGGTAACTTACCTCTGGCTTGGCTCTTTCTGCTTTTCTGTTTTCAAGCGTCGAAGTGCTCGTGAATTCCATTATCCTCCTTATAATTGCGCTTGAAAAGTGATTCAATAACCAGTTTTCGAAGTCTTCACCTCCTAAGTGTGCGTCTCCAGCTGTCCATCTCACTTTGAACAGAGACCCTTCATCAATTGTAAGTACCTATATGTGTAAGGTTTTTCCGTCCAAATCGAATAAAAGCACATTTCGTTCGCCAGACAGATTCTTGTCCAAACTGATTCTGAGCACATTCAACTCCGCAATAACTCCAGCGTCGTTAGTTGCTTAGCGGTTCGACTCATTGAAATAAGCTGGAACTGTGATCAGCTCACCTCGGAGGGTCTCCGTCATTTTCGTCACAACTATTGTGCTGAGTTAACCGGGAGAGGATGTCTTTTTCGTCAATTTTTCGTCCAATCAACCTCTTTGCATCGAACACTGTGTTTTTGGGATTAATGGCAACTTGGCTCTTGGCGACATCACCGATGAGTCGCTTTGAAACTGTGAACGCCACATAGCTGGGATTCATTTTCATTTTTTAGGCAACGTCAGCGATGAAGTTTTGTCTTGTTCGCACCCAACCAACATGCTCTAGCATTTCGTCGCAATCTTATGCATAATAACCTGCATAATGAACTTACAGCCTGTAAATTTTGTTAATTGATTTTACATTTTTGTGTTTGTACGTGAACTGTTATAGCTACAGGTTTTACTTTCTTCACATTGGACTGTGACCAATTTTCATGTAAACCTCTATTTAAATGCAAAATAAATATAATAGTGAGTTCTTAATGTCGTTTGAAACGGCTGGAAGATTTACGTCGCGTTCGGGGAGAAACTAACATAATCCATATGAAATACAAAACCCATATGGTGCATTGGTGATGATATCATCATTTATGCGAAAATCCTTCATCCCTTCAGCGAGCACACAGCACATTATGACGTATGGATGAAAGTTTTGCAGCTATCTTACGATTATGCGATGATTGATGTCGTCAATTATCTCCCCAACTTGCTCCAAAAAGTTCCAAAGTTTTTTTAAGGAAACAAAAATATTTTGGAATTACCTAACCGTGAAGTCATTGATATTTTGTTCATGTCTTCAAATTATGTATCTAATAAATTTCTTGGCTCAAGCTGATGGTTTACCGATTTTGATGAAGTTTTATTTAATGGTATAATTTTGGAAATGCAAATGAGTAATGTTCCATATAGGTACTTAAAGTATTTGGAATGTATGGAGAGACATAATGTGCGGGCACTTTCGATTGGTCATCGTATGACAGTTACATATTATTTTTAAATAAGGCTTGAAGTGTTTTACTCATGGAGATATTAATTTTGCACTGAAACAGTGTAGGATAAGGCTTTTCATCCAGTAACTCAAAAATTCAAGCTTTTCTCCATGTCCTACAAATTTATTAAAACAAGGACTAAACATAGCAACTCAATTCCATTAATTAAACTGCCTACACAACACAACTTGTAATCTTTAAAGTGCTCCTGGACTTTTACAAATCGTCTCAAACTAAATATTCATAAATCTTACATAACCTTAGAACTCATTTGATATCAAATTCTACCTGTGTATCTAGGACAACAAATTAAAATAGATAACCTCTCAAAGTAGCACAGCAAGTAAATCATTCTCCTTCAAGGAATTTCATTTCACAGAATTTAGTTACATTCGTTCAAGCGCAACCTCTTTTTAGGTTTTAACTTTTCATCCAAAGGGACAACCCTATACACCTCCTGAAAGAAGAAAATCTAGGACTACATATTTGGGAGTTCATATTGTTTTGTTAATAATGAGCATTTCTCTGTTATACATAAATTATTCCTTTCCTAAAAGGTAATAAGCCTAAATATTCAGAAAGGCAAACATTTCTTCAAAAAGCAGTTTTTCTCTCTCTCTCTCTTTATCTCTCTGGCTCAGTTTAGTTTTGTAAGAATTCCTGACATTCACTTTGTATTGCAAAATTCCTTGCATACATTTTCATACCTTATTTTCAACCATCTTTACACCATAATAATATTAACAACGACGAGGACGGGATTCCATATAGCTAAATTTGTAGGTATAGGTAATGCGGTACACGTTATGATTCTGAAGTAATTTTCCCTAAAGGATCCATCCGACTGAATGAACCACATGAGAGAATTTTATTCGATTAGAAACTAGAACATACATAAATAATAATGAGGAAACACATAGTTACGTTAATGTGTCATCTTCTCTCTAATTACCAAGGATACATTTATGTATATTACAAACAAAAAACTATAATAACTTATCCTCGTACAAATAGCTGGCAAATGAGTATAGCTTCCTTTAAGATTAAAGATGATGACTCTACATATACACTCCGCGTCGTTTGATTGAGATCGCAATTTAATGTAACGAAAATAGATATTTGAGATGATTAACAGTTTGCGAGTGAGGTTTTATCTGAGCATATTGGCTTTGAATTTCTGAATATTGAAATGAGAGGGAAAAGTAGAGCCCGGGCCTAGATCGCGTAAGACGATCGATTGAACTCTCATCGTTTTGGCAATTGGTGTTTTTCTTTTCTGGCTCTGACCAAAGCTCTGAGCAGATTATGATCAGAGTCATCAGATGTAGTTATGAAACACACTTGAGCACTGAACTGTCATTTCATAGGGAATCCATTTTGTGTTCTTAATTATGTGTGAAGTTGGTTTCGCTCGATTTGCTCGTTCATTTTATTCTGAGCTAATTGAGCAAGCTCTGAGCTTACTCCGGTGCAAAAAAGAAACACACTTTTTATGCTGTAATTTGTCTGACCTAAAAAAAAAATATTATTTTTTTCTGACAGTTCCGTGATCTGCTCTGAGTTAAAAAAAATGTGTGAGTTCACGGTTGATATGTGTAAACATCAACGTGCGCGGATCCAAAACGGACTTGTTTTTGCTTGAAGGGGATCTTAAGATTTTTTTCACTGAACGCACCCATCCTAGTATGCAGATCGTAACGTTGCACACCGTAACGTTGCACGATGTAACGTTGCACACGAACGTTCACGTTTTTTTTTTCACTCTACCCCCAGCATACATAGATGTTTACACATCAAAAATAAAAACGCCAAATAGCTGTCTCCATCACATCTTAAGGAAGATATAGAGACAGAAATCGTCAAAACGACTACGACGATCGTTTAATCGATCGTCTTACGCAATCTGGGCCAGCGATTGGTTTTTGGGACGAAATAAATCTACTGAACTTTTTTTTTAAATACCTACTCTCAAACTGCTATAGTAAAATTTTTCAAAAAGTGAGCCTTCGTGCATTTTCTTTTAACGCAGCCAATTTGTTGTGAACTTCCCCTAAGCCAGGTGAAAAACAAACTCCGCAATAAAATAAGTGGGCCTTACCAATAATCAAATTTAGAGATAACTTAAATATTTAAGTGAACTCTAAATAAAGAACCATAACAATAATCAATTTAATAGTAAGCTTAACTTCAATTCAAAATCCGAAAGTTTATTTGTTGACTTTTCAAAATAACACAAATCTCATTTCCACAACAGCTGTCTCTGTCATGCTTGACAACAAATGTAGTGGATAAAGTAATAGAGCACTAATTATAGTGAAAGGCGTGTTTAATTTGATTATTGGTAAACGCACAAATGAACTCGACTTTAAAGTTTAACGAGGCATTTATCTAAACGCGTGTTTAGTGATTGTTTATTGGTAAGACCCAGTGTCAATGCTTCTCTTTGTAAGGAAATTAATAATGTCAGCAATGGTTGCTGGGCAGCATTAGATTCACTCTGGGTCTTGGAATGCTTTTTAAACTTTAAATTTACTAATAGTGAGTTCATAAGCCTAATTTAAACTATTAACTTAAGACTTTTTAATTTTAATATTCCAAAAACTTTCGTATAATAATTGTTAAAATTGATAATCTTTGGGTTTTAATTTTTTAAATTTTTAAATAAAAAAATCTACTGCGGAAAGGTCCAATCTAATACATTTTTACTTGCGATATAAACTTATAATATGTACTATGTATATGGCAAGTTTAAAATCAAAGTCCAGTTTTTAACTAACTTTAAATTACGTGGGTCTCGCAAAAACGTCCGTCCGTCTGTCTATTCAGCTACTGCCTACACGGATGTCGTTTTTGGGGCATTCCCACCACACATTTTTCAAATAACTTTTTCTTACCTGTCATACTACAAAATTTTTCCGCCAAAAACGAAAATAAAATTTTTCTCACAATAAGCTCCACAGTTTTATTTTACAAAAAATTCGAAAAATCGTTTTAAAGAACCCTTATTTTGATTTTCACTTTTCTTAAAAACGGTTCAACTGATTTTGATCAACTTTTAACTCAACTGAATAATATTGTGCGCCAAAGTTTTCAAAAACATATTTTTGGGAAACACCTTTTTTTATTAAATTTGACAAAAAGCTATTTTTTAATTTTATCTAGAATATTTTTAGCAAAAATTATTCTAATGACCAAAATAACGATATCTACCCTCCATACAAATGTTTAAAAACCGTCAGGAAAACTCTTTTTTTGCTCAAAAACGACGCCTATGATTTTGATAAAAAAATTTTTTTGTGTATATACTAATTGTACGATCTATTATTTACAATTATTAAACTTTACATTTTACTTTTATTAACAGTACCTCTCATAGAAAAGTTTTTTTTTTTGTTTTCAACTATCTCACTATCTGATAAACCGATTAAACTACATTTTTTATGCAGAAGCTTGTAACAAATACATATAAATACTATTGCATATCGAAATTTTCCCAAAAAAAAATATTTTTGGAATTTTAAAAAATATTTCAAAATTAGTTTTTGAAAATTCTATATTTCGAAAACGAGTGGAAGATTTTTTGGTAAATTTCAATTTTGAACTTCATATTAATAAATATTTTTAATTTGCCTACCAATTTTTTGCTCAGTTTTTTTTTTCGAAGTGGCGCACTGCTCTGGGCTTTGACCTGATGAATCATTTAACATTCATTAAGTTCGGCTGAAGCAAATCTCTCTATTCGTACGAAATTGAGCATTCATAGAAATCTGAGTAAGTGAGGAAATCAACACGCTATTTTGCTGGAACACTAAGCTCGTTTTTGACTGCTGCGCTTTTTCTTTGAAATGCTCGGTCATACTCCGCCCCATGTCTCTATAGCAATGATGGTCTAGGACGTGGTGGTGGAGTAAACCACTTTTCATTTTTAAAGATCTTCCCTGAATTCCATACAATACTTCACATAGGATAAAATGTGTGATGCTCTCAGAACAAATTCTAAAAATATTCATGTACTAACGCATGTAAAATTGTGTCAGATGATCAAAATAAATAAAAATAAAATAATTATCTCAATTCTTTCGTTGCAAGGACAGTTTTGGGATTTTTTTTTTCTGTCATATCCATTTTATGTCATATCCCATATTCGAAATGTCAGCTCTAATTCGAAATGAAATTTCTTTGTTCGAAACTCATAATAGATTTTAAAATTCCTGGCGAACAAAAAATTTCAAAGCGAAATATTTTTCGGGTGAAACTCTGAATACGCCTGGAGGAATGTTAACTGTTAACTGTATCTCGGATTTAACTCGGAGTTAAACGAGAGTTAGCTGTTCCCGCATATAAAATAATTTATTAGATATTTTAGCCTAGGTGCGTACTTATGTCGAAATACATCCCTTCAGTAAATCCACAGTTAACTCACTGAGGCCCAGTTTTTCAGTGGTGACTTAAACCAGAGTTAGATAAGTCTAGAAGTAAATTCACCAACAGTTAACTAAGGAAGTAGTTTTTCGACGGCGAATTCATGCAAAACGACTAAGCAAACTCGGTGGATAAAGCATCAAAAACATCTGTTCAGTTAATCCTGAGTTAACTCGCCAAATTTGACGAGTTAACTCAGGTTTTACTTTAATCAGAGTTTAGTCGAGATTTAAACTGACTGAACAACATGCTTCAGAAGTTATCTACAATTCGAACCCGGACCAGATTTTCTACTGAATTGGACTTTTTATGATCAAACATTGACAATCAATAACAAATAAGTCTTGTTTCAAATAAATCTGCTGCTGTTCATTTCACATTTAAATCTTTTTTTGTTTGTATCAATCAAGTGAGCTGGTGTGTAAATCATCTTTAAAGATCTTAAATCATATCGTATTGTAATAAAAAGGACAATGTGAAACAAGAGAGGACTCTTTAAGTGATTAATTTTATACAATATTCGATAAATATCTTATGAATATGTATACAATTACAAGCAAAAATGTGGGAATAGCTTAGGGACGAAGGACGAAGATTCTAAGCATATAATATCTAATATAAATATAAAGGAATGTTATCTTGTTGAGTGAGTGATTTTGAAGACGATAAGAAGTGATGAACGATATGAAAGGGATTAAATTTTCAGAGTAAAAGGATATTAATGCGTAGCCAAGTAGCATAAAATAACCTTTTTTAACTATACTCTAAATAAACAATTTCCAAGTTGTATAGGACGTTTTATAAAACCTTCACAAAAGGACAAACATCAAGAAGGTGGATTATTGTTTTTTTTTTTTTTCGTGTGTTTGGTTTTGTTAAAACACAAAGCCTCTGTATGAAAAGGTAAATGAGTTGGATACCAACAAGGACTTAACAAACAAAACTGCGAAAGACACAATTTTAATTGAAAGTATCAAATGTTATGGAGCTGTATACTCTCATGCACGCTCTCTGACTTAAGAAGCTTGCTCAACTGTGAAACAGTTTATTGGAGAGTGATTAAATTGTTTAAACTGTGGAAGAACGGTTTGTAACATATATCTGTATATACATACAAACATTCATACATATCTACATACTCACCAGGAGGATATGTTATGATATTAAATATACAGAAACGTAGGTATACCTTAAGGATTTTAAATTAAAGGGAAATTCGGTTAGCTACAAGCATTTAGGCCAAATAAATTAATTTGAAATTCCATTTACATTGCGTTGAGGTTATCTTTATGGAAATCAGAAAGTTTTCGGTGGTAGATACATACCTGCCTTGCCTACCTGCTACCAACCACATGGAAATCAGGTCAGAGATAATGCGTATGCAATACCAATCAATGTTATTGTGTTTAAATCAAAAGTTCTCGCAATTTATACAGTAAATTACCTCGGTGCGAAACAAAGAATTTAATATTAAAATTAACGGTCGATTTGAACAAAAAACAACGGAAGTGGTTTTCAAGTTAAAATTAAACAAATTTTGTAAAAGTTGATTTTTGTCCAGTAATTCTTGTGTTTTTTTTTTTTTTAATATTGTGTTGGGTAACAAATTGTTTTTAGATTTCGTCAGGGTACCGCATCTTAGGCGCCTGTAGGGGTGCGCAAGGGGGGGGGGCACTTGCCCTCCCCTGGCTCTGAGCTACGACTTTTGTCTACCAACATTTTATCAGTTCTTAATATGGAATTTTGACTTATTGATCATTTTTTCACTTTTTTCGTCAAATTCCATACGTTGCTCCCCTCTGAATCTGGATCTTGGTCGAATAAATACCAAGGTTGTATCGTATAGTATAAACGCCTTTTTCCAAATGGCGGCCCCTTCCACACGGTTTTCAATCCCGCAAATTGAGATTTAGGTTAGTCTCGATTTTGGTTAGTCTCGAAATTTAATTTGAATTATCAAACCTTTCAAAAACCTTACAGATTTGTCCCTATTGACTGTACCATTAGTACAGCTTTCTGTGATTTTTTTACGTTTTCGTTTGTGGTTTCGGCAAGCATTTCGTTGTGGTGTTGGAGACCACCGAAAAATTTCGTTTCGCATCAGCAGCGTACCAGGCTTAATACTCGTACTTCAAGGAATGTGCATCAGTTTACCCTTTTGAACCCAGCTTCGGACGTATTCTGTTAAGTACAGAGATGTCTTTCTTAAGTCGTACTACACGAATGTGGATTGCCTTACCCGGCTAAATTTTTCCTTGCCATTTCGATGTTCAAACATTTAAAACCAATGTGCATCGATATCTCCTTTCAAATGCTCTCCAACTTTCCTAAACGATCACACTTTGCATTAGGTATCATTATAAGGGTAGTCAGAACCCCGTGCGTGCAAAATATATAATACAGAAAATATCCTTTACAATTCTTTCATATGTTTCTACAATTCTTCATCCAAATACATGATATCAGGGTTGCAAGTTTAGGGGCTTTCCCCCTAGATTTAGGGGTTTTTTTGTCGTTGGGGGGTTATCTGGGGGGACGAGATGTTTGGGGGGAAATCTGGGGGGATTCATTTAGAGATAAAAGGTTGAGGAATCGTATGGGTACTGAAACAGTTGACAGTATTCTACGAGTTAGATATTCCTTACATTCTCGGTGTTAGAATTTTACACCAACAGAAGAAATGCTGAAAACTTTAATAAGTATGGGACAATTTATCAAACCGACGCGACAGCCAAAACGAAGATGACGATAGTGTATTAGAACTTTTTTAGAAGTGCAAACAAAAATTTTTAATTCCTTTATATTTTTATTTTCATATTTATTTCTGGTGAGTTAAACCACGGCCCGTATCACGTAAGACTAAAGTGATCGCTCTATTAAGTGATTGTCGTTTTTATGATTGCTCACTCTTCCCTATAGATAGGATAGAGACAGCTATCGTGAAAGCGACAATCAAAAAATTGATAATCAACTATCACCTTAGCCGATTCTACTGCGGAGTTAGCTAACTCTAGAACTAAATTAACCCACAATAAACTGAGGAAGAAGTTTTTCGGTGGAGAATGTATGCGAAAAGCATCTGTTCAGTTAATCCTGAGTTTAACTGGTGTTTTACTTTAATCGCGCACTGAAAAACTGGACCTTAGGGCTTCTTTCACAATGTCTGATTAAAGTTCTAAATAAGCAATTTGGAACTTTTTAGTCAATTATCTACCTCCCTTATATGTTTCACAATATCTAAATAGTAAACGGTATACCCTATAACTTATAATTAAAGTTCAAAGTATTTAAATGGTCCGATTAAGTGTCTATTAGGATAAGCAAATTTATGTACATGGCAATTTAAATATTATTTATATTTTTTTCCAGTTTTCATCAGTCAAAACTATTTTGTCTAGAAAACTAGAACATCTAATTGAAACATACATTTATTATTTCGAAAACAGCGTGAAACGCTAAGTTTTTTATTTGGAGGATTTAATTTGCGGATAATTAAAATGTCGTGTAAATAATCAGAACTTTATACTCACATATTGAGAAGAGAACCCCAAAGAAATTGCTTCTTTTATTACTTAGTACCTTTTTTATAAATGTTTTTTTTTTTTTTATGTAGCTTTGTGAATAAATTAAATTTAAAATTAAAAACAAATTTGGGAGCTGTGAAAAAATTGAAAAAAAATTTAGGGGTTTTTGTTGATAAGATGTGGTAATCTAGGGGGTTTTTAAATTTTTCTGGGGGGAGATTTTTTTTTTCATCTGGCAACACTGAATGATATACCTAGATAGTGCAAACATTGATCAAATAAATTGTAGGTATAATTAATTTAGATTGTTTTTCCATAGCGGCCGTGTCGGACGCATTGTTATTTTAATTTTACCTCAGTGTTTGCTTATGCGATGATTGTTGACCAAAGCTTTCGCAAAATAACATGACCATCTGATGGGAACCTACCTTTAGCTCAAGGGTATATTATGATAGAAAAGCCTTTAAATATGTTGTAACTTTGAGCTTCTATGATTTGTTTTAAATCAGATTAAAGGCTGATAGCTAAATCAATTAAACACACCAAACCAAAAAAAAAAAAAATTGTGTGTAAACATCAACGTGCGCGGATCCAAAACGGACTTGTTTTTGCTTGAAGGGGATCTAAAGATTTTTTTTCACTGAACGCACCCATCCTAGTATGCAGATCGTAACGTTGCACACCGTATCGTTGCACGACGTAACGTTGCACACGAACGTTCACGTTTTTTTTTCACTCTACCCACAGCATAGATATTTACACATCAAAAAATATAATAAAGAATCAACAATCAAAGATTAGGAAAACAATTCCATTTAAAATATTATATTTGTACATAAAGAATGTATGTATGATATAAGTGTGAACTGTATAAAAGTGTACAATGTGGATTTCATCTTATTTTAAAACAATAAAAATATGAAATCATTATTTTTCATAAGAAAAACCATTCCTAAAGTGTGTTCTCTCAGTTTTTTTTGACTTTGACTCAAACTTTAGCTCAAAGATTGTTTATCAACTGTCACTTCCACATCTGATAGATTTCTTTGTAAAATAAAATCAACATGACTTGGCTTTAACATCGTCATCGAAACAAACATACTGACCTTGATGGTTCTTCTCAGTTTTTCAGTGATGAATACATATATGTATGTAAGTACAAAAGACTGAAATGCCACGTCAAAAATTGTTTGATTCCATATTGACCCATTTGTCATTGTCAGATTTAAATGGAACATTTTATTATTAAAGTTCTTTTCTACTCGTATATATGAATAAAAGCGAGTTGTGTGGACTTTGTATTAAAGAATAAAATGCATAACTGGATCGCACGAACTTGCTATTTTAGTTCAAAACTATTATGTTGCTGGATAGAGCAAGTATCTCCATAGACTATAGAGCAAGTATTGGTTTAGTGTAAAAATAAAATATCGAGGTTGTAATTAAAACTAATTATACGATCTTCGAGAAGTCCGAAAAAGCGGATTTCTTCATACAGTCCGCCAGTCTGTGCGTACGTGCGTCCATTTATAAATTGAGCTAGAAAACCTAAACGGGTATACCGATTCGTTACAAATTAGGTAAAGATCATTTTTATAATAATAATAATAATTTTAACTATAAGCCTGTAAGACCTAAGGTCTTTTAAATGCAACCTCAATTGCACGGAACTAGTTAGAAGGAATAGAAGGATAGGAAAGAATCTTTGTTGGCACAGTGACCTGAGAAATAAGGTATTAATTGTCTCATGGAATCCCACGGATGGCATCCAGTTGTATAACTGGGGGAATATAGAAAAGAATGCTGCCAAGAGTGGGGCTTGAACCCACACCTCTAAGTTAGCAGTTAAGTACTACTTATAGAGGGAAAATTCGAATTTCTAATTTAGCTCATCTCGAACGAGGTAGCTGCCATAGAACGATTTTTTTTTTCAAGTTTTTTTTCGAAAAACGACTTACACGATTTTGATTAAATTCAATATAGCTTTAAACCGACTTTTGTCCACAAAAATTGGCGTTTCGTCCCGTCGGCGATTTCACTTGGACTCATCAGTTGACTAGTGAGGGCCTTAATACGCAATTTCTATTGAGTTCAGTTCAACTTACATGAATTTTTTGATATAAAAACTATATCCAACAAGATTAAAATTCTTAATCTGATGAATCCAAGTGAGATCGCTGGAACGAAACGCCAATTTGTATGGACTAATGGCCGTTAAAAGCGATTTTGATTAAACTTCGCTGCCGGAAAGTCCCAGCCTTAGACGCGGCAGCTTTCCATGCTCTTCGATCCCGGACACCTTGCTTCCAGTCATCTAGACCAAGCGCTCTGGCATCCGCGATGGCTTCGCCTTTAAACCGGAAATTCGGTCTTCCTTTTTCGTCTCCAACCTGTGGACAGGGATTCGAAGACTTACTTGGCTGGAGCATTGTTGTTCATCCGCTCGTTGTATCCTAACCAATGTAGTTGACGTGTTTTGGCTTTCACATCTTTTTTACAGTTCATAAAGTTCGCAGATGCATCTTCTCCTCCATTCGCGTTCCTCGCACACAGGACCAAATATCCGTCAAAGAATTTTTCTTTTAAAAGAGCCCAGTATCAGCTGTCTGTTTCTACTTATCGTCCAGCACTCGGCGCGCGCCGTTAAGTAGAACTGGCAGTATAAGGTTTTTTTTTAGAGCGTGTTTCCCAAACCTAAATAGCAGCAGTTTGCTAGGGTGATTCTTCGTTGTATCTCAACTGATGTGTTATTCGTAGAATTGGTATTTACTCCAAGGGAGATAACTTCCTCGAAGTACGAATGTGTTGCTATCAATAATGGTGTTTTGTCCTATGCGGTGGATAGATGTTTGTTAATTTGTATTGATAGCAGATACTTTGCCTTGTCCTCCTTTACTAAAGAACCAACAAGTTTCGCCTGTTCTTCAATCACCGTGAAGGACTCTATGACATGACGGTGCTTTGGATGCGGAGGATGATATCGATATCGAACAGATATACCCAAGTAGTAAGACGGATCTGTTGAAGATGAAGATAGTGCCTTCTGTGTTAACGCCTGCCCTACGCACTATTAGTTCCAGAACAATATTGAAGAAATTACATGATAGTACATCAGAGCTTTTCCGGAGTTTTACATTGCATCGTGTATGTTTAAATAACACCTGGCACAACTGGATCAGTCTTCCGAGGACTCCGAGTTCAGCCATCGCCATAAAAAGCTCCTGACGGTAAATGGGGCTTTGAAGTCGCACTTCTAGAAATGCTCATCAGTTTACCCTTGAGCCCAACTTCGGACGTACTGTTAAGTACAGAGATTCTTCCCTTAGTCGCACTACACGAATGTGGAATGCTTAACCCAGCTCAATTTTCTCCTCCAATTGTGATCTTCAGACATTCAAAACTAATGTGCATCGGTATCTCTTTTTAATTCCCCTCCAACCTACCTAATCGCTCGTGCTGTGTACATCATTTAAAGAGTAGTCACAACCCCTTTAGTGCGCGCTAAAAAAAAAAAAAGATAATGGGTCTTGACTTGAAATTCGTTGATATTTTCAAGGATTTGCCTAAATATGAAGATTTGGTCTATAGTCTATAGTATCTCCAGGCCGGAAGCCGCACTGTTATTTTCCGATTAAAGCTTTGCTTAAGACGCTCACAGAATAAGTAGGTATGTTGGATAGGATTTTATATCCGCCGTATAGTAGGGATATGCCTCTATAGTTCCTGCTAGACATAGGGCCGTCTTTTTACGCACAAGTTTAACCAAAAATAGAATACTGTCTCAATTGTGGTTTTCTTTTAAAATACTCAACCGATTTTCATTAAATTTCTAGTTTTTTTTAAAGTAAAACGGGGCCTCCCAGTGCACGACTAAATCGACTTCTATCCCCAATTCCGTCAGAATTCGCCCAGACGTTTGATTGTGATCAGAGTAAATATAATATTAGTATCGATTAACCACTCGAAAAAGGGAATTACGAGCATAGCTTTTGCCACTAGTATTTGTATCTTCAAAATCATTCTTAAAATACAAAAACAACATTAATCCCTTAAACATATCTACTGGATATGGTAATTGCTTCTTTTTCTTCCGTGCAATCTCCATAAAAGGGGTTCATCCTAGGAAAAGTGCAAAAAAAACAATACACATGCAGAATGTACGTGACCTAGTTCCTTTAATAATTCCACTAGCACATTGATGCAAAATCCGCTTAAATTCAAAACAAACAAATTCAAGAAATCAATTGTTTTTGACAAAAAACTAAAAAAAATAATCAAGGATGGTTGAATGAACGAATCACGAACCAATATGGTAAACCAGCTCATTTAAAGAGGAAATTTTCTCCTCAACTTTTGAGATTATTCTTGATTTGTCATTTCCGTTTCTCAAGTTTTAATGAGTTTATAGACTAAGCTCAATCAGAAAATCAGTCTCCCTCCCCCATTCCAATCCCCAACAAAGCCCGCATACTCCTGGAAAATTGTGCTGGCTTCCTTATCGGAAATGTTAAAATTTAGTGCGATAAGTACACTTTAAAAGCCATTGTTGTTTTAATTGCTTATACGTGATTACGTTTTCCATCCTTGAAACTGTAATTGGATATTAGATACACGACGACGCACGTCGAGTGACGCTCTATGAATGTACGAACAATAAGTACCTACCTACATATCCGACAGAGATAGACAATATTATTGTCAGAAGCTGAGAAGAGAAGTCTTCGTTCTTCGTTCGTTCAAAGTTACTAAAAAGGTTAAGTGTCATGGCAAATGTGATTAGGAATTTTATTATTTTCCTCATTTTTCTATTCGAGTGTTAATATTGCGTGGGATGCTATTTTGTTCGTTATTTTCTCTTTGTTTTTTAACAAGCTTCCATCAAGTCCAAGTGGAATTCTTTTTTTTGTTTTTATTGTTGTCAGTTTTTTGTTAGCAACAGTTACGCCAGCTGAATAAAGAGCAATGATACAAACAACAAAAACAACTTAATTTCAGATACTTACAAGGGAAAGGACCTTGACGTGAGGATTTAATATGGGGGTTCGTCCTGGATAACATTCCATTCCCAAAATTAAATAGAAAAGCTCAGCAGCAAATACAGAAAAAAAAAAAAAAATAATAATAAATATAAGAAAGAATAATAAATAAGTGAACATAAATAATAATTGTCTATCCTCTCTATATGGAGGACCTTCGGAAATCCTTTTTGGGTTGCGTTCCCCGTTCGTGACGAAAAGGTGGTGTGTTTTTGTTTTTTGTTGTTGCTGTTTTGTTGGGCATATTTGATTTCTTGGGGTGCAAAATATGAATTTTATGAGTTCTTATAGGAAAATAATATTTAGATTGGTTTCAACCCTTTTTGGGAAGCCTTTTAGTGGTGATAGAAAAATAAACGGGGCGAAGAAGACTTTTCCGCTACACTAAAAAGGACTACCTCTACTTCTTTTGATACCATCCCGATCCCAATGCCGATCCCAATGCCGATCCCAATGGAAACGGAAGAATTATAGAGATACAATCATCAGAATAGAGGCGAGCTTGTGCGAGACTACAGGCTCTTGTCAGGTTGAATGACTTATTGAATTTCCTGCTACAAGCTATACAACTTGAGCATATTAGGAGATGAAGTAGTTATGTGTATCCTATTTTTTTTTTCTCATTTTTTTTTTTTGTTCATATAAAAGGAAGATTGTTGAGTAAGCTGGGTTGTGCGAAGAAGAAAGTTATTTCGTATAGGATGAATGGTTTCGGGCCAACGGCAAAGGTAGTAAAATGATAACCTTATGGGAGATATCTTTATTATATAATGGAAAAAAGCTCGACGGAATACTAGACGATTACTTGGGTCTTGAGGTATATAGTGGAAGTTTGTGTATTGTAGCGTGTTGTCGAGATGATAATAATTTAAACGGTCAGTTTCTGGAGGAATATAATATCGTATAAAGGGGAAGTTGAGATATTTAAGGTTGGTTTTGTTGTTGTTTTTGAGTTTTTTTTTTTAGAGAACCATGTTTGTGCGGAATTTAAAATATATATATGTAATTTTTTGATATGTCTTTCCATAAATATTGTTTTATATACTTAACACTAATATTGGAAGTATAAAAATGGTTTGACCCATCCGATAGCCGTTTAGAGAGTTAAGAGAGATATTAAGTTCTAATAAATAAGGTGTCGCAACATTCTTTTGAAAGAATATACAGGTGAAACTTTTTTATCAATTCTGAAATGTTGTCACGTTTATGCCCAAAATTTGGAGAACAACAACACTAGGGTAGGTTTTTTATTTATAAATAATGATTTGTTGTGTGTCTGCTTGCACCTAACAGAACTTCACACATCTAATTTTTAAGAAATTGAAATTTTATTTTGCAAAACAAGAAATGTTCTGAAAAATGATTTTGTTTTCGTCTTTAAGCCTATAGTACGCCGCTGATGCGAAACGACTCCAACAAGGACAGCGAAATGCGAAGGAAAAACACAGCGAAAAAATGACAATTGAAAGCGTCACCATTTGCAAAAGCGAAAATTAAGACACGCATAAAAAAATTACCAAAAGCCATGTTGTATTGAAAGAAACAACAAAGACAAACACGAATAAACCTCAAATGTCACTTTTCCGCACACAATTAATGGTCCGAGACAATTATCAATTTCGCTCATCGAACAGCGTACTGCAAAACGAAAAGGAGGACGAAATTTTTCATTTATAATTTCGTTGTGTCATTTTTGTATGGGATTTTTCGTTTCGCATCAGCAGCGTACTAAGCTTTAAAATTTAAGACCTTTATATTAAGAAAACAATAATTCAATTTGTATTGTACGTTTTCTCCAGAAATAAATCTAACCTGGCAATGTAACATGTAGACATAACCGTAATAGATACAGAAAATTTAATTTTTACAAAGTTAATATTTATTTCGCTGCCAAAGTGCCAAGTTTATGCTTAGCCTAAAACTATCGGGTTGTGGTAAGAAACAAAGTTATATCACCGCACTTTCACTTTTGAGTGTAACTGACGACCTAAGGCAAGCATTGTAAAGGGTTTTCCAATAAGAGGTGTTATTTTGAGTAGCCCGCTATTTCGGTAGCTGTCACTTTTGAAGCTGTCATTTTTTGACATTTGACAAGTAGAAACTACGCCATTAACAAAAATGGAACGATACACGCTTCAACAACGCATTGAAATTATTAAAATTCACTATAAAAATGGTGAAAATTTGGCAGAGACGGTTCGTAAAACTAAAACATTTTTGGGTCGTCGTGAAGCACCTTGTCGGACCGCAATACAGAAATTGGTGGACAAATTCGAGCTGTTGGGACAAGTAAGTGATGTGAAGAATAAAACCCGTGCACGTCGCTCAAGAACAACTGAAAATATTGCTGTTGTAGCCCAAAGTGTTGAAGAAAACCCAGGTTTGTCCAATCCTCGTCGTTCTTTGGAATTAGGCATTCCACAAACGTCATTACACCGTATTTTGCACAAAGACTTGGGTCTTGAGGCTTATAAAGTTCAGTTAACACAAGAACTCAAGCCGGCTGATCATCAACAACGTCGTGTCTTTGCTGATTGGGTCCTTGAAATGCATGAAAATGATCCGGAATTTCATCGAAAAATCATCTTGACTGATGAGGCCCATTTCCACCTCGGAGGCTACGTCAACAACCAAAACTGTCGCATCTGGGGCTCGGAAAATCCAAGAGTTATTGTTGAAAAGCCGCTCCATCCTCAACGCGTGACTGTTTCGTGCGGTTTATGGTCCGGCGGGGTTATTGGACCTTACTTTTTCGAAAATGAGGCTGGAGCAACAGTTACGGTCAATGGATTGCGCTATCGAGAGATGATTAATGATTTTTTATGGCCGGAATTGGATGGTATTGATCTGGACAACGTTTACTTTCAACAAGACGATCTTTTACGGGAAAAGTTTCCGGACCGTGTTATCTCTCGAAGAGGTGATCACAATTGGCCACCGAGATCTTGTGATTTAACACCTTGCGACTTCTTCCTTTGGAGCCACGTGAAAGATAAGGTCTACGCCAACAGCCCAGTGTCGATTCAAGACCTCAAAGATGGAATTCGTGAGGCTATCGAGGACATAGGGCAGCCACTTTGCGATTTGGTTATGGAAAATTTCATGAAAAGGATATGGTCCTGTAAGCGTGGTCGTAGGTGCCATTTGGCTGATGTTGTGTTCCATTATTAACGGCATACCTTCCCCTTTATAATGAAATAAACATCCGATCATTTATCTTAAAAAATGCCATTTTTCTTTGAATATCAAAATAACACCTCTTATTGGAAAACCCTTTATAAAGATGAGTTTACTTTTTTGGTTTCCTTGAGTTTCTCAAAGGCTTTTGGTACTGTCAATCACGTCCATTTATTTAGAAAGCTTATGTAAAATTTCAATTTTTCACCTAGTGCAACAAAATTAATTTTTCTTACTTTACTAAAAGAAGGCAAGCAGTGAAAGTTGGAGACATCCTGTCTAATTTTTTGCTGAATGTTATTGGTGTGCCTCAGGGTTCCATTCTTGGGCCTCTTTTATTTTCAGTTTATTAACTTCCATTTTCGCTTGCAAATTGTTACTCTCACATGTACGCTGACGACGTTCAGGTGTATTTCAGCTGCCAACTTGGTCTGATTGAGCATGGAGCATTTTGTGTCAATCAAGGCAATGAAGGAAAGTAGTAAATTGGTAAATTGGTCTTGGTTAAATGGTCTTATTTTACAGCCTAAAAACTCTCAATGCCTTGTCATAACTAGAAAATCTTTAAATCTTGGTTATTTTCCACCGATTGTATTGAGCAATGCTCCAATCGAATACGTTATAAAAGAAAAAATCTCGATGTGACCTTCAACCGCTTTTTGACAAGGGATAATCATATTAATGGACTTGTTTACAAGGTATATGGCGTACTTCGTACATTATGGGTAATCCAGGCTTTAACAATCGTAAAGACGCATTTGCTCCTTCTGTGATATAATTATATCGCTGCGAAATTTACTGTAACTGTAATTATGTATAAGCTAAATATTGCATTTAATTCTACTGTCCGTTATGTACATATATATGGGCTACGTACTTATGACAAGATATCTGGTTTTGGTACGTCATTTGAAAACTATATCGAATTTCGAAGTTTAACTTTGCTTTTTGATATAAATTACCTACTTTTACAGGAACTGCATCCTAGCATAGATCTCATCAGTTAATAGTCCCCCGCTGCTCATCTGAACATCTGAGTGTGATATTTTTTTGTAAATTTCGTCCAACTTTCGAACTCTTTACCTCGAAATATAAAAGTAAATCAAAAAAAGTATTTAAATCTCATTTTTTTAGTTTAAATTTAAATTTGTAGGTTAATTGTTAGTATTAATGAAAATCACTGAGCATATTACGTTTCTGATTCCTTTCATCCCAGCTCAAAAAAACACCTAGAAAACATTCTGAACAAGTAACAAATATAGTAAATAAAAATGAACTCTGTACGTATGCGAGTTATATTTGTTGCCTCGTAGTCTTGATATCTCTTTTCTGAATGTCCTCGAATAATCTGATGCTTCTTGATATGAAATGACTACATCGCTGATGAAAGAAGGAGATGATTAGTGTTCTTCAGGGTTTGCAGCTTGGAGTGTGTTCAGAGAGTAGATTATCCGCTACCGTTATCCCAAGGCACCCATGGACCGAAGTTGGTTCCCTTGTCAGATTGCTAAATGGTTTTAAGATACTCATAAAACCCAATTTACGTACTTCTCGAAATTTTATAATGTATGCAAATTGATACATTTCAACCGATCTCTATATGGGGGCCAGATGAGTTAAGAGGACCACGGAAGTATGGGCAAATTGAAAATGCAACAACAACTAACAGGTCCCCTATTGGCTTAGTAAGTCGAGGGACCTATTTTACCAAACACTTTTCATTTCACCAAAATCAAATTTGCAAAGTGAAAAGTTTTTTTCTACAAGTGAAAAGTTTTGTTAGTTTGCAAAGTATTTGTTCTTTTTGTTTCACCAAACAAATAAACTGCAAATTATATTTATATGTAATTTTTAAAGTCGTTTTAGTAATATACAAACAAATATTTTAATTTGCAAATAAGCGTTTGTAACGAAAAGTTGTGGAAAAATATTAAAACCAATTTTAAATTTTTTTTAAAGAAGAAGTAAAAATAATACTGATAAAGTGTAGTTAAGAATTATCTTTAATAGAGAAAATAATTTTTCGACAAAAGATATTTTTCGATTAATTAAAACAACCATCGAATTTGTTTTGTCTAAAATTGAACATTTAACTTCAATTTAACCGTCAAAGGAATATGTGTTTAAGTCTCTTGCAACAAATTTTGCGTTGAGAATGGGGCCCAATATCACGGTGTTGCATCTATGCAATTAAGGAAAAAGGAGTACACATTCTTCCATTACATCTTAAGTAGATACACAAGGTTTTAACTAGCAAGATAGAACATTATTACGTTGTAGATAAAACTTTGCTACTCCAAGGCAGTCCAAGTACACTGTACTGTGCTGTGCTCCAAGGCATCCCTTTATTAGAATCGAATGCGATGGGTATAATATATTTGTTTGTATGTAAACGCGCGGTGCGCTCCCGACCAGTTACTCATGGCGACTAACAATTGAGCATATCCTGTGCTTTGAATGATACCCCTCCTACTTACCTCAACCCGCTAGTATTTCGATAATCGCAATTTAAAGTTGAAAACTTCACGCTGGACACCCTATCTAAGCCGTAACACATAAAGTTCTATCAGTAAGTTACCCTACGTCCAAATTAATACAATCCAAGTTTTACTTTGCAACTTAGCAAAATACGAATTCAAATGCAAAGTTCTATTTTAAATTGGTGAAAAACTTGAAAGTGAAAAGTCCTTTCACTTTGCAAATTGTGTCAAACACTTCGCACTTTTACTTAGCAGAAAATTATTTTTTTGCAAAGTGAAAAGTGTTTGGTAAAATAGGCCCCAGCTCTTTTCGAAAACTTTGTTACCGACGTAAATTACCTTGAGCCGAATTACCGCATCAGTTTTCGAGTAATACGTGACTGAATTATGTGAGTTTGACATTACCGCTCACCTTATCGAGCAGTCGAGTATCATAATTCTACATTTTCTTAAATACTTTCGATAGATGGACAGTCGACTGACAGTGTGTAATGGATGCGAATTCTGAAGGAAAAGTGAAAGAACTATTGTTTTTATTATTTTTTCATTTTATTTTTACTCGTCAATTCGATCACTGATGGCACTCACTCAGTCACTGAAGCGGTAATTTAGCCCCTGTTTATTATCAGCACATTGTATGGAAAAATCATTTTTTCATCCAATTCCCTTAGGGATTGCAAAAAAACACATCTAGTAAAATACATATATGTAAGAAACTAATCAAAACATTGAGAGAAAAAAAAAAAGTGGAGCGAATAGGTATTGTTGATAAACACTTCAGTTGCAGAACATATTGGAAGTCATTTCACACATCAATATCACCCTCCTACCCACATTTTGAAAGCCCCATTTCAAACATACAAAAATACGCTGAGACACTTAATTCTATACTTCAGAAGAAAAAAATCTTTCCCGGAGGCTACACTAGCCAGTACCAGTCAACATTCATCGTTCCTTTTATTCAAATTTCTGAAGTGATTCGACTTTGTGCAAAAAATAAGCTAAAATTCACTTTGACATTGCTTGACGGAATATTTGACTTTTGCGAATATTTCATTGCGTGAGTCACCAGAAACCTCTAAAATTGCCCTATTCGAAAAATAAATCTCAACATTTTCGACTTTTAGAGGTTTTTTTTTAATTCACCAACATCGTAGACATCCTTCAATGAAATTTAACACTTTTTTACTCGCCGGATAGGCAACAAACTGTATTTTGACGTCTGTAGAATATTTCCTTACAAAAGCCACGAGAAAGTTTTAAAAATTTTCGTTTTATCGAAACAAAAAAAAAATATTCAATGGAATTTGACAGTTCATGGCTTGACAGATAGACGAGATCGTATTGAGAATATTTCGTTCCAAATTTCAAAAGAATGCCTTGAAAATGCATTTTATCGGAGCAGAAAATAAAGTAGAAAAAATTTCGATTTTTTCAAAGGTTTTTCAATCCATCGTCATCCTAGATATCCTTCAATGGAATTTGACAGTTTATTGCTTGACAATCTAAATTAACCACGATTGGTGTCGGAATTACTGTCGTTGTTCTGAAAAGAAAAATCAATCATTCTGAATTCAGTATGAACCAAAAGCGTTGACACATATCGACATTTTAATGTAATAACAACCTTTTTTCTTGAATATTCATTCTAAATATATTTTTAGCAAAGAGCTCAAGCCATTTTGTTTGAAAGATCAATCAGTTAACTATAGTGGAGAAAAGTAACGGCCCACCTGGAAGGAACTTCCTTCGCAAATGTAGTGCCGCCTACGTCACAGACGAATTTGATAGTCAACTGGCTCGTGTGGCCTCGGGGTTATGTAGGTCTACATAAGATACAAAATACAATACAAAAAGAAAATCCTTTTCTTTTCTTTTCTTTTCTTTTCTTTTCTTTTAATTTCCTTATTTTTAATAGACAAGTTGTATGTTTTATAATTGGCTTGCTATGTTATTTACGAACAATATACAATTTCCCCTTACGTTTCTTTTTTTTTTTATTTTAAACTGATTTCAAAATTCACTTAAAAACAACCAAATGAAAACATTTTACCAACTAGACATATGAATCCCTTGAGGTACATATACATATGTAGATATCAGCAAAGGGCTGTAAATGGAATTGCAATTGATACTTCTTTCTAGGAATTTAAATTTTGAAAACAAATCAACATTTCCAGGAAGAGTATGGTATCCATACGTTTGTTTCTTTTGACAAATAGAATTTATTCTTCTGTTTGTTTCTGTTGATTATGATTTCTGGAATTTTTTACTTGATATTTCTTCCTTGAAAAACAATATAAAATTATTTATATCAGACTATGAATCATGAATATTTTAAGAAGTCTATTTTGTTCGATATTTCATTTGTAGAGAGGGCTTCAAGATAAACAGATCGGTACAAGCTCAAGTACAACTTTTTCTTATTTTTATTTAAAATTCATTTTCATTTTAAATTCTTAAATATCTTCTGTCAAAGCATGTAGGTATATAGGGTAGGTTATATCCCTTTTAAGAAATAGGTACTAGATTTATAAAAGTAAATAAAAAACAGAAGTTCTCCGCACCAAACTACAGTTTCATAGACTACATACTTCAATTACTTCAATATTGATTGTTTTGTTTTTTTTTTTTTTATTCTCGTAAAAACTTTGTTTTGGAAAAGTTTTATCTAACAACCAAAGCGCACGTAAAGCAGGATCCTCAAATATTTACAAAATCTTACTCAGAAATTAAAATTAAATTACCAAACATCACCCATATATTCGCTCGTAAATATTGCCACCGCCCGCTCCCGCGCCCGCGCCCGCCCTGCTGCTAAGAATAACCATCCGCATCCTTTTCACTTATTGTGTATTTTTTTTTTTAATTATTATCCTTTTTATGTTGATTTTTCTGATTTTTTTTTTTTGGTTTTGTTTTTTTCTTTCCGTTTTGTTTATCTTTTAAAAGGGATTACAAGAAGCGGGCGTTAACGTATCCGCCTCTACAGTAATTCAGTTGAAGGTGAGTTGGCAACCTTCGGGCCCAGCACAAAATATAATCAAACTTTCTAACAAAAATATATAAAAAGGCTCTTCTCACTAACAAAGAAACTAAACTATATTTGTACTTCCATGGAATCCAAGGGACGAAATGCCAAAAAAAAAAAACACTGAGTCCTTTCTGCATGCAACAACTTCTTCTTCTTTCCGTTTACTAACATTATCCATCCATCGCATGTGTGCAAGCTCTTTATGCCTAGTTTTCTTAAGTCACTTTTAGTTTGACAACGCATGTAATGTATTTCTGCATCCGTGAGTTACCTGTTTGGAGTTTAGATTAAACAGATATTTTCCATAACTATCGCAGGGCGAACCTGGTGAACCAGGTCCACCCGGGCCTCCAGGACCACCAGGACCAACAGGCACACCAGGACATGACGGCGAACGAGGACCGCCAGGTGAAACGGGCTCAGTAGGACCACCAGGCCCCCATGGCGAACCAGGACCAATAGGACCGCCCGGCGCGACGGGACCACCTGGATTAAGGGTAAGTGTGAGTTCGTGCGTGTTTGTTGTGACACCATATCAACTCCAGATCCAGAGAGATTGAGATGTTCATTTTGTCAATGATAATGATTGTTTGTTTGTTTGTTTTGTATTTCTTTGTTAATAGGGTGACAAAGGCGACCGAGGGGACCGAGGCTTAACCACAACGATAAAGGGCGACGAATTTCCCACAGGCATCATCGAGGGACCACCAGGTCCACCTGGGCCTCCAGGTAACTTACATACATCCAAACAAAAACCCTATATCCTTTATGTATTTTATCATGAACTGTGTCGCAGGATAAGAGAGGTACACAAAAAATCCTTAGTCGGTCGTAATGGGATATTAATCATGAGATCGACTTGATTAATTTATAAAAGGTTAGAGGTAGCTACACAGACACACACCAGGGAGAAGCAACAAAAAGTTGATCACCATCAGACCTGTATATTCTCGAAAGTTTGCCCAATATGTCGTTAGGAAAATAATATTAACCCAACAAAAAAAGTAAATGAAAAAGGGAAAATCGAAAAATAGCTGGAAAATCCTTGAATCTCTTTTCTTTTTCTCGACATAAAAACAAATATTGAATGATATCATCCCATCACTAGCAGTATGGTAGCAGGTACCTTTGTAGTTAAAGCAGCTACTGGAGGAGCAGTATACTATATCTATAGGAATAGGAGTGCTTCAACGCCAGCATCATCCAAAAGCTCTTTGGCTATGGTTCCCAATTCTTTTTTTTTTTTGTTCGTTTTGCAGAATATTGTTCCATTGAGTGTGCGAATGCGGTTGACAGAGAGAATGTGTACACGAGAGGGTGTTTTATTTATACACCATAGCCACCACCATATACCATTTCCATCCCACAGTGGCGCCAAATGATTTTTTTCGCTGCTTAAATCATTCCCCTTGAATCTTCAATATTTTTTTTTTTTTTTCTCAAATATTCTTGGTCATAAAAAAAATAAAATTGATTATGAAAAAAAACCCAATTTGGCATTTGGATTCGTGTACAAAAAATCGACTTTTTAATCAAACCCAGCGTAACGATTATGAGGAAGCTGGAAAGAGTAGGTTTATTGGCATACATAGATATGTACGTCGTCATGCGTCGGTCGCCCTGTTAGGAATCCATCGATCTATAGCATTAAAGGATTAACTTCAAATTGGGTATAAAAAAACTTTTTTATGTAAATACCTAGCGGAAAAGTTCGTTATTTTATTCTGGCACGGCTAGAACCGGTAGCTACCAAGTTTATGTTGCCCTAATTGGCTGCAGGTCAATAATAATTGTTTTTTTGATTTTATGTTGCAGCTTTTCGGGCTTGTGTACACTAGCATTGGTGTCGGCCAAAATCAATATTTTTTTTTTTTTCATTTTTATAAACTTTGAACTTGTATTCAGTGTAATCTATATTTTGACTAACAGCATTACATCGACGCACGATGCATCACGGTTGCAAAAGTCGATACAATTGTACATTATTTTTTTCATTGAATTCGTCTTTACGAAAGAAGACAAATACACTGTTATAAAATTTGATATAATTTTTTTTATTTTGTGTTAATTAATTTTAATGCAACATAAATAAGTAGATAATAATCAGTGCTTATTAGTCTTTACTTGTTCTTACAATAAATTTGAATGAATATAAGTTTACGTTTGTATAGGTACTTTAAACTGAGTATTTATCGTTATTGTATCTTACGCTCTATTTGCACTATAAGTTAAGTTAATTAAATGATTAAAAAGTAGATTAACTTTGACAGTACCTACCTTTGTTTGGTGGTGTTTTATTTTGTTTTCATTTGATTTTCCAATGAATGCGTTCAGTGCGTCATAAAATAGGTTGGTTCGTTTATTGGCTCTATGAAGATTTAACAATTTCGGTTAAGTGGTTAGTGGCAACGTAGTATAATTAAGACTCGATGGAACCATATGGCAACGGAACTTAACAACGCTTCAACCTTTTTTTTTGTATGACATGGTATGAGCTATATGACTCTGTTTAGATTTTGACTTTTCACTACGTAGTGAAAAGTCAATGCGTGTATACTGTTTACACTTGTAATTTTCACTAATGTGTATCTCTGAACTATTTGTGAATCGGAACATTTGATTCAGAGCAACAAGAACCCTGACTCTAAAGATTAAATAATGAACTAAGCGGCAATGAAACTTCATGGCCCGACACTTGGAGCTACAAAGTTGATAATCCTACCAACTTTGTCGGGTCCGTGCAGTTCAGTTGCATCAATGCGTAGTTCCGTTGAAGTGCTGTTCCACCGGGTGAGGGCATACCTTAAGGGTAGAACTATACTTAAATTCATTGGAAACGTAGTAAGATGGTATTATTTTTGTACGAAGTAACATATTCAATTCAATTTCAATTCAATTCAATTTTCAATTTTTTGATACATTACTCAAAGACATTTTTGTGGTTGAAAAACTTAAAATGGTTTTACGCCCCCTATATACCCCCTAGCGGATCATCTTCCACGCCCTGAATTCGACAGAAACATGGCAAGCTAGGCAATTTGTTAGCAGCTTCAGAGAGGCATGCGATTTGATCCTTCAGCTATACGACTCAGGGGAATGTATGGATGTGACATTCCAGTCGGCCTCCGTGTGCTTTCTTCGCATGACATGAGATCTTCTATCGAGATTATCTTCCCCATACTGAATTGCTCTCATGCTTGGATTAATTCAATGGATATAGGTGACAGTAAATAGGAAGTTATATGATTGTGATATCTAAGGACATTCTTTCAGGGCAATATTAAGCAGCTTGATGGCTGGTTCTGAAGCAAAAACAATTTAACTGTGCGATACATCCAGCCACTGTGTAGTTTGAACTGCGGACTTAAGAATTCGTAGGAGTATACGGTGCATAAGTTCGTTTTACAGCCATATGAAAAAAGAGATCAAGTCTTTGATCTTCAGTTCGGAAAGGTTGTACTTGTAATTTCCCACGAGCAGGCCATTTACAGGGCAAATTAAAGACTGTTTTCTTTTCCTTCTGGTCTTGCACAGCTATAGAGTGAGTATTATTGTGCAACTTCGCCGCATGGCCTCCTAGTGCCCACTGTCCATATTAGGTTGCCTGGGTCCTTGGTCTGGATGTCAGGTGAGTTGATCGAGATTTATTACATGTGGGCACTGGTCCTTAGCTGCCCAGTTCACCTGCACGACCGTTTCTCTCAATCCTATTAATTGTGAGTCCCATTGAGAGGTTAATATTCAATCTTGTGAAAAAAATACTATCAAAGTTGGGAAGCCAAAAAGATCTAGAGAGATTAGAAGTCTCAGAAAATATTCCTGAATCAACACTACACTACTTTTTTGAGCAATCAATAAAAATGATTTTTTGATCGCGGCTCTAAAATCACGAAAACCACTGAAAATTGATTGTTAGAATACTTATATTCTAGAACGAATAAAAACAAATTGGTTAATCCGGAATATCCTTGCGAATTAAGAAACAAGAAATGCTTCTCCAAATATTCCGAATCAATATAGAAACACACTCTTTGAATCTTTCCAGTTGTTCCTTTCATCTTTGATTGATCGTTAGTAAGTAAAGAGTGGCGACAAAGAAACAAATGGGTTCGAATTGTCTATAACATTTTTGATTAATTTTTCTCTCAGATTTTTGATTTGTGGAAAAAAGATTTGAGAAATTCAAAATGGATTAATAAATCACTGACCAACGAACGAAAAGTGTCTATTTTTTTCATGGTTCAATAATTTTAAAGTAACGCGCTGTTTTTGTTAAATCTGATAACTGAATCATCGGAATCAATGAAAAATCTCTTAATTGCTCGTTTTTGACAAAAGGCGATATCTCTGACCTTCCCCGATCTGGAAGAATACAAACCGCTAGCCCTTAAGAAAACATTCAGTGACTGCAGAAGAGTGTGTAAGAAAATTCAACAATTTCAACAACGACACATTTAACGCAAATTGGGTTCTCGTGAAATTCGATTTAACGTTTCAAACCCGAATTGAAGATGTTATAAAATGCAACATTTTAAAGAGATAAAAGCCACTGATTTTAAGCACATCTGTATTTTGCATAAAATTTGGTAGAAATATACAAAAAGGATCGATTTAATTAATTGGCCACCGCGTTATCCGACAAAAACATTGCTCTTTTTACAATTTTAGATTTATATCTCGAAAACCTTACGTGATGCAAGAGTTTTAAGGTTATTAAAATACAGCGCATAAGAACCTATATATAAAGTTGGCTTACCCAGAGAATAATGAAATTGGAATCGTCCTCCCGCGAATCATTCAAAAGAGAATTTTAGTTTTGATTCGTTCGCGAATTTTTTTTTTTTTGTTCTCTTAAAATAACATTCGTTTTCACCAACCAATCAAATATGCTGCGATCTGAATACTATGATTCGTTCGTGTATGTATCACTCGGGAACCATTGACGAACCATTCCCAAACCGTTCAAATATTAATTAGAAATGTGTTTCATTAATTTTTTATAAGGACAAATATTGAATCAAATAAACTGGTTTTTAATAATAATATAAATAAATATAAAAAAAGCATTTTATTTAAAAAAAAAAAAAACTATTTTTTGTTTTATTTGTCTACATTGCAAAATTTTTGAACAAGCATAAACAACAAAAGCAAACAAAACATTGTTTAGGTATTGTTTCCTTTGATAGTTTAAAAAAATGTCCTTTTCATCGAATCTGATTAAAATCTACTTCCAATGCAATTTCGTGTAATGTCTTTATATGTTTCCTCACAATTTTCTCACAAAATAAACAAGTCAATATATTACTTTCAGAAATATAAGAAACATAATTTAGCCAACTCAAATGTCTACTCTTCCGATTTCAACAAAAACTACTTCTCAAAATACAACAATCGCAGTGAATGAATGGATCCTTCATAAAGAGTTATTCGTTTTACTGATCTTTTCATTTCATTATCGTGAGTGAACCATATCCTACATGAATTTTATTATTTAGTTTGATCACGAACGAGAGATACAGACAAAAAAGGATTAAGTTCGTGAGTGAGTGAACCATCTATCCATGGATCGCGAATTTTGTCACGTTTTTTTTTCAGGTTGCTATGTTCAAAAACAACTTCCTGCCATATTTTTCACTCAGTACAACTATTCATAGGGGATTTTTATAGATGGGGTCTCAACAAATAAATGTTTATAACTCATGCTTCATTTATCTTTTCCTTAAAGCTTTAATTTGTAGAGCTTAAAAATTGAAAAACATTTTGTCATAAACAGAACTCTACGGTTAGTTAGAAACAAGATGTGAAATTTTCAAAATCTTGAATTCCTCGCTCTTGGTGGACTTTAAAAATACTTGAAATTACTTTTGGGAAACTATTATTTTTTTGGCCAGGATTTTAGTATTTAGCGCCACTGTACGTCATCGTCGTCTTCATCATTCTCATCCATCTACATTTCCATCGTCAGCGCCATCTCCCTCTCCATCATCAACGTCCCACTTTATACTATAGAGCCCACAAGACACACAAATACAAAACGAATATGCTGGTTCTATATAGTTGGTGTCAGGATGAGGGAGGTTTATGGATTTCAGAAAACGCAACGACCGACGAAGAACAGATATACGATGACGATGGCGATGGCAATGGCTGGGCGATGTTATGGTTTCAATTTCCCAAAGACTAAACAGATCCTCTGACAGCACAAGACGATAGACACACGAAAGAGTAGGAGTCAAGGTATTATAGGAAAATCTATTTGCAACTACGCAACAATCGTTCTCTGCCGCCACCCGACGAAGACGACGACGACGACGCCAACGACTGCAAGGACCATAGTTTAGCAGGAAATATATTATGCCTTGTTGTTTATAGTACCAACACAGAAGCTGAGCATCGTTTTCTTTGCCATCAGGGCATGGATTTTTATATGTTATTGAAAGAATGTGCGGTTTCCAGAGTCTCTCTATAAGTTTTCTTGACCCAATTGCTTTGAAGACAAAATATTAGTAGATATCTATACATGGTTTTTAAGTTGGACAAAACTGTCATCGTATTTTTATACAGAAAACTATTTCATAACCGACTTTATCACAACGAGGTAACTTTTTTATAGGTTATCTTGACTTCCAGCTGGTTTCAACTAAATTCAAAATATTTTCAAAACTTCCATCAATGAAATAAGAAGTCCTTAATTTCCTTTTTTGTTGGGTGACTTTCTTTAGAATAAGTTTTTTTTTTGCTATACATTTTTTTTATTTTGCATTTTTTTTTCGAGCAAAGTAAACTCTATTTTAGTTTCCCTTGCATTAGTTCTAGATATACGTATTCTGTATCTCTATACGTAGGAGCTATAATTGTATGCTTGAAGACTGGGAATATGCAGTTTTACTTACTGGATGGGGGGAAGTTCTTATATGAATGTGACTTTCAGAGAATGGATGTCAAATTTTATTTTAATAATTTGCAAATCCTTGTAAGCTTTCGTGAATAAAGTGGATTATGTGTATTTCTTTTTTTTTTATAACTGAATATAATACCTACATATGTGAAGAAGAACTAGGTCAAAGATTTGTTGAATGCCTTTAACATTGTGAATGAAAAATGCTTTTAAGATTCCATTATTATATCTGTCATGTCTGAAATTATATAAGTCATAGTCGGAATAAAAGTGAATGAGTGCATAGTTGTAATAAGAGTGAATGAGTGCAAGTTATAAGACACATCTTGTGTCTTTTCTGGTTTGCAAAATACCCTAATCCCAAAATACACAATGACAAAAATCACGATCCTCCGAATTTTAAGACTCTCGGGATTAATCCGGAACTCCGATACTGTTTGATTACAGTTTTGAGTTTTTTGACATAATTTTTTTCATTGTTTAGAGTCTTGGGAATTTTCTGGAATAAGCGTTAATCCAATTTAGTAGATTTCCTTAGAACACTCTTTGACGGTTGTCCAGCTAGGTAGCCATATTCCAACTTTCGTCTAAATATGTCCTCATGTATTCAACGACATCCCTGTAATCTGTCAATTTTTTTAACTATTGGATACGTTCTATTGTATGAATAATGTTAAGTATGTTAAGTGGGGGTAGCGCTAAATAATTTTGAGTAGTATAAATACCTGTAAAATTTTGTAAATAAAATCATTCTGAAACTTAGTCTTTTGGAATCATTAATAGCGGCATTTTTGCCTCTGGCATATTAGCGAGCTGCGCTTTAACAAGTATTATCATAGCGTGTTAAGCTAATATAACTTAGGGCCATTAGGAGAAACTTCACAGTGTTTATAAATAAGGTTTTGTAGTTTAACGGCTGTCTAAAGTAAGACATACCTACCTACTTTTGAATGGGACATCGAAGGCTTATCTCAATTTAGATTAAATAAATCTATGTACTGTTTCCGCCACACAAAAATATTAAAAAATAGATTATCTTTGACAGTACCTTTCAAAATGCAAATGTTGTTTCTTTTGTTCGTATATGAAGTTGAAGTGAGACAGAAAGTTTCTTGTTGGTCGAAAGGAGCAAAAAAGGTTTGATTTTCCAATGAATGCATTCAGCGCGACATAAAATAAGTTTGTTTGATGTGTAAGTACCTGATTACATGGGTCGTTTTATTGATGAGCGCATCGCATGAGACAGGTAGATTTTATGTGCTTAAAAAAGAGAAGGTAGATTCCACCTTCTCTTTTTAGGCACATAAAATCTACCTCTCTCACGCGTAATCATCCTCTAACGTAATATTAAGATATCAAGTGTTTACACATACATACGCCAAAAGACAGTTATGCCCGTGACAGACATATAGTATGGATACCATGGTATGAATACCATGCCATACTCAATACCATGATAGGTGACACACTGCAGTTACGTAGTATAGTTTGACAGCTTGGATTGTTCTTGCAGCTTACAAGCACTTTTCTTCTTTTACTACTCGCCATTTTGAATTGAATTTACAAGTAAATATATACTGACGGACTTCAAAATGAAAATTTCTTAAGTAAAACTACTATCGACTTTAGGAGAATGGCGCTGTTTTCGGTAGCGAGATAACTATACCGCGCAAAAAAAAACCTAGTATAGATACCATGCTCATACCATCTTGCTCGGCTGGTATTACGGTGGTATACGCTGACAGACATGTGGTTCATTCGCATACTATGGTGTCTATACTAGATGTGTGTCACAGGCATTAAGTACACTCTTATTGAATTCCTGAGAAAAGTTAAGTTATATTACATTTTCATTGGACACTTAACCAAGATTTAACTAGATTTACCTTTTATCGCTATCAACTCCCGTGTTTCTTGATTTACCATTTAAATTTTAATTTCCTCAAATAAGATTTTAAATCAAACATACTTTATTTTGTTGAACGCACTCATCGGCGGCTTTCGAGCGTTAGTCGGATATTATGCTATCTGAAGCCTGATTCACAATGCGGCGAGAAAACGAGACGTGAGCGTGACGAGAACTCGTTGTAGTTGTCAAACCAGTTTCAAACAATGAAAGCATACCTGGCTATTCAGAATGCGGCGTTTCTGGTCATCACGTCACGCCAAGGATTCGAAAAATTGAAAAAAAAGATGTTACGTGACGACGATTTTTATTTTTCCTAAGTAATTTACAGATTTTTCACAAGAGATGTTATCAAATTGTGTCTAACAAATAAAGTTATTGATAAATCTATTGTTTTGTAAGTTATTTTGTTTATATCTTATTGATTTTTTTTTTTGTTACAAAAATGGATTTTTGTCGTAAAAACGCTCGCTGCCTTGTGAACTGGGCGATGATTTTGTAACTTGAAAAAAATGACAGCGGTTCTCGACACTCTCACGTCTCGTTTCCTCGCCGCATTGTGAATCAGGCTCTAGGGGTTACAACAACACAAAGCTATCCATATCGATTTGGTTACAAATCTGAAAATTATATTTTTATAATTGTCATTGCGTGCGTGGTGCCGACTGCCGAAGAAATTAAATACAAATATACAATACAAGTCAATGAGGTTAACTTTTTTGTAGGTTATCATCCCTCGCTTTCTCGCCTTGACGTCTGTAAAGGAAAAGGAAGGTGAAGCCGGAAATTATGGCGCCATGTTAGCTCGGTTTTCTAATTTTAAGAGTTGCTGCCAAGTTTCGCAACAGTAGTGTTAATATAATTTAGGTATAAAACTTGACATCAACTAATAAATAAAACAATTTCCAGAGGATTGAAAATCATGTAAAAAAGCATAGGAAAACCTGGGCCATGGGGGATGCGCCATTGATTTTTGAAGTCTGGGCAGATAAGTTGTCCCAGTTGCGCAGCTAATGGAAGAACTCAAAAATTCATTGAAAATTAATTCGCCAGAAACTGCCACCAATTTTTGATGTGTAAACATCTATGCTGGTGGTAGAGTGAAAAAAAACATGAACGTTTGTGTGCAACGTTACGTCGTGCACTTTACGTTGTAGCACGTTACGTTACGAAATCTGATTTACCCCGACCAAAACAAATTGATTTTAACGCGACCGACAATTAGATTATACTTTATCGCGACCACTCACTTATATTGTTTTTGCCAACGACGAAAGCAAATTGTTTTTAGCGCGACCGACGATTATATCATTTTAACACTTATATTTTTATATTTTTTTCTTTAATTTTTAATTATTCCCCGAACAAAATGGACGCGACACTAGTAATTAAAAAGAAACAAAATCAAAACAAAAATAATAATAGTCAGCTGTAGGGATTGGCAATTGACTGTAGGTATGGTAGATCAATGGCTGTAGGTATGGTAGGATATCGGGTGCGTTCAGTGATACAAATCTGAACTTAAATTCTACGTTTACATTATACTTCTTTTAAACGATGCAATTTATTCTTGCAATTTGTTGGCCAGGATATACAAAATAGCTGAGGTTGAACAAATTGCAGAGTTATCGGCTACATTTGTACTTGCACAAAGTAAACATTCATTAAAAATCACAGCGTCCAATTCCCTAGGCGATTCATGGTGTCAATCGATTGAAACTGATATTAGTGATTTCCACTGACAACAACTGCAACTAAATATTCTAAAAACTCAAGATATATAATTCGCCGGCTATCTCATAGTGACATTCATTTGAGGTTCGTTCAGTATAAAATTAAGACTGAACTTTTCGTAAGTTTTACTCGATGGAAAGATGGAGTTTCATAAGGGTTGCAAGTTCGTTAACAGTTCTAACTGGATATTTTAATTCGGCCCCTGTCAGTCAACCCATTAAGTTCCTTTGGAATTTGGGTACGGTGTCATTTATTTGAAACCACGATTTAAGTGCTCTCCGCTGACAGTTGTTGTTTGTCGATGCGCAGAGAGTGATTACCATAAACAATAACCATGTGTAATGTGAAGTCATCTTAAAGTTGAGAGTGAACTACGAAGCAGGACCTTTCAGTACCGAACCTTCACCGTTCGTTGGACACTTCACCACCAGCCTTTTAGTGCTTGGAAATTTCGTTACAGCGGTTCCCCCACTGGGTATTTCGCTGCCGTTCTTTCAACACTAAGCTTTTTAAGCACTGCCTACAGATAGGTAATGTAGTGTTAACTATTCAATATGTTTCTTTTGATGGCGTTCAGTAACAAAAATTAGGCACTTGGACAAACGTTGATGTTTACACATATTTAACCGTGAGTCCCGGCACTCACATATTCTTTTTTTTATTTTTGTCTAATTTCATTCAGAGTGAAAACGTCAAATTAATTCTCTTTTCTTTGGTAACAACAGTTCTCCATAGCTTTAAATCGTGGATCTAGCGTAGTATTAGTTTACTTACTATCAAACCATCTTAAGAGTGGGTTGTTTACTTCTGTATTAAAGATAGTTTTGTTCAAAGCATACATTAAAAAAAAAAAAAAAAACTCCATTCTAAGATCTGACAACAAATTTTGAGTGTGGAAGTATACCTAAGAATTGAGTACCTACGAGGGTGTGTAATGTGTATGCATCGTGGTTTTGACAACAATAGTCCGGCAGGTATTTTTTGGCGCCGGTGCGTTGGTGGGGGTTGAAAATAGCGATTTTTAAAAAAAATTTCAGAAGCATTACCTATATTTTTTTCAAATAGAAAATGATGATCTGTCATTTTCCCTTAAGTGTAAAAACTTTAATCTTGCCGATCCGATTAATAAAACTCAAGATATTAGATCTGATTTATTTTTAGGACTTTTATTGTTGATTTTTTTGCCATGCATAAAATCTCCAAAAAAAAAGCCGAAAAGGTTCGCTAAATACAAAAATCATAGTTTCCACTTCTGACTTCGAAAATCAGTTTCCTGTCTAAAACTATACACAATCTTAAAATGTCGATTGAAACTAAGTTTACTTTCAAACTAAATAATTTAATAAGCATTAATGTTTTGTAATAAGGTGAAATTTGGTGATAATTTGAGCATAACAAAGTATAACCTATTCAGTAATGCTAATTCTACCCTGACATATGGATAACTTTGTCTTCTCAATCAATTTAATACCCACCTTCGAATAAAATTCGTTGTGTTGAAGTATGAACCGGCGGCGCGGCGTTCAGCTCTTAATCCTTAATTGTTCCTTTTCCTAAGTACCTTTTAAATAATTGACGCAAAAACATTCACCTTCAAAATTTGTATGCAACAGACCCTTCTACATATTTTAAGCAAGCAAAAAAACAAGGTAAGACCAGCATAATAATTATAACAATAAAACAATTTCCAAAGGCCAAGCTCTTAAAATCATAAACTTTCTCTAACGAGCCTTAAGCCTTAAAAACTAGTTGTGTGTGTAGTCCCTTCTCAAAACTTATCCCAACTAACATGCATATATGCACACTTACAACAGAGCTGCACAGCACAGTGAACATTTATAACAATATGATGATGTGTACCCAAGTCTTGTAGTTCAGTTCAGTTCCAAAATCAGTGTTCCTTGACGAACACATGCTTATACCATTGATATCTACCCCTGCAAGCATATTATAATTAATAACGAAATAAAACCAAGTATTTATAAGAGGGTTGGCGTTGGGCGCTTCTTCGTATGTTATGCATCAGCAACAGTAGGTTTTAAACCTTTTTACCTAAGGTATAAGTTGAAATCTGCACATCGTTTGTGTGCAGTGCAGTGCTATATGGCCTGGCCATACCTCAATTACATTTTGCCACAAGTAGAGAGTCCTCCTCAATTGCGCAATATTAACTAGTGTGGTGGCAATGGCATGGCAAGCCCCTATACACGATGATGTTGATGATGATGATGTGGAAGTGCGGATGAAAGTGCTGGAATGAAATTATGTATTACAAAACGAAAGGGTGCCATTGCCATTACCTATCCATAAGGGTTTTTCTTTTCCTGTGCAACACTAATTTATGAGCACACGAGGATAATTGTAATTATTATTATGAATAAAAATATTTTCATGTAATTTGGTGTATACACTTTGAAATATCATAAATATGTTGGTATACCTCCTTTAAAGATCTTTAGGGGAGAATGGGGTAAAAAGTGTTATATTCTAGTTTTTTTTTTTTGTGTTCAAATGATAAAATAAAACCAACTTGACCATGGAAGGAGCATGAGCCATATTTCTCCAACAAACATGAAGCAGGTGTTTCAATTCAAAAGAATTGTGTTTTTTTTAATTTCTGTATTAGGTGGGACTACATCTCAGTTTCGGCTGAGTTGGTCGGTGTTTAGGGATCTAAGGTATCTTTCGATACGGTCCCTCGGGATAACAGGTCCTCTAATCACCGATTTCGCTTTGGGCCGTGTAATGTTCCTGATCTCCTCCTTATTAATAAGGCAGAGTTCAGCATTCTGCCAAGGATCATTAGTGTTTCTCACGAAACCTTGGAGCCATGCATAGGTATATTTTACTTGCACGGTTTTGGGGGTACCGAAGAGGGGCAGTGGCCCATTCTTAACGATAGACTCGTTTACCCCGTAAAGGATTCTAGTCTCCAAGAGATGCCATTGGCCTTTCGCCAGTTTCCGCGATGGGTTTCCAAAGTCAGCAATTGCCGCCTGTTGGACATCCGTGGTCACCTTCCAAAATCTAGGTCTTTTCTTCTTATTTTCCGGTGAGGGATTCTTCGGAGATGTCGTGTCATCATTCTTAACTCTTTTGGATGACCCTGCAGTAATGTGTGGGTCAGAGAGGGGTGGGAGGCCCGACTGCACTTTCCCCAGCACCTTCCTTTGGGTAATCTTGGAGTTCGGTCTGTTGTGTCCGTCCTTCGTGGCCGCTGTCGTGTAATATAAACGCTGAGGCGATCTATCCAGGGCATGCCTTTCCTTTGTCGTTAATGACTCCGGGATTCTTTTGCTGAGCCGCCGAATGATCTTCTCAGCGTTTCGTTTTTTTCTGCGCTGTATTTCCCTGTCGCTTAGGCGACCATTTGCTTCACGTCGCACTCGTGTTACAGATTTAGCGGCGTCTTTGGTCACGTTCCTGTTGTTTGGTTTAAGGGAATTCCCCACATTTGGGGAATATAATGTTCTCCGCCTGCGCTTCCTTCCCTCTCACCTCATCGTCAATTGCCTTCTTATCTTAGGGACAAGTTGGAGCAAAAGGCTCCGTACTATGTCTGTCGAAGTTCTCCCCCGAGTGAATCGTCGCATCACCGAGTCCCGTAGGAGCGAAAGGCTCCATGCAACGACTGGTTGATTGCTCAGATTCCTCAGCTTTCAGCAGGTGTCTGTCCGTCGTCTTATCGGTTGATGGTGTCACCTTCCCCTTACGTTGGGTTTTACCTTCGTAAGAATAAGGTGGTCCCATCAATTGATTTACACCCATGGCTTTCGCACCAGAAACCTCCTCCAATGTACAGATGTTAGGCCCGTTCCTCATTGTAGGCTCCTGCTGCAGAAAGTCCTGGGCGTTTTGTTGTCGTTTCCGTTCTAGTTCTGTCAAGTAAATCAACATCTTTGAACCAAGTCGTTTGATTGTTTTCCTACTGTTGGCGATTTTACTTCGCCTCGAGGAGGTAGACAATATTGAAAGATTGGAACTAGCTACGGAGCAGCAGTCATTGATATCAATATCCACTATTCCGACACTAGTTCCATCTCTCACTTCGAGATTGGCAAAGGGGTCGAGAAGAAGGTCTTGTTCTTCCTCTGTCAAAGTCTTGTCCGTTTCGTTTACGATGTTTCGATGTGTCGATGTTTCTGTTCGAGGAAAGTTTTGTCACTGGTGACTTCTCTCCTTCAGTTGACGAAGGAGCCAAGCCCGCGCCGGCAGCCGTGACTTCTGCCGAAGACGTTTTGGCACATATCCTAACCAGTGTTTTATTTTGTTTAGTCGTGCTTTCCATGTTTTCATAGGTTTAAGTTTGTTTGGTTTTGCAGCTGGATTGCTGGAGAACCTCACTTAAGCCCCCCACTACGTCAAGGTAAAACTCTTGGGGGATATGTTAGCTTGCCATTTTCTTGCAATTCAGAATTTGTTTAAGTTGTTCAAACACTACAAAATTAGCAAGATTTTAGTTAAAAGTATTAATTTTCATCTTTTCATAGATGTTACATGAAGTCACCCCCTTAAACTATATTCACCCCATTATTCCCTAATTAAATACAAAATACTTGTACATTCATTAACAATAAATTCAACCAACAGTAATGGTGGTTGGACATTGTTTCACTTTTGATGTTTTGTTGATTTATTTATTATTTTTGTATTTTTACAGGACCCCAAGGTATTCCAGGAGAAAGAGGCGAAATCGGTCCACCAGGACCGGCTGGACCACCAGGCGAAAAAGGACCTCGTGGTAAACGTGGTAAACGAGTAAGATCCTTTAAACAATATTTTTTTTCTTTTAAGTACATATATTACGATTTAATATACATTATAAATATGTAGATACATACATATATCTAACATTGTACATTTTGTTTATATTTGTAAATAATGAATGTTGTGTAAATTACTGTACCCATTTAGAAGAATGTGTAAATAACAAGCTCGATTGCATGTAGAGCGAATGTAAATAGATGTATAGTAGGTTATAAACGAGTTAATATATTACACGCTTAAGTTTAAGTAAAATGTATTTCAGAAAAATCATAAATCGAGTAAAGGAGTTCTTACGCGCTCTCAATAAACATGAACACATTATGAACGCACATAAGGATTTCATTAATTTCATAACAAAGATTTTGTTTGAGTTGCTCAAGCGTTTCTGGTTTGTTTGCATAAACCTTGCTTTTCAGATATCCCCACAAAAAGAAGTCCGGAGCAGTCAAATCAGGCGACCGTGGAGGCCAATCAACATCACCATTTCTTAGAATAACTTTTTGTGGAAAGAGGTCTCGCAGTAATTCCATTGTAATCCTGGCTGTATGCGATGTGGCACTGTTTTGTTGATACCACATGTTAATCAAGCCCAAAGCATGCAGTTGTGGTGGCGTTTGAAAGTTTTCAATCATATCACGATAGTTTTAATTTTCAAAGAAGTAAGGTCCAATGATTCCTCCTGACCAAATCGCACACCAGACTGTAACTTTTAATGGATGCAAAGGTGACTGATGAATAATTTGAGGGTTTTCCATGGCCCAGAACCGACTATTCTGTTTATTCACATATCCATTCAAATGAAAATGTGCCTCGTCACTCATTTTGATTTTTTCATGGAAATCGGGGTTGTCATGGGCTAGCTGTAACATCCTATTGGCATATGTACGGTGGCTTAAATGGTCTTGTGGAAGAAGCTCTTATGTCAACTGAATCTTAAATGGAAACAAATGCAAATCCTTGTGGAAAATTGTGGCCAAAGTTGTTCTTTGAAGACCAAGCTCCTGAGCACTGCGTCGAATTGAGGTTGATGGATTGTCTTGAACACTTCCTTGAGCAGCAGTAATTTTTTCAGTCGATCTTGCAGCACGTTGTGGTCCATGCTTGGGCCTATCACCTACAAACCCTCTTTCTTCGAAATCATTCACTACACGATAAATAGTGCGTTTTGTTGGCACGTTGTTTCTCCCAAAAATTTCACGTAACTTTTTCACCGTCACAGTAATCGATGATTGATTTTGATCAAATGTTTTAACGATTAAAACACGGTGGTTTATAGAATATTTTTCCATAATAAATTTGCCCTGTGTCTACTTCACGACTGCCAAATATGAACTGTCAAGACTAATGTTTACCGAAATGGCGGCAAAACAAAGTAGTATATCTTCCCGGCGGACACCCCGTATATGTAAAGTGCTATTTTTATGAATTGCGATAATAATTAATATTACTACAAGGTCTGTTTGTTCCAAATAATTCCGTTGCCATATTTGTCGCCGTATCGCCGCTAGAATTGCACACCTTGCGATGAAATGCAGTACGTTTTCCTTTTCATTGCTGTTGCATAAAGAGCAGTTAAGTGGTAAGTCGTTGCGATGTGATATGTAATTTAAAGGTAATAGTTCTCCTCTTACTCGGAATATGAATGATATCGTTTCAATATTAATGTTGTCGTTAAAGTACTTAGTTCGATTCTCCTAAATCGTACTGGAATTGAGGTTAGAATTCCCTATGTAGTGAACTTTTAGCTCGTTCTATACTTTCCTCTCTTGTTTTGGAATGGAGATTTTCAAGTTTGTTGTGAAGAAATAGCCTCCATTCTGTCAGATTATCCAAACTTAGATTGAAAGAGAGTTCACAGAAATCTGCTAAATTCTTCCATTCCTGGAACCATGAGCTTTGCGACCTTATTATCGAGACTATGCAATCTTTCTTGCTACTTTATCTCCGTGATTATACAAGAGTTTGATAATGTAATTGAAGTGAAGTTTTAGAGATGTAATTTACAGTGGTGATAGTCCAGTTTCGATGAGAACATGTAGTTAGGTGTTGTGTCTGGTAGTTGAAATTGTCGTTTTAGGAAGAACCTCAAGAGTTTATCGGTGGTTTCATATTGCTTTCATTCCCATGATTCTGTAGCAAAAAGCATTATTGATTCGGACGTTGCCAGAAAAACTTTATACTTCGCGCTAAATGATTTATTTCCATAAACATTCTTCCACACTGTCCCAATTGCATTTTTTAAAGAAGAACGTTTTTTGACTAGGTGCTTTTCTATGTTCAAGTTGCTTGTCACAATGTAACCCAAGTATTTACAGTTTCGATAGATGGACAGACACACGCCCTTTTCCCCTGCCGCCGACAAACGGTAAACTAAATATTCATATTTCATTTTATTCAATGACATCTGTCAAATCTGTGGTTGCCAAATTTGAGTGGACTGATTCAGTGAACAATCAGCCAACCCTTGCCCTTGCATCAAATGTTCCATTTCAACATCTTTCCGCCCTTATTGAAAAACCCTAAAGATTATGGAAAATAGTAAATTTTGAGTTCTTTTTAAAAGCATTTTAAATCTTATCGTGATAAAATATAACCACAAATATACGTATCCAACGTTTTTCTTTGTAGCTTTTTACGCAATACAGCAATTCTGAACATTCTGTTCATTCAAGATCTTTGGAATTTTTTTCATAAAAAAAAAAAACATCCCAAAGAGAGAAAAGGAAGATACATTTTCTGGCAAATGTTTCATATTAGGTTTGATTTGTTGAGCTAGTTACTGGACCAATTCCGCAATGTTCCACATTTACTGAAAACCAAATGTGCTGTTAACTTGTTGTTGGTAGAATTTGCATGTGACATTTCAGCTTAATGTAAAGAATTTCTTTATGTTCACATTAAGGAACTCAACAAAACACGCCTATTATAAGTCTAAAAAAACGACCAAAATTTGAACCTGTTTCATTTTTGTAATCGTCGCGTATGTGTGCATTTAAGGATTTAAAAGCGTGTCTCCCATTTATTGCGATTTCTGCTATGTTCGATTGGATTTTGGAACTGTTCCATTTCTAAAGAAAATGTAAAAGTTGTGAAGAAGGTGTAGTTACAGCCATGGCCAAAATAATAGGAACACTCCCTAATTTTTAGTAATATTTTGTGTAGTACTTATATTAGGCAAATATTCAAAAATGTTTATGTTGTATATTTGTGGTAAGTACTTTGTTAATTTTGTTTATGTAAAATTTTTTGAAAACTTAAAGGGGTATGCAAAATTTCCAATTCCGTCTGCAGTAATCTTTCTCACAAGCTGGTCATAAATATAGCAACACTTGATTTATTTAACAAAAAACAAGAATTTCTGATAACCAATGTCACTTTTCTTTATTTGTTAGCAGAGAAAATTTAATATTTAGTTAAAAAAAAAACCTTTATTTTTTAAAACTGCATGTTTTAGATTCGGCATAGAGCCTACCAACTTCTGGAACTTTTCCTGGGGGATCCAATACCACATTTCTTGGACAATTCTCCAGAAATTGGCGTTGTTGGAAGGGTTTTGTTTACTAATAACCATCTTTAGCTCATTTCAGAGGTTGTCAATAGGATTAAGGTCCGTTTTTGTTTCGTTGAAACCAGAGCTTTGTTGACTTTGTCCTGTGCTTGGGGGTTGTTGTCCTGTTGGAAACGCGATTTAAGGGGCCTATATTTATTGTCCCACGGCAGCATAACAGTCTGCAGTATGTCCACATACGACACCGTTGTCATTATACCATCTATAACAAAAATTGGACCAACGCCCCACCAAGACAAACAACCCCATAGCATTATGCTGCCACCTCCATGCCTTCGGTTGGTTTTGTGTATCTCGGATTGTAGGTCTCACACTTTGGGCGGTGGGCAAACTCTTTACCATCACTCCAAGAACATTCCTCCACTGTTTCTTGGCCTTAAGGGGATCTTTTTTTATATGGTAAATTTTTGAAAAACAAATCTGCTTCTGGGTACGTATTTTTTTTTAGCAATGGTACCTTCAATGGTTGTAAGACGTGAAGATCAACATCCTTAAGGATACGACGAATAGTTCTGGCACTGATTTGCGCTGCAGATCTTTAGAGGGCATGAAAGGATTCACCTTAGCTTTTCTTTCCAAAGTGACTCTATCTGTTCCAGTCATTTTAGATTAGCGCCCTCTGGTTTCTTTGGTTTTTCTGGAGTTTATAGCATTAAACACTAATCTTGCAGAGCTTCCAATGAATGTTTGCCATTTTTCTAATAGATTCTCCCCTGTTATGCATGGATAAAATGGCTTCACGTTGATCTTCAGTTCAGTGTTTCGCACTACCCATTGCGAAGTGTAATTAAAAAAAAAAATGACTAAAAATTTCAAAACTTATTCTAAGACTAAGGGCCCTATTATGACTCGCGAGTCACATTTAAAAATTGGCGAATGTGACTGTTTGGCATTACTGTTTGCGAATCGCCAAGTTGAAGTTCGCCTTTAATGTCAAAATGTTGGCAGTTTTGTCTTCAAATGCGAACTTCGAAGTTCGCTATTCGTAATAGCACGGAACTGATAATTCGCCAAATCGTTCGACCTGAGTCGAACGTTCGACTCGCGAGTCATAATAGGGCCCTAAAATCTCACCAAAATTTTGTCTTTTTCAATCAACAAGCTAACTTTTGTAAGCTTTTTTTAATATGTTGCTATTTTTTTGGCCAGCTAATTTTGTAGTTGCAATCAACTTAGTGCAGAATATGACTAATGCCTTTTGTTTACTCGGAAGTTTATACGTAGAATAGATTGATGATATAATTACCGTTGGTATAATGATGACATTTTTTCACTCATCCACCTATCTAAAGTGCAACACACAGTATTACTTAAAAGTAAGAAGTGTTGCTATTATTTTGGCCATGGCTGTATGAACGTCCAGTTGAAAAAGATCGAGATCGCAAGTGCTTTCCCAGCCTTAGACTTTGTTCAGGCAATGTGAATAAGAAGCAGAGATACTTCTTTTTCACAATATCAGTCAATACTTCAATTTCTATATGAAATTTTTGTGTTATATTTTTTTTTTGGTGCTCTGTCATATGTGTCTCATAACCTTAAATACAAATTTTTGGGAGCACTACGATATCTCGTATTTTATTTTCGATAAAACGAAATATCACAAATTAAAAATTACGTTTTTCATAATATCGTAATTTCAAAATCTCGCACCTAAAACTCGGAAGTGACTCTAGTCATGCCAAATATAACAGTTTTGATTTTTAAAAGTACTGTTTATGTGGCCCCGCAGGGCCCGGGTCCTCCCCCGGTCGGAATACTTCAGACACCCAGAGTTTTTTTTCAAATTACGCGATGCACGTTAACGCACGCCCACTTTTAATGCCGCAAAACTGTTATAACTGTTATCAATTGGCATGTCTCTAGTCTCGCACCTAAAACTCTGCCCCAAATGAACCGCAATTTCTCTAATTCAAATCTCGCATACCGTTGTTCAAGAAAACTGTTGACATTGCCGCCTCCCTCTGACGGCTAAATTTATGCAAAATGGAGCAACGGAATTTCGTGAGCGGGATGTGCACCCGAAAAGGCAGTTAAAATCCTTGTCCAAGAACACTTTTGACAAGTCCAAAATTACGCTTTTAACTCTGTTGTATTCGTCTTAATTACATGGCACAACATTGTACAAATTACTTGATAACGGTAACTTTTCGAACAAGTGAGACTAATTTGTAAAATTGTTGTCAATTTGAACCCTATTTCCCACGGGAGTCTATCGAGCTTTTGTTTATACCCATACTTACCTGCTTCGAGGTAGATCACCCACTGTTTGTGGTTGTGTTGTATCTCGACCATAGCCCGTCTTCAAATACCAACCCTTACTTGCTTGACCTTAAATCCTATCCAACATAATGTGGATTTGGAAAGAAAAACACTTTATATTCAATTTAAAACCGTTTACTCAAAGAAATTCAAATGGTGGTAATCAAATCACTTTAGATCAACGTAAATATAGCCCAAAAAAAAAAGGACAAACGTGCATCAAATTTAAGTAACAGCTCATTCAAAACCATCCAATTTGCCGCATTGCTCCCTAACTCACACCCACATTATACAAAAAAATATTCAATGGGAAAACTTTTCAATAAACTTTAATAGAATTCTTAAAAAAAAAAAAACTGTATTCGGTCACATCTTCGGGGACAAGTTTAGTTTCAAAAGAATTGCCCTAATCAGGCAAAAAGATTTGGGAAATAAGCAAAATACCTGTTCAATCTATAATGTGTATGCAAACTTACAGAAAAAAAAAATAAAATAAATATACATATGTATATATGTATGGAAAATTCAAACGATTTATTTTTCCAGATAAGCCATCATAGGTTCCTTTTTCAAGGAAAGGTTACATAATAATGTTTTGCTATTCACAGGGAAATTGATTTTTCTACCTCAACCTATGTAAACACCTTCAAATTGTAAAATTTTTTCCTAGAAACGTGTACTCATTAATCACCGACAGTTTTTTTTTTTTTTTTTTTTTTTTTGTTGAAGCTAGCTAGTAGCTAAAGAAAATGTGTACATTCATCCATTTTAAGTGGAAGCATGAATGTCAAAGTGTTTTTGTAAACATAACTTAAATGGGTTCAAGTGAAAGTCTAAAATTTCTCCGCTGGGACGATTTTCAATTTATGTATACTCAGGCAAAACTGAATTGAAGTTTTGTTGGTTTTTTTTTTTTTTTTCTTCAACTTGCCTTCGTATTTTTAGTAAATGGTTTGGCTGGGAACTGAACTAGTATAAGGACGACGACCGAACCGGTAGAAACTTTTTTGTATAACCTGGTCAATGGTTTGTAGATCTTTAGATGACGTTTTGTGTGTTGAATTTTAAACTTTTTAACTCGAAATGCAATCGAGCTGAAATGGAATGCGTTTTGAATGTTTTAAAATAGTCGTTTTGGAGCTTGTTTTGGTTTGTTTGGTGATTTAGTTATTGTTGTTGTTGTTACAGGTATAGGTATTTTAGACGTCAAAGTATGTGGATTCCGAGAAACTCTCTGTGTGTTTGACTTCTGGGGTTAGATAGTTGTTCGAGTGTATCGTAATTAGAAATAAAATGGAGTAGATTTACCTCAAATGCACCTGTAATTTAAACAAGATACAAATATCTACTTTCTTGAAGTTTGCAAAAGATTGCTGCTTTTATATTTAAACTTAAATATCTATCTTAGAACTTCATGTGATGTTTAAACTAAAAAAGTGGCGCCCAACAAAAGTCTATGAATCAGAAATAAAGCAAAATAACAAATTTTAAATTAGTTTCGAAAGCATATTTAAGCATAAAAAACGCCGACCGACCAAATAGATAAACCCTTGGCGTATTTAGTGAATACCTTGACGAACCTTGTGAACATTTGGTGGATAGGAGCTTGCATAAACAATGGATATGTGAAAATAAAAGAATTTTTGAAAAGTACTTGACAAAATGACTAGAATTAATTATTTGTGCTCTACAATTATTAAGGTTGAATTGAGTAGTTTTTTCTCAAGCATGCAGGCACCTATCTATCTATAGTGCACTAACGACATCAAAGCCAATTAATTCAATTAGTCGTTAGGAGGGGAAAGTTCAATTTTTTTGGCAATATTCTCGATGGAGGAATGTTAAATTTTTCCATAAAAAACATTTTCAACCGAAAACATCTTTTCAAAGACTTCGAACACGCTATTAGAATTATTGTTATCTTATTTTCAAAGAAGATACAAAAAAAAAAAAAAAAAACTTTAAGCTCTTGTACAATACGCAAAGATTACATCTTTACATCATTTTTCATTTTGTGGGGGTTGCCACCTACATACATATATATATAGCAAAGTTCAAATCTACTCGAAATCTATGGAAGATAAATATATTTTTTTCTGTCCCTAATGGTCGATTCGCACGCAAAAATCCGACAGAAAAAAGTGAAATAATTTCTCACAATACAACAAGCTTAAATGTAAATTATTACACTCACTGGGTTGTATCGCATTGTATCCTGTCTAGTCTATTTATGTATATAAGTATGTAGTACATACTTATGGAATGGATTTTATACAAAGTTCCACGCAATCACCAACTGTCATAAATCAATATATGGTTATTTCATTTATGAATGAGTCTGGTAAATTCCAATTTTTGCAATAAATGCAACAAAAACAAGAAGAGACACTTTCTGATGTATCTATAGCACGATGAAAACGACGACGAGGACGATGGACGAGGGTTGGAGGTAATTAGTTCCAATTGTTGCAAACGTACGCGGTTACTATTTACATATTTGTATCTGTCTACATACATACGTGTGTAGCTATGTACTTTGAATTCGTCACGTTTCATGGGCTATTATAAATTTATAATTGAAATTCATAGTCTGGCAATTCGAAAAGAAGAAATCGATACGTTTGTATAATTGAATTGTTGACATATTTGTTTATTTGCATCCCTTGGGTTGATTTTATTTGCTTTAACTTGAAAGTCACATTGAACCTACATATACAATCATCTGCGACGATGATTTTTGGGCTAATGAGAGATTTTTACAGACAGTTGACGACTTGACGTTACGAAGCATTTTTTAAACCAACGAATCGTCACATACTCTGTGCCCATGCATGTCAAAGTCTATAGTATCTTTTTGTCAAAATTAAGACGAAAACACTGAAGACAGGATTTCGGGCTGGAGCATTCTAGGTGTATCTATCTACATTCGTTCTAAATGACTAATGCTAGATTTACACGACTGAGAAATTGACAAAAGAATGAATTTGTCGATTCTTTTGACAGTTTACTGACATAAAACTGCCAATTTGTAAATCGTGTAAATCGAGCATAAGGTGAAAAACTTTCATCCAATTTTTTTGATAAAACCTCTCAAAAACTAGTTGCAATTCAGATTTGAAGTTGAACACACTTTGCAATGCATTCAGCGCTCAATCAAACGTCAAAATAAAAGCTAAAGGGATGCTGTCACGAGAGTTTAAATTCACTATGCTTGAGCACAGCAGACGCGATCCCGGGCACGCGTCCTCTCTATTAAACGATCCAGTTCGCTTACGAATTAAATTAAATATCCAAGGTTTTCACATTCAATTTGTTGAACGTATATGGTAGACATATTCGGAACTTACGACAAATTTTCAACCTCGTAACCTCTTTTGCACTTGTTTTATTCTCCGATCTACTCTGCAGAAACACTTTAACGAGTTTGTATTTATTTTAACTTTGACATTGCTGCTTTTCAAACCGCTCATTCCGTCCATTGTGTTCTCTCGCATCGATAAAATCAGTCGAGGAACCTGAACATTGAAAAAAGACATATCGGACCTCCTCCGGTGCAATATCGACGTATGTGAGTGCGTTTTTTTTTCAAAACTCAATTAAGAACGCCGTTATTTTCAAATTGTCAAATTTTATATTGTGTAAAATCAACATGATTGTAACGGGTGATTTTTTAAGAGGTTTAGAACTTTTTTTAAAAAAAAAACACAAAAAATTCGAAAAAATGAATGAAATATTTATTTGAATCGATAGTTTGAACCTTGAAATTTAATGTTTAAAGATAATTTCATGCAAATGTTGACCGCGGCTGCGTCTCAGGTAGCCCATCCGCTGAGTCCAATTTTGGCATACTCTTTCACACATATCGGCCGGTATCTCACGAATGAATGCATGGATGTTGGCTTACAGTACGTCAACCGAAGCGGGCTTGTCCCTATAGACATTAGCCTTGACATACCCCCACAAAAAATAATCTAATGGTGTCAAATCGCACGATCTAGGCGGCCAATTGACCGGCCCGAAACGTGAAATTAACTGTTCACCAAACTCGCCTCGCAATTGCGCCATTGTTTCGCGTGCTGTGTGGCATGTGGCACCGTCTTGTTGAAACCACATATCATGCATGTCAAGAACTTCCATTTCGGGCAAAAAAAAGTTTGTTATCATCGCTCGGTAGCGTTCACCATTGACAGTAACGCTGCGATTCGCATCATCTTTGAAGAAATAGGCCCAATAATGCCGCCGGCCCATAAACCGCACCAAACAGTGGCTTTTTCGGGATGCATTGGTAGCTGTTGCAATGCTTCTGGCTGATCTTCACTCCAAATGCAGCAATTTTGCTTATTTACGTACCCATTCAACCAAAAATGAGCCTCGTCGCTGAACACAAGCAGCGCGCGATGAACATTTCGAACCGAGCACGAATTTTGATAGTAAAATTCAATAATTTGCAAGCGTTGTTCATTTGTAAGACGATCCATGGTTAAATTGCAAACCAAACTGAAGCTGTTTGACAGTGACACAAGGTACTAAACACACGTCAGCTGTCAAAACCAGTGTTGCCAAAACCAAACCAGCTAAAAAATCACCCGTTTCCTTTGCTAGCGCCAGAAAGAAAGCGTTTTTTTTTGCCACAAAAGCTGAAACGGCAAAGCTTTTTAACGCAAGAACGTTATATTAGTCCGTTGCGCGCTACAAAAGCTCAAACGATAAAGCTTTTCAATGCAACAAAGTCATATTAGCCAGTTCCGCACGGTACTTCATTATGTAGATCAGTAAATTAGTTTATATCTCAGTTGTTTAAAAATCTTAGCACTTTGCGTCGTTGTTGCGGCCCAGATAGCAGTTGATTTCAAAGCAATTGAAATGTCAAACAAAAACGGGGAAATATTCAGTGTGTACGAGTTTTTGTAATTTTTTGTTTTGCTGTACAGCTCGTACAAATCAACTTGGCCCTATTCAAAGCTATGTTTATCTGCTATCTGTAGCAACGTTTTGTCCAAGGTGTGTGTTCTTTTTTTATCACAGCCTCATTGACTGTTAAAACCATATTCTTCACCTCCGTCTGAATCTTAATACTCACACAAGCTCAAGTATCATGACATTTTATTCTTCCGATTATCTGTCAATATCGTTGGCGTATGAGAATAATTGAACGGACCTTTTAAATATTGTGCTGTTAGTGTTGCGGCCAGAGTTTTGCACTATTCTTTAAGGAATGATGTTAAATAATTCGCATGAGAGATTTTTGCCGATCTTAATAGAACAGTGTCCATTCTCCATCGTCATCTCGATCGACAAAGAGGTTAGTTTAACCAGGGATGCCAAAACTAAACATGACCATGGCTCATTTCTGTAAATGATGCCACACACGGTCCTAATATCGATATAAAGATGGTGGGTTTCAATTTGAAGTTCCTAGTTTTTTTTTCCAAAATCTGGTGTAATGTGAACATTTTAAGTCGTTTGTTTGATGGAAGGCTTCAGACTATCACATAATTCATCAGACAAGATTTTGTAGGCAATGTTTAAAAGACCGATGCCCCTATAGATATTTGGTATTGTTTAGAGGGTCCCCTACATTGAGAATCGGCGGGAAAACAATGCTGATGTTGATCGGGAATTCTTTCCTCCAACCATATTTTGCAAATGAGCTAGCGCATACATCTAACCTGTGCCTACGCAGTGCGTTCTGTAACTTTCGCATCGATAAAATTGGTCGATAAACCTAAGGGCCAGTCTCACAGTCAGAAAAGTGACTCTTAAGTGCGGAATGTGAAAGATTAATTCCCAGTATCACAGTGCACTGTTACCTTAATAAGTGGCACTTAAGTCTCCTATGTTGGTGACTTAAGTTCCACTTACGCTGGCTATGAAATTCAGCTCAAATTCCCAATATGGGAAACTAAAGTGTCACTTGTTCCGGAACTATGAAACTGGGCCTAAATGAAGCAACTCATATAATTTGATTCACTTTCATCGTTTTTCGACTAAATTTATAATAAAATGTTTTTGACTATAGCTTAAATAAGACTATATTAACTTTGCGAGATCTGGTGGACCGTGGACGGATTTCTTGGTCGCCTGGCGTCGCGTTGCCGTCTAGGTTGTACAATCAGCTTATCCCTCTCAGTAGAATTTTATTCATCATCGTCGTTATACGAATAGCGATTCTATAACGATGTTCCCTTGATCAATTTTGAAGGAGGTCGGTTCGGGAGCTTCTTACCTTGAGGTTCTTTTTATTTTTTTTTTCGTAAAACTTCCAAATTTCATTCCTGCTACCTATGTAATTAAAGCCCCTAGCGGCTATTTTGTATTCGTCGTGAAAGGGAAGAACTTTTAGCTGTTTAAAAATAATTAAACTTCTTATATAATATTATGTACCTAGTACCTATCATATTAAAAAAGTAAAATATATTCTTTAATATTTAAATTTAATTTGGGAGAAATTGGCATCAACACCCAAGAGAAAAGTAGTTGCATAGCATTACCCATTCAAGACAAGAATTGAATAGCAAATGACTTATTTTCGTTTCGTTCCACTTAAGGCCTAGTCAAACAGAGCCCGGTCTGGCGCGGCGGTGCGTTCACACCTCGTCGTTCAAACTGAAAGCGGTCGGTTAAAGCGATCTATGAGAGAACCTTAGAGGATATAATATGGAATGCTTGTTTTTATTCGAATGCGAACCTTTCATAGGGGTCGCTGTTCAAGTTTCGGTCACTGAGTTTTCTGCACATTGGACAAAAAAAACTAAAAAAGAAGATATTGAAATCTTTTAAATAATAAACAAACACTTATTAATTTCAAGAATTACTTCAAATTAGAACAATTAAGAGAGAAAATAAGCAAATTATGACTTACAATTGATAGCAGCTGTACGATATCTTCTAAGACTTTATCTTAACCGAAAGTGAAATAGCGCCCCCTATCATGGCCCTGGGCACTACAATGCATTATGGATAGAAACGAGCACTCCATATTATTTATCCTCTAAGGAGAGAACGCGACGGGCAATTTCAAGTTGTTGATTTTTAAGCCTAGTACCACAGATTAGCAATATGAAATCCCATACAAAAATGACAGCGAAATCATAAACGAAAACTTCGTCCTCCTTTTCATTTTGCTTGCAGTACGCTGTTCGATGAGCAAAATTTATAATTGTAGCAGATTATTTGGAGAGGTCTCCGCTCTTTTTTCGAACTCAATTAATTGCCCGGACCGGACCATTAATTTGTGTTCGGAAAAGTGACAGTTGAGGTTTTTTTGTGTTTGTATTTATTGTATCTTTTATTGCAGCATTGCTTTCTGTGAGTTTTTTCGTTTGTTTTTTTTTGTTATTGTTGTGACGCTTTCAGTTGTCATTTTTTCGCTGTGGTTTTCGTAAGCATTTCGCTGTCGTGTTGTTCGTTTCGCATCAGCAGCGTACTAGGCTTAAGTGTGAAAAGGAATGTCAAAAAAATCTCCTCAATTTTTGATCCGGGAGATTTTGTTTCGGTAGTCTCCAACACGACAACGAAATGCTTGAGAAAACCACAGCGAAAAAATGACAAATGAAAGCGTCACCATTTGCAAAAACAAAAACAAACACAAGCGCAAAAAATCACAGAAAGCCATGTTGTATTGAAAGAAACAACAAAAACAAACACGATTACACGACTAAACCTCAAATGTCACTTTTCCGGACACAAATAATGGTCCGGGCAATTAATTGAGTGCGAAAAAAGATAGGAGACTTCTCGAAATAATCTGCTACAATTATCAATTTCGCTCATCGAACAGCGTACTGCAAAACGAAAAGGAGGACGAAATTTTTCGTTTATGATTTCGTTGTGTCATTTTTGTATGGGATTTTTCGTTTCTCATCAGCAGCGTACTAGGCTTTAAAGTAGTTAAACCAATAGACTTTTTATGGAAACTACAGGAAACCACTTACGATTTTGTTTCTTCATGTGAAAGATACAAGAGATTTCAGAAGAAATTAAAATAAAACGTCAAAAAAATCTCCAGGAACTCGTTTCTTTGTGTTAAAGGCGACTATGTTTTTCATTTTGTCTGTTTATTTTAGGTGCAATCTTGTGTTCTCGACGTAATAACGGCAAAAACTAGAAAGCTGAATGAAGCCCGCGTTCTGTTTGACATTACAGAACGCTTCGGTGAACTAAAGTTCTGCCCGGACCGCCAGACCGAGTTCTTTTTGACCGAGCCTTTAACTTCAAATCCCGGATATGTTCAAAAAGTCTTTTGAATGGACGCGTTTATTAAGCATGAATTTTCGCGTTTATTAGATGTCGTGTTTAGGGCAAGTTAGCACTTTTTTAACTTTATGTTTCTTTCGGTTTTATTCCACTAAACACGATTTACTTTCGGAATTAATTTTGATTGCGATGCTACTTTATTGGACATTTAGGATTTTACGACGATGTCGATGTCGTCGTTGCAAAACAATGGTATTCTCTTCATGGATGTGTAAAACCTAACCAATCATCTATGGTCTCTATGTTCCGCAAAGTAGGTTTCTCATTGAATATTAATCACGACCACAAACCATCAGCACAAATATCGAGGCAATAATAACAATCATCCCTCAACCCCAATATATTAACAAATAAAATAAACTGTTATTGCAAAAACATGATTTCAAAAATAATTGCGTCCCTTTTCACAACAATATAGACAATCAAAAGAAAACCATATGTTTGTTACTCTTAAATGAAAAATAAAAAAACAAAATCTTCTAATATTATCATTTTATTTGAAAGAAATAAAAAATTCTCTCGATTCCAAGTTGCGCCGGCCGTTTTTGTGTACCCTTAAAACACAAATATACCATCAGTTATCCCTCATTGCACTCAAAAATCAAGGAGATCCGACGACAACAATGAAGACTACCTCGGACCCATGGCTATAATGCTATATGGCTACGACGACATCGTCGTCTTCTTTGTCATGAAAAATCATCGATTGTTGGAAAATCTTATATTTTATTAAACTCGCAATAAAAACGTCTTGATTCGCAAAATTAAACTTCTTTCGCATAGTGTTAGTCGAGAGTCTAATAAATACAAAGAACAAAGCTCGAAAAGGCTATAAAAGTTTTTTTTTGTTCTCTTTTGTTTTGTTTCCCTTCGTTTTTGGCCAACGCGCTTGGAATATATTTTCATCCAGCGACAGCTGTCGTTCGCAGCTTCCATCCATCGTCGTCGACACGAAGAGGACGACGGCCATCCAGGCCGCATCGCGTACAAGTAGTAGGTAATACATTACATTACCCACTTGCTCTATCGTCCTCGTCGAAGTCTCCAGCTTGCAAGAACTCAACTTCTCTGCAGGGACACATAGCGATTTTTTTGGCGATAAAGGGAGTTATTTTCGTCAATGAAAAGCGAATGGGCGGAGATGAAGAGCCGATGGGGCAGGCTGTGAAGGGACCACCTAAGGGTGCACGCTCAATGTTAGCTCTGGATTTGGTGATTTATATTTCCCACCGGCCGATTACAACTTCGACGTTTTCTGATTCTTAAGCAGAGTTCTAATCCTAGAATAGCTACACATACATACTTACCATTCGTTGCCGTCATCGTAGAAATGTGTTCTCCTATGAATTTTAGCTTTCAGCGACAATTAGTTAAAGCTTTGCAAAAAGAATTGTTTTTATTGCTGTTTTTTTTTTTGTTTCTGTCTTAAGACTTATCGTCATTCCTTGTGAATTGTATAATGTATACCCACAGGATATTATTTGCCAGGTAACAAACAAAAGGAACAAATAGATACATATACATACATACTCGTAGGTAAAAATATATATATACCTTCATACATTCTGCGTACATGACTCTTAGACTCGCATACAGCTCAGGGGCTTACTCTCCATACACTGAGGGTGTTGGCAAACAGTACTTAACCTTATTCGATCAGCAGCAGCCAAGTGAAAATGCATATGGACAGAACAAGGAGCTGCTGAGTATCCTTCAGCGTGCAAATTCTCAAATATTTGCAATTTTCTCCATCATCGTCAGTATAATATAGTGTCGTTGGCCAAGACAAGGGACATAGATCCAAGGCCGGATTATTCATAACGCGAAGTTATGCACATGGTAACACACCATATGGGCCCCCACTTCTCTTCGTCAGTGAATGTGGTTAACTTATGTAAAAGCTTATTTAGAAAATGAACTTGGGATTCTTTTCGGGCGATGCGGTAGGACACTTTTAAGATTTGGACGATGGGGTTTTGATGCTTCACCGATAATTATAGTTCGCTGTTAGTTTATTGAGGAAGATCGATTGCGGTAAATTCAAATTTCACTTCCTTAAGATTTTTTGAAATTTCCCTCTTCTCAAACATTTTTTTAGACACATCAAGGTCAATAAATAAGTAAAAATTACTATTAATAAACGACGAACAACGACGAGTTAACACTTATTCATCTGTTAACTTGTATTTCTTATTCATAGGTATAAATGTGTATTAGCCTGTGACATGTGATAAGGAGCAGATAAATTTAAATCGCCAAATTTGACGTTTAAGTTGCCCTTTACACAAGGAAACAGAGTTTCCAGCTAAATCTCCTCAATCAACAATTTGAGGTGATTTTTTGAAATTCCTTTTTGCGCTAAACGTATAGTTTGCGTTCAACCAAGAGATTTTGTTTCTTTGTCTGAAATGTTCAAGAGATGTTATTAGAAATTAAAAGAAAACGTCAAAAAATCTTAAGCAACCTTCTTTCTTCGTGTGAAAGAGGGCTAAGGAACGGGACACACACTAATTGACGAATGAGGGTTTGTTTACTACCATAATATATTGCGCAGGTTGTCAGTCAGAAATTAAACATGGCGGCTCGAGTGCCCTCGAAAACTGATATAAGCATTTTGACAAGTAAAGAGACACTGGATCCGCCATTTTCACAGGTGCGCAGAACCGAACAAAAATGAGAACGCTAATGATATTACCTTTAATATGTGTACCGTGGTTTAAAACTACACTCATCAATTTTCTCGGAAAAGGAAATGTCACCTGGTTGCATCTGAAACATATGTACGAGGATGAAGACAAAATTTGGTGAAGTGTTTCCCTGATTTCAGTGATAAAGACAAAAAAGATATAATAAACGAACATGTTCTTTATGCGTAGGTATGCCAGATAACAGGTGTGTTCAAGAGCGAATAGTGTGTTTCTAGTCTCGAAACAAATGGCCCGACTAGCTCAGTCGGTAGAACATGCGAATACTAATCTCAGGGTCATGTGTTCGGACCCACGTTGGGCGCCATTTACTGCGAGTCAAGAGGATGTGAGGAAAGAGGTTGATAAGGTACATTGCTATCAAACAGGATGAGGTAGGACTAGGCATTCCTACCAATCTACCTTATCGATCTCTTTCCTCACGCCCTCTTGCCTCGCAATAAATGGCGCCCAACGTCGGCCCGAACACATGACCCTGAAATTAGGACTGTCATGCTCTACCGACTGAACTAGCCAGGCCATTTGTTGTGAGACAAGAGGATATAGCCCAAAAGGCGTTTAACAGTTTTTCCTCTTTCCTCACATCCTCTTTCCTCGCTACAATGTGTAGGTGTAGGCTTTAATATTTTGATATTTTTACTAGAGGGACAAATCTCAGATCTTGACACAGAAGCAAAATGTCCTACACACTAGGTGACGTAACGTCCAATACAAAAAATGAATCAATTTGGGCGTTCGTAAGGCGCATTGTATGGTTTAATTCAACCCTGCACATTCAAACATCCATCACCCGATGCACTTTGGTGACCCTTGTTGTATGTGTTCCATTGAAATAGAGGCACAGGACCAAATTTTATATTTGTTATGGACTTAATTTTAATCAAAGCATTACTGCAGGAAGTGAATCAAAGTGAATGTGTGAAATATGTGTGCGTTCATGTGTCGATATGTTTATTTTGCAAATCCGGTGACAGATGGTGTACTATGTCCTTTCTGTTGTCCTTGCGTCCTTTTTCCTTGTTTCGCCTCGACCAACGACCATCACATCGATTTTAACAAAAGTCTTTTCAATGTATATATTACTTGTTATAACACTTTAGAGCGCCTAATTTTTTAAGTTTACAATGCTTTTTTTTTATTTTTTAAGTCCCTGCTTTTCTTCTTCTTTTTTTTTTTTTTTTTTTTTGTTTTCCTGGATGTGCTTCCATATTTTCTGTATCCTTTTTTTATATTATTTTGTTTCCGGACTGAAGTATTACTTAACACATTTTCTGAGTCACGCTGTAAGTACACTTATGCTTACATTTTTTTTTTCTTTCTTGTACTTTGTTGTATCCTGGTGTTGCAATTTTTTGTTCTTTTTATGTTCGGGGGTTTTGAGAGTTGAGCACTCCACCTAGCTTTGATGTTTAGTAGAGCACACACACTCAATCTTACTTACACAGTACACACACACACAGCCGCACACATCACATGCACAATAGCAAGCACCCTCTGCATCTGCAACACAACAACAACACGAGAGCGCACATAAGCTTTGGGGTTTTTGTGGATGCTGCAGCTAAACAATTCCGACAAACTTGATCTGCTTCTGCTTGGCACCGTGTAGATGGGGTTTGATTCTGATGGTAGTTGTTGTTGGTGTGGATTATGAAGAGGGTAGTTTTCTTATGTGTGATGATGTTATTTGCTTTGTATAAGAGAGTAAACGAATAAGAGACGGTATACTCTGATGGTTGGGGGGGGAATTGAATGTACTGAATTCTGATTGCACATTGTCTTACAGATATTTGGGCCAGGAGGTAAGGATGAGGATTATGATGACCCACCGGTGACGTTGTTACGTGGTCCACCCGGACCACCTGGTAACCCAGGAAAAGACGGCCGTGAAGGACGCGATGGTTTGAAGGGTGATCCTGGTGAGCCTGGTGAACCGGGATCGTTGGGACCTCGCGGCCTTGATGGTTTACCCGGCGAACCAGGTATTGAGGGTCCACCTGGATTGCCCGGATATCAAGGACCACCCGGCGACAAAGGAGATCGAGGTGACATTGGTCCACCTGGTTTGATGGGTCCTCCTGGACTCCCCGGACCACCCGGCTATCCAGGTGTGAAAGGCGACAAAGGAGATCGGGGTGATTCAGTGAGTATAAATTATTTAGCTTTCAAAATATTGTGAAAACTTAACTGCCTCTTATCTTAGAAGTACAGAAAAATGCGAAGACGACAGGATGATGGTATGGCGGATGCACCACATACGCCAACAATTGAATATGTAAGTATGAATTGACAAAGAAAAATTTAATTCGTAGTTTAGTTACTCTACCATACGAGGTTATGTAAAAATTAGCTTAAGAAAAGCTGCTCTCTACCTGGGGGCTCTAGTGTCCAGGTAAACCAAAAAACATTGCAAGAGAACTAAGTCCATATCATTTAAAATGCTTGTTTCTTTATACTAAGAGAGGATTAAAATCCTTAGGTCCATATAGCTTTTCAGTGTGAGATTAAAGTTAAACTTGAGTTAACTCATTAAATTTGGTGAGTCAACTCAGAATTTACTGAACAGATGCTTTGGTGTTTTTATCCATCGAGTTTTTTCAGTCGTTCCACATGCATTCTCCACCAAAAAACTTATTCCTCAGTTAACTGTGGTTGAATTTACTTCTAGAGTTAGCTAGCACTGGTTTAACTGCATCACCACTAAAAATATGGGCCTTAGTGGATTTAGTTTCTGCGGTGACTTATTTCACTGCATCGTTCTGTGAGTTCGCCCCTACTCCCCTTGATCAAAATCCTGCGTACGCCCTTACCACAACCATAACCTTCATCCGTTGAATTTAATTCAAGGATTGTGTTTGGTTTCATGAGCAATGAACTTGGATCACATAGAGACCTTATGTGATGCGGAAAAACCAGACGGAGGCCAACTAGAATGTCACATGTAAATATGTAACTGGACAATTCCCCAGAGGGTTCAGATCGTATATCCGTCTCTCAACCAGCTAACAAACCGGTAGGGAATATGTTGACAAAGCCCTCTTCTCGAATCACTTTCGCTTAAGGTCAAACAAGTTATGCTATATCAACACGGCGAAATCCAGCACTAATGTGGTCACCGTGATGCTAGGTTGCTATAGTAGCCACCATTTCTATCTACCTAAATAACTGTTATAATTAAATAATACACTTATAAGTAAGTAGGTACTAGAAACACATTGAAACAATTTTTTATGATGATAAAAAATAATATAATATACTCACACAACAATTTTTGTTTTCGCAACACCCCGCAATGTCCATTATAATTTTTCTTAGAGTTTTGTTGACTCAATGCCATTAGACTTAATGTTAGCTTTAAGGTCCGCAAAGAGAGTGAGGATTATTATTAAAACCCCGGCAGATATTAAATTGGATTATGGGAATATTTAGCAATTTTATTTTGTGTTGCAATTTCGGTGTGAATTTTCATTCTATGGAATGATTTTGCTTAAGGATCCCTTGAGATTTAAACTCAATGTAAAATGAATATTCTGCAAATAATGTTAACCGAAGTTTTTTGGCGACTTAGTTTTTCATCTTCGTGTGAAAAAAATAACACTCATACGCCATACATACCTACAAACTTTTTGGGCAAGTTTTGCTATCTCATCAAAAATATTTCGTATACAACAAGAACAAATACTTTACAATGTACAATGTGGGATGAAAAATTTAAGTATTGGGTTTTTCAATAAGAGCGCTACAAAAGTTTTTTTAAATAAAACTAAAACGGTTTTGGATATCAATGAAATTCTTTATTTCTGTGAAAGTACGTTTGACACGTTTTTTTGCATGGCCACCACGGGCACGCTTGCAGAAGTCCAGACGTTGAACCCAATTTTCGACGGTTTCCAAGCATAAATCGGCCGATACTGCTGCAATTTCACGTTCGATATTCGTACGAAGTTCATCAATCGCCGCTGGCTTGTTGGCATAGACCATAGACTTGACGTAGCCCCACAGGAAATAGTCTAACGGCGTAAAATCGCACGACCGAGGCGGCCAAGCGACTGGACCATTTCGTGAGATAACACATTCTCCAAACTTGGTTTCCAATAAATTGATTTTGATATTCGCTGTGTGGCTTGTGGCGCCGTCCTGTTGGAACCACATGTCCTCCAAGTCCATATCATCCAATTGGGGCCAAAAATATTCGGTTATCATTGAACGGTAGCGATCATCATTCACAGTAACGTGCCGGTCTCGATTATCACGGAAGAAGTTCGACCCAATGACGCCGCCGGCCCATGACCACTGACTACGAATTTCGGTAGTAAATTTTAATAACTTCGACTTCGGTTCGTATACCTTTCCATCACGAAATGGCAAACCTTACTGAAGAGATATGTCAAAAGAGCGGCAAGAAATATGTCGTCGTTTGCTGTTCCTGTTGCTCTACTTTTGTAGCGTCCCTGTTGAAAAACCCTTTATAAACTTATTCATTTTCAACATCTTAACACTTTATTGTGGATTGGCTCAGGAGTTAGTGTAGTTGACTGGTAAGCGGAAGGTCCCAGAATAGCACTCCAAATGAACCAGCTTTTTTTTCTGAGGAAAGAGGGTTCATAACTCCCGAGAGCCTATCTTATTTCGATAGTCACTTTCTGGGGCCTCATTAAAAACAACATTGTTCTTCCAGGCGGGTATCCAAAAACTTCCTATTTACAAAAACTTTCTATGCTCAAAATAAGTGCAAAATAAAATAATCGCTGTAGATAACACTTAATTTTTGTTTTTTATAGTATTTCAATTATACAGGTGTTTTGCAGAGATACGACAAAAAGCTAGAACGTGACGGTTGAGTCGATCGTATGTATGAGGGGCGGTCTATTTCGCCTTGTTTAATCATGAAAAAACACCAAAAAACTACCACTTCTTCTTTATTACTTGTGCCTAAAACATTATTCTGACGTATTTTAAAGCAAACACCTTGTAGAAACAAAATTTCCTACAAATTTAATCCGAAAAGTATTTTTGATGTGTAAACATCTATGCTGGCGGTAGAGTGAAAAAAAAACGTGAACGTTCGTGTGCAAAGTTACGTCGTGCAACGTTACGATCTGCATACTATGATGGGTGCGTTCAGTGAAAAAAATCTTAAGATTCCCTTTAAGCAAAAACAAGTCCGTTTTGTATCCGCGCACGTTGATGTTTACACATATTAACCGTGAGTCCCGGCACTCACACAATTTTTTTATATGACGCTATTGATCTCCCAAAAAAGTCTAAGATTTCGTTTTTTTTTTTAATTTTCAGTTTCTTGGCACTTTTCAGGGTAATAAATTCTTGCTTAGTAATCTTAAAGCAAAAATCTTGTCATCATTAAATCATTAGTCTTGAAGAAAATTTCATGAACTATACAAATTGCATGTATTTACCACTTTTGATTTTGCCATCAATACAATCGCATGAGGATTGAGAAAGTGTTTTTACTCACCATTTTCTACGTCCGTCAATTCGGTACAAATTTTGGAAGTGGTTTTGAACTAACTTCCGGATTAGGTAGAGACGTGGGTCACATGCATGCCACTCTCTACACTCCCCACTTTTATCCCTCTTCGTATAACTAGAAACGATAAACAACTATTGAAAATATTGCTTTGTTTCACAGTTGTTGTTTTTTTCATAATTCCACTTAATATTTATGGATCAGCCTGTATAAGTTAAAATGACATACGTTAACAATTATGTATAATAATAAGCTGTATTAGTGGGATAAGAATTTGCACAGCAGTTTCAAGTTAGAAACGGTAGCTTGATGTTTTAATAGTTCTAACCAGGGGTGGAATCGGCTAAGGTGATAGTTGATTATCAATTTTTTGATTGTCGCTTTGACGAAAGCTGTCTCTATCCTATCTATAGGGAAAGATAGAGAGAGCAATCGTAAAAACGACAATCACTTAATAAAGCGATCGCTTTAGTCTTACGCGACACCGGGCGAGTTTTTTCAATACGCCACGCTTCTCTTGTTTCCATTATTCTTCTCAAAATAAAGCTAATTTTAAAGAAATTTGGTGAAAATTGCTCCAAAAGTAGCAACAATTGGCAGTCACACCTCTATTTTTAAGCTGCGCCACAAACGAAAAACAAAAATCTAATGCAGCAGGAAGTTGGACCTTATTAGGTGCGTTTTTGTGATGCAATTTTGCCTAAGCACTTAAGGACTATTCACATCAGAGCGACCAACGACCAACGAATGAACGAATACTCGTCCATTTTGACATTTCTTTCACATGGCTTTTTATTCGTCGCGAATGAAGACAACCAAGAAAACAAAACAAAAAGGGATTTTGAGGTTAACCGCGCGCGAACAATTTGTTCGTTGAAGTGTGGACCGTATGTGGAACGCGAATAGAGAACGTCCTTTAAGGACTATTCACAAGACAACGACTAATTTATAAACATAAATTCTACACAAATTCTAATTAAAATCGTAGAAATATAATTTATTATAATGTTTAGATACTAAAATCCGCTTTTTAATTGCTAAAATAAGATAAATTTGAGAAAACAAATTGGTCGTCGCGAATTGCAATCTGATTGGTACGAATCGTCAAACTCTATTCGCGTTCCATATACGGTCCACACTTCAACGGACAAATTGTTCGCACTCGGCTAACCTAAAAATCCCTTGTTGTTTTGTTTTCTTGGTGGTCGTCGTCATTCGCGACGAATAAAAAACCCATGTGAAAGAAATGTCAAAATGGACGAGTATTCGTTCATTCGTTGGTCGTTGGTCGCTCTCATGTGAAAAGTCTTTTAACTCCCCTCAAACTCCGCCACAAGTTCCACAAGATCCAACAAAATTCCACAAGCCCATTTTGACATGAAGAAGTGGGAGTAAAAAGTTGATTCACAACTTTTTGAAAAGATCTTGGCTAGACCTACATATATAATATGATATTATTCTTTTCAATGTTTATTAATTTTTGGGCGTTTTAGGATTATTGGGTAAATTATTGAGCTGCATTTCTAATTAAGGCCTTGCTTTAAGATATTTTTCAAGTGAATGATTTCAAAATTAATAAATATTTGACTTTTTTGCTCTCTTTTCTTGGACAGCTTGGCACCGCATTTCTAGTTCAAATCATAAAGCACTTCAACTAATACTGCAGCACTAAATTAGGTCCTAATTCCTTCATAATTAAATTTCTTTAGTAATGGCGCTATCATTATGTCAAGTTAGCACCAACACAAGTTTGAGGGGGGGGGGGGGGGAATTAAGTGCTCAACCAAAATTGCAGCACGTGGAATTTTGTTTATGACGTTGCCATCCTAACGCACCTCTATTTTTGTACATAATACACGAATAGAGAAAAGAATTTTTTTTTAGTTATTTGTTGTATTATACCCCGTTAAAATACTAAGTTAAGTTAAGTTAAGTTTTTTTTAAAAAAAAATTCAAGAACTTGTGTTATTTCACATGTCACGAAAACCGCAAGGTGTTTCCGAAAATATGGTAGGTACGGTAATTTTTTTGGGGCAGCAACGCTGGGTCTAACACTTCTTGCCCCCAAAAATAGTGGACATTTAAAATTATCTGATATGGGCTTCCCTGAGACAGCGAGGGGTTCCGGAAATATACGTACGGATGATCATGTACATGTACGAGGAAGTAAAAACGAAGGTAAGATGCCCCACAGGAGTCACCGAAGAGTTCCCAATCAAAGTCGGTGTGCACCAGGGAAGCGTCCTGAGTCCTTTGCTCTTTATCACTGTCCCTTACTTCCTGCTTGAAGGAAAAGTGACGGGTCCGAAAGTGAATCAGTTATTTTTTTCGGATGATGGAGACATCATAAGTGAAAATCCAACATCCTTGCAACGAGCACTTGATGTATGGGTGGATGTTCTGGAGGGAAGTGGATACCGCATTAGCGCGAAAAAGACAGAATATCTATGCTGTCCATTTTCCAACCTAGGCGGCCCTATTCCGGACATTTACGCCTGAATGGAACAATGCTTCCCAAGTGCGAAAGGTTCAAATATCTTAGATCCATGATCAGAAACTATAAGCTTCCTGTGATGACGACATCAATCATCGCATAAGTGTAGGGTAGATGAAGTAGAAAGAAGAAACCCTGAGAAACCAGTTCAAAAGGCGATAGCATACGACGTTCCAACACAATCGCGAAGAAGAGGCAGGTCCAAAAACTCATTGAGAAAACAAATGCAACGACAATCGAAAACTGCATTCAGTTGGCCTTAGATATGGAACAATTCAAAACCGAGAGGCCTGCAGGTCAACCCGGCGAACCCCACGTGCGGAGCCATAATGTGAAGCAGTAGAGTAGGAGAGTTGTGATCCCATCCGAGATCATGACTGTCGTCGATAAAGAGAAGAAGAAGAAGAAAGGGTTTTTTAATAGGGATATAACAATTTTGTATTTTATTACGAAGGAACTCTTAAACTTTTTTTATGATCTGTCAATGATATCAAGGTTTACATTTTATTATGGTGAAGTTCACAAACGAGCAACGTTTGGTGGTCGCAACTTTAAGAGCGTTTACTCCAATATTCAGTCGTAATAATTTTTATTCACTATTGCTTGTTGTTGGGGCAGTGGCACAACGCACAGGTCGAAGTAAAGAAAAAACCGCAGCCGTACGTGCTTGAGTTTAAAATAAGCCAAATCAGTCGATTCCACGGTGTCATGAAATAAAGTCCAAGTTAATAAAAATCCAATACGAAATTTTGGACTTTATTGCACTCTCAAGAGTGAGATCAAAAACTAAAATGAAATAATGTCCAAAGTAGAAAAAAGAGTCTGACTGGCTAAATAAATTCTATATTTAGAAAAAAAAATAAAGAGTTTACGGCACATAAACAGTGAGATATGTAGGTATGGGGGGGCATACTGCCCCCTTCCTAAATCAATGCTTGGCTTCACTATAGGATTTGGAGTAGGTGCAAGGTTGGTTATATGCAATTTTTTTTTGAATTTAAAGAAAACTCACTGTTTCAAGCAAATTGTTATTTTCAAGTACATAATAGACTTTGTTAATAAAAATAAAAAAAAAATGGTTAAAGCCAGCTCCGGGGATAACTTTTAAAGAAAGTTATGTCATATGTGTTATCTACAATAAATGCCCTTTCAATCCACATACATATGTTTTATTTTGATCCACTCTGGATTTTTCGCCCATACATATTCTCCTTAACCTTAAATATTGAGATTTAACCCCTTTTTTATTTAAAAACCCTTCAGCCCAAATTTATTGGGTGATGAACTTTTTCTTTTTTTCACTGTGACACGTGTCCCTGTCCATCTCACTAGCAGACGACAACATAGGGTTGCTTAAACATCGATAGTCGGCGCTTTCGATAGTATCGATAATTTTAAGATAAAACTATCGATAGTATTTTTTATTTCAAAAGCCCTAGCCGTTGGTTTGTAATTTATCCATACGAATTCGAACCTGTGACTACGTTCTGTGACTCTTGCATCTAAAAAAACAGTCGAGAAACGATGAAAATTGAAACAAATGACATGAGTTTTGTTCCATTTTTCAACGTTTCTCGAACAAATTTTATCGATGCAAGAGTTACACGTCGACTCATGACTCTTTTTGAAACTAAACGAGTTGGAAGGTGAGATCCGATCTCTTTTATCACTCCCACTCATTAAATTTCGAAAAGAGTCATGACTCTTGAGTGTAATAGCTGATATTGCAGTTTCTGTATCTTTTATCTCGTATGAATGTATAACCGCCATATTACTCACTAGATACATCCAGATTAAAGCTTAAATCCAGGTGTATTAACATTGAATTTGTATGCTTTCCATGAGGATTTAAATTTTTAATCTGGATGAATCGAGTGAATAATATAGCCGTAAGTGTTAGTGTGTATTTTTTAGTTTATGTTGCTTATTATGGGTTAAACCACTAATAAAGATGTGGGGCGAAAAACTATCGATAGTATTTTTAAAACTATCAATACATTCGATAGTTTTTTACTATCGATACTATCGATGTTTAAGCAACCCTACGACACCAACTGTCTAGTATACAGAAGAGTTAAGTTGTTTACAAAACTACATTCATGTAGGCCGTGGATGAGCTTGTTACTTTCATGAAGTGTTACATGTGTCCCCGCCTCCCCGGCCACCAATATATATTTTCAATGTTTTACCCGATTTCTATATAATTTTACAATATGGTACTACTAAACATTAAAAAAAAAATTTTAACAAAAAAAATCATTTCTTTGTACTTTTGACTTTTTTAACTTTTTCCCGTTAAACATGTAATTTCGCTATTACTGATTTTTAACATGCATCTTCAATGTATGACAACATTACAGTTCTTAAAAGCAAGGGCAAGTTCGTGCGATCCAGTCGTGCATATTTTCTTTAATTCACCTGCTATTACAAAAAGCTTCATTCAATTACAAAAAAAAAAAACAACACTATAAGTGATCGTTAATCATTATCTTTATGATGTGACAATAAATTCTCATTGTTAATTTTTATCCAATTTTCTTTAATGAATAAGAGAGCTCCCGACTTTGTTCTGGTGAATAAGAAGACAGCTCCCGCCGAAAAAAGACGCTGAATCCACTAAAAATATAAATATTTAGTCATTTTTATCCCAATTCACCTTATAAATATGCATGCAGCTAAATTTTCAAAAATATCTAGCCCTTAAATGAACCTCTACGTTTTCATATTAGCTTTTAAACACCAAAGATTTTTTGAATTCGGATATGTAGTTTCTGAGATTAGCCCGAACAAATACAAACAGTCAAACAAACGAAGCCACTTTTATGGTACGGGAAGCTAATAAGTTTATTTTACCAGAGTTTAATTTAAAATGGAATCCTATGAATCCACTTAATTTATAATAACTATGATTCCTAAGTCACAAGGAGAATGGTTGTTCAGAAAATCTATTTAATTCCAACTTTTTTTGCTCTGTTCAATCTCAAACCTTATCATTTATGAATCAACCAATTAAGAAAGCTATTATTTTTTTAATTTCTCATAAAAATTCACTCATTAACATAATCAAAATATTTTGTTCCTAAAAACAAAGCTGTACGGACCCCCTGGACCACCCGGTCCGATAGGCCCTCCAGGTCACCCAGGCCCATCAGGAGAACGTGGCTTAGATGGACGCAAAGGAGACCAGGTAATAATCATTTAAACAAAAAAAAACACACCCATATTAATAAATAATACACATGGAAACAAAGTATTTTAATCTGACAACAAATTCATCCATCATTTTAACGCTTTAGGGCGAGAAAGGACTGAAAGGCGATCAAGGTCCGATGGGTTTACCTGTAAGTTAATTATATAGTTTTTTTTTTTTTTAATTTTGACGAACGATAGCCGACATTGATGATTATTTATCGATTGATGAATTTAATGAATTTAATTAGGGTCCAATGGGAATGCGTGGTGATTCTGGATCGTTTGGTCCTGCAGGAAAACCTGGACATACGGTAAGTAATATTTCTGTTTGTGTGTAGTACTCTTTGTATTTTGCTTTGGTTAAAGGGATGTATATCATATTACATTACTGGCTTAGTCTACTTAACTCAACCACATTCACTGTCGTGTTCGTATCGTAACTAATCAGTGTAATTTTTATTTCTAACAGGTGTGGGCTTATTAACCAAACACTTTACGCTGACAAAAATAAAAACAAAACAAAAAATATCCGGCAAAAATGCTAAATGGGCTGCTACTCTATATACTCTACCACTCTACTGCACACACAAGTTATTTGTTGTTGCTACAAAAAAAATCAAAAAAAAAAAATAAAAAAAATCTCAACAAAGTTTCCCGCCAAAAATCGATAATTTAAAATTTATTACAATTTTTTTGTATTTTCCAAATAAAATCTTTTCAGTTTGAGAATTTTAGTTTTCCATGGTTGTAAATATTCCATTCAATGCACGCTTTTCTCTATTATATCTATTATAACTATATAAATAAATAAATAATTGTTGTAAATTTAAAATATAAATATTAAAAACAAAAAATAAAAACGCTGAAATTGTAAAAAACAAAAATTAAATAAATTTCTATATAATACAAATTAAAATTAAATACATTTCGTCCATTGCAAATAGTTATTCATATACATTTTATAAATTAACACACACATACCTACATACATACATTATTATCCCATATTTTTTATAAACAAAAAAAAATACTTATATCGCTTTCATCACTTAAACCTTATTCCTATATAAATATTTACATTTAACACCTACATACCTACCTTACTCAACCAAATGTTTAAAATCTAAAATTAAATCCGAATTGAATTTTCAACAACAATCCATATCGTCTTACAGAATTTACAACTGAATAGTATACTTTTAGGCGCTTTATTTTTTGTTTACGTATTTTACACAACGCTAACCACCCTTTCTTTGTCATTTTGCCTGCCCAGTTTTTTTGTTTTTATTTTTTTCCGTAATGGATTTAACTCAAAAAAAAAAAAAAATATGAATTAAAACAAATAAAATTTAAAATAGCATTTGTTTCATGGAAGCAGTTTTTGTACCGTCCATACGCTTTGTATAATTGATTATACAAAAGCTTTTAAAAAATAAAATAATAAATTAATTAATGTAGTACAATTTTTCTACAAATTGGAATAAACTCTTCCACTGATCATTGCATAATTAGCTAGGTTAAACTATAAAAAAATAAACAAAACAAAAACTATAACAAAGACATATTTACATGCGTATGAAATATAAATATATACTTCTTATTGGTTTCATATCATATAATATACTAAATTTAAACAAAAAATCCCCTTAAATATAACTGACTTTTTGCATCTCCTTTCAATTATCTTAAAAAATTGTCCTATTTCAATTGAATATATGTGTTACTTTTGAAAAAAAATTAAAAATTAAAATTGAAATCCAAATCTAAATAATTAAAAGTTTTAAAATTTTTAATTATACTTTTATCGATTAGATAACAAAAATATACTAAATTCAATTACTAACCTTAAATTCCACTTGAGATCAATTAAATACAAACAAAAACAAAAAATAAATTTCCATATAAGTGAACTAACAAACAAAAAAATTAAAAGTATTTTTGTAACATAAAATTGTAAAATTAAAATTAAATTTACTAACTCTTTTTATCATTATAAATAAATAGAAATTTTGCATTTCCGCAGAGTGTATTGAATATTATAATATTTTTTTTTTTACATAAAATTATATACATGAATATAATAACGTTTAATTGTTTGTTTTAATTTTATTTATCAAACAATTTGTATATAATATAATAACATTATAAATATTAATGACGTTATTAATTAAAATATTACTATGAAATCATAATTTCATTTTTTTATATGTAAACAAACAAAACAAAACAAACGAAACTCATTTGTTTTAAATGTGTTTTCATATTTTGGGAGAAATAAAAGTATATTATAAAGCGTATCATGAAGCTAATGTGTGTTTGTGAATCAAAAGAATGTACTCTATGAGCTGAAAATAAAGCTAAAGCTAAACATTTATTTAAAAAAAATGAAGAAAAAAAATAAAACACAAATCCAATCCTACAATTCAAAAGTTCTAGAGCATATGAAATAAGAATGTTTTATAAATTCGTATGTAAAGAAGAGAATTCAAGAATAAATGTGCCGATATCAGGAGAAATTATTGGATTTCAATTATTATAATTATTATTATTTTTTTTAAGATTAGTGCAAGCCAAATAAATTAACCTTATACAGTTGTTGTTCTTATTTAGAAAATTAGCCGTGTTTTTTGCCAGCCCGGATCAATTTGGTTGAAAAAATTGTGTGAGTGCCGGGGCTCACGGTTAATATGTGTAAACATCAACGTGCGCGGATCCAAAACGGACTTGTTTTCGCTTGAAGGGGATCTTAAGATTTTTTTCACTGAACGCACTCATCCTAGTATGAAGATCGTAACGTTGCGCACCGTAACGTTGCACACGTACGTTCACGTTTTTTTCACTCTACCGCCAGCATGTTTACACATCAAAAACGACATCGCGGATTAGCGACGCCATTAAACAAAACAAAATAGAGTTGCCATACAAACTATCGATAACCAGTATGTAACGGGTGATTTTTTAGCTGGTTTGGTTTTGGCAACACTGGTTTTGACAGCTGACGTGTGTTTAGTACCTTGTGTCACTGTCAAACAGCTTCAGTTTGGTTTGCAATTTAACCATGGATCGTCTTACAAATGAACAACGCTTGCAAATTATTGAATTTTACTATCAAAATTCGTGCTCGGTTCGAAATGTTCATCGCGCGCTGCTTGTGTTCAGCGATGAGGCTCATTTTTGGTTGAATGGGTACGTAAATAAGCAAAATTGCCGCATTTGGAGTGAAGATCAGCCAGAAGCATTGCAACAGCTACCAATGCATCCCGAAAAAGCCACTGTTTGGTGCGGTTTATGGGCCGGCGGCATTATTGGGCCTATTTCTTCAAAGATGATGCGAATCGCAGCGTTACTGTCAATGGTGAACGCTACCGAGCGATGATAACAAACTTTTTTTTGCCCGAAATGGAAGTTCTTGACTTGCATGATATGTGGTTTCAACAAGACGGTGCCACATGCCACACAGCACGCGAAACAATGGCGCAATTGCGAGGCGAGTTTGGTGAACAGTTAATTTCACGTTTCGGGCCGGTCAATTGGCCGCCTAGATCGTCCGATTTGACACCATTAGATTATTTTTTGTGGGGGTATGTCAAAGCTAATGTCTATAGGGACAAGCCCGCTTCGATTGACGCACTGGAAGCCAACATCCATGCATTCATTCGTGAGATACCGGCCGATATGTGTGAAAGAGTATGCCAAAATTGGACTCAGCGGATGGGCTACCTGAGACGCAGCCGCGGTCAACATTTGCATGAAATTATCTTTAAACATTGAATTGCAAGGTTCAAACTATCGATTCAAATAAATATTTCATTCATTTTTTCGAATTTTTTGTGTTTTTTTTTTTTAAAAAAGTTCTAAGCCTCTTAAAAAATCACCCGTTAATTCACGCCGGAAACACAGTTTTTCTCCGTGGTTAAGTAAAATAATTCTCCGCTCTTAGCTAAGCCCGAAGGGGTTTAGTAACTGTTGCATATAACATGTAAATAGCAGGACAGGACGTCATTTTTTTCGACCAATTCCCTCGGGGCTTGCAAAAAAACGCGGCTATCAATGGCTTGAAAAAGAACGTGAATTATATTGGTTTTAATTTATCAGAAATACCTTGTAGCAAAGATCACGTCCTTAAATAATTAGAGTCAATTTGGGTAAATGTTCACAGAGCTCAAGCTTCATCAAATAATACAGTCCTGAACGCACCCACTGAATAAACCTTCGGACGCACTCATTATCTGTCACATAAATGTCACTCATTCGTGTGTTTACAGTTTTCTGTTGGCAGTTTTTATGAAATGTTCAATTTAAAAGTTTTTTTAAGAGTCTGGAGGCATAGGGAAATAATTATACTTTTTAATCGAAATTCAGAAATAAGTTTTTTTTTATTTATAAAATTTGATTGACATTAAATTAAAAGAAGAAAAATCCAAAATCTCTTGTTCCTTGTTTAAATTCACCCTAGAAAATAGTAAATATGATGAGAGTAAATGTAAACGAATTTTTTGGGTAATTATAAGCGTAATAGGTAAAAGTTTAATGTACGATTTCATAAAGCCCTTTTCACTATATAACAGGCTTTAGTATCTTATAATGACGTTTGTTCCAAACAAAATACGTCATTTAAAAATTTAAAAGCCTGTTAAATATTTGCGAAACCGAATATAAGTGTTTTATTTTAAATGATTTGTTGCGAAACACATTTCATTCAGAAATATCCTTCGAAATTACTAATCTTACTCATTTTATGACGTTGCTAAACCAAGCAATGCTGAGAATAACCAAATTAATCATAACCTTCAAATCTTATGCGTAGGTATCCTTTAACTATACCATCGAATGGTTGCTCCTGAAATAAAGAAGATTTACGAGTTTAAAAAGCCCAATACTTTGTTTATAAACACTTAAATCCTCCGTTCCAAAACTTCAAGTTTATTTACATTGCTGTTTACATAAACCCTATAAATTAGAATAAAAATAAAAACAGAATTGGGTAAATGTAAACATAGTCATATTAACCTTTATTTTAAATTTTTTTAATAACTTGTATACTGTTTAATACAGAAATATTATATTTTTACGTTATCATTCATAGTTTTTCATTAAACTTTCAATTACAAAAAATAAAAAAGTTTTAACTCAGTTTCTTTCAAAAAAAAAATATGAAATTGTTTACAATTACTCACATTGAGCTTATCCGTGAAAAATATAAAATAAAAAGGCAAAATCTGCGAAAAAAAAATCCATGTGAAATTTTGTGAACACATTATTTATCCTTATTTTGGCATTAGAATCATTGTCTAAGGGCCAGTTTTTCAAGACATGAGTTAACTTCGAATTAAATCAGAGTTACTTAATCTTGGAAATACATTCTTCTCGAGTTAAATCAAAAGTGCTTAGTTTTTCAGTGGAGTATTAAGTGCCTTGGAACTGAGCTGCGAATACAAATAAATCTTTTAAACAATTTCTAAAGCAAATAATATGTATCAACTATTGATTTACTTAAACTTCTCGACAATCTAATCAACAAATATTGCGTTAAATTATCTTAAATTGAAAAAATTTTACTTGTACTATTTTCTACGCGACCAAAAATAATCTTATCCTAACTGTCAAACGTAAGTTCGTAATCCACAATATTAGGACGCATTCCACGGACCGGCTGGTAAAAAATTCCTTCGAATTTAACCTCAAAGCTCAAACGCTCATTTTACTTGGTGATTTTTTATGCCAATTCGGAGTTGTCAGCAACTGTTCGTGTGAATGAAATGTTAAAATTCGCTACCATTCCCAATTCGCAGTTCGCTGGTGGTGTCTCATGTAAAGGGTGTTTTCTTAGAGGTATAGAAGATATAACTATAAAATGAAATAAAACACAGATAAATTGTATTAATTACCATAAAATTGACTTCATTTGAAAGATAATTCCTTGGAGTTTTTATTTGAATATGATTTCTGGCATATGGTCACCGCGGCTCGCTCGGACTTAGTCCAATTGTTTAGGTCCGATTTTCGATCACTCTTTGCAGCATTTGGGGTAATATATCGGCATTGACGCAGCGAATGTTATTTTCCAAGTCGTCAATCGTCTCTGACGGTGTTAAATCGCACCATCTTGGAGGCCAACTCAAAGGTCCAAAACTTGAAAATTTGCACTCACCAAACTTTTACTTCAACGAATCAATTGTGGCACGAGCTGTGACATGTTGCACCGTCTTGTTGAAACCGCATCTCCCCCACATCAAGGCGATACAATCATTGTATATAAACTATAATATATATACAATAATTCAATTCAGGAACGAAAAAGTGACTGTAACCCTCTGTCCAGCAGAGTTGTAAGACCCTGTTTAGATTTTGACTGCCCACTACGTAGTGAAAAGTCAATGCGTGTATACACTTTTAATTTTCACTCATGTGCATCTCTGAACTATCTGTGAATTGGAACTTTTGATTGTAAGCATCAAGAACCCTGACTTCAAATATTAAATAATTAAATAGTTGCAAAATTAAGAACATATAGAATTAAATCTGCTTCATCATCTTTTATTATATTCAAAAAGCATTTTCTGCTTCTACCCTCAACCCATTACGCATTTTTAATTTTTATTCTTTTCTACCTCACCGTTCAACGCACAAGCCAATAATGAAAAAATGCAATAAAATGGAACATTTCGGATATGAAACATGACTGCTCCCTACAGTTTTTATATTGGCCGAGTTCAACGCACATCTGAATATTCAGAATTCTGAATTTTTGAAGCTCTTGATTGGCCAGCTGTTAGAAGTCATCTGAATTTTCAGAACTTTTTCTGACAGCTGGCCAATCAAGAGCTTCAAAAATTCAGAATTCTGAATATTCAGATGTGCGTTGAACTCGGCCATTTTCTTCCTGACTATCGCCTCCCTTGACGTATTTTGTATGGAACACACGTCATTTAAATATTTAAAAGCCTGTTAAACAGTTAAAAGGGCTTTATGACTTGTACTTGTACCTACTTTTAAAAGAACAGGATTTAATAAAAAGAAAAGACATTGTTTAAACAATGTTTGCATAATTTATTGTCAATGTTGCAAAAGGCCAGTAATGCTTCTTGCATGTGGCATCTGACATGTGGCATGTGACATGTTGCAGGTAACATGTGGTGTGTTGCATATTGCTTGTTCCATGTAGAATGTAATGTGGCATGTGACATATGGTATGTTGCATCTTTGTATATACAAAGGTTGCATGTGGCATGTTGCACATGACATTTTCTTTATAAACCCAGATGTATATTTTTTTGAATTCATATTTTTACAAACCATGTTGCCGTCTGATGTTTTCTTATCTATTAATCAGTTCAATTCAACTTATGTATATAAGTTTTAAAGAATGGAGACAATCATGACTCCTTAGTCGTCGACTTACAGTGGAATTGTTGTGATTTTGGATTTTTCTTCAGAAGCTGATCCTTGCAAGAAAACAAGACGGCTAGAGTCGTCTTATTCGGATATAGCTGCCTTTTTTGTCGTCTGTTTTTGATTACGTTATCATTGTAGGCGAGGACGTAGACCATTTGGTATTATTAACAGGTGTGGCAAACGATCTTACCTACCAATATCTTTTTCCGTAAGCCTGGAAAATGTTGTAACTCAGAAACAGATGTATGCTCCATTCTCATTGAAATTCGGAAGGAATGTGACTAAATATATAGATTATTTGTCCATGCATTCAGTGGTTGTGATGCTACATACATCATCGAAGTTTAAAATGGGAAAAACTAAATTTATTACCACTTTGTACAAATATTGCCACCTTTTTAAAGAAATACTGCAGAAGCTGGGGAAATTTTTTTGGCTGAGGTATTCGGCGGTTCTTCAAATGAAATGTGTATCAACAGCTTTCGATATAAACATTTCATAAAGACCGCAACAAGAACGAAAGCAAATCTTTCAGCACTGCCCCCTTCAAAACCTGGAGAGCATTTGCATAGTCTTCGAACGTACCATCTAGTTCAAGCATGGTTTGTCGATTTTTCGAACCCTGAGGAATGGGGTTGGAGTCGGACATCACGGGGATTAAAACCAACTACAAATATCGCACCATGTACAGCCCCTTAATTGCTGAAACTTATTTAATGCAAATTTAAAACTAAATGTGGGGTTGCATGTGGCTGCAGAAAAGCGGGTCTCAAGTGTTGTGTTACTAATTCTAATTGTAGTCGACAATCCTTCAAAAATGTAGTTCCGATAGTAGAACTTGATCCTATTGGGCCATCACACACTAGCTCAATTCAACCTGGGGAAATCGTAGTTTGGTGGCAAAGGAGGTGAAGTGTTTGGAATGAAACGAACAAAATGTTCTTCCTTGATTTGAGTGGAATAACAAAGTCTAACAACTAATACACACAAGTTGTTTGTTTCTAGGCGAAAAAATAATCGGTTGTCATGACCACTCAAATTTGTATTATTGTAAAAGCAAAGGATTTTTTGTTGCTGATTCTCAAATAGAAAGAAAAAAATACTCATACAATCAAATGTGTTTCATATACATAAAATTTTCTCGCATCTTTCTTAATTCCGTGTGCGATTGAAGCAAAAGTTAGGAAGGACTTAGTCACGTTCAAAATTGAACCAGTGTGTGATGGCCCATTAACAATGAAGATTTTCCATGCCAAATTAGATTAAGACGTAGATTTTAAATTGTTCTCAGGGTCGTAGTTTGTGATATTTATTTTTTAATTCCGTTCTTATTTTTAAATTCCGTTCAAAAATGGAACTATTTAATGCACTACATGCTACAGGCAACAAGCAACATGCCGCATGTCCGATGTCCACAGAACTTTTTCAATTGCAACCTACCAAATAAATCATGTTCACATATATTTGTTCTTTTAAAAGTACAAGTCCAAAGTACTTTAGTTAAAAGACTAAAAGACTGAAAAACAGTTAAATAACTAAAAAAAAGTTAAAAGACTCACAGTTAATTGACTGCAGTTAAAAGACTTACTGACTAAAAAAAACTTTGAAAAAACTGCAGTCTGACAACTCTGCTGGCCGGCATCGTTTTTAAAGAAGTATAAGGACCAATGATTCCACCAGCCTAAACTGTCAGTTTTTCTGGATGTAACGGCGTCTCAACAATGGCTTGAGAATTATCTACAATACAAATTCGGCAGTTTTGGTTATTGACGTTGCCATTTAACCAAAAGTGAGCTTTATCGCTGAACAAAATTTTCTCGGGAAATCGGGATCAACAGCAATTTCGTTTCAAAATAAATCTGCACAATTTGGTAGCGTTTTTCAGGCGTGAGGCGACTCACGATGAAATGACAAACCAAACTAAATATACATCATGCACAAGGTAAATAAAAAAATGGTTGTCAATGAAAACAGTGCTACCAACTTCAAGTTCAAAACTTCTTAAAAAAAACACTCGTTACAAATCACTTTAATTTTAACTGCTGTCAAAAATCCATAGAAATCGGAGTTGGACTGTATAGAAAGCAATATTTCGCTATCGAATTCTAGAGGGCGCCACTATGAAAATCACACTTTCCATAATGTCGTACGTCGTACCTCGATTTGAAAAGATTTTTGACACGCATATTTCAGAATTACCTATTCAGCTAATCCAGAGTTAACTCACCAAATTTATTGAGTTAACTCGGGACCTAAGTTGGCTGAAAAACATGTTTCAAGTGGTAACTCGGGTTTAACCCCAAAACTAGGATAATCTCGCACTGAAAAACTGGGCCATAATTTGTATCTCTTAATGAATCTACTTTAGGCGAAAAGTGTTAACGTTTTCTTCCAAAGGTTCTCCCATAATTTACAAACTTACCATGAACATATTTTCGAAACATTGCTCGTTTATAAGATCAATACTTGAAAAACCGATATTTTGATCTTTTAACGTTTTTTGAAACGCCGATAACTTTTAAACGATTAGTCCTGAGAATAAAAGTGCCAAGACCTACTTTGTAGCGAATTGAATGGTCTACAAGTATGCATGAAATTGCATTTATAAAAACGTTTACCGTTAAAAGATATCTTCGACATGCAACCTTCATAAATATTAAAATAAATATTATTGCGTTTCAAAATCTTTACTTGGATTTTGTTAGAAGTAAGAGAATATTTTGCCTGGGCTCATGATCAAGATCTCAGAATCTTAGCTAACGAGCTTGAAATCACATGTGAGATCGATTAAATAGAAGGAAATTCGTATTCAGTTTCATTTGTATTCATTTTCATTTGAAGCGACACTCAACTAGTTGGATTTTTTATTTATTTGAGTGCACGTTTGGCGTGATTCAGTTTTGCTTACTTATAAATGCATTTGATTCAAATAGTGCTTATTATCGCAACTGTAACAAAGATTGTATATGTTTCAATTTGTATCATTATTTCATTGAATTTACAATTTATTTTGAGAATTTAAAGTTTTAAGATGTCATACTACACACCCGTAAGCCGTAACAAGTTGGCATTCTAAATAGCAAAGAAATTTGGTGTCGTGAAAGCTCATGAAGAACCAGGGCACATATACATACATAAAATGACTTACAACTCTCAACCATTCCTAATTGCGCGTCTACAGGAATGGAGTGGACCTAAAATTTACTTCCGAATCCGATGGGATATTCTCATATGTCAATTCCTCGCAAGAGGCATTGCCCGCGAAAAATCCATCTGGCCTGCTGACAGCCCAAACCAAGAGACTTGTAAAAAATTAGTACACTTATTATGGCGCATCTAATGTGCCAAGTTCACAAGCTTCATAAAACTGTAATTTTCCTGGGTTTTGACAGCAAATTGTAACAAACTACTGACCGCTACAGACAGATGATATACGATTTTTTTCAGAAGTTGCTGAAATGGGTCTCGAGAATTGCAGATGGGCAAATAGGGAAATTTGGAAGCACCATATTTCCAGTTGTAATGAAAGCCAGCATTGAAAAATAATGTAGGTACATCAACTCAGGAGGTGGTCATTTCGCCGATATCTTTTTTTATACTAAACGTCATCAATTCGAATTAACTTTCCGTGAATTCAATTTAAATTGTAGTCAATTCACATTTTTAAATTTCCTTTGCCCCATCTTGTATTATTTTCAAGTGGAAAAACTATACTTTGGTCAAACCCATAACATTTACTTTTCACAACCGTAACATTTTCAAATTAAATTTTTGATCAGTTTTTCATAGTTTTCTTTTCCATTATATACTGGTGTCCTGAAGATAAGCTTTCAGTTAAATATTTGAAAAGAAAATCCGTCTCCCACGGACAACAAATTTCACCTGAGCGCTGAGTTTTTTTTCAGAGATTTATCAGACAAAAATTAGGTTTGATTCATTTCCCAAAATTCTTTCTCAGACAGCAAAAAGCTGTTGGTTTGACAACCCAATTGTAATCTATCCCGCAAGGCCGCAAGTCTTCAAATTGTGCGATGAACGCTATCGCCACAGCGGATTATTTACAAAGAGTTATTTTGAGCTGTATCTGCCTAATTGCCAGATTGTTAGAGATAGATTGAAGAAATAAACTTAAACTTTTAGGCTAAGTTAAACAAGATTCCGGATGCTTAGTGATTACTTTGTTTTTGATAGTCGTACAATTTTGTCACTTATAATCTTCCTTCAATGTAAGAAAGTATTCTAACTCGATTTATCTAAGTTGAACAGTTTCCAAAGGTATTATTTGTCAAAAGGCCACAAACAAGTTAAGTTATGTTAAATAAGTTAAAGTTTAGTATATTTTAAAATGGCGCCCAACAAAATGCATTTTGAAATATCTCATAAGACTAATTTAACCAAAGGAAAGCATTTGATTAAATTAAATTTTCATCATGCGAATAATGTAAATAATAATTAACTAACAAATAATTTGATTGATTTAAAAAATCGTAATAAGTAATAGGTACACACAAAATAGCATACACTGACATGTTTCTTGCACTTACTAAAACTTTCTCTAATATTACAGGGTCCTCCTGGCCTAGATGGAATGAAGGTACTAATGAAAAATTTAATTAATCAACACCAGTTTATTATTTTTGAATTCTTTTTTCCGTTTTTTTTTTTATTATAGGGTGCTCAAGGTGAGACCGGTCAAAAAGGTGAACGAGGAGACCCTGGGCTTCCAGTAAATATAATAATATCCCAAGCAATCTTATCTTTCCAAATTAAATTTTGTTCAATTTAAGGGAACCGATGGAATACCCGGACAGGAGGGACCAAGGGGTGAGAAGGGTTCGAGAGGTGATCCAGGTCCGCCAGGCAAACGAGGCAGAAAGGGTGATCGTGGTGACAAAGGCGAACAGGGTGTTCCCGGCTTAGATGCACCTTGTCCGCTGGGATCAGATGGCTTACCACTTCCAGGTTGTGGTTGGAGACCACCAAAGGTAAATATTAACATTTCTTACTTAACGCGTGTTCGGTGGAGTATTTGATTCCCTTAATTTAACAATGTATTTTGTGGGCATATCTTAAAAATATTTATGACATTTTTAAAAGATAAGTCTTAAAAAATACATATATCTAGTAGCTTGAAAGGTTTTGCATGCATTCAATCGTATCTATTGCTATAAACTCAGCTTAATCTTCTTGCACTAACAAACAAAAATGTTAACCCCTCAAACACAATCAAACAAAAACACCACACAGGAACCAGCCATATCTACCCCCATCCACAAAGACTATCTGCCGGATGTGACGGCGCCGGAGAACAATGCCAGCGATTATGAACAAGAAGAAGACGAAGAAGAAACCGGCGAAGGGGAAGAAGAGTATGACGATTATCAAGATAACATGCACAACTCGGACTAAAACAAACAAAAAGAAATAATTTTATCCTGCTTCTATCTTATAGTTTTTTTTGTTTGCTTAATAACATGACATTTAGAATAACTATTGTCACATAAATTACGTGGATGCAGATAGTCGAGAATTTTATATTATTTTATTTCTACAATTTAAATATGATTTGAAGAATCTACAATTGGCGCCCAAGCAGTCTCGTTTACAAAAAAAAAAAAAAACAAAATGGAAAAATCGAAGAAGAACCGAGAAGTAAGAAGCAGGCAATTATGTTGTCTTTCAAAAACAGTGGTCCTGATTTATTATCAGATCAGTATTGTATTTAATACAAAAATAGAAACAAAGTAAAAGTAAATTCAATATTAGCCGTGTTCCTTTGGAGGTGGCGAACTACTCATGAGTAGATCCAAACGATAATCTAGTACTAACAACTACTCGAGCTCTTATGGCGAGTAGATGAGATTTGTAGGGAAATTTATTCTGTGCGTTTCATTGAAAATGGTTAGAAAGGTACTAGTGAGTGCTTCGCCACCTCCACATGAACACGGCTATTACCTACTCCTTAAGAAAAAAGAATGACAGGACACATTTTTTGTATTCAAATTTCTGTTTTCAAATTTCATGTTAGATATTTCTCGAGAGCCTCTTAAAAAGTGCTTGAGGATTAGTATTATCTAAAAAGTACAGATGTTTCATTTAATTAGATTATTTAGGCATTTTAAGCCAAAGGCTAACCTGGCAATTTGTTGCAGCTCCCAGTTCAAGCACTACCGCACCAACTTTGATATGTTAGGAGCTGACTAATGAAGGCAAATATTTACTAGCACTAGCGACTTTTTTAACACCAAAACACTTAAAGGAGAGCAACTTTTTGTCGAGAATTGTTTCGAGTAATGAGGAACTCAAAGCAAAAGGTTACAAGCAACTAATTGCCAGGTAGGCCTTAGTCGTAAGATCCTACTTGGGCGTTAAAACATAAAATAAGTTTGAATACAAACAAAAAAGGATGATTTGTTTGAAATGTATTTCCTGTACATTTCTTCTTCTTCTTCTTTTTAATTGCAATCAATTTTTATCAATCACAATTTTCATTAATATTTATGTACACTCTGGGCTTTTATAAATTTACCATTAAACAGAAGATTTTACCTTGGTATTTTTTCCGACTATCTGTGTCCTCTTAATTTTTGTATTTTCAGTTTTAAAAAAAAAAGTATTCCCTGCTTAAAACATAAACAAAACAACAACATATAACTTAAATAACTTAATTCTTATACACATAGGTACTAAGTGCTGATTAACATTAATAAATTTCTAAACATGCGGTGTAGCTGGGTATTTTGTATGGCTTTCTAGGAATTTATTTACACAAATAAACAATAAAAAAACTAATAAAATAGTATGTATTTAAAAAAAAAAATGATACAAAATTTCAGGGAAACTTACAAGACTGGCTAATCGAGGAACTCAATTTATTAAAAAAATCTAAAAATACAAATTAGACAAGCAACAAATAAAACACAACAATTTTTTTTTTATACATAAATCAGAGAAAATAGATATTTACAAGTACCTACCTATTATTGAACAAAGTGCAGGACAGCTTTCTTCCAATCGAGTCATGTAGTTTACATAATTAATATGTTTTTTTTTTTTGTTTAATTCATAATTTTTTATTTTAATTAAATTTTACAATTCAAGTACATATATTTCATGTCGTTTGGTAAAAGAATTTATAGTGATTAAAACGGGCTATGCCAATGAAATAAATGTAAGCATTCTCAAATATTATATTATGTTATATTACAAAAAAAGAAAGAGAGAAACATATGTACGTACCGTTTAAGTTTATAATTATTTTGTATTTATAGAAATAATAATAACAGAACAAGAAACAATTTTAATAAAAATGCCTTTTTAAATAAAAAATTACTTTTTATATTTTATTGGAAGAAAAAAAAAAACGGTAGGTATGAAACCTTTCGCCATTGGGGTAACTGAACGGTAAGACAAATAAAAACATAATAAGGGCTAGCTGATAGTCTCTGGTAGCTAGGCTGGATACAAATTATTGTCAATTGTGAATGTTGTGCAGAAAAATTAAGAATTTGACATAAACTTATTGAACTACTATGAAATCATTAACAAATCAATGTGGTGACTGGTGAAAACATGAAGAAACTGCTGTTTGTAAACGATCTATATTCTAAGGCACTAACTACAGTGAGTCGGACCCAACACATCACATGTTCAAATTACAATCTGAATATTTCATGCTAACACACTTTCTCTCTCCGACTAATAGGATTTTAGACATTTTTACTTGCCAGTATAGGTACTAAAGGGTGTTTTTTTTAGACGTATGGTTTTTAAGAAGAAATAAAACGCATATAATTTAATGTTATAGCCAAGGCTTTAGCTTTATTATAAAGATAAGGGTTTACCATTATGTTTTAAAAATGATTTCGGGCAAGTGGCCGCCGCCGCTGGCTCGAATAAACTTCAGCCGAGAGGCCCCATTTTCGACCACTTTTTGCAGCAATTGGGGCCGTACGTCAGCAATAACGCGCCGAATGTTCTCTTCCAAGGCTTCAATCGTCTCGGGCTTATCTGCGTAGACAAGCGACTTCACATAACCCCACACAAAATAGTCCAGCGCTGTTAAATCGCATGATCTTGGAGCCCACGCCACAGGCCCATGACGCGAGATAATGCGCTCACCAAAAGTTTCCTTCAATAAATTGATTGTTTCGTTGGCTGTATGGCATGAAGCGCTGTCTTGTTGGAACCAAAGGTCTTCCACATCAACATCCTCCAATTCAGGCACGAAAAAGTCATTAATCAGGGCTCTATAGCGTTCCCCATTGACTGTAACATTATGGCCGGCTTCATTTTTGAAGAAATATGGACCAAAGATACCCTCTGCCCATAGAGCCACCAAACAGTGACTTTTTGAAGATGTAATGGCGGCGGCGTCTCAATAATGGCTTGTGGATTATGATCACTTGCTTATTAACGGACCCATTCAACCCAAAATGAGCTTCATCGAATATTGGACGCAGCGCGCGATGAAGAACCATTTTTGTTATGTTCGCTTTTCTCGAAAACGGTTCAACTGATTCTGATAATAGATTTTTGTATCAAGAATTATTGATACATTCTTAATAATATTGTGTACCAAAATTTTCAAAAAGATATTTTTGGGATTTTTAAAAAAAGTTTATTTCAAAAACTACTTTTTCGATATTTATTAAATTTGGCAAAAAGCAGTTTTTTAGTAATATCTAGAAGATTTTAGAAAAAAATTATTCCTATAACCAAAACAAATGGTACCTCCCATACAAATGTTTAAAACCATTAACCATTTTTTTCTCAAAAACGACTCCTACGATTTTGATAAAAATTTTTTTGTGTGTCGAAATTAGTAAGATTTAGCATTTACTATTATTAAATTTAACATTGATCTATAATTACCTATATATGTACATATATATACCGATAAAAATTAATTTTTTTGTACAGAAGCTTGTTATAAGTTTAAATTATATTGCATATCAAACCTTTAAAAACAGTATTTTTGGATTTTTAAAAACTATTTAAAAATTATTTTTTTAAAAATTCGATATTTCGAAAATGAGTGGCACATTTTTTTTTGTAAGATCCAATTTTTAACTCCAAATTTATAATGAATTGAAATTGGCGTACCAATTTTTTTTTTCTTAAAAATGTTAACAAAATTTTATATACCTATACAAATTAATTATTTCTAAAACCGCTCCTACGATTTATAAATTTGTTTTCTTATTAATTAAGGTTTATATAAGAAATCAGATGTTGTACATCGCGTTGGGTTCAAAACAGTTTCAAAAGTATTTTAATCAATTTCTAATTTTATTGATTTAAAACAATTTCCCAGTTTAAACAATCCTTGCATGCATATATTGCATATGTGCAAATCGGGGCTATATTGATAATTTTTGTTAACTCACTTAATACTACCTGCAACTAAATTAAGTTTTGACAAATGGATAAAATAAAGGCTCCCATAACAAATGTTTTTTTAGAATTTTGAACCACAGTGTGATCGCAGATGAGAGCAAGTTGATGCGACCCAGTCGTGCATATTTTTTAAATGAATCTTTTGGACACAGTTTGAAAATATCAATACATTGAAAAACACTATTTGTATCTTTGATGCATCGGTATATTGGTTTGCTTCTTCCATAGTTGCTTCTTGAGAAATCATCACGTAAGTGAAAGCGCATTCGTAGACTTCTGTAGGGGAAATAAAAATTAATCCTCTCAAGAAGGTAAAAGGCAATTTACATATATGATAACTTAAAATATCTTTTTTAATCATTATTGAAAAAGGAAAAGTATTTCCTTCTTATCTCAAGCGTCTGCATATCAAAAAGCTGGCACCTATCAACATGTAAGAAGGTCTGTGGATATGGTAATTAAAAGAAAGCTTATGATCAAATATAACCCCGAAGTCTTTATTTTGATTAACCTTTTCAAGAATAATATTGATTATTGATAAATAAACAATATTGGAGAATTTCTCATAAAATACATTAAGCTTTGACATTTAGTGACGTTCAAAACGAGTAATAAGTTTTTATTACACCATAGTGCTAATTTATCAAGATATCTATGCAATACATAGGCGTTGTAAGGGAATACACCGATTCAAAGTATTTGGCAAAAAGACTGCAGATGTTTAATATCTCACTAGAGGTGCTACCAGAGAACTCCATGCAGCTTGGTAATCCAGTAGATTTTTACTTGCTCTATAGGGCAACATTTTGCACCACTAAAAAAAATCATGAAGATCATTTTGCAAATTCAATCGATCAGCTACACTTGAGATAACTACAAAACAAAAAAACTTAATGTCGTGTGCAAAAATGAAGCACTTGCAATATCAGGCATTTTAGAACAGAATTGGGCTGTTTAACCCAAAATAATCTTCAGCAGGTTCGAAATGTTTAGAAACAATAAAAATTTGGAGGTGGCGAAGTACTCATGAGTACTTTGCTAGCCATATTCAATGGATCGCACAAAATTGATTTTCTTACAAACCTCATCTACTCGCCATGAGAGTACGAGTAGTTGGATTATTGTTTGCATCTACTCATGAGTAGTTTGCCACCTCCAAAGGATCACGGGTAATATGTAATTATTCCTATTCATTGAGCTGATTCAAATTCTATGAACTTTCTTTTTGATGTGTAAACATCTATGCTGGCAGTAGAGTGAAAAAAAAAACATGAATGTTCGTGTGCAACGTTACGTCGTGCAACGTTACGGTGTGCAACGTTACGATCTGCATACTAGGATGGGTGCGTTCAGTGAAAAAATCTTAAGATCCCCTTCAAGCAAAAACAAGTCCGTTTTGGATCCGCGTACGTTGATGTTTACACATATTAACCGTGAGTCCCGGCACTCACACAATTTTTGTTTTTTGAAACCATGAGTTCAAAAATGTAACGTAATTTGTTAGATCGGATAACACATTATTAAAACAACAGCAGTACATACAACATTGTGCTGTCCCACAAAACACTGTTTGTGGTATTTGTATGTTCTTTTTTAAAGGATCCCCTTCTTAGTTTTTATAGTCAAAGTCAAAAGCTAAGCTTTACAAGCCCAAGTCTTTTGGTTCTCTAATGACTAGACTAAAAAGTAATTAAAAGACCTACTCGTCGGTCACTTCGTTTTGTGTGGTTGAAAACAATTCAATTCAAGATTGCCCATGAGTGAACTGCTCAATTGGTTCACTAAGCACTTCCAATTTGTGCTCCTGTGATCCAAATATAAAAGTGAATTACTGCGTAGGTGTATTATTTTTGTGTACACTAATTTTACCGGAAAGACCTCGTCTCATCTTTCCTGCATTATTCTTGACAAAAACAATGAATCTAGCCTAAACAGCAGAATTCCAGGCATTATTTTGAAAAAAATAATTGTCATTACTTAAGTTTATAGTTATTTTCTTTTTTAATTAATTAAATGCTTCTTTCAGTTCAGTAAAAAATAACTCAACAATCAACATTGAGATCATCATTTCATGAGTTTTAGCCCTTTTAAATACTTGTGAACATTTTCTTTTGGATAAGGCTTGACAGCAATGCACGTTGGAATATTCTCTGGTTGTTCAATCCACAGCTTATGGTTGATGTCGTTTTCTTTTAACTTCTCACTCAACGCTTTTATACTATCTTCGTCTTTGATCTGGAATTTCAAAATAATAAAAAATAATCATAATAAAAACAAGCTTTTTATACTTCGAGGACAACTTTGTGCATATTGTCTAGATCCTTGAGGTAATTTATGGTATCGGAATCTTCATTATTTAAATGCATCACAGCTGCCGTGGCATGACAACATTGGGCAATAACAGCTCCTAGTGGCCAATTGAGAACTGATTTTAAATCACTACGAACAATTATATATTGTACTATATTAGACATTTTATTTTGTTGTTTTGAAACGACTACTTTTCGTTTTATCTTAAAGTTTATTTTCTTATTTCTTCGAACAAATGCAAGTTACAAATAAATGATCGGTAAAAGCCAAAAATGTAAATATGTCATGAGATTTATTATGACAGTAGATAGTCCCATTTCCATTTGACAAGCAAAACAAACTGAAACTGGACCGGTTAAGAAAATTTACTTCGCGGTCCCATTAAAGGTAAGACCGCACTTGATGGAATTGCACGCAAATAATAAACTTCACAACAACACTACAAATTTTCATGCCGATAATGGAATTCGCAATACTAGGCGTGTTTTTTTGCAAGTCCATATGGATTTGTCGAAAAACACGACATCGGGACTCAGGATCTTCTTACTTACAGTACGTAAGTCCCGATAATTATCTGGACTTAGCTAAGTCTATATGGATTTAAGTTGTTGTTGTATTTACGTGTAAAACTATTAGTCCGAATGTCGTTTTTTTCGACAACTCCATATGGACTTGCAAAAAAAACACGGCTACTGTGATTCGTGATGATTTGCAGTGCCGTGTTTATTCTTCTATCTACCTACTCGCTGGATTTCTTTTCGTACTTTGCCGGGTTGAGTTATGGAGATTTGAGGATAGGGTAGAAATTAGAGATAGGAGAATAATAGGCGCATTTTGTGGAGCTAGTTACTGGGCTGACGTTCCACATTATGACTATAGTTACTGAAAATCAAATGAGCTGTTAACTTCTTCTTGTTGGTGGAATTTCCATGCGTTTTAATGTGAAGAATGTTTATGTGAATTAAACAAAGTACGCCTAGGGAAGCAGACTTTGACCAAACTTCAACTTTCTGCTAAATATTAAAACTGACACACGTAATGGTGCGTGCTCTGTGGTGAGTGTATTGTTTTTTACCGAAAGGCGATCCGTTTCTCATTTCGCCGCCCGTATACTTTGTCCGCTATCATCCCGCATGCGTTTTTAATTCCATTTTCATAAGGTTTCAATTTAAGATGAATGGCAACACCCAAATTAATTTTATATTCAAGTGTCAAAATTTCATTCCCCAAATGTCACCATTCTCCACCATTCAGTTTTTCCCAGACTAGTCACGTAACAGCCAGCAGTCTTTTTGAGCTCCTTTTTATTACAAATAAAATAATTATTTAACATTTTTTATTTCTTGTTTATTTTATATACTGACTTGTATTTTATTTGATATTACTCATCCCAACTATATGCATAAAGTGAACCAATACGACTACAATAATTAAATCAACAGTCTCCTCGTCGTTGTTGTTTTCGTTGTCGTCGGTGCTCGTCCTCGGTTTATGTGCGCTGCCAAATAATTTCCCTACTTTTCTTTAATATTTTTATACGACTTCCAATTAAACGTTAAAAAAAAATTAATATAAAACAAATATAATGGCAAATTCAGATAATAACGTTGATGACATGAAGCATTGCTTTGAAAATTTGATTGTGATCGATGCTGGTGCTAATTTAACTAACAAAAAATACAGCCGTGACTTGGATTCAGTAATTCAGAGGGCAAAAGACGCAGGTAAGAAGTCAAGTCAACTCGTAGTCGTAGGTACTGCTCAAAAAGTCTTCTATTGTGTGTTATCTCTTCTTTATTGTGTGTGCGCTTGTTGAAGAAAAAAATAAAAGAAATATTGTTTTATTTGAATGTTTTGCGCTTCATTCTTCATCATCAATTTATTTTTGAATCTCTACTCACGTCCCCCAGCGTCCCTCTTTAAAGATTTTGCTGCCCATTTATTCGTCGTTTTCTGCGTCTTCTTCGATGGAAGGAAGGCCAAGTGTGTGCCACAAATCTTTGCATGTTCTATGTCAAATTAAATAGGCGCTAGTTCTAGTTGTTTGTAGATCTAAATAGCTCGTGCGAATTGTAAATTTCCAACAAGAAACAACCCCCAGTGTTTCTTCTTCATTCTTTGGCAGTAGGTACCTATTCTTGCTTATTTATATTCTCATACGGGATTGGAATCAATATCAAGAATGACAAGATTCTCTGTTGGTTGGATTTGATGTTAGGTGTTGATGGCTCTGGATCATCAAAAAGAAAATAAAAGTATTTTAAACCTTGCACTTCGTTGGAGCAATGAAATAATGCGTTTGTTACACTACCTATGCTTTGGATTGCCTCTTAACTATCGCCGGCAGAATCTATCTCTACCAATCACGCGTGAGTGGAAAATTTTACAAATTTATTTTATCTTATTTCCTTTTTTGAATCTCGGAATCTAATTGGAAATGTTTTTTTTTGCTACACAAGCAGGATAAATACGAGGGTGGACCAATTAAAATCCATGTTAGCAATGAAAACGCAAGCTGTTCAAATTGTGTTTACTTCTCAACATATTTAAGGAGGGTATAATTTTCTTAATGTCCCAGTCAGTTTCCTAAACCCTCTAAAATGTTTAAAACTATCATACGTCTCTACGAGACATGACTAATGTCTACCGTTTGGAAATAAGGAAATTGGATTAGTTGTTGTTAGTTAAATTAGGTGGAGCTTTGTTGTATTTTCTTAACAAAAGAGAACATTTATACATTTCTGTTTCAAAGTTCAAACTGTTTAAACGAGAATACTCTTGAACATTTACCGACAGTGACATATCAAGTTCTAATCGCCATTTTATCGTAAGCGACTAAATGCTTATTTTATAAAACAAATCGGACCAGAGATCAGGAATAGATCTCAACCTTTTGAAAGGTTCCTTAATAATGGTTACTCGTTGTTATTTTCAATAAAAATCGCTGAGAGAAAAAAATGAATCTCATCTGCAAATTTATCAATCAGAATGTCCGTTAGTATGACTGCAAACGGAAATGCAGGTAATTAGGCTCTAGAGCAGTTTTCTTCACTATTTGTCAACTTGCCGCAAACTCTCAAGTTGGCCAACTCTAGAGTTGACACAAACTTGAGAGTTCAGTGACAAGTTGAAGTTTGTTTTACTTCACTATTTAAAATCTCAACTCAACTACTTGCGTTTTTTTTTTTAAATTTCCCTGCGAAATTTTTGACAGATACATACGTATGTTTCAACTTTAGATTTGAATTTATTCTGTGCCAGGTTAGCAATTGCATTTGACACCCACTTCACAATACGATGCCAATAAAATCAGCAATGGCGAACGGAATTGACCCGATTGCGTAATACCACAGCACAATCAATAATTGGGTAATTGGTCGTAATTCGCGAGATCTACACATATGGAAGTTAGCATAATTTAAACTAAGGAATATTCAAGATATTTCAGTGCAAGGCAAACTACCTTTAATCAATTCCAAGAGAAAAAATGTCGTTCGCTTTGAAATACCAAATCATTTTTCAACAATCAAAAATTCTTCTTCGCTTCCGGAGGCAGACAATGGATGATTTTCCCAATAATAATTTTCTCAGAACATTTTATTTTAAAAATATTTTTATTCAAACCGAAATCGAGAATAATTTTTGACTGAAGATGCAACAAAATGTATTACAAATTTAAATTTGACATAAAACTCTCAAGTTCGCTACCTCACCTTCTACTTTTTTCGGAAGTTGAAAAAACCAGAAGTTGATCAGTTCGAGAGTTGAGAATCGAAAGTTGTAACTGTCAACTTTGAGTAGAGAAAAACAAAATCACAAGTTAAGAATAAAAATCCTCAAGTTAAGTTAAATTTGTAGTGAAGAAAATGGTTCTATCGGTGAATACTTGTCAGTAAAAATTTAGTGATTTTTGCTATAAAGTGAAAAAAAGAAATTCTCGACATATCCGACATTTTCCTTTGCATTAACAATTTTCGATTTATTTTCAGCTAAAAATTTTAAAGGTTGGACTTTTCCATTTATTTTTTCGTAAAAATCTCAACCTGTCACATCCTAACATCACGCCTTCTTAACATCGTCTAAACGTCGCATCTAACATCCCGTCTAAACAACACGAAAGAGGAAGTAGAATAGTTTTCTTCCTCGTAGTCTCTTCCTTGTGAATTAGTTTTATAGATATAGATTTTGTAACCCTTAACCTTAAGTCATTTTTTCTAATCGAAATTAAATAGAATTTAAAATAAAACTAAAGTATTCATCATTTACAACACAACCATTGAGAGATATTTTTAAAAATACAAAATACATCTCAACCGATAACCTAATCTTTTGATTTTTTTTAAATAAATCTCAAAACGAAACCAAATTCTTTTTAAAGGAATGTAATAACTCTAAGGTAGAAACCAATTGAAAATAAATGTTAACAATTGTTTCTGATCTCTGAATCGGACATTTTCATTTATTTATATAATTTTTAATAATATTCAATGCTTACAGTTGGCCTGGTTGGTTTTAATCCGAAGCAAAGAACTAAACAATATTTAGTAGTTATTATTATTTAGTGTACTATTCATAATAGAATGTCAGTTTTTTTGGACTTGACCATTCTTTATTCCGTCAATTTCATTGAACTTTTGAACAACAACTTAAAGGTGCTACCTACCACCAATTTTTTACGAATTCATTTATAATTTGTTTTTATTTTTGTTTGGTTGGAGATATAGCTATTTCAAGGGGTGCAAAGCCGCCTATCATCAGTCTCCTTATTAGTTGGGCTGAGCTTTAATCCAATTTCACTATGAAAAACTTTCTACAGGCACACCATAGGATTTAGTAGTCCAAGTACTATTACTATTCCACCAAAAGGGAAGTCTGGACTTCCAATGGACCGAAAATTTTGATAAATTTTTGTACAATCCATAATTTCGAACGATTTGGGCTTCACCCATAAGAAATATATAACGGGTGGGCCATCTAGTGGTTTCTTTTTAAATCATAGGTTATTTTGACACTGACAGCTGTTTCTCGCTCAAAATCTTGACAGAAAGTCGTATTATATCTCCGTGGAACGAAATGGGTCGCTTTACGCTTGAACAACGTTGGGAATTATTGAAAACTTATTGCCAAAGTGAGTAATGTGTAGCCCAAACAGATTTTGGGCGTAAAATCCTATTTTCTGACGAGGGGCATTTTCATCTCGGCGGCTACGTTATCAAACAAAATTGCCGCATTTGGGGATCGGAAAACTGACACGTTATTGTCGAAAAGCCAATGCATTCACGGAGAGTGGCAGTTTGATTGTGATTGAGTGGTGGCATCATTTTACCATATTTCTACGAAAATGAGGTTGGGAACAACGTTTCGGCCAACGGTAAGCGTTACAGAGCCATGTTAACCGACTTTGTTTTTACTGAAATTGAAGACAGGGATTTGGACGATCTCTGGTTCACGCAAGATGGCACGCCATGCCACACAGCCTATGCCACAATCGATCTTTTACGCACCAAATTAACAAATCGTATTATCAGCCGTCTTTGCGATGTGAATTGTAGGGAACCGTGAAGGTCCGATATTATGCCAACAATCCGGAAACGATTCAAGCACTTAAGGCCAATATCGTCCAAGCAATCCGTGACCTTCATTCCGAAACCATCAACAAGGTCTTGGAAAATTGGAGTGACAGAATTCGCTACTGCAAAGCCAGCCGAGTCAGCCACTTGAATGACGTTGTGTTCCATAATTAATGGTAATGTTTGATCTTACTAATAAAGCCATAATACATTATTATTAATTTTATTGCATTTTTAAAAAGAAACTTCTATTTGGCTCACCCTGAATGTTCGTTATATAGGTATCTATGTATGTATCTCTGCTTATTTTTCTAGCTTTCAAATATCTAGGTTTGATACTACAAATTGAGTCTGGGGTAAGTGGTAATTTCAATCGAAATGTTTTATAAAAAGTACGACCATTAACCAGTAATATTAAAGCAATTACGGAAGAAGGTATTCATTTCACTATGCATATTTTTTTACGTAGCATGTATAATATTTAAATATAACATAAATTATGAATCAATTGTACACTGTGTCGTATACGTACTTTTTTAGAAAATGTACTCACTCTTAAATTTAAGGGCGAGCTTATAGAAATAATAAATGGGTCCTTAACTTCCCCTTTTCCATGGCCCTGAATGACACTTTTCTTCATAAAATAATAAATACTCTCAACCATTCCTGTGTGCGTGCTGTTTGTTTTTTTGGAAGAATGGAAGGGGCCTACCATTTTCTGAACGGGTAACATGACAGGCACTTTTTAGGACATACTCTTAGGCCCAATTCACACTGAACTGGCATATGGTTTTGGTGTGATTCTGGCGTGGTGCATGCATATGTCAAGTTGTGGAATTCGCATGTTATGTTTTGGGACTATACACACATAGATGACGTAGCATAGCCACGCTGTTTCCGTGACACGAGTGGCCTAGGTGAACGGTGCACCATAATGAAATCGCCTACAGATTCCCTCGTTCTATAAAGATAGGAAATCTCGGTTGTCATTTCGGCTTACCTATAATCTGAAACGCAGTTTGCATACGAATGTGTTGGCTAGTTAAAAGGATTGCAAAAGTGCCTGTAGAAAACACGTTTGCATGATTCATTTGGAAATGTTCAGGGTACATATTAAGCTCTCGTTTAACGTTGAACGTAACGTCCGTGCCAGATCAATACCAAACCAGCGTCTTATGCCAGTTCTGTGTGAATTGGGCCTTAGAGGATTTGTCACTTCCTCTTAAGAGGCAGTAGGCAAATTTATATTTCAGAGTCGTCACTAATTTTGCTCCGTCATACATTGAACAGGCGTATCGAAAATTTGTTTTCCTCAGTATTTGACACAAAAACTGAGAAATTTTGCTGAGGAATCGCGTATAAATTTGTGTATTCTTTTAATTTATATTCCAAAAATAAACAATTATTTACCTGCAACAGGTGTTTTCACGAAAAAACCAAATGCTTCACAACTCATGTCACGTTTATAGTTCTACTTTAGGGCGAGTTCAGGGTGACGGGTGACCCAAACACAAAATTTGCTCACCAGGGTAAGCGTGAAACGAAAACGTTCAAAAAATATCGTTTTGAAGATAGCTGATGTACTTATTTTCCTTTATTGGTATGATAGAGGCGATCGAATGATCGTTTTCGTTTCACGTGAAGAGGGCCCAGGTTAAAAAAAAACGCTTTGGGGCGACCCAGGGTGATTTCTAGGCTCAACGTAAATGAAAGCTAATAACTTATCCCCATTTGATCATGTGATACCACCACATTTTCACCAAGCCCAGCTCATTCAATTCCGGCAGTAAGAAGTCGTTTATCATGGCCCTGTAGGGTTCGCCAGTAACAGTGACCGTATTGCCGATGGCGTCCTTAAAAAATAAAGCCCAACCACTCCTCCTGCGTGAACTCTGCACCACACAGTGGCTTTGAGTGGATGTAATGTTTCTTATGGCGAATTCCTTACAACAAAGAAAAAGAAACAGAATCGAATTTTTTCTAAACAAAATCGATTCTTTTCTGTCAAAACAAATCTTGCGTTTTTAGCAAGATTTCACACTGATTTGCAAACACACTATGAAGACTTGACATTTCTAATACGTCAAATTGTAAGTCGCGGAATTTTTGGAAGACGAGTTGTTTATTTTTTAGTTGCAACGAATTCTACATAATTTAACAAAATATTCAACAATTTATTCAGTCAATACAGCAAATTTGACAAAAAAAAATAGCTTTCGCGAGTGAAAGACGTGTTAAAAACTTTCAGTGCAAGTCAAAACTTTTCAATAACAATTTTCTTTAAAAATATATGTTCAAATAAAAGTTCAAACAAATAAAATTCACCAACAAATTGGCACCGTATAAGCTGGCTAATATCTTTTATTTATTAATTTAATTCTATTGGTAAAACATTTTTCTCACAACAAAAAAAAACAACCTTAATAGTTTTGTGAATAATTTCTTGACGTTTTGGGTCAATTGCAGCTATAAAGTAACACAAACACAATCACACCAAAAAAAATCGATTCTTTTACGAAATACGAATTCCTCTCGATTGACAGAAAAAAATCGATTCTGTTTAGAAAAAATTCGATTTCTTTTTTGAAAGGAATTCGCCATTAGTGCATCACATGCGGTGCATCCGACGCACCAGAAATGAATATTTTGCTCATGTCGTAACCGCTTAAGTGGAAATGCCCCTCGTCGCTCATGATGATTTTCGGCACAAAATCGTCCTCTTCGTTGTTGAGATTGAGGATGGCTTGACAGCCGGAGTAGAGCGCTCCATTGATTGTCTGTTTGTATACTGCAGCTGTCTAGTTGAAATATGATTGACGTAAGACGCCATTTGCAATATCTCAAGCCTGATCCACAATGCCGCGAGGAAACGAGACGTGAGCGTGACGAGAACTCGTCGTAGTTGTAAAACAAATTTCAAACAATGAGAGCATACCTGTATGTACACAATGCGGCGTTTCTCGTCGTCACGTCACGCCAAGAAATTATTTGAAACTGCCGCATTGGTAATTTTTGATTGAAATTTCTCATTTTTACGCACATAAAATCTACCTGTCTGACTGGATGCGCCGTTCAGTAAAACGACCATATAATCAGGCAATAAGGCGACATCTGGATGTTGTTCGTAACATCAATACACTAATGTCAAATTCCTTTTAACAAAAGAATCGATTCTATTCCGATTTTTTTCCAAACAAAATCGATTCTTTTCTCTTACTGGCTGAACACAATAGACGCTCTTTCGATCGCGCTTTCGCACCTGTCAAAGTTAAAATACGTGAAATCTCGTTAAAGTGAATACAATGGAGACGCAAACGCGAACGCGACTCTGGGAGTTAAATAATGGCGAATTCCTTTCAAAAAAGAAATCGAATTTTTTCTAAACAGAATCGAATTTTTTCTGTCAATTGAAAGGAATTCGTATTTCGTAAAAGAATCGATTTTGTTTTGGTGTGATTGTGTTTGTGTTACTTTATAGCTGCAATTGACGCAAAACGTCAAGAAATTATTCACAAAACTATTAAGGTTGTTTGTTTTTGTTGTGAGAAAAATGTTTTACCAATAGAATTAAATTAATAAATAAAAGATATTAGCCAGCTTATACGGTGCCAATTTGTTGGTGCATTTTATTTGTTTGAACTTCTATTTGCACATATATTTTTTAAAGAAAATTGTTATTGAAAAGTGTACACTTTCATTGAAAGTTTTTAACACGTCTTTCACTCGCGAAAGCAATTTTTTGTTGTCAAAGTTGTGTTTGATAATGAACGCCGCACTATAAATTATTTTTATATCTATATATTGACTGAATATATTGTTGAATATTTTATTAAATTATGTAGAATTCGTTGCAACCAAAAAATAAACAACTCGTCTTTCAATTTGACGTATTAGAAATGTCAAGTCTTCATAGTGTGTGTGCAAATCAGTGTGAAACCTTGCTAAAAATTCAAGATTTGTTTTGACAGAAAAGAATCGATTTTGCTTAGAAAAAATTCGATTCTGTTTAGAAAAAATTCGATTTATTTGTTGTAAGGAATTCGCCATAAGTTTTAATAATCACGCGCGATCGAACGCGCGTCTTTTGTGTTCAGCCAGTTAAAACGAATCCTGCATTTTTAGCTGCATTTTTAGCAAGACACTATAAAGATTTCACATTTCTAATACGTCAAATTGAAAGTCATGTCTGCAAAGGCAACATTTTTTTTTTTTTTTTTTTTTTGTTGCAACGGATTCTACATAAGCAAAGTATTCAACAATATTTTCAGTCAATATAACAACAAAAATAAATAATGCAGCTGTCTAGTAACACACGCAATCGCATGAAAAAAAATCCAGTTCTAATTGACAGAAACAAATCGATTCGGTGTAGACAAAAATCGATTCGGTTTAGAAAAAAATCGATTACTTTGTTGAAAGGAATTCGACGATAGGTCTCGTACACATTGGCAGTAGTACCAAACACATATAGTATTCGGCAGATAATTGTAGGCCCATCCATTCATGCCGACTAATAGGTACCATGTTTGAAAGTTGTTATTCACAAGGAGCCGGTTCTTCACGAACTATGAACTAACGAGACAAATATATTTAGGTAAGGTTTTGTAGGCCAAATGTTGGCTCGTTGTGATACCAAATGGGCCTAGGAAATCGTTTCCCTATACGTTAAACCATTTTGAGCTTCTTATGGAGCGTGTAAGACAACTTATATCAGTATTTGCAAGATCACTAGGATCGTTGTATTAGAAGTGTTGGAGATAAAGCGAACATGTACAGAGTAGATGAGGAATTGTTTCCTTTTCATCCATACAGCTTCTGCAGAAGTCATCCGAGTAGACGCCAAGTCGCGTGGCGTGTCTACCTATTTAACAGTGTCCGGTTATGACACCTATTACGGAACTTATATGCATCTGCTTAAAGATATCAAACACTTAGAGCGCTTCATGTCAAGCGTTGCCAAGACCTGTTTTGTCGCCAAGCAAGTGGTGATGCTGTCTTTGTTTTCTTTATAGCATAAGTTTTAACATGTAGCGATGGGTTTACCAATATCTGGCCTGTCTGTTAAGATAGTTACTGTAGTACCCTTTTTAGGGAGTTCATCAGCTTTACAGTTTCCTGGAATTCCTTATGGCCCGGAACTCAGCAAAGGTGAATATTGAACTGCTGCGCCATCTCAACGAGAGTTAATTGACAGTTTAGGGCTGTTCTAGAGTTTGTAGAGACTCAGTCCAGAGATTTAATAGCTGCTTGGCCGTCTGAGAAGATACGGAATTCAGTTGTTGATATCACGTTTTTTTTTAAGCCAAGACAAATCTTCTTTGATTGCTAAAAGTTTTGCTTGGAACACGCTACAATGATTAGTAAGACGAAATGATAGACCTTAGTTGTTTAGTCTACCTGGAGTACAAACCTCCGCCAACCCCGTCATCGGGATATTTAGGTATTTATTATTTTTTTTTTCAGTCTTACTTCAAACTATTAGATACATTAAACATGCAGACATGCAGAATTGCGAAACGTAATACACGATTACAAAAAATCTCAGATTAAATGCGCAGAACTGTATAAATGTTTTGATATGAATTTTGTTTACACAGGTATACGGTGTTTTTCTCCTTAAATTATGAAAGACTTTTTAAGAGTGATGATCCTTGTGCCTAACTTGCGTGTTGAATGCATAATAAGACGAATCGTGTATGTTGACTATATTTCAGAACTTAATGTGCGTCATTTATTTGATTGCTTCATATTATCACTTTCATTCAAGCATTAAAGCAAACTATAAAACTATACACCCCTTATTCATACATAAATAAAATATATCACTAAAGGATAATAATGAACAGAAAACAGAATAAATAAGGTGCGTGCGTGTCATGTATATTTAAACATTTCTGCCTGTTGCTATATAGGTACATTTATTTCTATAGAAGAAACTTTTTTTTTATACATACTTACTTGTGGCGTTAAATATTTTCTTCTGAAAACAAAACAAACCACCTACGCATATCCTCTTTGTCAGTCGCAGAGAATCAGACAGAAACCACCATCAGAATTGTTATGAAAGAAAAAAAAAAAAAAACATATTTGATTTATGCCCAAATTATTTAGGTACGAAGTCTTGAGGCAAGGCAAATTGAATGAGAAAACCAAATATTTATATATATATTAAATCTGTTAAAAAAAATTTCCATGTTTAGCAGGCAAGAGAGAGAGAGAAAGATAAAAAGACAAATGTGTTATCATAAGTATACAGTATACACATTTGATCAAACAATAATTAGTCTTTTTTATTTTCTTTTGTTGAGGAAAATTAAAGTTTGTTTTCCAATCGGAGTCGCTATAGGTATGTGAAAAGTTCAAATACAATAGATAAATGCTGCCGCTCCTCTGTAATACGATCGTATTTAATAGAGGCTCATCAATTATGTTTTACGAAAATACAAAAATATATGAACTTAGAGACTAGTTTTCTAATTAATTAAAAAAAACTCCCATTGCCATGATTCAATTTTTTTTTGTGGTTTTTAGCAAACTCCATCTCACTCTGATCTCTATGGATATATGAAGGCAAGGCAGGTTTGCGGAGGGGAGTGACTGAAAGTTTTGGTATGAAGTGACTCCCTGAACCATCCTGATTTATGGATGAATTTCAGAATATCGCTAAGTTGCAAAAATGGAGATGTCGTTCAGTCTGTTGAAAGAATATTCTCCCAGGGCTGCTTTTCAAGTTTTGACTAGGATGGGGCATTCACAAAGAAAATGAGATGAGGCATGCTAGGCTTATCGTACCCTTTTTTGGCTAATTAATCTACTATTTTGTTTCCGTATATATGACGGTCGATCAAGGTGTAAGGGTGTTTTTTTTTACTCTCAACTCGTTTTGGCAACGGTCCTCCAGATTTGACGTTGTGATGATAAAGGAAATACCTTTAATTTTCATTTGGCTGTCTGTGAAGATGTTGATATTTCTATTAACGACTTCACATGTGGCAAGATGTTTTCCGTCTTCCCAAACTACCAGCGCTAGCGCTTGGAAGACACTGCAAACATTTGGAAGATGTATTCACCTGTAATCTGGGGTGGGTTATCTGAATAGATGCCTAAGCCCTACTCCCTCTGTTGTCTGGGAATCATCAGTAAAGCCTATTACGCTGCTGATGCGAAACGAAAAATCCCATACAAAAAGGATACAACGAAATCATAAACGAAAAATTTCGTCCTCCTTTTCGTACAACATGGCTTTCGGTGATTTTTTTGCGCTTGTGTTTGTTTTTGTTTTTGCAAATGGTGACGCTTTCAATTGTCATTTTATCGCTGTGATTTTCGTAAGCATTTCGCTGTCATGTTGGAGACCACCGCAAAATTTCGTTTCGCATCAGCAGCGTACTATAGGCTTAAATACCGAAACATGATTTGTATTTATTGTTTTACGGTTTTCTTCACAGAATTCGCCTGTTGGGATATCTATTGGCGTCACTAAAGTAAAATCTATATGCACGGTGAAATGCAGTCGGTCTTTCACTTACCGCTTCCTATCTTTAAATTTAAATAAAACAAAGTGAATATAACATCGTTCCAATGTCCGCCGCGGCTTCTTTGAGTTTTGTAATTTGTGACTTCAGAAAACCTCACAAGAAAAAGTTTAATGGGGTCAAATCGCCAGTTCACATCACCTCCACGTGATATGAACATTGCCTTGAATCGCTCGTACAGAATTTCCAATGTGGTGTGAGCTCTGTGGCACGTAGCGCCGTCCTGTTGAAACCACATTTCGTCCATTTTATCCAATCCAGGCCAAAAGAAGTTGGTAATCATCGACCCATAGCACTCGCCGTTGACGGTGATGACTTGGCCAACGTCGTTCTTAAGGAAATTTGGACCGATGACGCCACCAGCCTAAAATCCAAATCAAACAGACTTTTTCGGGATGCATTAAACGCTCTTGGAACTCATGTGCATTGGTATCGTTCCAAATTTGACAATTTTGTTGTTGACATGTCCATTCATCCATAAATGGGCCTCATCGCTGAAGATGACCGTAAATGGGTGAAGCGTGCGGAACGTTGCCCAAACAGAACACCCATTTTAATAAAACAATTTTATAATTTGCACCTACATATTGTTGAACCCTATATCCGTCCATGGTGGTTTGGCAAAACAGACTGAATAAATGCAAGCCAATTTGACAGATATGTGGCTTTAACAATATGGCCGCTCTCAAATGTCAAAGTTCGGAAGTCCCTATTGGAAGACCCTTTAGTTCTATGTAGTGGTCCCTTTTTCCATTTTGTACACTGTTGGCGCCAACTCATTCATAAACAAATAGAGCGGGGCTAGTGGAAGAAAGCGCAGGCCTTACGATATCAGTAAAGCTTCCACCATAGATAAACCATATAAAGATATTAATCTCGGCTGTCATCCGAGTTTGCCTACAAGCTAATTCAGGGGAAATTCAGGAGAAACACGCACACATATGCAGAATTCGTCCATTCACCACCATTTATTTGCACACATAGACAGAATTCCTCCATTCACCACCAAAATGTCGGTTATTTTAAAAACACCATGAGTATGTTCAAAAAGTATAATAAATTCAGCAACGAGTTATCAAGTGCTAACGCGACCTTATATGGATAAGTTTGTGGAAACAAATTTTGAAAGTGAAAATTTATAATCGATTTAAGTATATTCGATTGCCTTTTGTTTTTTAATCTCAATTTATTGAAACAAACAGTGAATATGATGAAAAAAAAAAACAATAATATAAGAATGAGAAATCAGAAAATCAACGAAGCCGTCGTAAGACAATTTTAGGCGTGTTTTTTTTAGCAAGCCCGGAGGAAATTAGTAGAAAAAAAAATTGGTACGAAACCGAGTGAATACAAAGAATTCATATGTTTTGCCCATAATTGCGATTAGGTAATGTTCGTCTAGTTTTCGTGAACTTTTGCCGTCGGACGTGAAGAGCGCTCATCGACCGCTCTTTCGTAAGTTGTTGGATGCAAAAAAACAAAATGGGAAAAGTAAATTAAAAACAATATTTGGCGCATGGTGCTTATTTTTTGACTTTTTTTTCTGATTGATGAATGAGTGAAGTGAAATGTTAAGTTTTCCTTTAATTAATTTATATCACATCGAATTTAAGTGGTTTCGCAAAGTAAATAATTAAAAGCTTATCACTCTGTGCTGTGAAAATTGACATTGAACAAACTATTTGTTTTCTTACTTTCAACCACTTAAGAGCATTATGGATGACTTGTGAAATTGACGTTTCGGACAGAAAAACACAGTTCAGCATAATGTCATTATGAGAGTAAAAGAATGAAGGCCAAACATGGTGTCATTCACGGCAATATGAAATACTGCTATTATACACGACTAGTTTTTAGTCATTACTTCTTTTTAAATAAGGAGTGGGTCATGTAGGTCGTAGGCCAAATTTTGGCCACTGATTTTTGACATTTCTTATTGTATTCCTTGTTTATTTAACAATTCACTTCATTTATTTCTGTTGTTTGTAGAGCGCACATGTATACCTGTATGGTTGTTAATATTAATACATATATGTATATAGAGAGCATTGAAAATTTTAATAACCAATCAAACTAAAGGGAAATTCCAAATTTGAGTCAAGATTTAAAAATCAATGTGCAGTAGCGCACGACTCACAAGATCATCATCATCATCGTCGGCTCGACAACCGGGGTCCGGTCCTGGCCTCCTTCAACAAGTCTCTCCACCCATCCCGGTCTCGAGCCGCCGCCATCCAGTTGCGCACGACTCACAAGATGAATTTTCAAAAAAAGTTTAAAGAAGTTTCATCAATGTAATAGCGGACTTAGCATCATTAAATTTGTGTTTCTTTCAACACAACCCGATATCCCACCTCACATCCCTCATTTTCATGGTGAAAAGCTGGTGAGTTGGAATTTTTTTAAAGATGGCTGCGTTATTTGCACATACAAAATGGTCGATCTAGCAGAACAGAACAAACCCACCCCATTAAATTGTTGTTGCAATTCACATCTATTCATCGACACGGGATGAAATTACTAATACAACAATGTAAACAAATGGGTTTTGGAGGGTGAAACGTACGAAAGATTGTCATCTTTATATGATGTATCTATGGCTTCCACAATCTTGAAATTTTTTCACAATATTACCGATTGCTTGAATAATGGGTCGATTACGTAGCCACTTTTCGCGCATTACGCGATGATTATGGTCGTCAAATCATCGCGTAATGCGCGAAAGGTGGCTACGTTTGAATCACCACTTTTGTAGTAAGTTTTATGGTGTTTTCCATTGGTAAATTCAGATTTCAATTTATAAATTGATTTTTTTCGTGGCGAATGGAATACGATTTCAATTTGATTTATTTTTGCTATTGTATTTGTGTAGTTTCGTTTCTGTGTCAATATTTCGATACAAATTTCGTCCCTTTTAAGAGAAAAGTATGAGCTTGATGGAGTAACCGATTCATTTTAAACTTTTCCATTTAAAATCAAATATTTCTTACATATTTCAACACAAATTTCATTCCTGAAATATCTACATTAATCCAATCAAACAACACATTTCGCATGTTGGTGTTAGTACAGGGAGGGGTAAATCTGCCCAAAAATCAATTTATTTTGCCCAATGGAATGCAAAAATGGTCGAAATCGGCTTTTGAAAGATCCAAATCAAAAATAAATTGATTTATTTTACCAATGGAAAACCCCATTAATAATTTTAACGCGCTGTTCGATTGTTAAGCGATCCACTATCGTAAATGGCAAACATTCAACTAATTATATGACACTACAAATGACAGCTGAGTTTGACAGGTGTCGTTTTGGGAACTCATCTTTTTTTTTAAATAAAACATGAAAAAAATTAATAAAAAGACATCTTTTTACAAAGAGATCAAATCTTTCCTACAATGAAAAACGAAATAAGTCTATTGTGTCTTCTGCACCTATTCAATTTCCAAGATCCAGTTTCACAGTCAACACTTACCGGAATAAGTGACACTTAAGTTTCCCATAATAGGACTTTAGCTTAAGGGCCACTTTCACAGTCAAAAAAGTGAGACTTAAGTGGGGAATGTGAAAGATTAATTCCCAATATAACAGTGCAATGTCACCTGAATAAGTGCCACTTAAGTCTCCGATGTTGGTAACTTAAGTTCCACTTACGCTGGCTATGAAATTATAGCTGAAATACTTAATTTTGGAAACTTAAGTGCCACTTATTCCGGTAAGTGTCCACTGTGAAACTGGCCCTAAGTTTCATAGCAGGCGTAAGTGGAACTTAAGTCACCAACATCGGAGACTTAAGTGCCACTTATTCAGGTAAGTGTGCACTGTGATATTTCCCCTTATTCTTTCACATTTCTCACTTAAGTGACACTTTTCTGACTATGACACTGGTTGGGCCCTTAAATATTTTCACAAATCGCGGTTTGGATAGCAAATCGCGAAAATGTTTAAAAATGTGTGGAAAGTTTCAAACAGAATCAATAACATACCAAAAAAAGAAACACCTTAGCCTGCGGTCCCATAGCCAAGAATACAATTTTTGCTATACAATCATAATGTTTATTCAATAATTCAAATGAATTCGGAATTTGCGCTCCACTTAATTATATAATTGAAATTCAAAAATAGGTCAAACTCTTAGCTACTTGCAATTTTAATGTAAATCAATTATTCCATTTTTAAATAAACTACTTAACTCCTCTCTGAGTGTGTGTATGTTTTGTTTAAAGTAAACAACTTAACTCGCATTTTGAAAGTCCGTGTGTGTAGATTGTTATTTTATTTAAGTACGTTTATGTGTAATAAATATTTATTTAGTTCGTTTGTCTCTTTCTAGGTGTCCAAAAAATTATGGTTCCAGGCACATCGGTCAAATCGAGCAAAGAAGCACTACGACTATCTCGAATCTATCCAGACATAATCTATTCAACTGCTGGCATACATCCACATGACTCAAAGTCAATCATAGAAGAACCAACTAGTTGGTTTGAATTCGAACACATTGCCGAGGCACAAGAATGCGTTGCCATCGGGCCGTGTGGCCTTGACTATCAAAGAGACTTCTCCGAGCCAGATGTACAAAAGGAGATTTTCGAGAAACAAATACTGCTGGCGTGCAGTCTGGGAAAATCTGTATTAATACATGAGCGTTCAGCTCAAGACGATGTCTTACAAATACTAGACAAGTGAGTAGTAACGAAATAAGAAATATTATTTAAATGTCGCTTGGTGTCTTGTGTTATCATCTTCAGTATTATCCAGACAATAAATTCAATTCTTTCGAGAGCAATGATGTCAGACTGGGTTGTGGCTTGTTCTCTTAATCGAATTGACTGTGGTTAATTAAGTGCATTTTTTTTTGTTTCGTAAACGTGTCTCAAGATCAATTGGATGATCATTCTGCTTAATACTACAAGGTCATCTCTATATTTCGAATATGAACATTTTCGATGATTTGTGATTCATGCCAACCTGACGGAACGAAAGAGAAAAGTTCTATTTACTCAATCAAATATTTTTATTTGTTTTATAATATCGGTCAAAAAATTTGTGGAAGCCAATATGTTTTATAGAGCAATTCTCTCTTCTTCAAATTCCAGCTATTCAAACACTGTTTAAACATATCTCAAATTCAATTTCGTAGAATGACGCGAATAATTTGTCAATTCAATCTGTATAAACAGCTGTTGTAGAAAAACTTTATAAGTAGGTATACATAGCTGACAAAAATTCTGAAAACTAAAGTATGTTCATAGTGTACATTATTTGTAACTAGCTGACCCGCCCGGCTTTGCACGGATAGACAAACCTTCGCATAAATATTACAAATGAAAATATAGATCAAAATTTAAGCAACTTTTTTTAATTGAATACTATATACTGAGTTTTGACTCACTTCACGTTATGAATGGCGAAATTCGTAAAAATGTGATCACCTGAGTCCAACCTTTATTACTTTCCCAACGTAGAAAGAAGTTTTGTAATCAAAAACCACTTTTTTGTATTTATCCTTTTCACTCCATAAATATCAAATTTTTAAAAATATTATCTTCAACACAAACAGAATTTTTGATATCGGATACGTACCACTTTTCGTTTCTACCCCCATTCACCCTATAAATACCAAATTTTTGAGAAAAATATTCCTGAGGCCGTCCACTCAAATGATCTGGAATGAGAAAGACTTAGAAGATGAAATATAAGAAAGCGGCCTTCCATGAAAAAAACTGCGACATTTTCTCTAATAGTGATAATAGCCTGATTGTATTGGCTTACATAAGCTTGTCTCACTTTAAAGCTCTCAAAGGGTTTACGTAGTTTGCATAATTAAATGTTTTATTCATAAACTGGCCCTCCCGGTTTCACACGGACAAACCTAAACTTCGCATACAATTTACACAAGAAAATATTATTTTTTTTACTTTTTGTAATTGATTACTACTTTCTGAGTTTTAACCCACTCCACGTAATGAAAGCCTTAATTTGTAAAAATATAATCCTCTAAGTTCAACCTTTATTGCTTTCCCAACACTTTTTATCCCATTTCACTCTATAAATAGCATTTTTTTTAGAATTAATCTTTCAAGCACAAAAAGAATTTTTGAAATAGGATACCGCTTTTCTTTGTTACACCCTTTCACCCTATAAATACCAAATTTTTGAAAAAAAAAAAATTCCTGAGGCCATCCACTCAAAAATAACCTTTCAAGCACAAACAAAATTTTAAATCGGACACATTTTTTTATGTTTACCCCATTTCACCCTACAAATTCCTTGAAGTTCCTTGAAGCAATTTTCTAAGAATAACCTTTCAAACGCAAGTTGCGTTTTTTTAATCGGATTCGTCTTTTTCATTTTACCCCATTTCACTCTACAAAGTAAAGTTTTTCCATTTTTTTATAGTTAAAATCATTAAAATCGGTCTAGCCGATCTTGAGTTATAAGTGTTGTAACTAAAACGACGTTCTTTTATAAATATATTAAGATTAACCTTATATTATATATAAATATAATAATATTTTTCGAAATGCAATACATTTTTTTTTAAAGAGTATTTTAACTTCAAAATCAATCAATTGAAGCATTGCAAACACTCGAAGTCAAAATAATTAATGTTATTTAAAGGCATTGAGCTGGTTTGAAGTAATTTGACTGCTGTAAGTCATTTGACTGCTAGAAGTTTTTCGATTTTTGACTTATACTACGTTTTCATTAGAGCCGAAATGAGGTAATTTCGCAAATTACGGACAAAAGTGTTTTCATATATCAAGTTTGCTAATTTCGTTTGACAGCTCATTTTATTTTGACTTTGATCTGGCTTGTTTTTGTTGTTTTCAATGAATTCCACATTGTATGGATTCCAATTGGGTGTGTTCATAAGGTTGGCACGTAATTTCCAACCTAATTTCATGCAAATTTGGTTGAAACTGGCCGAGTTCAACACACATCTGAATATACAGAATTCTGAATTTTTGTAGCTCTTGATTGGCCAGCTGTTAGAAGTCATCTGAATTTTCAGATCTTTTTCTGACAGCTGGCCAATCTAGAGCTTCAAAAATTCAGAATATTCGGCCTCTACCTCATTTCGAATTGTGAATTTTTATGGCAAATGAGGTAATTTGGAATCAAATATTTGAAATTTTCAACGAAATTACGTCATTTGCTCTAATGAAAACGTAGTATTACCCTACAATGTTTGCAATTTTTCTGCACGGAATTGAATCTTAGGTAGAATGGTGACATATGACACTGGACAGTCACATTCAATAGATTTAGTGTACTTATGCTTATAGTATGAAGTCATCACTAACAAAAATGTGATTATCACTTTCATACTGTCGTTATTCAGTGATAACCTCCAGGTTCATTTCTTTAGATACAGTAAAACCCCCCTTAGCCGAAGAGTAACGGCAATAATAATTTTGTACGCCTAATGAAGTTTACCCTAAAAAAAAAAAATAATGCGTGAGTTCCGGGGACTCACGGTTAATTTGTGTAAACAACACCGTTTGTCCAAGCGCAGTTTTGAGGATCCATTGGATCCGTATGCGAAGTCGTCCTGCTTGAAGGGAATCTTCAGATTTTTGTCGCTGAACGTAACCAATTTTCTCCTATTAAGATTTGCGTAACGTAACGTCCTACATCATTAATGTGACCTCGTAACATCGCACAAGGGAAAGTCCACGTTCTTATTTCACTCTTCCGCCGACGCCCAGTGGTCTGTTTAGGCAAAAGTGCTGGCGAAATTAATTTTTCGGGTGGGTTTATAATCCAAAACTTTTACGTTTCCTACCAAAAAAATAAAAACAATGAATCAATAAAAAAAAAAGTTATTTCTTCTCCACTGTTTCACTCAAATTGGTTTGTTTTCTTTTTTCCCTACTGTTTCACTTAAATTACACTCAGATTACTTCAGAAATTGACTTAAGACCTATTTAAAGTTAAATACCAATAATGTTAACCACCTTAACTAAAACTTCTTATTTCAGCAGCAAATTCTGAAACACCCTGTGAAGTTTTTTTTTTTTGAAACTCACCACAGCCTTGGAAATTACCTTCAAAAAAAAAATTGTGGGAATATCTTTATTCGTTTAAGAGCTATGGTTTTTGCAACCAAAAAAGTCAATACAGGACACTGTGCGGCGTAGATGTTTACATATACAAACAAAAAAAACTAATGTTTTTGATGATATCGATCCACTTATAATACCAATAATAAAACATAATTGTAAATACTCTCTGTGAATTGTAAGTGATGGGAGATTTATAAGTCTAAAAAGCCTTTTCTCATCCAACCCAAAACGCGGTTTTCACGAAAAAATCGGTTTTGGCGTAAAACCTACATCGAAACCACAAGTTTTCAAACAAACACTTGAAAAAATGTTCACTAAAGTGTTTAGTCTCTAATTAATAGGTAATTCGATCGAAAATTTAATTTTTCAGTTCCAAATACAAAAAATAATCAAATGACCAGATTTTTAACAAATAAATAACAAACGTGGCATTTCGCTTACGAATTGAATTAAAAAGCCAGGGTTTCCACCACAGATTAGCCACATGAAGATGAGAATCCCCGGCAGCCATTTTAATTTGCCTACAAGCTTGAACAGGCAGTTATCAGATCAAAAATGAGAATGTGTGTATAAAAATCTCACACATAGACAGTAGGGATCTTCACACACCTGGTTAAATTGTTGTTGCATTTCACATGTATTCATCGACGCGGGAAGAAATTACAAATACAACAATGTAAACAAATGGGTTTTGGAGGGTGAAACGTACGAAACATTCTCATCTGTGGTTTCCACGTTCAGTTATTTGCTTCTCGCATTTTTTATTATATTTAATAAAGTTATGTTATATATTTGCAATCTATGACACAACTTAGAAAACCAATAGCAATAGCAAAAAGGAAACGTTTGGTTCAGGAAACGAGAGCAGGAATTCGTGTTGTTCTTGTAATGCATGTATAGGGTGATTTTTAAGCTGGTTTGGTTTTGGCAACACTGGTTTTGACAGCTGACGTGTGTTTAGTACCTTGTGTCACTGTCAAACAGCTTCAGTTTGGTTTGCAATTTAACCATGGATCGTCTTACAAATGAACAACGCTTGCAAATTATTGAATTTTACTATCAAAATTCGTGCTCGGTTCGAAATGTTCATCGCGCGCTGCTTGTGTTCAGCGATGAGGCTCATTTTTGGTTGAATGGGTACGTAAATAAGCAAAATTGCCGCATTTGGAGTGAAGATCAGCCAGAAGCATTGCAACAGCTACCAATGCATCCCGAAAAAGCCACTGTTTGGTGCGGTTTATGGGCCGGCGGCATTATTGGGCCTATTTCTTCAAAGATGATGCGAATCGCAGCGTTACTGTCAATGGTGAACGCTACCGAGCGATGATAACAAACTTTTTTTTGCCCGAAATGGAAGTTCTTGACTTGCATGATATGTGGTTTCAACAAGACGGTGCCACATGCCACACAGCACGCGAAACAATGGCGCAATTGCGAGGCGAGTTTGGTGAACAGTTAATTTCACGTTTCGGGCCGGTCAATTGGCCGCCTAGATCGTGCGATTTGACACCATTAGATTATTTTTTGTGGGGGTATGTCAAGGCTAATGTCTATAGGGACAAGCCCGCTTCGATTGACACACTGGAAGCCAACATCCATGCATTCATTCGTGAGATACCGGCCGATATGTGTGAAAGAGTATGCCAAAATTGGACTCAGCGGATGGGCTACCTGAGACGCAGCCGCGGTCAACATTTGCATAAAATTATCTTTAAACATTAAATTGCAAGGTTCAAACTATCGATTCAAATAAATATTTCATTCATTTTTTCGAATTTTTTGTGTTTTTTTTTTAAAAAAAGTTCTAAACCTCTTAAAAAATCACCCGTTATTTTGATGATCTATATGGATCATCCCTGATAATAAAAAAAAACGGCTATTATCGCCGTTTGCTATAACCTGTGTCAATTTCATTAAAATCGCCTAAAGAACAACGAAAATTAATTTTTTTTTTAAATCCACACCCTATTTTGATATTCGCTACTCTACTCCCATTCAGCCTTACTATTCCTTCCACCCATTTCTCTTTTGATGCCGCGGTCAACTAGCTTACGTACATTAGTTACTGTTGCCAACCCAAAAACCAAGCTATAAAAAAGCGTTCGCCCTCTTCGTAGTTGTGGTCGTTAGAAGTTCTGTACTGCGCAGTTGTGTTCGTTAGGAGTTTTGATATTATAAAAATTAATTCAACCAGGTGAATTTTTTGCCGATTTATATGATTATATATCTGTTTGTATAGTATTTGGATTTAGCGTCACAGCTTTACGCTGCTTAAGCCGAAATATAATCACTCCAACCACACTTAAAGCAGTTTGTTTAGTTTATTTTATTTTGTGACGCGGCCCTTGTCTCATCCATTGTGATTTAAAAAAAATTGAAATGTCAAACGAAAACGGGCAATTGTTCGGTGTGAACATTCTTTGAGTTTTCGTAAACTTTTTGCCGAAAAACCCGTTTTGTGTTTGGTGTGAAAAGGCTATAATTGATCTTTTTCCTCACGCTACACTGTTCGCCAGTAGTGGTGAAACAGTGTAACCCATATCAATGTAAAATTATGAACGAATCAGCTGTGTTTTTTCGTATGGCGACATTCCATTCAAAAAATTCACTCGCGCCTAAAGGTTATTCACATCAAAATGAGATAGATATTTTTGTAAGTGCTTTTAGGGATGTCATCTTCGTTTGACAAATTGAAAAGCTTTTCTTCGTTCTGTTTACTTTATTTGTGTGTGTATATTATGTTTTGTTTACTTTAAATGGTTTCAGGATTCACTAGGATAGCCTATCTTATGGGGTTTTCCATTGGTATTTTTTATTTCTATTTGTCAAAAAGCCGATTTTGACCATTTTTGCGTTCCATTGGGCAAAATAAATTGATTTATTTTTGATTTAAAATCCATTTTGCAGATCTAAATTTTTCGGCAGCTGTCAGTTGGCAAATGTGTTGATTGATTGGATTAATGTAAGTATTTCAGGAATGAAATTTGTGTTGAAAATATGTGAGAAATATTCGATTATAAACTTAAAAGTTTAAAATCAATCGGTAACTTCATCTTTCTCTTCTAAAAGGGGCGAAATTTGTGTTGCAATATTGACAGAGAAACGAAACTACACAAATACAATGACAAAAATAAATCAATTTGAAATCGTGTTCCATTCGCCACGTTACAGTAACAGATTCTCTTGCCCTCATCTGGGCAATGTATGTATCTCCGCACTCCGCCTAACGAAAGGTAACCTGTTGCAATTTGTAATAAAACTTTTGCTATCCAATTTTTTCTTCGGAGGTTCGTGTCCGCATAAGTTAGCTTTCCGTAAAGAAAGATTTCACTGTATTTGCATTTTTGTTATGTATTTTTTAAAGACATTTTATTTAAGGGTAAGAAAATGCACGCTCACAGCTAATATTTTACTCAAGATCATGTGCTGTTGCTATTTTAGAAACGCACCCTCGTAGAGCAAAATGAATTTTCATCAATGGAGCACTCGTGTGCGTGAGCCATAATAAAAATGAATACTAATGAATAATAATAATTTGTTGAACCAGATAAGACTTTCAAACATCTAAATACCTAATTCGATTAAGATTCATAAATATCAAATATCTAAGCAACAACTGAAAACCATACATCTGCTGCAGCAGTGAAAAATAAACTCACAAAGATGTAAATATGATAGCATTTTTGGTTGAATAACATTGACTGCTTTCAAGGAATGCAAAGTATTTAATTTCATACGCACAGTATCACACACAACATGGTTTTAACTGACTTTCAGTTAATTACTACAAAATTACTTATGCGTGTCGTATTGTTTTTTTTTTTACTTGCTGAACAAATAGTGCATTAAAGGTGGTTCAAATTACAAAAATATCTTGAAAGCATAATTGTACACGTACAGGTACAGGTAGAGTACTATTCACATATTTTGCAATGTCATTCATAATTCCAACTTATTTGTAGATTTAGAATACAAAGTGTCAAATCAATCATTTGTTAATAAAGTGCAATATTACAATGAAGATCAAATTACACAAGAGAACCGAACTAATAAAAACTGGAGCAATGAGAACATGCCCCACAGCAGCTATGGAAGTGATCCTTCACTAAACCCTACTACGCGTGGCCATAGAAAGCACTGCTAAGGGAGCCATCATGAGATTTGCCAAGGAGGGAACTGGGACGGGCAAAATCATTGGTCCTAGAAAAAAACACTTGATTTGCAGATCCACAGCAACAAACCTTCTTGACTTTCCAAGAGATGGAATGATTAGAAAGTATAACTTTGAAAAGAACTTTCAAACAGAGTTAAGTAACAAGAAAGAGTGGGTAGGCGAAACAACGAACTACAATCTCAAGGCAAACGCCATCAACACTGATGGGTCGAGAACAACCAAAGGGACTGGTGCAGGAATCTTTCGGCCTAGAACCAAACTCTCCTTGCCGATGGGACGGTCTACTAGCATCTTCCAGGCAGAAGTAAATGCCATAGCGAAGTGTGCTGAACGCAACCTCGAAAGAAATTACAAAAACCAAAACATTGCCATCATGTCAGAAAGCTACGCCGCACTCCAAGCACTAAACTCATATATTATCAGTTCGAAACTGGAATGGGAGTGTGTGGGCAGGCTTAACGAACTGGGCAAGAACAACAATGTCACACTTCATTGGGTACCGGGCCACGTTGGCATTCAGGGAAATGAAGAGGCAGACTTATTAGCAAAAATATAGGCAACAACATTCCTAACGGGGCCAGAACCCTACTGCGGAATAGGAGAAAACGTGATCAAAATCAAAGAAGAAGAGGCAAAAAGACTAACAACCTGGAACGAACTCCCAAAGCTGAGACAAGCCAAACTCCTACTTGGAAGCTATAATCAGGAACGCTTTCTATCCTGCATCAGCTTAACTAGGAACAAACTCAGAATAATTACAGCTCTCCTCACTGGCCACTCCAAGCTAAGTAAGACATCTTAACATTCTTGGCCTAGCAAACAGTGCCACTTGCAGATTCTGCAACGCTCACGAAGAGACGCCGGCCCACATATTGTTTAAATGTGATGCACGCATACCCCCCCAAAGAGCAAAGAACTAGGCATCTGGGCAAAAGGGGGACACAATAGGTCTTAAGGTCGCAGTGTTATTATACGCAACAATATTCATTCAATCATTTAATTTCACATGTTCAGGATTTCCTATATACATATATGTACATAATTATGTATGTATTTTATGAAAAGAAATTCGAAAGTAGTAATTTTCAATGGGGTGTCAAAGCTTCCAAAAAAAGATTTAAGGTCATTAGGGATGGTTCACATTCAACGACATGTTCATCAACACGTGTCGTTTTGTCACATTTTTGTAATGTGAACACCAGTCGAACGACTAACTGTGTAGTTCAATTTTTTTGATAATTTGCTCTGTCGGACGACCGCTGTAGTAAATGTGAACTCCAGTCGAACGACCGATAATTTCAATTTTACAATTTTTTTTTCTATTTTATAAGTAAGATTTGAAGAAAATGGGTTGCAATTCAATTCAACAACAAAAAGAGAGCGGACAAAATAAATGGATGAATGTCGATAAGATAGTCGTTGAATGTGAACGCTAGCAAAACGACTTAGGTCGAACGACACGCCGTTGAATGTGAACCCCCCTATTAAGGTCTCATTGACGGTGGCGTGGTCACTTTTCGGAATATGTAAAGATTTCTTAATGCGAGTGAACTTTTGAGAGAATTGTATTCAAAAAGATCTGACTCATTACAGTCCGAGTGTACCCAGGTCAACAATTACCATCAACCGTCTCCATATCCATATCCACCCAGCTCGATGTTTATAAAGGGTTTTCCAATAAGAGGTGTTATTTTGATATTCAAAGAAAAATGGCATTTTTTGAGATAAATGATCGGATGTTTATTTCATTATAAAGAGGAAGGTATGCCGTTAATAATGGAACACAACATCAGCCAAATGGCCGCCACGACCACGCTTACAGGACCATATCCTTTTCATGAAATTTTCCATAACCAAATCGCAAAGTGGCTGCCCTATGTCCTCGATAGCCTCACGAATTCCATCTTTGAGGTCTTGAATCGATGCTGGGCTGTTGGCGTAGACCTTATCTTTCACGTGGCCCCAAAGGAAGAAGTCGCAAGGTGTTAAATCACAAGATCTCGGTGGCCAATTGTGATCACCTCTTCGAGATATAACACGGTCCGGAAACTTTTCCCGTAAAAGATCGATGGTTTCATTGCTTGTGTGGCACGTAGCGCCGTCTTGTTGAAAGTAAAAGTTGTCCAGATCAATACCATCCAATTCAGGCCATAAAAACTCATTAATCATCTCTCGATAGCGCAATCCATTGACCGTAACTGTAGCTCCAGCCTCATTTTCGAAAAAGTAAGGTCCAATGACCCCGCCGGACCATACATCGCACCAAACAGTCACGCGTTGAGGATGGAGAGGCTTTTCAACAATAACTCTTGGGTTTTGCGAGCCCCAGATGCGACAGTTTTGCTTGTTGACGTAGCCTCCGAGGTGGAATTGGGCCTTATCAGTCAAGATGATTTTTCGATGAAATTCCGGATCATTTTCATGCATTTCAAGGACCCAATCAGCAAAGACACGACGTTGTTGATGATCAGCCGGCTTGAGTTCTTGTGTTAATTGAACTTTATAAGCCTTAAGACCCAAGTTGTCCTTGAGCGACGTGCACGGGTTTTACTCTTCACATCACTAACTTGTCCCAACAGCTCGAATTTGTCCACCAATTTCTGTATTGCGGTCCGACAAGGTGCTTCACGACGACCCAAAAATGTTTTAGTTTTACGAACCGTCTCTGCCAAATTGTCACCATTTTTATAGTGAATTTTAATAATTTCAATGCGTTGTTGAAGGGTGTATCGTTCCAGTTTTATTAATGGCGTAGTTTCTACTTGTCAAATGTCAAAAAATTACAGCTTCAAAAGTGACAGCTACCGAAATAGCGGGCTATTCAAAATAACACCTCTTATTGGAAAACCCTTTATATCTCGTTTAAGTTGCACACTAAAATGCTTTAGGTCGTCTTCCACTCGCATGTGTCACATGATGGAGTCACGGTCAATAATCCGGGCTATTCGTCATTCTATGAGCCAACTCAGTATATGGACATTTACTCTTCTGGCTAGGCCAGTGTCGCTTACAGTTCGTTTAGTTCAATATTTTATCTCCTCCCCCGACCTCTAACCTTTTAGGAACAGGATTTTTCGGTAAATGCTTTTTAAGGCACACTTAAACCACGACGTTCTTTTTTGGCAGTTTATTCGTTCTCCCTCCACTTTCTTATTTTCTTTCATGTTTGCAGAATATAAGTCATTATTGTAATCAGCAAAACGACGACTGCAACAATAATCTGTTTATCTTTTTTCTACAGACTTCTATTTTTTGACAATTATCTTATGTATCTTATTTCTTTTTCTTTTTAGATATCCGAACATACCACAAGTGATAATTAGAGGTTTTATGGGTACAACAGAGGAGGCGGTTAAATATTTAGATAGACGATTTTACTTAAGCTTAACTGGTTATTTATGCAAGGTATCGCGGCTCTTTTTTAAACTCATAAAAACCTAAACAAATTAAATAATTTTTTTTCTTTTTATAGGACAAATCAGATACAGGAGTAAGAAAACTTTTAGAAGACGGTACACTGCCGTTGGATAGACTACTCGTCGAAACAGACTCGCCATTTATGTACCCAAACACAAGAGCTTCCAAGCTACCACAACATGTTAAGACTGGAATAACAGAGAGATCTCTGTTATATTTACATAGGTAACACACAAATTTGACAATGTAACATTAAATTGAAAAGAAAAAATTATTTTGTTTAAGATATTGTACTTTTCAACGAAACGAACCATGTAGCTTACCGGCTATAGTGGAGATGATAGCAGCTTTTATGAAGAAGACACCTGACGAGGTGGCCCTGGCAACAGCTTTCAATGCTCTCAAATTATTTGGGTTGTCGTGAGCTCTTATGCTTTTATTTAACTTCTTCTTCTTCTTATGCAGTCTGCTGTTAAGTTACTATATGACGACTTTTTAATTTTACTATTTTCTATAAAAATCTGCAGATTTTTATGTATTTTTAAGTAAACCGCTTAGATATTGTTTTTATTTAATATGTTTGTAAGAATTTATAATGACTATATGCGTAACACTAAGTGCCTTATTGCCTAATCTGGATTATGGCAGCAAACAAAAAATTAAAAAAAAAAAATCGTATAGTTAATCGAATATCCCCGGAAGAAAGGAAAACTATTTTTTAATGCATCCTCATCCCCATCTTAGCCAAGATTTACCGCATTTCCCATTCGACTAATATTGTTGTATTTTTTTTATACTTTTAGAAACAAAAATAAAATTGAGTATCATAAAATGATTCCATAAGCGTTAGTGGCTTAAAAGTGCCATAACTTTATATTATCATAAAGCCTATGACTGTTTAGCTTATGCGTTTTGATTTTATTTTAAATTTTCTAAGCTTACAAATATTATATATTTTTATACACATATTTATTCAAAACTGTTATGAATATGTTTATATTCAAAAAAAAAAAAAATATTAAAGTCTTTCTTCTTAAGCCCTAATTAGAGGAAGCTTGTGAATTGTTTTTTTTTTTTTTTTGTGTTATTCTCAATATAAGAACAACACTTTATTATGTTTTAATATATTTAATTATTTGATGGAAATGATTGTGATCATAAACGTGCATACAATATTATTATACTATATTACTATATCAAATGTTTTATACAACAAATTAATCGTGTAGCTAGGAAACAATTTAAATAAATAAAAAAAAAAAACAGTGAACAATAAAAAAAATGTTTTCGATGTACTTATTTAGTTTGGCAGCTGGTTGTTCAGATTCAGTGTACATTTATATTTAGTGCCAATATACAAAAAAAAAAAATAACTTGCAAAGCAAACATCCAATCATGTGACTTAATAAAAATCTTTCCAGATAAAAAAATATAACTATTAAATAAAAATTTCCCTGGAAATGTTTCCCTCCTTGGAAAATTTAGAATGTGATTTATTGGTCGAAAGTTTCCATCGGAATTAAATGGTATCAGGAATAAAATTTCCAGGGGAGTTTGGCTATCATTTCGATGAGCCAAATAAATTAGCGATTCAAATTTTCGAAAAAGGGAAACATTCTCAGTGAAATTTTATTCACGACAGCCCCCACCAACAACTAGATAGAATGGCTTTATTTTTGCAAAGCTATTACTTCCGCTGTGGTCCCCATTCCAATTACTTCTTCTGGTGGCTTTTCCACAATACGTCACAATGTGGTTATGTGCTTTACTTTATTTGATCAGATATTCAGATCGGAACAGGTAAGGTAGTAAAACGATTTTCGTTCATATACTGCATAGTGCATTCCGCTTAAAGTGTATTCGAAATGCTAGTTGTGAATTGAAATTTCGAAAATGAAAATTGTGCTTTTTTTCATTCTGTTTTCTGAACGTCTTAAATCCACTTTGTTTATGTTTTGTGAAATTGGTGCAGTTGCAATTAGTTTTATATTTCTTCTTGAAAAATGTAATCAAAATTAATATTTTTGATTCTTTTAAGTTTTATTGCCCTGTTTACATGTGTGGGTGAATGCAGCACGTAGTAATCGAGTATAGATAGGCAGTTCCTTATTTGGCGCACTCGAATCAAAAACAATCGGCTGAGCCAAATAAGGAACTTCTTATATCAATGTCTAGCAATACTAATCAAGTCGATTGTTTTGCATTAAGGCTGTTTTAAACGAAATGTTTTATTCCAAGTATTTGATGATTAGTGGAGTGACTTGCTCTGAAACCGAATTATTATATATTAGCTTCATCGACATGCATTAATAGGCGAACCTTTAAGACTTTCTCGAAAATTTTACTCAAAGTGCTGAATAAGCTTATAGACCTATAGTTACTTGGGTTATCTTTTGGCTTCCCAGGCTTACCAATTGGAACCACTTTGGCTATTTTCCACTTTTCGGGATTAATACCAAAGTTGTATACAGACGTTAAACAAAAATGTAAGATAAGTTATAGCTTTTTAGGTAATGCTTTAAACAGTCGGTTGCTGACACCATCAATGCCGGGCGATTTTCTTATTTTGATTACATTTTTGACTTAACGGTTATTTATTAAATTACCTGTTTGGTTAATAAGAGGACTACATATATCAGTAAGCTTTTCCTTTACTAGATTTTCAGATTCGATGTCCATAAATTGTGCCGAAACTTTATTATTTTGGCTGAAAGTTTCAGCTAAAATATTAGCTTTTTCCTTCTGAGTAACCAATATATTATTTTGCTCTCTAACAGGAGGCATTTTTTAACCTTTTTTTAGTTATTTGTGCTACCTTTCAAAATGGTGTGGATCCTTTATTAAAACCAGATAACAAATTGTTACGAATCGTTTGAATTTCATTCTTAATTTGATAGTTAAAGATTTTAAGATTATTTTTACATGTGTCTAACCTATAACGAATCCATTTTTTCCCTCTAAGCATTTCACAGACGAATTAGGTGCAAAATATTATCCGGCAGTGGTTTCAGATTTGAGTTATGTAAGTCATGTTGAGACTTTGGAATAGGCACGCTTAATTGTTTCTTCAAATGTATCATGTAACCACGTCTATCTGTTCGAATGACTGTACACTATCCAACGATAAGTAGAACTTTACAAAGCCATGAGAGAATTCGGCATCCCCAATAAATTGACACGACTATGTAGGTTGACCATGACCAACGTAACAAGCCAAGTAAAAATAGCCGGATTGCTATCCAAACCAATCAACATCTTTAATGGACTCCGACAAGGGGATGGTTTGGCCTGCCTCCTCTTCAACCTGGCGTTGGAGAAAGCAATCCGTGACTCTGGCACGGCAACAAGAGGGACCATCGTCAACAGGTCCAGCCAGATACTGGCTTACGCAGACGACATCGACATCATCGGAAGAACTGAGCAAGCTGTACATGATTCCTTCATCCAGATCGAGCAGGCGGCACAAAATCTGGGGCTGCACATTAGTGAAGGTAAAACAAAGTACATGGTGGCGTCGAATGCGAGAGGAACAGTTGGTCAAACAATCAAGGTAGCGGAGCACGAATTTGAAGTGGTGCAATCCTTTAAATACCTTGGGTCAATAGTAGCAGCCGATAACAATATAGAAGAAGAAATACGCGGGCGGCTTCTCAAATCCAACAGAGCCTACTATAGTCTGTCAAAGCTCTTCAAATCCAGAAATCTCACCATAACTTCAAAACTGCTGCTGTACAGGACCATGGTCCTGCCAGTACTCACATATGGATCCGAGACTTGGGTGCTTAGCAAAAGGCACTCCGACCTCTTAGCCGCGTTCGAGAGAAAAGTCTTAAGGAGAATTGTTGGCCCCATATGTGAGGAAGGACGATTCCGGAGACGGTACAATCATGAATTGTACGCAATCTACCTTGAAGCAGATATCGTGACAAAAATTAAGCTCGGTAGACTCCGGTGGGCAGGGCACCTAGCTCGCATGAGCGAAGAGGAACCTGCTCGGAAAGTCCTTTGTGGTACATTCTATGGTAGACGACAGCGTGGTAGACCATGCTTGCGCTGGAGAGATGGCGTAGACCAGGACGCCCGGAGCCTTGGGGTGCGCAACTGGATGGCGGCGGCTCGAGACCGGGATGGGTGGAGAGACTTGTTGAAGGAGGCCAGGACCGGACCCCGGTTGTCGAGCCGACGATGATGATGATCCAACGATAAGTTACCTTCATACAATTTTTTTAAGATATTTAAGATCGATATCTCCCAATTAAATTGGATATGTGTATTGTTTCTAGAATAATAAGTATGTAGGTTTGTATAAACGGGCAGGTAATTTGAACTCAGAGCATTAATAGTAACAGGTTGAGAGAAGTGTGCAGCATTATTCGTTAAAAATATGTCAAGAGTCAAAGGATTCTCGAGGAGGTACTTGGAATGTATGTTGGTTCAAGAAGACGATATCGTGAAGTATATTACGCCCACAGTTAGCTCTCATAGATCCCCACAATGGGTCTTTAGAATAAAAATCACTTCCTATCAAATAATTTGAGTTTGTACTGGTCAAAAATAAATTTAGTATTTTTCTCATTAATAATATTTCCACCTGGAAAATAAAAAGAATAAATACTTAATTCAGATGAGTCATGCAATGTCTCGACATCTATTACTTCAGCTACTCAAGTTGTTGATCAAATAAGACGCTAAAGACTTTCGCGATAATAGAATCTACACCATTAAACAAAAAATATTTGATAGAAGTTACCGACAGCTTTTTCGTACAACTAATAGTTCTACATTTCGTCACGTTAGTTTTTATTTGTCCTACAGACCATTTTGGCCGAATATTAGTTATGAATGCCATCTTATATTTTCGGCCATGCTTTTTCGTTTGGTGAAATCAGAATTGCCCTATATCTCTTTTAGTTTTCGAGATATAAGAATGTTATTTTGTTCTACGGATCACTTTATTTCCCTGAATTTTATGCTTTTATTGTTTTTGTAAACAGTAGCACAAATTTTATACTGGCATTATGTATAACTTGTGCTTCAATATCCTATATCTAACAAAGGGCTGAAGTAAATTTTTCATAAAAAATAACTGAGAACGCACAGTGGTTTGGTTTGTATGGGAGGGCGGAAAATAGTCCGTTAAATCTAAACTATTTTACTGATTTTATTAAAATTTGGTACATATGTTTAGATTGTTTTTTGTACATATTTGTTTAAAATTAAGTTGAAAATAAGTGATTAGAAAAAAAGTTATTGACATTTTTCTAAATTTGATGATGTACTAATTCTAAAAGGTCACACAAAAATTAAGCATTTTAGTGTTTTATTTCCAATTCAAATTCCAATAGAGTTGGAGATAGGACAAAATGGTTAACTTTACTTTTTTAATGTGCTTGCAAATGTATGGGCACATGTCCTATATTCATTTTGCTACTTTGTTTTAAACTATATTTAATCAATGTTGCAAAAACATCAAATGCAAAATGCTTAATGTAATGATGGCCAAGTACCCAGACTTTCAAAAAATATAAAAAATCTCTGTAATAACACACAAAAAAATAAGTAAACCATGGTACTAAAGTTTAAAAACGCTTATGTTTTTGGTGTAGAGAACAAATAAGAACTCACATGACGATTTATCGATGTCGAAAATTGAACAATTCCGAACACAACAGTGGAAAACCGAATTTAAGTCACACTTAGGTACTATCACTAGTTCCAGATTTTGAGACAATAACAATAGATGGGAATCAACAAACCCTGTTGGTTCTATTTATATCAATAAAAAATAAGTTTTGTCACATTTATGGAATAATATAATCCCAAAAGAAGCACAAAACAAATCCGGCGTATCTATCAATCTACAAACGGCGACCACGACGACCTCCCTTCCTACGTGTGGAATCTGATGGGATTGGAGTCACATCCTCTATGCGGCCAATCTTCATCGAAGAACGAGCGAAAGCACGGAGTGCTGATTGGGCACCTGGTCCTGGAGTCTTTGTTTTGTTGCCACCAGTGGCACGAAGCTTGATGTGCAGGGCAGTGATTCCAAGGGTCTTGCACTTCTCAGCAACATCTTGAGCAGCCAACATAGCAGCGTAGGGTGAAGCTTCATCACGATCTGCCTTGACTTTCATTCCACCGGTAACACGGGCAATGGTTTCACGGCCGGACAAATCAGTAACATGGACGAAGGTATCGTTGAAACTGGCATAGATGTGAGCAACACCAAATACGAGCTCACCATCGCGCACTTGTGGTCCTAGGGAAACCTGGACTACCTCTTTTTGAACTTTGTTCTTCCTTGGTGGCATATTGATTGAATTCTTTCAAAAAACACAACCCAATCGCTTGAACCGGATATACACTGTACCGGATATATTACTGTATTCTATATGCAACATAATATCTTATCGTTTGGTTAAAATTTCACTAGAACTACTGAAATTCGATGCAAATTAGAGCGCCCGTAATAGAATATTAATTAATTTTCTTAATTGAATATTATGACACGTCTAGATTCACATTTTACTCCCCTTATGTTATATCAAGAGCAAATTATGGGCTCGCAAAAAAAATTATATGCATATAAATATGTACCCATTTAGATATTATTCAAACATGTATCTGTATTTAGACAAATTTCTTGTTTTTTTATGATAAGCAAAACTACTTATACATATGAAATTAATAATAATTATTATTATATATTTATTTGAATGGGAAAAGGAAAACAATCATGAAAATCCCAGAATGATAAACAACGTCTGAATAATCATATCAACATATTGCAACCCAGCTAAACTGTTCAAAAAGGTGGTTTTCGGTGCAATTGCACATTTTCGTAAATATAAAATGTGTATTTTTGTTTTTTTTTTTTTTTTTAAGAACACAGAATCGTTTCTAATTAGCTGTCAATGGGTAGGTTCAGGACACGTAGTGACTTGAAGGCAAGGCAAGTTTCTCGTCTTTGAGGCTGTCTGTAAGTAGGTATGTCGGTACATATATATAATTTCTTGAACATTTAAAAAGTTAAATTTGGGATGCCATTTTTAAGTATTTAATAATATACACATAAAAACGTACTTTCAAAAAAATCATTATCTACCTGGTTTTTCAAAATATGTATTGATTTAAAAAAATTGAAAATTTTTGTATGCGATATTAGTTCAAATTGAAAAATCCGATCCGGTCGATTTTTTTTGTTTTACATACATGTTATGTAGATATATCGCATGTAAAAATAAATATTTATTACATAAGTGCAAGTTCATACGACCTAGTTTTATACTTTGTTTGGTTTTTTGAAGGGCACGTGCTTTTAATCGTTATGCAGTTAGTGACTCATGTTCCATTAATTATTTCAGAATGTTTAACAATGTATTATCCAAACCTGTTGAGTGTATAGCAACTGCAACAAATCAAATCATGAACTTGAAAGAAATGCTTGTATAAATAATTAGCTTCATTGTTAGATGAAAGATGCCTCGACCTTATTCGATTTGAGGTTAACAAACATAAATAAAATAAACATTTTTCTTTATTATTTAACAAAAAAAAGGAAAAAAAACTAACTTTGGTTACTTTCATCTGCATGGCTATTTTTCTTACTACACGTTACACATCTTTATGAATTCATGCCCCATTGACTAAATATATGAGATAACAATAACAATTATGACAATGCCCGTCTGTTTTGTGCTGCGCTACTCTAGATAAACCGATTGATTGTTGTGTGATCTTCGAACTTTTTCAGTTGGTGCAAATTATCCCACCACAACTTGAGTCGGTGGCGTAAGATAAGCTCGAACCAAGGGGTCAGTGGAGCATTCAGCTGCGATACTGTGCTGTCGAGTGCCGTGCGCGAGATGTACCTCACTTCGCTGACTTCGTTCAAATTTGGATTGAGGTCGACGTCTTTCTGCAGAAAGAGTATGTAATCGATTTCATGTTCGCCCCAAGTCCCATCTCCGGTATTCGAATAATGAATGCGAGTTAGATAATGGAAATTTTCAGGTCTTATCTGTATGAAAAATGTTTCTTATGATCAGGAAAACGCAAATTAATTTTTTTTATACTAACCTGACTTTTTGGGATGCCTAGCTCGTAATTAAGTCTCCTTTGAGCAGCACGTCGAATCCCAAGTTCATTTAGCTCTTCGCGTTCGTTTTCGATCTCGTGTAGTGGATGGCTGCAGCAAGCGTTGGTGTAAGTGTCGGGAAACGTTATCTAACAGAGGTGGTGTTTTTATCTGGTCTAAATAAAAGAAATGTTACACATACCTTATGAACAGATCGCCTCTGGACTAGCATGTCTCCTTGTTTATTGAATAGAAAAACACTAAATGCACGATGCAGTTTTACATGTCCACTCGCAGGATCGACTCTGTGACAATCTTTTTTCGATGCAGATCCAACTACGTTATCGTTTTCGTTGACTAAAATGCATTCTTCTTTGAGTGCAAGCTCTTGAAGTTCGTCTAGCTTTTGTCCAGATTGTAAGAGCGACGAAGAAGAACGAAGAAGTTTTGATGGCGATGTTGCTAGACACAAACGCTTTGCAGTAGATAGAATCATTTTATTTTAATTAACCACTCTTTCTTATTAGAATGTGATTTCTTGGCGCTTCTGTTTGAAAAAGAATAGTCAACCAAGAATCTTCTAAACGATTAAACTTCTTACTTTCTTAACACAATCCCGCTTCGACTACTAGCGTACTAGCTCAAAAATAACAAATGAAATTCAGAAATCATCAGAAATAAAAGAAATCACAAATGTGTGCATATTTTGGCTGGAAAATGTTGTGCGATTTTTATTTGACAGTTCGATACTTGATATTTCTGTCATGCGAATTTAAGGTTGACGTTGCAGTTTTGAAAGTAGTTTAGTGGGTTTACACAATATACAAATAGAAATTTGAAAAAATAGGCACCGCAAATGAAGATACATACTAATTTTTTATTTTAAAAATATAATTATGTATGCCCAAAAATCTATCTATCTATTTCGTATGAAAGTGACTCTAGACATGCCATTTTTAATTGTTTTAGAATTTAAAAGTACTGTTAATGCGGTCCCATAGGGCCATCAGTGCCCTCCACCGGTGGGCATAGTTCAGGCACTAACAGCCAAATTAATAAAAGTGGAATAGCGAAGGCTTAAGCCTTATTCCGTGGACTAAGTGCAAAATGTTATTTAAAAAATAAAATATCAATTAAGTGACGTTTACTAAGCTAAACCACCGAAGAAGGTGGTTTAGCGAAGGAATAAGAACCAGATGTGTCAAATTTATTCTGCATTTAAAAAATATAGGTGAAGATTGCAAATTGAATTTTCGATAAAAATAATAATGTCGATTTGTCGAGTTCTTAAACCATTTGGAATTATTGGACAATCAGCCATCAAGGACAAGAAGAAGAAAAATATACAAAACCAGATACGATCCACTGCAAGTGCTTAGTGAGGAGGATTTCAGGAAGAAATATAGAATATATATATATAAATTTACAGCCAGGCTTCAGGAATGACATGAGTTCACTCTTGTTGCGGAAAAATCCAACCTACCTTTTTTTCAAGTCGCATGCCCACTTTTAATGGCGGAAAACTGTTATAACTGTTATAAATTGGCATGTCTCAAAAACGGATGTTTTCATTATGAAGAAATCTTATAAAATGAAATCACGTATTTTTAGCCAGATTTAAGCATGGGCTTGCAATCACTAGAAAAATATTACATTTCCTGTATACTTTTTTAGTTGAAAGTTTTCTTCATAGCGGTTGTGTTGAAACAAAATAAATTTTCAAAAGAATTCAAAATCAATTTAAATTATGCGTGGCAAATAATAAAAATCAATGAGATTCGATTCCTTTTATTAAATTTTCTTAGGCAGGTATTCACCGTACGCTCATAAACGGCTCTTAAGTGAAATGAAGTTTTTTTTTATGTTGAAAAAATTTAAAATCTTTTCACAACGGCTAAAACTTTATTTCATTGCAACTTTGGATTTTTTTGCATACATTTTGTCATTTATTTACTTATTTTCATTTTAGTTATTTCAATGGTGTGTTTCTTTACTGACAATGAGATTTGAATCTAAAAACATTGGAATTGCAAAAAAAAACTCAAGCAAGTTGATTTGGACCTCGAAAATTTTTTATTTGAGCCCTCATAGTTTAAGACTGGTCGGGACCACGTATAAGTCTAATGAGCGCTCATAATCATTCACTATTATTGCTTGGTGAATAGGTTTATGAGCCTATTAAGTTATGAGCATTTGAAAAAATGAGCACCAGTAAAAGGAGTCTGATGATCGGTCTGGCAGCAGTGAAATTGCTATAATTCCAGCCTGTAATAACTTGGTAGTAGCTCACTCAAGTGGTTGTTGTTTCATTCAAACCTTCGAAAAAGTATAGTATTTTACGTTACACCAAAAATTGAGTAAAAATAGACGAAAGTTATAGTTATCTAAATGATATATAATAATCGGGGTTCCACTAGATTCTGTTTTTGGCCATTTACTATTTTTAATTGTCTTCAACTCTATCTTTAAACAGCACTATATAGGTAAGCCTACCTACTGCCGCTTTTGCTCTTATGATAACAGATCGTACACTAACTTAGTTTCTGATATCATTTTCGATCTTGATGTCCTTAAACGGTGGTGTATAAAATGTTGTTAAGTAATAAGACTAAACTGATGTTTTATACCTTACAATGCTATTCGGCGATTAAAGACGGCATTTTTTTTATCATGCATCCGATTGTCTACGCCATAAACTATATTTATCGATGATAACTTACTGTTCTTCTTGTTCATTTAATTCCAGCGAACAACGTTCAGGGAATTGTTTCAAAATTGAAAATTGATGACATCTTTTTATAAAAAAAAAAACATTATAGAAACTTCTTTTCATTTGTTGCTCCTACAGTCTTTAATAAACTTCCAGCTTCCATCAGATGATTCGATTGAACCAAATAAGGAACTGCCTGTTCTCGATTGTATCGAGTGAACTCGATCGTATCAAGTTACGTGGTGGAACCCCTGATCCAAAGTCGACTCGATGAACCTCACATTCAGAACATGGAATGTAATGCCATTAACGCTTAAATTCAAGTCATTGCCAAAATAGGAAGGTGCTGATTATTACGAAAAACTTCAACCAGAACCTAGCTTTCTTCTGTACTGTGTTACTGTGTTATCTTCTATAGAAATGCAAACCAAGTGTCTGATTTTCTGCAATACCCAAAAAATTTTAAAGCGAATTTGATCAAATGACAGGAATTTAATTTAAATCATGATTAAAAGTCAGTGAATCACTAGTAAAAGTAATAATACAAAATAAAGTTATTCGAGAAATTGTTTTTTTTTTTCTAATAAAACAATAAAGTTATTCGAGAAATTGTTTTTTTTTTTTTAATAAAACAATAAATATTTAAAAATTTCATTCAGTATAAATAATTACTTGTTTTATTTAATATTCATAAATAAAAATGCAACAACATTTTCTTGTTTTACTTCATAGTTCGTATTTTAAAAACCCGGCATATAATAAAAAGTTTGTAAATTAAAAACAATCTGGATTTTATGTGTGTACCTATGCATGTATGTGTATGTGTGCTAAATCCGTTTTAATTAATAATTCTATGTAACACTCTTAGGTGGTAAAAATAATTTCGAAATTCCAGTATCTTGAGTTGTGTCAAAGATATTCGTATTCGTATTCAGTGATTGGCGGTTGCCAGATGGCATTGTTGGCAAATTTGCTATTTGAATTTCTTGGCGAAATAATTCGTTTATGCTTTTGCCAATCAATTGGGCGGTTATTTTCCGGAACAAATCTTTTTTGACCTTTTCCACTTTGTTGCCTTTGGTGGGTGCAACTGATATTTTTTCATCCAGTTTCTGCAGATCTGCCGCATTGATGTTTGGAATTTGGTGCATCACTTCTAAAACTGTAGGGAACTTAGGACGCAAATTTTCAAAGACTTGCACACCAAGAGTAATTAGGCTGGACTGATTGGCTTCATGCTGTCCGTGCACTTGTAAACCCTGTAGAACAGAGGTTAGGATAGACGACGCCAGTTGGGAATTAAGTAAGTTTTCACTGTCTAAGAAGCGGATGACGGGTCCTGAAAGATGAACAGCTTTTAAGCTACTTGTACCATCATTCCACGAAATCGCACTGAGGATTGTTAAAAGTATAGGACTAGAGGTTGTCTGGTTGCGCAGCAACTTTATCCCTAGATCACTAATCACCTCAGAGGTTAGGGCTGCATGTGTGGCACGGCTGGGGGCGTGCGAAGAGCCGTCCATAGAGAGTTCGTCATTGTCCATGGCAACGTCAACATTGCCTCCAGATGGGTCTGTTACGATCTGACCACCTACAAGAGCTATTTTCAGTATGTCCAAGTACTCACGGGTCAATGTTCGATTAAGCATGTCCTCCAGCACCTCTTGGGTATCATTGACTTCACCGTTGAGCTCTCCCGATTCGTACAGAGATGTGATATAACGCCAGCGCGCTGTCAGCCTGTACAACATGAATGGCGTCAGATGGGCTAGGATCGGCAGTAATACCTGATCATAGCACACCGGTGGACACGAGTATACAAATGGCTTCAGAAATACCCTTATAATTGTTCGCAGGCGGTAGTCTGGCACATTTTCCAAGCAAGCAAATGTACTGTTTATAAGGGCATCTGCTATGCCCGACAGTTGATAGAGGTCTCTACCTAAGGAAGGTCCAGCGGATCCCATCATGTGATAGCATCCTTCAAAGACATTCGTCAGGAACTGCTGCATCTTGTCAAAGGCCGTTGGAATTTTCTTAACAGTCGGATCCATGGGATCAATCAAAACGGGCGAAACACCCATTAGCATTTTCTTTTCATGCTCCAGCATTGTGTGCACGAATTTATAGCCTTCCGCTAGCAAATGCAAAGCCTCTGGTTTGAACAATTCGTTGAGTATACGCAGCAATGCTAGGACATGTGGCAGAATAGGTACTACATGCTTAGTAGCTGGATTACGGCAAATAGGATTCCCAGATTCGGTAAAACCAATTACAAAACCTCCACGCGAAGCGCGGTCAGGGTCATCTGGCCAGGAACATCGTTTTATAACTCCGAGTATAGAATTCAGAGCGTCCAGAACTTTGCTGCGATTTGGAGAACATGGATCCGATTCGATATTTTGTACTGGGGCTTTATCCAATCCAATAAAGTGCATGAAATCAATTATAGACTTGTAAACTGGACTGAGTGTAAGCCAATTGACTTGTGCCTCTTGTGTTATTTCAGCTATAAACGCTGTTTGCCGCTCATAATCACAAAAATGATTTGATATCAGCAAGAGAGCCTCGTGCAAAGTGTACTGTTCGTTTTTGCTGATTTGTTGTGGCTGTCGAATCAGACTGTTGACATGCGAACAGATTTGCTCAAACACTGGCAGCAGGAGCAAGGGATACTTATGTCCAAGTTTTACCATCAAAGAAGCTGCATGCCGTCGAAGGTTTTTTGCGGCCTGCGATTGTGCGTTTTTCATCATAACTCCTGGTGCAATATTAGGAATCTTGAAAACGAGAGCCGAGAATATTTTCTCAAGTACCCTTGGCAGTAGAGAAACTCCGCTCATAGCTACACAATTGCCCGAGATGATCTGACACGAGGACATACTCAGAAAAACAAACAGAGCCGAAATGCAGGACAACAAAACAGATAGTATTAAAGGATCATTACTCTCTGCCTTCAGGCAGTCTTCAAGCAGCCGTAGACCAGATTGAACCGATGGCCGTTCAGGAACAAGCAAAATCCGACTCAAAACGCCATCCAGAACGGCCACCAATGCTTCCCACTCCATGTAAATCGGGTCGTGGATGCTGCAGTTCGTCAAACTTTCAGATCGCGACTTGGAAAGCCTAAGATTGAGCCAGTTTTCGCAATAAGCGAAAGTACGGAGTGGTGCAATCAAAGTAGCTTGCCGGAAAATCTCCAAAAAGTCAGCACGGCAGCGATGATAGAACACTGTGAACTCCTCCTCCGAATCATAATCCATACACAGATATGTCTCTGTGGAGACGGTGAATATAGTTGGCCTTTCGGCGGGGTAGCAAATTTTGATAACCCTTGGACCGACAACTTCAATTACTTTTGGAATGTATTCGATGAACAGTGGATCCTTGGATATCTGGTCGTGTTTTAATAACACATTCCAAATAAGTGCAGCTCCATGTGCTACAGTGAGACTGGGATGTTTGTTAAGCAGATAAATTGTTTCCAGGAATACCCCAAAATGCACGGGGCGCTGAAATGTAGCCTCCTTGTTCCACAAAGCAGCCAGTTGTTGAGCCAATCCAGATAGAACATTGATTAGCTTTTTAAGGAACAAGTGGTTTTGCTCGATGTTTGTCTCTGGAGAGACTTCCTGACTCGCTCTGTACAGATAGTTGACTGTTTCTTCACTAAACAGCAGTAATAGTGGCTTTCTCTCCTTTGCTTGTCCTTTCCGATTGACGATCTGTGATAAACACTCAGCTGCATTGACCTGAAAAGCCGGATCAGTCAAGAGTACACAAAGTATGTACAGAAGCTTGCCATCTTGGCAAAAGATGTGATTGATTGAAACCCATTCGACGAAGCCTGTAAGCGTTAGCAGAACCATCTCCACAACACGGCTATGTGCACTCGCTTTCTGATTATTGTTCACAGCTGTCGTTTCCCTAAACGATGTCACATGAAGTTCAATAAGCCGCAGGAAGAACTCAAATATTTCATTCATTTTCACTGTCAGCGCCTGGTAGATGTCTTTTTTCCGCTGATTCGACTCAATTGTCTGGAGCAAGGCAACATCCTCGACGAGTCGCAGAAATATCATTAGCACCAGTTCTGTTTGAGGCTCTCCCTTGGAACATGCATCGGAAAGTTCAGACAGTAGTGTCGTCCACTGCTGTGGCCACTCTCGTTTAATCATTTCCACGATAATTCTAGAAAGAGCATCTTTCAAATGGGTAAGACTTTTATCCTCAGCCGGTCCAATTCCAGACAAAAGTAACTTCATGGCATTCTCTTTGATAAACAATTTTTCTTGCTGTGAAATGCCGTTCCACTTGAATTTGATTGTATACTCGATTAGCTGTAGGCCAAAGTGCTTGACATTATTGCTGTATTGTCCGTCTGCCAAATAAAGTCCAGCTTGTGCGCACAGGGGAGAAGCTTCTTTGAAACGTTCGCAAGCCACATACGCTTCCATGCGGGATTGGTGCCTTGTGTTTGGATCCATGATGATTTCGATGGCTTGGGCCAAATCGTTAACCAAGGCAGATACTTCTGGATTACATTCCATTTTTCGTAAAAATTTAAGCTGGCTTCTTGAAATCTACAGGCCCACTGGGGAAATACCTTCGTAAATTAAATTTTGTTAAACGAAACTGTTGATATGGGAGTTGGGAAGAATTTATGATTTCACAATAATTTACCTTAATTTCAATTGAATTCAATAATCTAAATAAAATAAGTTTTATTTCAATGAAGATTTAATTTTATATTTGTTAATAATAGTGGAGAGGAGACCGCGAACACACAAAAATGTGTACAGGATGTTGGCAGCAGTGAAAGTCATTTGTCATATGGTTTTATGCAGTTGTCAAAATTTGACATGCTTGTTGCAAGCAAAAAAAAAAAAAAGGAAGAGTACACGCTTGAAAAGAAGGATTCGTTTATCCGCTTTGTTTTATGATGCAATAACTTACAAAAAAATTTAATAATTAGGTAATTGTATATTTGTTTGTCAATAGGAAATTTTATAACTTAGGCATAAACAAATGAGTAATTTGCATAACATAAACAATAATAACAAAAAACGTGTAAAGTCAGAATCTAGTGCAATGCAGATGAAAGAGTTCAGTGCTTCCAATGATAAAAAAATGTATAAACATAAAAAAATGTATAAACATTTTTTTTCTGTTAAATATTTAAATTAAATTTGAAATTATGAGAAAAAAGAATTTTTTTTAAGTATTGGTTTTTTCGGCATTCATTTTGGGCCAGAAAAAAAAATAAAATTGGGCTATCGATCTTGTACAAGATGTGACCCTCTGTACCTGACCCTTAAAAGATATTGCATATAGAATTCTATGTATATAAACTTAGAGCAAATGGGGTTTTTTTTTTCGTTGAAAATTTCCAAATCACCTCATTTCCCATGCAATTTCACATTTCGAATTGATGTAATTTCAACCAAATTTTCACGTATCGGTAAGAAATTATGTGAATACTTTATGAACACATCCAAGTGGAATCCATTGAAAACAACAAAAACAAGGAAGATGAAAGTCAAAATGAAATGAGGTAACCGAAAAGCTAAAGAAATAACATCATTTTGAGTAAAAAGTTCAAGTGAGCACAATTCCATAAATGCGTTTCGCCAAGGTACGATAGTTGGACTCATCCACCGAAAAACTGCTTCCTCAATTAACTGTGGGATAATTTACTTCTAGAGTTAGCTAACTCTGGTTTAGCTCACCGCTGAAAAACTGGGCCTAAAAAGGCTAAGTACAAAAGAAAAACTTTTTGTAAAAAGTGGAAAAGTGAATAATATAAACGTCACGTATGAAAATTGTGTTAGATCTGACATTTCAGATTGATTCGACAGATCAAACACAATTTCTTGGCACACAGCAACCTCTAGACCATGTTTTTGTTTTCATGTTTATACTCTTGCCACTTTTGTTTGCAAAAAGTGTTGCATTAAGAAGACTTTAACCGTTTTAATTCAGCAAATCTGAGATACCTTACATGCCGCCTCCATTGTGCATCCTGACTTGTATGGATAATGTCAACGCATGACATCGATTTTTGTGCCTCCATTGGTTATTTTCTAGACGTGTTCATAATCCGGGCATCGTTCATGCCCAGTGGAGGCGGCATGTTATGTCGTTTTCGAGTGGACGTTCGGAGCTACTCCTTTTTCACTCCTTTTACTCCAAATTTCCCATTTTCCATAGGAATAGAACAGTTCCGAAATCCAAACGAAAACGACATTAGTATCTGATTCGTTTGTACTAATGGATTACACCAACCTCCAGTAAAACGATTCTGATGTTAATTAAATTAAATTAATTAAAAAATTAATTAAAAAAACTCCAATAATTAACCAAAGTACTACGTACGTACTACAATTGAAGTTAAGTTTGAACCCTGCTGACGTAACGGTGGCGATTTTCTGACTTTACTATCTTTCCCTTTTCCACTTATCAAATTTATCTAAGAAAGAGACTAAACTTTTTCCATATGGTCATAAACAAAAAAATGAAAAAAAGTAACCATCGTCAGCACAGATTAGCCATACGTTTCGTACGTTTTACCCTCCAAAACCCATTTGTTTACATTGTTGTAGTTGTAATTTTTTCCCGCGTCGATGAATAGATGTGAATTGCAACAACAATTTAACTAGGTGTGTGATGATCCCTACTGTCTATGTGTGAGATTTTTATTCACACATTCTCATTTTTACTGATAACTGCTGCCGGGGATTCTCATCTTCATGTGGCTAATCTGTGCCAGTCACCTCACCACACCACCCACCCCTGACAAATAATCATTTTCAATTTTCATAACTATTCGTAAATCGTAAAGTTTATCAGATGATTTTTCGCAAGTAGTTAGTAGTGGTGTTGATAACATCAAGTCAGTCTTCGCAAGTAGCAGGATCTTACATCCAAGTATTTATTTATCAACGCGAACAGCAGTATTATTTGATTAAATAAGTTGTATTTTATGGTTGACTAGTCACAACAAATATTCAATATTTACATGTTGACTTTGTTAAAACCGCATAGCAAACATACATAAGTTAAAAAAATAAATCGCCAATAAGATTTTCAAAGTAAGTAAAGTTCGTATATATGTTAGTTACTATCTACGCTAGAGCAAAGTGCAGAAAATGTTTACGAAGATAGCATAGAGGCAACATTTTGCAGATGTGTTTGGAATCAGCATTAAAGTATTGGAGCTGGTTAACTAAATTATTTTATTTTTATCACAATAGATAAGCTTAACCTAGTATTCTGGCAAAAACATTACTTATCTAAATTGTGTTATTCATTTAGAGTAGAATATTGAAAATGACGTCTACTATTAAGAACAACATCATCTTTGGAGGAGAAATCACCACCAGAATTACAAGCGCGTACAGGTCATTGGGTCACTTTTTGTTGGAACAATTTAAGAAGAACGAAAATGACGTGATGATGGTTGTTATACCTACGTAAATTACAAACGACAGTCATATCATTATAAATTTTACTTGCTTCTACAGGCAGATGCCTCAACTGGCCACGAGTACAGGCGTAAAGAGGTCTACGATAGAATAGTTCGGTTAGCCTACATTCTTCAAAAGCTTGGAGTTAAGGATGGCGATGTAATTGGAATTTGTGGTGAGAACTCTGTAGAATATGTAGTAGCATTGTACGCGACATTTGCTCTTGGTGCTACAGCAGCACCTTTTAATGTGACCTACAATGAACGTAAGTTGTTCGTTTTATAGATGGTTTTTAACATCATAATTATGTACCTATGTATATCAATTTGTTCTATCTTAATTCAGGTGAACTCGATCACGCTGCCAATCTTTCGAAGCCAAAAGTATTTTTCTGCTCCAGAGGTCCGCTGAATGGAGTTCTTGGCGTTGCTAAGAAGAACAAATTTATCGAACGTGTCATCGTGTTCGGTGATGTAAGCCCAAGTTCAGAGGCAACTGCGTTAGATGAGTTGGTCAAGAGCAAACAATTTGTATCATATCCAGACTTTGAAGCACCTAGTGTGAATAAGGATGAGAATGTAGCGCTTATTGTTTGTTCTTCTGGCACAACTGGTATGCCAAAGGGAGTCCAACTAACTGAAATGAATATTCTAACAACGATTGATGCACAGTTGTAAGTATAAAGGAAATTCGAAGACGCAAAACTTGAGCAAACTATGCTAAGCAAAGTGTTCCAGAATGCATAAAAAAAGCAACTGCTGAGCAGCATACAATCCAGTAGATTCAAATGCAACATGTAATTAGCAATTCACTTGCTTTGTGCTTTGCAAATCTTTCGTTTTGGAATTTGGGCTCATTATGTGTATAATCAGAATAGCTTAAGAACTTTATAAAATTGATTCCTCTTACATATTGTTAGACACCTACCTAAATTAATATTCAAAGATTATATCACGTCTTTTTTTAAATATCACGTCTTTTATGAAATGCCTGAACAGGAGTCACTTTTTGAGAATTGGTACTAACTTAAGGTTTTTTTTTTATCCCATTTCTTATTTTTATTTACTACATGCCCGACCTAGTGAACCAGATGCAATATCCTTTTCTGACATTTCTGTATTAAGTGTAATTCCTTGGTTTCATGCATTTGGCTGTATTACATTAATTCTGTCGTCTTGCATGAATACAACGATGGTTTTCCTTCCAAAATTTGAAGAAAAAGTTTTCCTGGGAGCCATACAGGTGAGTAGTAGATCATTTGATTTTTAAAATAGTTAACAAATCTATGTATATCAAGTTTTTGGTCAAATATAACCATTTTATAATTAATTAATATTTTTCAGAAATACAAGGTTATAATGGCATTTATGGTGCCGCCATTGATGGTATTCTTGGCTAAGCATCCGATGGTAGATCAATACGACTTATCATCGCTTTTGGTCTTAGTTTGTGGTGCTGCTCCATTGAGCAAAGAAACTGAAGATACTATTAAGGCAAGGTATGCATATTTTTTTTTTTTCTTATAAGCAGCTACTTACATTTTTTCACTCTCGTTTAGAATTGGCGTTCCTTTCATCAGACAAGGATACGGATTGAGCGAGAGTACACTGTCTTTGCTAGTACAAAGTGATACTCATTGTAAACCGGGCAGTGTAGGTGCTCTTAAACGTGGTATTTATGCCAAGGTCTTAGATACAGAAACTGGTGCTACTTTGGGACCGAATCAGCGTGGCGAGCTCTGTTTTAAGGGTGACTGTATAATGAAAGGCTACGTTGGTGATAAAAAATCAACAGATAGCATGATCAAAGATGGCTGGCTACATACTGGTGATATTGGATATTTTGATGACGATTTTGAGTTCTTCATAGTTGATCGTATAAAGGAGCTTATTAAATACAAAGCATTCCAGGTGCCACCAGCTGAAATTGAAGCACTACTCTTAACGCACCCAAAGATTAAGGACGCAGCTGTAATTGGCAAGCCGGATGAGGATTGCGGAGAACTGCCATTTGCATTTGTTGTAAAGCAACCAAATGTCCAGTTAACACAAGCAGAGGTTGTAAAATTTGTTGCCGATAATGCGTCTCCAGCGAAAAGACTGCGAGGTGGTATGCGTTTTATTGATGAAATTCCAAAGAATCCCAGTGGGAAAATTTTGCGTCGTGTCTTGCGTGACACGCTTAAAACACCAAAGTCTAAATTGTAAGATTTAAAAAAAATGGCTCGTTTTTTTTTATAAATTATTTTATGAGTTAATACTATAAGAACTTGTGTAAAGGTTCACTGATTTTGTAACTGATTCTCTAATGATACCAATGAATGATTTTTTCGACTAAGGAGAACGCTAATACTGACGCTATTTTAACACAATCGCGGACAATATTCTACATAATATAGCTTCTGCTGCAAATCACAGAATAACGGTCAAGACAAAATACAAATCTGTTTAATTCTTGCAGATAGGTAGATCTTATAAAAAAAATGTATAAAAATTTCATTTAAATTGTTAAATAATCAAGTTTAATGAGTCATTTTTAGTTTCTTATTGAATAGAATTCATAAATTATTAAATTATTTTATAATTAATTCAAAAATTATGACATGTAATCCACAAATGCCACACAAACTTGCGCAAAATACTAGTCGATTTCCCTTTTAAATTTTCAAATAGAATTAATATTCATACGAATACGAAGAGTTATTCTATGTTTGCAACAAATTTATTATCTTATGTTGAATGATAGAAATTTAAATATCTTTTCAAAGATACAATATGTATGTACATTTTATGAACGACTTCTGTTCTGGTCAGAAAAACCAAACCTCCCACCAAATAATTAGCAATCTCCTTTAGCATCAAAATAATACAATTTAACACAAAAATATATATTTGTGTTTTATTTATATTTAAAATCATTTATCACGAGTTTCAGAGCGAATGGCTTCTATATTTGATTGCTGAAATAACCTTTTTAATAATTTCAAGTTTAAGTTATTATTAAAATATTATTTTGGTATTTTCCACCGTGTCCATTAGTTCATCATCATGGTTATTGTTTTGAGCAATTTCACTTATCGTGAGAGCGCGAGGTACCATTTGCTCAATTATTCCACCAACAGTTTGTTCACAGTGGGTATCGAAAGCGTTATCATCCTCAGTTTTGCATAGTCTAGACAGTGAATCTGCTATATTAAATTTACCAGCTTGGTAAACAATTTAAAAGTTGAACGATTGCAGGCGAAGAACCCACCGCTCAATCCTTGCTGGTGTTTGTGATGTTGGTTTGAAGATTGCTTCCAGTTGGTTTTAGATCAGTTACTAATTCAAATTCAATTCCTGCTATGTAGTAGTAAAAACGTTCTGTTGCCCAAACCAATGCTAGACTTTCTTTTTCTGTTTGTGATTACCTGCTTTCAACTGCAGACAGACTCTTGCTTGCGAAGGAAATCACTTGTGGGTACCGTGCTCGAACTGAAGAAGAACTTGTCTTAAGGCCTCTAGGCTTGCATTAGCTACAAGGCGAGTCCCCTTTTTATGGTTAAAGTATGATAATGTTAGAATTTTTACAAATGCGTTTTTCAACCTTTGAGAAGCTTCTTCTTGTTTCCTTTCCTATATAAATTTCACATCTCTTTTTATTAAACTCCAAAATGGTTCAGACACGTCTGATAGATCAGGAATACATTTTCCTAGGTAAGTAACTAACCCCAAGAAACTCCTTGTTTCCTCCTTTGTATTAGGTGGTAGAAACTCTAGAACAGTTTTCCCTTTTTCCAGAATTTTCAGCAGAATTGCCAGAAGTTGATAAAACGTAACCCAAAAATTTAAGTTGACCACACTTTCAAACTGTATTTTCCTTTATGTAGAATTACGTTCATGTAACGGAAATATTCAGCCCTATCACCAATTCCATCGTAATCGGAATGTTTCCTAATCCCGAAAAAAACTATCACAGAATCCGTTCGTAATGGCAATTTGTATGATTTTTTCCGATAAGATGGATTCTGTGACCCTTTTTTTTGGGATTCTTAACAAGTTTACGAATACGATGGAATTCATGATAGGGCTGATTAAGAGCACTATCCAATTCTTTATCATGATCTATTTCGGTTCATCCAAAAGTTATAATGTCATCAAGATAATTAAGAGTGTTTCGGCATGCGGCAAGAATATATTTTCCATAATCTTTTGAAATATTTCTGGAGCTGAATTGACTCCAAACATCAGGCATGTATACCTAAATAACCCTTTATGGGTTATAAATGTTTATACAATCGAGGAAAATACTTGGCATCCTTTAGTTTCGTTAAAAACGAGTCAAAAGTGGAAAATTTTCTCTGAAAGTAGCAGCGTTTGCTCTGCGCATATCAATGCATAATCGAATATCTCCACTTTCTTTATAAAAAATCACAGTAGGAGATATCCAAGAGCTTGGTCCATATACGGGTTCAATAATATCTTGACCAATTGCCTCGTTCAATTTAGTTTCTACTTTTTTTTCCAATGCAGTTGGTATACGGCGCATAGGTTGTTGTACTGGGTCTAACCAACTTATCAATAGGTATATATATTTGTTTACCTTGAATTTTTGGAAATGTTTGCGGATTTTCGAGTTGATTAACGGCAAGTCCCAATTTAAAAACTTGCAGTCTTACAGCTGTTTCACGACCTAGTAATGATTGCCTGCCATTCATGGGCTGTATTTTTGGCCATCAACTTTATTGTAACTCGGGTTTTCTTCTTCAACAAACCGGACTTAGCGACGGCGCCTAAAGTTTGAATTTTCTAAAAAAAAGTTTTTTTTCTATTTTCGTTTGGCATTTTCTAGAAAAATTACCGATAGCCCCATACTTATTAGTTTTTGAATTTCTTGCTTGAAAATATTTGTTGTCCCCCAAATGATCAATTCCACCACATCTAAAACACTTTTTTTCTTACCCGGAAGTCTTTTCAGTACTAGAAGAGGATATTTTTATCACGCCACTTGATGAAGTCGAATTGATCATAACTTATGTCTGGAACTTAATTTTTTCATGGATTTGACACATTTCAACATTTTCTTCCAATAAATACTCTTTTTCTAGTAGACGCTTTTTTAAGTTCACCAGGAGCCTACACATCAACTAGCTTATCCTTAAGATTAATATCTAAAATATCAGGTTATATCGTACGCGTACAAAATGAGCATTTAGTGGCCTGATTCCTAATACGGAACAAAAATTTGTTGAAACTTTCTCCCTCTGCCAGTTTAAGTGCCGGTTTTTGGACATATTTAAACTGCATCGTATCTCCTCTTGTCTTCTTTAATTAACCTTTGGCAATGAAATATAACTTCAGGTTTTCGCGGTTGTTAACACATTGACATTTTCTAGTTTTTCGGATTTCGGATAACGCGGCTAGTCCAAAAACTAGAAAATGTCATTTGGCAATGAAATTTTATTTATATTTTTAACTTACCATACAAACTGCGAATAATTGATCTTCATTTATAACAGTTGAAATCTCCATTTATGATAGTTAATCCATCTCAAAACTTAAAGAACTGCTAAGTATATAAGTGCGGATATTTACGGTAACTAATCGGATACAGGCTATGGTTGTCGTAGCGTATGTAAATATATAGACCAACAACAAAAAACACGGATATTTTTGTGGTTTGTTAAAATTTAATGAATTAGTGTTTTTTTTTTTAAATTTATTGAGTTAGTTAAAGAGACTTTTAAATACTTCAACTTGAGTTTTTTGACTGCAATTTCGAGGAACAGTCAATGGTATTTGATTTTCAATCATTGCAGCAATAAGCACCGATGTTGATACTATGGGACCACCCACTAAATGTAAGAATTTTGTATCTTTCTTGTCTTTCGTATTGAATAGCATCCTTTGTGAAACAAAGTCAAGGTAATGACTTACACTCCCCACTTCCACATAACGAGAATAAGCTGGTGAATAAATTTCAATAGATGCTCTTAATGATTCACTGCGGGTGAGTGCGGATGGTTTGACAAAAACTACTCTAAAATGTAGACCTAGTCCTTTGTAGAAGTCCACGGCCAAATTAAGAATTTCGTCCATTTGTCGATCAGCTTCTTCAAGAGTGCTGCTGGCGACGAGAGTCTGCACTGAATTGCATTGTGTTGCCGCATAGAGACCCATTTCGGAGGGAAGTTCTTCTTTCAATTTATACTGTCTGCCGGTACTGACCATTCGTAGTGGCAGTACTGATGGATATACGAAAAGCTTTGCCAAGTGTCCAAGAAAACTTTCAAAAGAGCCGCCACCAGTGAGAAATGCTGAATTCAGATGATGTTTCTGGTCCTCTTCGTATACTCCGTGATACTGATCCGAAGGTGTAAGGTTGGCCTCTATTAGTACTTTTCTTGTAAAATCAGGATTTGTCATCGATACAAAGTCATTTCGAACAAAAAGATTTCGACAGAGATGAGTGCAGTCGAGTTCGAATTGAGCGGCGTCGTCCAGTAAGTAGTAACAATCCTTGTCCACAAAATGAATCAAATCTTTACGATTTTGATGTGATGATTCGGATGAAGTGCCCTGCGGTTGTAAGCCGTTTCTATAAATTAGTGTTTCTTCAGTGGTTTGGGGACATTTTTTATGGAGTTCGTTGGGAAGGCAAAGGAACTGCTGGATGAATTCATCTTCTACCGGGTAAATACTCTCTTTGAGAGATTTCAGAGCGTTTCGTATAACAATGCCATTGGCTTTGAGTTCTTCAATTGATATTTTATCTGAATCCTTTACGGAAAAACGTAGAAATGTTTACACACAAATATGACAACCGTTCATTGTTAGAAGAGAACTCACCTTATCCAATTGTTTGATTTTCTTGCTTATGTCTTCTCTACTTTGTTCTAAATCAGCCTTTTTCTTTTGCAAATCTAAATAATTTTTGTATTTATTTTTAAGAGATTCCAAGTCGGTATCCAAGCCACGTCGTGTGATGTTTTCTTTCAAAACAGACAAATCATCAAGTCGTTTTTGGAAGTCCAAGTATGGAGCAAGTGGGGTATAGTTTTCCTTTGCTTTGTCACCCGTTAGGTAGAGCACTGAAATATACCTGTGAGCACTATGTACTTTGGAATTAATTCGCAGTGCGAACTTGTGCAAACAAAACATTTTATGATTTAATTAAAAATAATTAGTAAAAAGTTTGGTTTTGGAGCCGGTACACAATATAAAACGAACAACACGGCAGATGCAGAAGAAACAAAAACGAAGCAGCAACAGCTGACCCTGACAGATGACAGCAAATTTTTTTTAAGTTGATTTTTTTAATGAGTGCATTCAGCTGTAACAAACTACAGTCAAAGCCGATTATTAAGCTGCCAACCTGGTTAGATCTCGCTGGGTTCGCTTGAAGCTAGCTAGGGAACATTTAATTTAAATTTCTATAGGAAATTTATTATATTTTGGGTGTGTTTCTTTATTTATTCCGAATATTCGGAATATCTGAAACACCGCTTTTGCGTTTCTTTATTCTCTGGTATATTCCGGATATACTTTTTTGTTGTTTCTTTATTCGTTCTAGAATTATTGGAATGTGTTCTTTCTGTTCCTAGTCAAGAGCTAGTGTAAATGGAATATTCTCTACTTTGACAGATACATTTCATTTTTTTCATTGGTTACAATTAGGCATTGTTATTTTGTCTGCCGTCTGCCTCTGCAATGGATGAAAAGAAATTTAATGAAATGGAAATGGGTGAGCATGCTTCTGTGATAATTATTTTTGTATCTTCATGATGCTTATGCGTGAGCGTAAAATTAATTTACAATTTGCAAAACAAATAATTATTTGTTTCTTCTATCAGAAATAATTGCAAAATGATTTTTTGACATAAAAACAAACAGCTGATAGTTGGATATTCTTTCAATTAAGATGTGTTTCCTTATTTATTCGATTCTGGATATTCTGGGTAGATATTTTGCCTTTTCCGTCTTTTCTATTCTTTATCCGGAAAAAATAAAGAAACACACCTTTTATGTTAACAAATAAGTTGAGTTCGATGAATTTTTTATGTCTGACTAATCGGAATAGTATTAGAACGGACTAAATGAGGAGAAATTGAATCAAAAGAAGGCAGATACTTGATCCCCTTTAAATCTCCAAAACCATAGAGTTCCTATCATAATATCAATGGGCCTGCGCACACGGGATGAAAACCGGTTTCATGCTTAATTGTGTTATGGCCGATTTCATTAAGCCTTTTTATTTATTTAACAGGCTTTTAAATATTTAAATGAAGTTTGTTCTACACAAAATACGTCATTTAAAAATTCAAAAGCCTGTGCCTACGTTCTGTAACTCTCGCATGGTTAAAATTGGTCGAGAAACAATGAAAAATGGAACAAAACTCATACGATTTGTTTCAATTTTCATCGTTTCTCGACTGATTTTATCGATGCGAGAGTTACAGAACGTAGGCACTGTTTAATATTTGTGAAACCGAATATTAGTCTATTTTTAATTCATCATCGGTTCAAAATGTATAAAGTTCTTCGACTCCAACAAGCAGATTTTTACCGTTTCATTCCGCACAATTCGCTTCATCATCGTCATCATCGTCGGCTCGACAACCGGGGTCCGGTCCTGGCCTCCTTCAACAAGTCTCTACACCATTCCCGGTCTCGAGCCGCCGCCATCCAGTTGCGCACCCCAAGGCTCCGGGCGTCCTGGTCTACGCCATCTCTCCAGCGCAAGCATGGTCTACCACGCTGTCGTCTACCATAGAATGTACCACAAAGAACTTTCCGAGCAGGTTCCTCTTCGCTCATGCGAGCTAGGTGACCTGCCCACCGGAGTCTTCCGAGCTTAATTTTTGTCACGATATCTGCTTCAAGGTAGATTGCGTACAATTCATGATTGTACCGTCTCCGGAATCGTCCTTCCTCACATATGGGGCCATCAATTCTCCTCAAGACTTTTCTCTCGAACGCGGCTAAAAGGTCGGATTGCCTTTTGCTAGGCACCCAAGTCTCGGATCCATATGTGAGTACTGGCAGGACTATGGTCCTGTACAGCTGCAGTTTTGAAGTTATGGTGAGATTTCTGGATTTGAAGAGCTTTGACAGACTATGATAGCTCTATTGGATTTGAGAAGCCGCCCGCGTATTTCTTCTCCTATATTGTTATCGGCTGCTACTATTGACCCAAGGTATTTAAAGGATTGCACCACTTCAAATTCGTGCTCCGCTACCTTGATTGTTTGACCAACTGTTCCTCTCGCA